>NW_024102836.1:16520778-17720778 GCF_013122585.1 Styela clava
AGTTCGTTTGCTTTGAGTGAAAGAGGGGTTGGAGATCAAGCGTTACTAGACATATGGTACTATATGGGGAAATATCAAAGAGAAATGTATAGCATAATTACAGATCAAATTGATGGCCAATTAGACCTTAATCAAGCAAAAATCTAAATCCGTGATACCGGTACATAAAAAAAACAGAAAATATATAAAAATACAGAAAATATACATAGTCATAAACAAACTGTACGAGAGTCATAAACAGTTCACAGTAGAAGTTAGATTCAAAATTCATAGAGTACGGTACTTGGCTAACCACTTCAACGTTAATGAGTACCGGTATTGTTCTGTCAGTGTCAGTTGAAATCACATCCACGTTGTTATAACACCGTAGGTATGGTACGGTACCGGTACGGTACGCTGCGAGCAAAACACTATAGCAAATTGTAAAAGTGAGTCTATTAAGGTTAATGCCATACGGTACCGAAGTACCACCGGTAGTTGTAAACTTCACAGAATATGGTAAAGCGGGGTTTGGTCGTTTAGCTCCATCTTCAGTGGTGGGATTCAAAAATCATATTTTTCAGCCGGTTCTGTTACAAAAAGTCATGTTTTTTCAGTAATGCTAACCGGTTCGCTGATCTCATAAAATTCCGTCAGACTGTTCTATGGAACCGGTGCGAACCGGCTGAATTCCACTACCGGTACTGGGTATCTTCATGTTTAAATCTCCGTCATCTAGAATGGGATATCGTCAGTTCGCATTTGGCTGTTATTACAAATCCGCAATATGCTAGCGGAATAAATGATAAACCGTCTTATATTTTAACTTTTGATAGTATGAATCCATTCCCTTTGTGAATATTCATACTGAGAAAATATGATATGTTTATTGAAGATTAATTTTTAGCATACTTGGTTATAATGGGATTTTCTTACAGATCATGCCAGTCCAAAAGATATTCATTTCACCATTTCAGTTTGTTGTTGAGGTGAAAGAAAGTAATTGATTTGCGTTTGATTTAGAAGGTGATTCTATATTCTTAATATTAACAGTCGAAAGTTATTTTAGTTGTATTTTATTGCATGGGAGTAACTGTTTATTTAAGCAAGTGACATATGTTTATATATTCCTAGTATTAAACAGTTGTTATCTTCCTTTTTTATTTGCCAGCTGGCCATAATAGACCTTATTCAATAAAAACCCATCCTACGCGCAAAAAGAAAAGTGATGTAAAAAATTTTTTTTAACATTGGCTCTTATGGGGAATGTGATCACCAGAGCAGAAATTTGCATTTTATGTAATTTCCTAGATATCTTTCATTGTATACGTGAGCAGGTTTGAGGATAGAATATTTTTTACATCTTTTTTGATATTTTTATTATGATAAACATGGTTAAGATTTTTAATAATCGTTCATTGAAATTTTAATGAGCGCGGTGTTTCCGATGACGTCATTCTCACTAGACCATGAGATTCTGCCAACGCGCCGTGCTCTGTGGGATATGCGCTCCAACTGCTTGTGATAACAGAATACTGGAATACCGGTACTGGGACCACAACTGGCGTTCAACGAAAGACCTATTTTGGTTTTAATAAGATGTTATATATTTCATGAATTCCAGGTACATTTCTGATACACCTTTCAATATCCAATGGCCTAACTCAGTTCATATGTTGACGGTACCTACCATGTACGGTACCTATCCCAAAATTGGTGATGTTCAGGGCAGGATTTGGACCATGAGAGGCCCCTTCATATTTTTGAGCTCAGAATTTCTCTCTAAACAACACCATATTTAATTGCTTAAAATTTAAAAATATGGAAGCATTAAACTTTTCATTCTCCTCATCCATGGGTGTGAATTTTTAATTAAAAGAATGATAATTTACTTGAAGCAGTTTTGCTTTCAATTTCTTTGATCAAACAACCGCTACAGCCATCTTTAACATAGAAACTTCCAGCAGAATGCGCATAATAATAATTTCCCTTATTATGATGCAAACGACGCAATAATGGCTGTTTACAATGTGGTTGAAACTAGTTGTGTACAGAATTTTCTACTCTGAAAAGCTTGATATATATATATATACTTTTTGTAGGGTTTAAACTTGTCAAGTTTTCAAAAGAATTACAAACATTGAAACCGAATTTCGAGGCTCTAGGTTTCAGCCTGCCTAGCCTATTGGCAAATCCAGCCCTGGTGATGGTCCCTACTAGGGATGGGACGAGTCCGGCATTACAGGGATTCGACGAATCCGAGTAATTGGTCAAGGACTCGAATCTGCCGAGTCCGTGACGTCATAATAGAAAAGCAGAAAAACACGGTTTTGACCATGCTACAGCATCGTCCGCTCACAAACATACATCGTAGCTCATATTTTTTGCCTAATGGTTCCGCAGATAGCTGTTGAATCATTTTAAAAATATAGTTTCCTCTTTTTGGCGGCCATAATACATACGTAAACGTGGGTCAATGTGCGCCTTGGCTGTGAACTGGATTTCCAGCCCACCACCTTGCGTCAATTCTAGTCGGCTATTCAGATATTCTTACATGTCAATATAAAAAATAAAAAGCTTTTGACTACAATGCTTTCCCATAATTCCAGATATTGCTAGCCGTAAATTTACTATGTCACATGCGCATATGGTAGAGGAATGCCACTCGTCGTCAATACATTGTGGTACATCTGCTTGCATATTAGTAGTTCATGTAAGCGTTCTAAAACTCTCCATGCTTTTAGCCATTGCCTTTTTAGCGAAAAGATTGCACGTAATAAACTCGATTTAGAAGAGGTATTGAGATTCCACATTGAGTTGATCCAGGGCATGTTTCATTTTTACGCGAATCAAAAACTCAAAAATATTGCGCCAACACATATTTTATTGTGTACCATGTGTATACCGAAAAGGATAGATAGTTTGAAGGCGACTGGCGCAACATCATTGTTATAAGCGATCAATAGTTTTCAACTTGCGTTATATTATCCGGATATCTGTCGTCGTTTTATTAGGAGTGTTTATATTGCACACGAGGGATATTGTTACAGATCTAACTTTGAATTTTAACTAGTTAAGGTATGTAGTGGGATTTAAAGAGGTAAAAGTACAAACATAGGCGTAAATTAGTAAAAACAGAATTGATTATGGACTCGGTAAAAATGACGTGGATTCGGAATCGAATCCGAGTCCAAAAAATGTCTGGATTCGACTCGAGTCCGGATCCGAATCCCGGCCCATCCCTAGTCCCTACAGAAATTTCTGGCCCTAATCACTCAGCAGATTGAAATAAACGGTTTTCAGCATTTCCGGCCCATCCCTAGTCCCTACAGCAAATTTCTGGCCCTAATCACTCAGCAGATTGAAATAAATGGTTTTCAGCATTTATTAGCAAAGATAGATATTTTAATCAAACATATAGTTCAACTTAAAGCCTGTATAATGATATTATAAATATATGTCCCATTATTACTGCATTGTGAGAAGGCTTTCCACACTATCAAGTCTATAAGGTTTTAGCGTCTTCCAATGTCTCAGATGGAAACTTAAGTCTTCATTTCGCATATTCTTTTCATTAATGCCATTAGCATTTGTAGCTTGACTGATTCCAATGTACCTTTCCATTGTTGTTTAATGTAATATCCTAAACGTGACTTCAAATTTTTTTCTCACTTCGATCATCACATGTTTGAATACCCGAGCTGACTTCTACTGATTTGTTATTGATTTACAATTTTTTTATAAATTAACTGTCGTACTTGCTAAGTGAAAATCTACAAAAAAAGCAGTGTTTAATAATGGACTACATTTTTAACCGAATCCAAAAATATTCCGTAACTTAGTCAACCCTTCCTCCGAGGAGTTTTTGTTAAATTGTTCAAACATCTTAATTACCTGTTAATCTTGATAGCAAACATGGGGGGCAGGGGGGAGATGACTGTGATGGACGTATCGCTCCCCAGTCTATACCGAATAACTGTGTGTTTTGTATATGATTTTTATTGATTCAATGCTTGTATTCTGGTTGACAAAATAAATCTCCCTCTCGTATTCAGTCATCTTTTTTAACCTAGTTACGAGACCGGTATTGTACCATTATAGGTCGGAGATATTCATCTTTTTTGTATACCGGTACCGTACAACTTGTCCTGCCTATTTCAGTATTTACTAAATAATTTATGCTTCCGAAAACAAACAATACAGTAAAACTAATCCCATACCCGACTTGGAATGGTAACCGGACGAGAGGCCGTGGTTCGCCATATGGATAAGCCGTCTTATCGGCTTTCCTTTCCCCCGGGATAAATATGTAAATCCTATCCTATCCTATCCACCTCTTGCAGGCTTGGTACGGTACCGGTAGTTTAAATAACACGTCAGCATGTGCAAATGCAAATTTCTGCTCTGGTGATCACATTCCCCATGAGAGCTAATGTTAAAAAAAAATTTTTTACATCACTTTTCTTTTTGCGAGTAGGATGGGTTTTTAATGAATAAGGTCTATTCTTCTGAAACTCAAGACAAGTTAAGTTATTAGAATAAGCTTGTATACTATTATTCATTTTGTTGGTATCTCAGTCCAGAGATTATTTCCTTTCTATACTCTTATCGGAATTCAGACTTAATTCACATGAATATATAATATTTCATTACCAGATTTTATTGATTGTTTGAATTTAGTCCAAAATATCCCATCACATACTGGATTGGGATAGTTGACTAATTAAATTTCTCATAATTAAACTCAATGGCCGTCTGATCTGTCAAACGAAATATGTGGAAAAGACTTTAAAACAGCAAGTAATTTGAAAAAGCATTCGAGAGTTCATACTGGAGAAAAACCATATTCTTGTAGGATATGTGGAAAAGGTTTTGCGCGGTCCAGCAATATTTGAATATTCATATACAAAGTCATACAGGAGAGAAGATATATCCCTGCAAAATATGTGGCAGACATTTCTTGCAAGCAGTTAGTATGGATCGGCATATCAAAGAAATGCATACTGGTAAAAGGCTATGCTCTTGTGAGATATGTGGGAAAAGTTTTTTGAAAGCAGATAATCTGAAAAGTCATATGCGAAGGCATACAGGGGAAAAACCATATTCCTGTAAAATATGCGGCAAATGTTTTGTGGACAAAAGTGCTGTGAATGCTCATGTACGAATTCATACAGGAGAGAAGCCATTTTCTTGTAAGATATGTGGCAAATGTTTTTTACAATTTAGCAGTTTGAATAGACATATGCGAATCCATTCAGATGATAAACCATACTCCTGTGAGATATGTGGCAAATGTTTTTCAGACTCAAGTTATTTAAACACACACATGCGAATCCATTCAGGTGATAAACCTTACTCCTGTGAGATATGTGGCAAATGTTTTTCACAATCAGGCCATTTGAACGAACACATGCGAATCCATACAAGTGATAAGCCTTGTTCGTGTGAAATATGTGGCAAATGTTTTGCACAATCAAGGTTTTTGAACACACATGTGCGAATCCATTCAAGTGATAATCCTTATTCCTGTGAAATATGTGGTAAATGCTTCACATGTTCCAGTAGTCTGAATGTGCATAGAAGAATTCATACAGGAGAGAAGCCATATTCTTGCGAAATATGTGGCAAATGTTTTTTACGATCACATGATTTGAACAGACACATACGAATCCATGCAGGTGATAAACCATACTCATGTGAGGTATGTGGCAAATGTTTTTCACAATCAAGTCATTTTAACACGCACATGCGAATCCATGCAAGTGAAAAGCAGTACTCATGTGAGATATGTGGCAAATGTTTTTCACGATCTTGGAACTTGAATAGACATATGAAAATTCATAATAAGAAAAACATTACGATTGAGAAACATGTGGAGAGTGTTCCATGAAAAAAATGTAATGGAAGTCGATGTGTGATATAAACAGTTGGAAAAACTTGTGCCGAATGAAATGGTGTGTGACATGGCAAGACATGAATAAATTCTAGAATCTAGAGCAGGGCCGTACAACTCTTGGCCCGCGGGCCACTTTGAGAATCTTTTTCTATTTTATCACCTGGTCTTTTATTCAAATGTAGCCCCAACCAAATAATCAAACATGCCGGGGACATAAGCAATAATTGCCAATGCTGAAATCCTTGATGTTACGGCGATGAGGCAAAATATTGATGAGTTGACAACTTTGGATTGCTTTGGCGCCTAAAGAATGTACGGTAACAGACATGGAACAAGCAATTCAGGATCCCGAGTAAAGGTGAATGGTTAATATCGCCGTCCGGTAGAGATAGAGTTCCGCCTTCTGCCATTCATCGGATTATGATAAATACAGAGACAAGATAATTAACAAAAGTTCTTCAAGGACAACAAAATGTTTTCTCGAAACTTTTTAGGCATCAGGAGTCAGTTGTGAAAGCGAGACACTTGGTGGCAGAAATAATCGCAAAACAATCGAACCATTCTCAGATGGAGAATTCATTAAGGAATGCATTGTTCGGGTTGTCAATGTTATATGTCCGGAAATGAAACTTTTGGGAATCACCACTGATGGCGCTCCATCAATTTTTGGGAGACTGCAGGGTCTAGTAAACTCTATCCAAATTGGAGCAAGTAAAGTCGGAAATGACACTACTATGCAGTTCCAATGCATAATACACCAAGAGAATCTTTGTGCCAAGTCACTGAGAATGCCAAATGTCATGTCAGTTGTCACTAAAACGGTTACCTCCTAAGGGCTGCGTCACAGATAGTTTCAAGAATTACTGCACAGCATGGATGCAGACTTTGATGACATTCCATACACCAAGGTCCGATGGTTATGCCGCGGCAAAGTGCTGAAATGGGTGTTTGAACTCGAGGGTGCAATACAAACTTTTATGGAAAGCAAGGGTACTCGTATTGTTGAATTCAATAACAAGAAATGGATAGAAGATTTTGCATTTATGGTGGATATAACTACCCATCTAAACGAATTAAATTCCCGCCTGCAATAAAGAGGCCAACTGATCAATCCGTATTTGGTCATGTCAACGACTATGCGAAACGCAAATAAACAACAACTACTTTGTTCATTTCCCTACTCTTCAGACTCTTCCAGTTCAAAACAGTCGGAAATATACAAAACTAATAACGGAATTAAAGGAAGATTTCAAACTCAGATTTGCCGACTTTGAAAAGACTGTCGTGTATTTCAAGCTGTTTTCCTGCCCTTTTTCAGAAGATAGATGAGTTACCTGAAAACCTACAAATGGAGTGCATTGAAACTGATTTAAAGGAGAAGTTTAATGAGGACTTGCCATTACTAGAATTTTACCGAAAATGCGACTCTAATGAAAAATTTCAGAGGATTCACAGAATGGAAGCAGCACTTACTTGTGCGAGCAAGATGAACCCTTCGCATTGCTACATCGCAGATAAACTTTTTAGCGAAAAGCAGTGCCAAACTTCACACTAAAATATCAACGTGTAAAGAAGACTTTGTTGACTTTACTGTATCTTTGTTTTTTTATTGTTATTATTAAAGTTTTGTGCGAGGATTTTGTTTGTTTTTTCATTAACTTTTAGTCAGTGTTTCATTGTTTGATTTTCATTCGTGAATGTAAACAATACGTTTTTGCGACTTTGAATGCTATTCGTTAGTTTTTGGTTGTGTTTCGGAAATTTAAGTTTGAATCAATTAAGTCAATCATCAAAAATTAGTCTAGAAATAGCTGTGACAAAATAGGCTAAAATTATCTACCAGTACGCAACGTTTCTTGTGCTAAAATAAACGTTGAATGTGCACTTTGCGCTAACAGTACTGTGACCCTTTGCGTACTGCTCCAATTTCACAAGTCAGACTAACTTTTGTATTGCTCAAATGCGGATATTCATGGTACTAAAAAATTGAAGTTCATCCGTAGGGATGGGCAATATAGAATTCCAATAGAAATAGAAATATAGAATACCGATATAGAATTCCAATAGAAATAAACCAATAGAATACCAATATAGAATTCCCAAAGTATTCGAATCCAACGGGATCCGATAACAGGATTCGGTTTCCGCCTCTCCGGCGCCAAGCGTCAATTTTTGTATATCGGGTTTCTAATTTATCAATAATAGACGAGCGTTTTTCTCGCGTGGGAATCTCTCTCGTTTAATTAAACTTGCCTCTGCTCGCAAAGAACCCGTAAATCGGTAAACATCAAACACTGTAATTTCAATCGGCATATTCAGGACAAGAAGTCGGTAATATAACCTCACGGCGAGGACTCGTTATTGCACCATTTTTGCGTTTTCCTTCTTTGCTATCTAGCTAGCGTTATTTGTGCCGACTTACTGGAGATGTCCCGATAATCTGAATGCAACAATCTTTAATTGTTTACAGACGTGCCTTGCCTCATTTTAAATTAAATGATTTTTCGCGACCTACGAGTTTTTTCAAAAAATGATGCACGTAAACCGAAAGCCAGGCGTTAAATGTTATAACATTACTCGCCATTAATTTAGATCAAATATTATTTACGAATAATTTTATTATACCATTTTCCGAAATACAAAGTTATATCGCAAAACGCGAACTACTGTCACATTTAAATTTCACTCTCAAAAGATTACATATTTTTCGGTCCGTTTCTATCGTTCAAGATAAGCGCACGTTTGATCGAGTGTCTGTAGTATTTTAGTCGCCGATAAATTATGAAAAAAGTTGCCGCATCTGGCGAAGATAGTGACGTATTGAATTTGAGTAGGGCTAAGTCTGGGTAGATAATGATTAATGATAACATTTCTATCGTTCAAGATAGACGCACGTTTGATCGAGTGTCTGTAGTATTTTAGTTGCCGATAAATTTTGAAAAAAGTTGCCGCATCTGGCGAAGATAGTGACGTATTGAATTTGAGTAGGGCTA
Source organism: Styela clava (assembly GCF_013122585.1). Taxonomy (NCBI): domain Eukaryota; kingdom Metazoa; phylum Chordata; class Ascidiacea; order Stolidobranchia; family Styelidae; genus Styela; species Styela clava. The sequence goes on from NW_024102836.1 coordinate 16,529,647, forward strand.
AGTCTGGGTAGATAATGATTAATGATAACATTTCTATCGTTCAATACAGACGCACGTTTGATCGGACTCTGTAGTATTTTAGTCATCGATGGATTTTGAAAAAAGTTGCCGCATCTGGCGGAGATAGTGACGTATTGAATTTGAGTAGGGCCAAGTCTGGGTAGATAAAGATATGTAACGATAATCATAGAAAATGAGTTCGTCTTCAGATGTTATTACCTAATAACTAAGTACGAAATCGCGTTTACGGAACTTGGTTTTACGTGTCTTGCTCTCGCCCAATAAAAGGTTGATTTTATTTGATAGTGGTTAAATTTAATATTTTACAACGGCGCATAGGTTGCAGTGGCCACACGCTGGTTCAGCATCTAATTAATTCTCAGCGGGTATGTTGTAGTATACTCGGCAGACTTACATTAATAATGATTTAACGCCGTTTCATGTCTATTTTGTATTTAACCACTTACTATTAAAGTGTGTAAAGCGTGTCTCAATTTAGAATATCAGTATTTATTAGTATTTAGGGATTACATACATTTGGAACAATTGAGGGCAAAAAATATTGTAATATTCCTAAATTTTATTGTCCTGGGAACTGCCTGTTTAGTATCAAATGAAATCCAATGTTCAGGACATTTCCAAATAGATAATACATTTATAGTGAGTAATACATTTGTAATTTTTTACCATCTAAATCCAGCAATGTAGAAATTCCCACTATTTGAATAAGTATGAAAATAGAATAGGATTCGGTATTCTGGATTCGATTTAACTATTCTAGAATAGTAAATTATTCTACATTGCCCATCCCTATTCATCCGATTTAAATAAAAACTGAAGTTTAAATAAAAACTGCGCCAGTGGATAGATGTCGGTGAAAATACCAATACCAAGTTTATAAGAAACGGTCAAGAAATAACGGAGACATCGGAATTTTAGGACCGCCCGACGGGCCGATCATTTCCATAAGGATTGTATTATCTTTGTTGATAATAATTGTGATAAATATGAAAAAAAAAAACACATGTGCGTCACATATATGGAATAGTGAGAATATTTCAGGATTTTATTCTGGTTTTTGATACTTGAAGGATATTTTTAAATAGGTGTGTTTGTGACATGTAATTAAACAGCCACCTTAAGTTCTGTAATTTTCTCAAATTTCAAATGGTATTTACATATTACTTTTTTGTATTTCACTAATATTGCAATCTATACAAATCAACTTTCTGTAAATTATCACTCTCTGTATGAATATGACACTTTTCACTTGAAAAATGTATTTTAAAAAAAAAAAAACTTACAAAATATTGCAGTTATTCTTAAGCGTTCAAGGGGCGCGAGTAGGGATGTAAGATTCGAATATTTTATGTGCGAATCAATAAGTTCCGATTCGAATATTTCCGAATCTGATTCTATTTAGTATAACATCACATTATCGTTTAATTTCATCAAATTTGGGAAAACTATAGCATAAATTATGATTAAATACCAAAAACGAAGAATAATGTTGTTGTTATGATGGCATTACATAGGTAATTCAAAGACACGTTTATATGACATATTTGCAAATCTTCTTAACATTTTAAATAGTCTAAATAAAATTTTACGAAACCATTGGTTCCTCTAAAGCTGTGACCCATATGAAATATAACTTACGACTTGGGAACGCTGTAAACGTAGCGAAAATATACGCTTTTGGTCGATTATGAGATAACGTCACTGTGTCGTGCAATCGCCTCGTGCTATTTAAATTATTAATATTTTTTTAAATAGAATCAAATTGACGTTGATTCGAATCGCTTCAATTCTAAAACTCACATCCCTAGCCGCGAGGAAGAACCCCTGATCTACCATGCTGAAAATGCTATCAAGGTGCAACCCTGATCATTCAGTCAGCAAATTCCATATGCAAGAGGACATGTCCCAAACACTAGCGGGCCCATTCTTTCTTCTAATTTTGTAATCAACTGTAACTTTCTTGTTAAGACATGATTGGTATTTAATAATGGGTGAAGTTGCCTTTACGCATAGCTGGTTTTCCCCTCCATATAGTTTCATTCATAGGTATATAACCCTTCTCCTCTAGAAAGTTTACCTCCCAAATATCAGGCAAATCTTGCCTCGGTGTACTCCAGTGAAAACAAGTTTTATAATTCTGACAAGTCTTAACGAACTAGTTTTACTTCCTTTAACATTATTAATTTTAAAAACAACAGTAAATCTAAAACTAAAATAACAAGATTATTCCTATAGTTATTATGGAACATTTTAAATTGCTCGAATCGGCCACAAATTTGAATATTTTGCGCAATAGAAAAATTTAAAAACATGCGTTCTGTCAAGATTACAAGGAATCCAAAGTATTGTTGAATTCAAAATGGTTTATTCCACCATGAAATGCGTTCCTTCAATACACGCAACAACTAAAAGCCACATCCGACCAAAAAGCAACAAATTCACACTCACGCATTCAATTGAATTCGTTAAGTTGCTTAAGTCTTGCCTATACTGCACCTCCAGTTTTGGTTCAGTACCAATCTAACTTTATAAAGCGAATAACGCAATAATCACATCTGTCATGCGTATTTTGTGATGCAATAGTGAAGTTCGTCCAGCATTTTACGGATGGCTAAATACAGGCAGAGTAGTGTGAATAAAAGTTGGTATTATTTGCGTTGGGAGATGTCAGTCGCCACAAGATATAAAAATATATAGATATAAAATAATAATATAAAAATCACTAATGCGCATATGCATTATTCATACTGCTATATTATTCGATTAAACGTCACAATAATATCCGGATATCAGATAGCAAAAGAACTCTCGGTTATCCGGATAGCCGCTATCCGGATAATTTAACCCTATTGATGAGCGAGACAAACTGCGCGGAAAAATCACCTGAAATCAACACTTGGCCTGCTTTGAAGCTAAAAGGGGATTCTCCGACTGCGCAGACCGAATTGATTGAACTAATGAGAGAGGGAGAGAGAGAGTTATTGTTTTTTCAACCAGAAAAAACAATGGTATACGAAAAAATATATACAATATACACAAGGTTAATTCGGTATAGACTGGGGGGAGCGATACGACCATAAGATCATCAGAGTCAGCTCCCCCCAGAAAGAGCTTGGGTGACTGGAAAGCTCGTTTGCTTTGAGTGAAAGAGGGTTGTTGGAGACCAAGCGTTACTAGACAGAAACCAGACAGAAAATAAATGATTCCCTTGACATTGGATTCTTTGATAGTTTTGATATTTTTCTTTGTGACTATTATGTTTTCGAACTGAGCATATTGATTTAGATCTGGTGCTTCACACTTAGCTTCTGTTGTCGAAATAAGACCTTGGTAAGTTTGGTGACTTAGAAATTGTTTTGCTCTTTCTTGTGGTGTTGCTCCTGTTAAACTTATTTTCCAAATGTTCAATTCTCCTGTGAAGGTGTGTTCAAGCCAATTTAATCTTTCATCATTAGGGTCTATGTAAGGTCTGAGATCTTTGGTATATCTATAATCTTTTCTTGTGTTCATCAAGTCAAACCACTTATATTCATTATCCAGGCAATCCAAGCACTTCTCTCCATCTCTATAAGGAAAAAATCAAACAAAGACCCCGATATCCTGTGAAATAACAACCTTATTCCTATTACCTTGTCTGAAATCAATACCCAAGAATGAAAAACCTCACTTACATCCTTTGTAACCAATTTATTTCCATATCCAACTTTACTTAATTATAGTAATTTTACTGTTACCGGTAACTTTAATTACTTATTACAATCTGGACTACAATTTGGCAATAATAGGCTCTAATTTGGGGAATGAAATGGTTTCGCCCATCTCTTCATGTACCCAATTCTGGCAACTTTGGTTGAGCAACTTGGCATTTGACTCCAAGTATAATCAGCTTGGCAATATGTTTTCAATAGAATCTTCCTTTTATATTTAAATTAACGATTAAAAGATCGATCAATTTGGCGATGGCAACCAATTCAAAAATATCAATATGGTGTGGAAAATTTTTTTTTTTTTCTAGTATTTATTTTTTGTTTACTATACCCTAAATTTATCGCGTTTTATTCTTACTTAAATAACTTCTCAGTGGTTGTGTGTGTGTGTGGCTGGTGGGTGCATGTGAGCGTGTGTGAAATACCTTAGTAATTTTAGGTGAGTAAACACGTACCACTTCCTCTTGGCGAAACCTTCCATCTTATATTTTGTACGTTATAAACCTCATCTAAGGTTTTGTTTGCTCCCGTGATTTCATAATCAGTTTTTATTTATTTGTTTTTATCTGTCAAATGTATTGTTATGCTGATTATGAAGTCGAAATAAACTAATACTAAGACAAGGACCGATAGCGCACTAGCGCTGTGGACGTTTCCCCGACCATTGACCGCGGAAAAAATCACTCTTATACCTTACTATTGCAAACTTTATGCTTATTCTGAGAGTGTTTTGGTGTGTTGGCGCTTTTAAACTGGTTCACATGTTTGAAACCATTATTTTTTTATAAAATTAATCAACCATGTGTCGTTTGCAGGTACTGATATAGCTAAGTTTAGCCTTGTCCATCGCAGCATTTGCGAGATTCAATTTCGATCACTGCAACTAAAGTAAAGCTCCGCGAAAGACACAATGACAATTAAGTTAATTAATTTACTATTATTTTCTTGAAACAACTGAAAACTGACAAATATCACTCAAAACTACAAAAACGAGGCAATATTTGCAACCATGCTTGAATATCTGCTTGAGCGACAGGAGTGTCTGAGCGGCTGAGTGCAGAAATTGCAACTGTTACGTGTTGCGTCATTGCAGGCTCGGCGGTGTGGCGCATCGTGCTGAGCGTTAGGAATACGCTCGCCACCGCATCTCTGATTATTCTTCGTGGGATCGCAGGTTCGAATCCCATGCAGGGATGATCATGTGCGAGAGGATTGCTGGACTCCCTGCCGCCGTAGGGTGGTTCACGTAACCGCTGGTCGGTTATGGCTTCCTCCACCATCAAGTCCATGCTTCCGAAAACAAATACCTGGCTAACTAATCCCATACCCGACCTGGACTGGTAACCGGACGAGAGGCCGTGGTTCGCCATATGATTGAGCCGTCTTATCGCCTTTCCTCTTCCCCGGGATAAACGCCTTTCCTCTTCCCCGGGATAAATATGTAAATCCTATCCTAACCTATTTCAGTATTCATGATTTTGGTAATTTTTGCGGACCTAACGTGCGGTATTTTTGTAACCGAACTCTGAGCAAAGAAGAAAAATAAATTAAAAGACAACAGAATTTTACCGAAGTCAGTTTATTATTCACATCAATGATGTTTAATGTCATTGTTCACATTTACAAATTTCAATGGGAACCATAGCGAGGGTACTCCGTCATTTAAAACTGTAATCAGTAATTTATGTTTTCACCATACTGAACATACACTGAATATACAAAAAATTACAATAAATATGAAAAATGCGTTTCAGGGCGAGGAAAACCGCGAAAAACCAATATATATAGGTTATTGAGCAGCGGCACCTTTAAAATAGTCTAACAGATAATAATAACAAAGATTTGAACTATATATGTTATTTGAAGAAAACAATAAATACGTCAAAGCAAATCCGGTGTTCCCCGGATTCGCGTGTTTAACAACTGCTTGCTCTGACAAACTCAAAATTACGTGATCACTGGCGACGATTCGCCGAGGAAAATTATAGGATGGAATTTGCAGCTAAAAATTCTCAAATAAATTTATTCTGATTATTAACTTTCGTGTCGGCTTTAATTGTCCTTATTGCCTTCGTAATATTAAAAAATAACAATATCTTTATGGCTGACTTCTGGATTCGATGTCGTTTTTCTGTTTCTATTTTTCTATGTTATTTTCGCTTCAAAACAAAACCTCTGAAATGTTGTTACTGCGTATCTGTTAAAATGCGATAGAATTCTCTTAATGGTAATTCATATCCAAATTAATATATCCGCTCAGACATTTTTGTAATGTTACTTTTTCGTCATTTGTATTGGTGATTCGAAGTTTATCGATTGACCAAAAGATGTGAAACTCATTAGCGCACAGAAAGATCGTGCAAAAATTGGAGCAATGAAGTTACAGAAAACAAATAGATAAAAATAAACACACATATAACACACAATTTAATAACTCAAATTTTAACGTTAAGCAAAAGGTTCCTGCATACTCGTGTATTTGTCAGCATTCCGCAAGTACAATCCAATCGTTTGATTCAGAGAAGTGCGATTTACGTGCCATGTCCAAGTCACGTAGTACCAGGTATTCCAATAGTTTAATGTTCGAGTATTTTTCCCAGCCCTACTCATTAATCGATAATTATTGGCTCGATTAATTAATTTTTATGTGAATAAACTTGCTTTTTATGTTTTATTTGAATACTAAGGTAAATCGTAAATTGACTGGTACTTAAGTCTGGTAAAAACGCCCCGCAATGAATTTCGCGACACTAAATAGGTTAGTGACCTTAAATATTCTACTGTCTACTACATAACTTTCTAAAACAGCATTGCCCGTTGGGGACTCGTTTAAACGCAAATGAGTCCGCGGACTCGGGTTGGGAAACACTGTCATAGCGTAAAATCAGGCCCTGGTAAATGCCTCCTGCGCAAGACATAAAGCATTCCGGTCAATACGATCACGCAAACAGTTATTTTTTGTGTGATTGGTATAATGACAGTATAAATGAGGGAAAGTTCACAGTCAACGGAATTTAACCGTTGAAAATTTTTTAGGGAACCAATTTTTTTTCATTTCTTCACAAGAAAGAGTTTGCAGTTTGGACGCCAATCATATGTAGAAATCGGTCTCACAGGTTTAGTCAGTCCAGTGATTTCCCTACACCCCCCCTATAGGGGGTGAACACCCCCCCTAAAATTTCAAACACCCCCCCTAATTTTGAGGTGCGATTCAACACTGAGGGGTTCTAAACCGCAGTCTGCGGGTCAATTACGCCCGCGTGACGATTTAAAATGGCGCGCCGAACTTGAGTGAAATAGTTTAACCCTTCATGTGGTACCTTTTGAGTTTTAGATACCGTCTATTGTTACATCATTATCACAGTTTAAGCACGTTTATTTCGTAACAATTGAATTATTCCGGTATCTTATGTATAGGTATGGGTATTATGATTACACACTGCAGTATTTTAGATATCAGCCATATATTAAGAAAGCTTGAAGATGTCACAAAACGAAAACTAGGAACTGAAAACAGACGTTTTTTCACATGAATAACAGCGTTTTTATTTCTTTATTGAAAAGAATCAAACTTCAGCGATTTGTCTCCTTACAAAATATTTCAGTTCTGGAAGAATACAACATTATGCGACATCATGATCAGTTGACGAGCGTATTTCAAAATTTAATTCATACAAAAGTCAAACAAACATGTTCAAAAAAATTAGAAATGTGTAACAAAACAAGCCATAAGTAGCCATTCATACAATGCCAGATGAGCAAGTAACTTCATTAGTCACTATCAGTTGCAAATTACTTGTTGAAACGTAGTAGTATATATTTTCGGTTGAAAGTCGTGCTTGTTATCTACTCCCCGAGAATTCTATCAGGTAAATATTATAATTATTAATTTTATTACATAACAAACTGCGATGCTAGGTGTATCTAAAATCAAGCTTAGAGCCTATATTGGTGCGTATTTCTCAAAATTTTCTCAGGGCGCTTAAGCGCGCCCTGAACCCCAGCCGTGTCGTCTCGCACTTTTCCTCGCTCCCCTTTTCTGGCCCTACAATTTCATTCTGCTGTGGATTTTGGCTCGCCGGCAATCAACTCGGGGGGCCCCCATGTACATCGTTTCTTAAATACATACCATTTTTTTAAGAATGCAAATAGCCTAGTTTTATCTCTAATAGCAAATTATTTACCACCCCCTAAATTTTGAAACACCCCCCCCCTAAAGAGAAAAGCTTGGGAACATGCTGAGTCAGTCTACGGTCCAAATATGACAATATTACTCCATACATTGACGCAACAGTGATTTGTAAAAGTTGCGCAATCACGAGACAAATATACAACTTTCATAGTCACGTTTAACGTCACAGTCGTTATGAGCAGGATGGCCATGGAGTCGCGCACTAAGGTAGATATCAAAATTCCAAAGATACAAAGACCTTGGAATCATGCGATCTTTTCGTCTTCTCTGATTCATCATGATAACATTCTAAAAGTATACAGTATTGAGTCACCTATTGGCGTATTGTCTTGTTTTACAAAACCCTTCTACAAACAGTTTTGTATACTCCACCCTGTTACCACACCCACCCATCGCCTTCTCTCGCACAAATGTCTGTTTATTGATGAATTTTTGATGATAAGGATGGATGGACAGTAAATTTTAGGATTTTTGTATTTTCAATACTTATCAAAAGGAGTGCATGCCGCACATTTGTGTTTCAGGTTAATATGGTCTTGTGCATACATCCCGTGTTCAATATTGACTCTAGCACTCGCCTAATTTCACATATCTATCCATCTGTGTTAAATATATGATGAGTGCTTTCGATTGCCCTACATTGAAAACCAAATGCAGAATTAAGGCCCACCCATGGCCATTCAGTTTATTTTGTTTTTAAGGGTGGAACAGAAGGTCAAAAATAAAAGTGAAGATTCTGGCATCATGCAATACTAAAAAACTGGCGTGCAAGAAAATAAAGATTAATTATTTAAACACTGAAATAAAAGTACAGCGTGTTAGTGAGCATATCGTACATGCGGGGTAAGCAATCAAAGTTCTGAACTCCGACAGTGAACGTGCAAGGAAAACAGGAGTCTATAATACTCTTAGCAGCAATATTGCAGTCTGGCCGACCTAAATCCTAGATTGCCCTCCAGAAAAAATGACAAAAAGCCAATTTCTGTTTGCAGAAGAAGCATGGACCTTTCCCCGACCTTTGACCCCCGAAAAACTCTTCCTATACTTCACCATTGCAAAATTGTTGGGGCTATTTATAAGAGTACTTTTGCGAGTTGGCGAGTGAGAAAAGTGTCTGAGCGGATGCGAAAAGGGAGCATTGTTACGTCACTTTTTGCATTTTGCTGATTGGCCAATGTCACGAAGTAAACAAGGAAGTCGATGCTCGGGGAAAAGTCCATTAACCATAGATGTTAAAAAAAACTAATGAACTCATCTGATTGTGATAGAATTTATTAGAAGAACAATTTGATTTATTTTTAAACTAATACAACTCGGATTAGTCCTTACCCTAATGTCGATGTCGGGATTGATGTTTGTTAAAATCACGGAATTACATTGTTGTAGCTATAAACGTCAAAACGGTGCCTACATGGGAATGACGTCCTGTGATCGATATTAGGAGAATGAATTGTCTTGTGCAGACCAAGCCGATGAGATGAGCTCGCGCCAAGTAACTCCGCATTTGAAGAGACGTTTCGCGTCTTTATTTTAGTCATAACACTCCTCTATTTTCAAGCGTTGGCCCTGGGACAGCAGTGACAAACCGCAGAGCTGACTTAGCGCCGCGTGATCCATTTTTTTTATCTGAGTCCGAGGTCGAACTTTCACGGACTTCTTTGTTTGTTGACGATAGCACTAAACCGGCTCACGACCGAAGTAAACTAGGAAGAAACGTATTTCCTTACCCACAACAACGTTAAACCACAGTGTCGGGTGTGTTTCAAGTAATATCTGTCACAAAGGAATATACTTTTAAGCGACATTACAAAACCAAACGCAATAAAAGATACCGAAAATGCCACGAGTCGTTTTGTACATTAGAAATCACCAAGGGGCTTCATATAGTTTTTTTTAAAACTTGATTAGAACTATAAACTCTTATTTTAAAATATATTTAAAGTGAGTAAGCTTGCGCTGTTTTGATCACTTTTGAGTTTTCTCCGAATGCGGCCCGCGAGACCTCCTAGAAAGTTTTTGCGGCCCTTTAACCACGCCACCTTGGACCACCCTCGACTTAGAAGCTTGCAGATTCGAATGAAATCGGCTATACCAGTGGTTTCCAAAGTGGGGTCCGCGGGAACCACTTTCGGTGGTCCGCGAAGGAATTCTGCTATATGCCTCATGGTTTGATAATACAAAAATTAAGGACCAACATTTACAAATACACATTTTGTCGTTGTTTATTGCTTCCGTAATCACTACTGGGAGTGAGGACACTGATTATCCTCTTTTTGTTACAACATGCTGCCCATTGTGATGTCACGGAGCTGTGGGTATGTGATATTGCAGAGAGATAAGTGCCATTACAAGTCACCTACAGTAACTACAGCGGTGTAGCTGACCCTGCCTTTTTGCACGTTTGTTGGTATAGGAGGGAGTTACATTAGGCCGTTTGTAATGTTATGCAAGTACGCTTCTAAATGTCGTTTTACGCCTATATATTGATAAATAACGTTAGGTGAGTCAATGAGCATATACAATGAGTGGAAAGTCGGGCTTTTTCCGCCGGAGATCGTATCCGACAGCACGCTTCAGTGCACATATTATGTGCCCCAAGACGAGCGGCTTTATCCGCGTTCTCAAGGCATTTGGCGATGAAGTCTGTGCCTGCTTTTACGGCCGTTGTCGATTTTGATAATGTTTTAGAAAGTGAAGTTGAGAAGGAAATCGCAAGAACGTAAGTAATGGCTTATTGTAAGCTAATCATTTCTATTAAAAAGGGAGCGCAGCTTGAAAAGTTTAAGAACCGCTGCTCTAAATAGGTGCGGTATGTTCGTATGTAGCTGACATGTTCAAACAACCGAAATTTTAATTTTTTAGAAAATTTTTTTATGCATCATTAGAATAGAATACCGTACTATGGTATTTTAGATAAATATGGTTTTGTAAGCAATAGTTTCTAGCAGTGTTCACTATTAGCGCACTTTTTTGCGAAAATTGCGAAGCACTTTCGCAACTTTTTTTAGGGACTGCGAAATAGCACTTTTTTCCGATTTTGAAGAGAAATAGCACTTTTTTCCGATTTTGAATGGAATAAAAATTCAAAGTTAACAAATATTTTCCAGTATTAAGTTGACAAATAAGTAACATACTGGTACTTTTGTAACTCAATTCTGCATATCATAACGATATTTACCGGAATTCTAACCTATGAGATGCAGACAAAGGAGATAAAGCTTTTGCATTAACGGCAAAATTCTGGTTTATAATATGATTATTATACAAGCACACGGATTCCGCTTCTCCCGGGGCGTTTCTTTGAACGAGAGTGGTCATGTGACTATCAATGATATCGATGAATTCAAAATGACTATAAAAAGTGTTAGTAACGTGTTATAGTCACTTTGGATGAATTGTGACCAAACTGCACGATTTTCAAATCAGACGAAACTTTTAGCAGCCTGTCACAGATTTGCAAAATCAACAAATTCACAAAATACCATTAAGTGCCATTTTATTGTAATCACAATCAGTGGCGCAACCAGGCCGTTCTCAACGGGGGGGGGTCCGACCGGAATTTACACAGTGCAACCACGATGTAAGTCGCAACGCCACTGGGTGTCGCCCCGCTGAAACACGGTAAATTGCTCGTTGTTAAAATGGAAACGCCATCGATTAAATCCCAGCCTTTCGCTTACCTTGCACTCGTTCATTAATGGCGCTTCGCCATGTCTTGCACCTTGTGGGTAGCAAAACGCCGTTCATTACATTCCAGCAAATTGCTAACGAAGAACTGTTAATTATTTTCAATGTTTCCCTCGCTTTGCGCATCGTGGATAGTGAAACACGGCTTGAATAAATTCCAGTGTTTCCCTCGTGCCGCGCCTTGCCCGTTGGATGAATTCGTCAAGACTATAAACAAAATGCACTTCTTGCGAATGGACCTTTTCCCGACCCCAACCCCAGAAAAATTCTAAACTAAACTGAAGCTCACCGGAAGACATAATGACAATTAAAATAATTGATTTACAACAAATTTTTGGAAACAAAACAAAAAACAGACTAATTTAATGCAGGGATGTCCAAATCGAATTTAAATTCAAATATCGCAAACTTCAAATAGCCTACTGTTTTTTCGTGTTTATAATAATCCCGAATATGGCGCACATATCCTAGCGTCTTCGTCCATGTGTGGTTCGGCAATATATTACAGGCTTACAGCTGACATGAAAGAATTTCGATAAACGCCGACTTGAAGAACTTATAAGACTTGGAGAACGTTTTTGATTAAAAATATTTTCTTATCGTGTATTTTAACTTAGTCGAGATGGTTTAGCCGTCCTCGGCAAATTGTGTCTTAATTAGTTGTTTTCATCCTCAGCTTCAATAATGACCGAACATAACAGGAAATTTTTTCATTTCTTGTAATTTAGCGCGTATAAAATAGCTCTTATATAGTATTTAATATCTATCGCGGATTTCGTCGGCATCCGGCGTTGATGACAACGTTGTTCAGTTTAAGTTAGTGGTATTCATTTCAAACAAAAATACATAACAGCCGACATGAAATATTCAAATCAGCGCAGAGTTCAAAAATAAAACATGTTTTATGGTCCTAATATGCACATCAAAGAAGAAAGGACAGAGAAATAACGACTGAATGTGACTGAATAACGATGCTTGTGTACCATCGTCATCATAATCAAATTAGTTAAACCCGATTCCCAAATTTCCGTCCGCCAATAATGGAGAATAAAGATGGAAAAACGTGTTTTACTTTTTGAGTCGGCGTCGATTTAAATTTTTCATGTTATGTGTTATAATTTTTTGATTATAAACTAATACCTCCAACTTAAAATGAACCATATTGTTATCAACGACGTCGGGATACCGACAAAATCTCCGATAGAAACCAAATACTATTTAGAAGCTATTTTATAGATTGCAAGAAATTAAAAAAATTCCTGTTTAGTTCGATAACTATCGAAACTGAGGATGAAAACAATTAATTAGGGCAGGATTTGCTTTTAAGTTTATTGCCGAGGCGCACAACATATCTTGACTAAATTGAAATATACGATAACAAATGTAAAAAATTTTCAACCAAAAACGTCCTCAACGTCTTATAAGCACTTCAAGTCGGAGTTTATTGAAAAATTGCCGTGTTAGTTATTGCCGTGCCACACATGGCTGCTTTCGATTGCGATAAAAAATGAAATATTTGTGAAATGTTTTTAAATCAGAACGTGGACGGGGGCGGTAGGATGTGTACGGCGTTTTCGGTTTTCTGCCTTTCATATGTAGAAAATCTTAGGTTAATCGAAGCAAAATTTTTCCGAAAATAATTTTCGTATCCAGATTTGCAGAGTTTCTTCTGCATTATTATAACATAAAGACGGGCGGCGTTACATTGCGTCAAGATGTAAGCCACGAGAGTATTCGTTGTTTGAACGTAGAACAATAATAAAAAAAAAAACAATTTCAAACGGGGGGACACGACCCCCGTAACCCCCCCGCTGGTTGCGCCACTGATCACAATGTTGAAAGAACGTGGCATTTTCCGGAATTTTGCGATATTTACACAACTATTTCTCATTGATATGCGAGGAGGGGTGGGCAAAATTCAATATTTTTTTAAATCGAATATTTTTAAGGAGTACCGAATAAACGTGGTGGAAACATTAAAAAATCGGCAACAAAGCCTTTTTACTGGTTAATTTCGTTGTAATCGCTAATTGTTCTTGTCACCGATCGTTTTGGCGGCGATATCCAGGTTTTGGGTAATCTATATTCCCGCCCTCTCTTTTTTACAAATATATATATGAATTCTTGTGGGTCGGCGGACATCGAAGTTTTATATTTCGTGTTTACCCGTTCGTTCACATCGGCAACAAATTAACATTTGCGCTGGCTTTAATATTACCTATCAAGATTTGTAAATTTACCGTCCCAATTTTATGCGCATGGTAATATTATTGTCCATACCGTGATGCAGATATTTATTAAGACGATAATTAACTTTCTCATGTATTTCTATGGTGATAAACTTCGCAAATCTGAAATTGTGCTAATCCTGAATGTTGATTTGAATTATGCGACTTAATGCTAAAAAGATTGGGCTCGAGTGCTTTTTTTTTCGAGTGCTCGAGTGCCTAATAGAGGTCAGGCGCTAATTGTAACTAATTCCCTCAAGTTTCAACGTGTTTACAACAAAACAATACCCCGGCGATAATTATAGCTAAAATGTTACCGAGCAATTCACAATTTTATTTATGGAATTTGCAAATTCACCAGTTTCTTGACGATTTTGATATTGTCACGCCCTAATTATTAGTGCAAAAAATACTCCCCTTCTTCCGCGGCGGTTTGACGGGTTCTCTGTTCCATTCTTCAGAAAATTCTGACACGGGGGATATAGAATACTGAATCCGGAGGGTTGAATCCCTGTCCACTCACTGGTGATTTTCCGTTTTGAAATGCGTGAAACATTCTCTATTTTAAATTAAATGACGTTTCGCGGGCTAGAGTTCTCCCCGAAAATGATGTGTTCCAGACGTTAGTTAGACGATAGATAAAACATTAAATTAATAATTTTCGTGACGCCCCGTTTTCGAAAATACAAAGTTATATCGCGTTATGCGTTATGATACATTTGGAATGAAACATTATTTACGGTGAGATCACATTTTACTCTCCATGACACCCGGTATCCGAAAATACAGTTGTATCTCGAAAAATGTGTTTTGTTACATTTAAAATAAAACATTTTTGCGATTAATTTAGATCATATTTTGCTTTTCACGACACCCGTTTCCGAAAATACAAGGTTATATCGCGAAAATGTGTTTTGTTACATTTAAAATAAAACATTTTTGCGATTAATTTAGATCATATTTTACTTTTCAGGACACCCGTTTTCGAAAATACAAGGTTATATCGCAAAATGTGTTTTGTTACATTTAAAATAAAAAATTTTTGCAATTAATTTAGATCTAATTTTACCTTTCACGGCAACCCGTTTCCGAAAATACAAAGTTATATCACAAAAAATGCGTTTTGTTACATTTATTTTGCATTCCCAATAAAATACATATTTTCCCTAATTAAGGTCGTCGATGAATCTGTTCCTGTCGTTCAAGCTCGACACACGTTTGGACGAGTGTGGGGCGGTTTTTTGATCGACGATAAATTAAAAAGTTGCCACACGTTATTTGTATAACGATAATAACTGAAAATTAAGATTTTATAATAGAAGTGAATTTGTCTCAAGATGGTATTTTACGATTCCTGCCCACAGAAAATAAACACGCTGACAGGCTTGGTTATAATTGATATTCGTTTAATTTATTTTACACTATTAATAAACGCGCCACACCAATTGCGACCATATAAATTGCAGTCGCATCGGTATGGACTGTATGTTTTGGCGCTCTCAAATTAATAATAATTTTCAACAACAATTTGTTTACAATTTTAACATCCCGCCGGCCATGTATGGTCGAATAAAATGTTCACATATTCGAAACATGACTTGGCCAAGGATGGAAGAGATCACTAAAGAGCTAATAGAAAGTACATACGCGAGGGTATGATATTAATATCGAGAATATTTGTGAGCATATCACAGGACGGAAATATTTTGCACCCAGCTGTTTGTTGGCAGAACAACGATACGCTAAAGTTAATTGATCGAATACAGGGAAGTATTTATTTATCATCTCACTTGCGAACATCGAGGTTTTGACGGAATTGTACGATCATGTTGTCTTTCTTAAATAATAACTTTTTCAATGAATGTTCATTTTACTTTTGCGTCTTTATTATATGTCTGGTTTTCATTTATTTTAAATTCGAAATTGTCCGAAATACTCCAACAGGTGTATAGGTACAATAATAATAGTACTTACCAAAGTACCTACCAGGGAAGTTTAATACACACGATGTGTAAAGGGCGTCGTAACTCCCGTTTATTAATTATAATTTTTTTACATTCTGCTTAAAAACAACGGCAGTCATCTCACGTAACTCTCGCGACCAAATCTTTTTTGTTTTGTATGGCATCGTCTTGGCGACGAATTTATTGCCGACTGAATTTTAATTGTGTTTTAGGTTAGTTATTTTCTGTTTGTTGGTTTCTAAACTTTACAAACTTGGGTAGCAATTACTATTAATGTGAGATTTGTGCATATGAACCATTGAATATCGCGACTGGATGTCCGATATCTGAGAATGCGTAATTCTCTTTCAACATTAATTTTCAGGATATCAGCGTTCATGTGGTCGAATAAAAATTATTTATCAAATGGCTTGGTATTTCGAGACACTCTCAAAATTATTTGGGATCCATTATCATATCATTCGTTTATTTTTTATATTCATGTTTTTCTCAAGAATCACCCTCGTTATATTTAGTGTACCTTCGCAAAAGAAAACTCTTTGATGTCATCGTTCCTATTAGTGTAATTGAAATATATGGAAACCTCGCAAGTGGCGTTGTGATGCGAATATTTGATATTAGGTCAGCAGCATTACAAAGAGTGCTATTTATGAATGCTGAAAGTACATGACATTACTAAACATTTTGCCAATATATGATGTTTTCTGCCCGATTTAAACTAACTCGCACGCAAACCAAGGCATGTGGACATTTAAAAATTACTTGTCTTTGGGTAAGCTCTGAAATAGTATAATATAAATGTAAATGAGAAATTAGGTCACGCTAGCTCACGAAACGGGAAGATTTTCAAAGTGATCTTGTGTAATATTTCGGAGAAAAAAGTTTGAAAGGAAAGTAGGTCAACCTATCTCCTAAAACAGGGGAGTATCCTGCATAATATTTCGGAGGGAACGTAGGTTAACCTATCTTTTAAAACAGCGGGTGGCGACTTTCACAAAGTGGTTCAAAATCACAAATTAATAATTATCAGATTAGGTTTGGGGATGAATCGAAAAGTTGAATTTCCAGCGCACCTAATCCTAATTAGTTGATTGCTATTTATATTTGGGGGGGGGGGGATTATTTTGCACAGGATTTGTACAAACGATCCACCCTGTAACTAATATGGTTTCCAGCCGGCCTCGTGTCTGTTAGATGGAAGGAGTAACAAATGTGAAAGTCTTTGCTGTTTACGCGAGTAAGCAACTGACACCGTGATACATTGCATGAAAGTTTTGTCCGTGGCAGGTGTTAGCAGATGTCATTTCGTTGCCGATGAATTCGCTTGTTTTAATTAAACATGAATTCGCTTAAAGGGAACTCGGTTAACGAAAAGGCTTCTCTTTAATTCATAATATTAACCGGAGGAGCGCTTTTTCGAGTATCTATGCCGTTTTAAATGGGTTATATGAAAGGCTAGGGCACCTAACTTGTTAAAATCGGCAAAAGCACTTTCGCACTTTTTTTTTGGACTGCGAAGCACTTTCGCACTCATAATTTGCTTAGAGTTAACACTGGTTTCTAGCATATTACTGTGTACTACAATATTCTGAATATCACGCAGTGATCACCAACAGAGCTATGAATTCTAATAGCTGCTTCAATCTGGATTGCGAAGTTACTGTTGAAATCCTTTTTGTAGATGATTATGTGGATTCATCATCCAATAAGAAGATTTATCGGTGAGTAATCTAACATGGCTTTTCCATACTGCAGTACTGTATTAAGAATTTTATACATAAATAACCGCACTCCTCTCGGCGACTGGTTCATATTCTGTTCTGTAGATACGTTTTCTGTCTAATAGATAGGCATTCCCAATAAGCATATGCTCATAGTTGTATGCTTTCAGCGTACCATACTTCGAAACCCAAAACCAAATATGTATTGAAGAATTAAAGACCTCAATACGGCCAATTTCGCACCCGACTCGGCTAAAGCAAGGGATTTTGGCAGCCAGCAATGCGTTTTCTTAATATGCACCGAACCATTTAGCTGGACGACGTAAAAAATGCAGGGAACAATGCCATAGCCGAGGCCCTGAAAAACGCCTAGAAAGTGAGTTTCGTAGCGCACATCAGGTAACTACCTAAAAATGATTTTAAAATGTTCCTTAAAAATTTAGTAACAAATATTGCCTTGTTCCCAATTCCGAAAGTTGCACGTTTTACGGAAAAGACGCTTTTACTACAAGAATATGTGCTACGATCTGTCCTATATTCTCTACATTTCCGGCAATGAACAATGACTTTTGCATGACGTAACAATTGAATCGAATCAGCTGTTAGCGAGCGGATGAATCTTAGTTATTACTGCTCGATCTTGCGTTGAGTTGGGCAGCCTTTCCATAGCCCTGTTTAGTTATTATTAGTTAAGTTATGCTAAGACGTTGTTAAAAAGTAAAAGTAACTTATTAAACACTTGTAGATCCTTACCACGGATATGGGCCGTGAGACGAAACTTTGAAAACGCCCAGAAAATGGGTTTCGTAGCGCACATCTGGTAACTAAATAAATTCTTCAGTTTTGTGTGAAAATGAACATACTGAACGCACAACAGCTTGTTCCCCAATCCTGATGCAAAATTGAATATAAGAGGTTCCCGGAAATTCAATAACCATAAGTTTACAACACATACATAGAAACTATGCAATTCGAGAGCCCTACAGCACACTAACACAAATGTATTCCTGTAACGTTTTGCCTGACCAAAATCAGACTTCCTCAGTGAATCATAATTTATTGGGTAGATTACGAAAAATATGGCATACATGTAATCAACAACAAAAATACTTTAATTGTGTGACAGGAGTCGCGAGTGACCTCGAAAGGTCGAATAAATTTTATATAATAACCACAAGCAGTTTACAACAAGAACAGCATAAAAAGCTACATCCATTTTATAGAAGCTATCAAACGTATTTATTTTTAAGCAATGAAGTCACAAATTAACATCGTGAGCACGAAAAAACAAATAAATCAGTTATTTTTCACTTTAAATTTACCGGAGAAGTCAAGAAAATTAAATGAATGTACAGTACGTATATAATATAGTCAACAGAAATATTACAATTAGTCAGTTTATTTAGTTTACAATTAATTTAGTTTATGTGGTCATGTGTTTGAACAAAAGCAATATTATTTCTAGAAACAGGACTACGACACTAACAAATGTCCGAAAAAACAAACAAATAAATGATACTTATTAAATCAACTGCAATATCTAATTCACTTTCTTCTGAATTGTTTTCGAAATCCACTATCTCGAAAATCGACTTTTCCTCTATAAGCGTACTGTGATTTTTGCAGTCAATACAAAAATCTGTGCAATTTAAGTTGATTTTGCCACACTTGCATAAATTATTTTGACTATTTTTCTTACACTTGCAGTTTGCCAACTCAAGAACTGATTTGAGGGCCACATGCTTCTTCAGTGAATCATTGTTGGGTGAGAGAGTATAATCCTTATGTTTGCCAGTGTTAAATAGACGTGCCCCGTTATCATTTACATTCTTCATATCCTCTTCATACAGTGAACAAACAAATTCCTCAGCTTTATTTATTAATGCCTCGTTAATCTCAAAAGATCTTCATAGTTGAGAAAAAAATTGAATTGAAAACCTCAATGAAGTCTCCAACATGAGTTTGATGGGCAGTTCCAATTGCAGAAAAGTGCTAAAGTATTTCAATATGAAAACCCCTCTAAGCTAATTGCAACTATTATGATTCTCATAAACTTTTACGCTTCAAGACTTCTTATTTAATCCATTTTATAGCACTG
Organism: Styela clava; assembly: GCF_013122585.1. NCBI lineage: Eukaryota > Metazoa > Chordata > Ascidiacea > Stolidobranchia > Styelidae > Styela > Styela clava. Next base: position 16,549,265 of record NW_024102836.1, read on the forward strand.
ATAGCAGCAGGGATTAGAGCCTTCGTTAGGTCGGATTGGTGGAACATTGCAGTTTTCTTTTGTAGTACAGTATCTAAAATGAGGAAGAAAATCATACTTTGAACAGCATGAATATAAAAATACCACAAAATACTAACTAATACCTTGAATACATAATGCATTTTATCTGATGTACTCAATGAGCGTATATATGCTCATTGCATGTCCTACAGTCCAGCAGTGTTTGCATACCAATACTAGACTATATCCACACTAAATTTTGATATAGATCTATCACAGTCTGGAATGCCCTATGAGTTTGGACTATAGACTATATTTTACAACATCAACTGTCTGTCTACAACTTGAGTTCTCACCTCTCAATCGCTTTCAATGCTACTTTCTTTCCACTGCATAACTTATCATTGCTTCCCAGGTTCTTGTCGACCTTATGAATTCAGATTTAGACCAACCGACATTAGTAAAATTGATTATTTTCTTCTCCTTCACACAACCGTACATTACAGAAACAGCCATTAATTTCTATTTCCAAATAGGCTTTGCTGTGGCCTATATAGTAGTATAAGTCTGCTGAATAGTCAAGAAGAGTCATTAAATTAATCATAAACATTTCATGCAAGCCAGAAAATATCGTTGTTTGTGACATATTATTCTAGGTTTAGTCTTCCTTGGAGTTACCGCACCGTACCTATTTAACAACGTCTTATGAGCTAGTGCTCAACTAAAATTGCTATTTATGGTAAGGATATACAAGTGTTTAATATCTTACTTATACTTTTCAACACCTCCTTAGAATAATTGAACTAATAATAACTGAAAAAAACTATGGAAAGGCTACCCAACTCAACGCAAAAGCGAGCCGTAGTACATCTGATATTCATCCGCCTACGGGGGATCCACCTACAGCTGACTAATTTGATTGTTACGTCATGCAGAAGTCTGCGTTCAGTGGTCCATGATACCGGAAAAGCAGAGAAAATAGGACAGATGGTAACACATATTTATTGTAGTAAAAGCGTCTTTTCTGTAAAACGTGCAATTTTTGGAAGTGGGAACAAGGCAATATTTGTTACTAAATTTCCAAGAAACATTTTAAAATCATTTTCAGGTAGTTACCTTATGTGCGCTACGAAACTGAAAGATAAATGGCCTCGGCTCGCGGCCTAGTAGTGATTACGGAAGCAACAAACGACGACAAAATGTGTATTTGCAAATGTGGGCAGCTAATTTTTATATTATTAAACTATGAGTCATATAGCAGAATTCCTTCGCGGACAACCGAAAGTGCTTTCCGTGGACCCCACTTTGGGAAACACCGTGACACAATTATTATTGTAGGAAAACTGAATTTGTTTCGCAATGGCGATGTTGACGATTAAAAAAATTATTTCAGTAAAGCTCTTGTTGAAGAAATGATTGAAAAATTACAAGCAGAAATGGGAGAAGTTTAAATCAAATACGTATAATATGATCCATTATTATACAGACATTTGTGCAAGGGAAGGCGGTGGATGAGTGTGGCAACAAGATGAAGTATACAAAACTGTTCGTAGAAGGAAATTTGTAAGACGGGACAATACGTTAACAGATGACTCAATCTACTTTTAGAATGTTATCACCATGAATCAGAGAAGACGAAAAGATCGAACGATTCCAAGGGTTTTGTGTCATTGGAATTTTGATATTTACCTTAGTGCGCGACTTCATGGCCATCCTGCTCATAACGACTGTGACGCGAAACGTTTCTATGAAAGTTGTATATTTGTCTCGTGAGTGCGCAACTCGTACAAATCACTGTTGCGTTAATGCATGGAGTATTATTGTCTTGTTTGAACCGTAGACTGACTAAACCTGTCAGACCGAATTAAAAAAAAAATAATTCTACATATGACTGCGAACTTTTTCCTGTGAGGAAATGAAGGAAAATTGTTTTCCCGAAAAGTTTTCAGCGGTCAAACTCTGTTGACTGAAATCCCTTCCCAATTTATACAGTAATTATACCAAGCATACTAAAAATTGCCGATTGTATAGACCGGAATGTTTAATGTCTTGCTGCAGGTGGCATTTACCAGGGACTGATTTCACGCTATGATTTCGTGTTGTGTCAGAAGTTCAGTGGTTACCCGTAACTTTGCTTGGAGATCAGTCTCCTTTATTCCCGTGTGAAAGCGTGCGACCTTGCTTTAAGCAAATTCTCTGATAATAATTCGCTATTGCCTCCGTAGCTCTTGTCACTTCGGTGGTCAACCGTAACTTTGTTCAGTGATCAGTCGCCTTCGTTTTCGACTGAGTGCGCGTGACCTCGCTTTAGGTAAAGTTCTTTTGAATAAATATATCGTCTGACTAACCTCCTTGATTCGGCATATTACAAGAACTTCCGCTTTATGGAATTCACATTTTTTCTGATTGATTATGTAGGCTAAAAAAGCTATGAGCACATGTAAGCGGCACGTGGTTGATACATCTGGATCGTTTTCACAAAGCCCCTGCCACCAATGCAAAAATGCGAGTTACAAATACTGATTATTTATTTAGACCAGGGGTCACCAAACTTTTTTGACCGCGGGCCGGATATGACTCAAATTGTGTTGAAACGGGCCGGATGAATATTTTTGTCAATGCAATACAATAAATTCACAAATGTTGGGAATATCGCAGATTATAGGTCGAGAACATCCTAGGAAAAAAAATTAACAAGATTTCTATATCTAGACAACTATCCTGAGTTTAGCTGTTATCAAAACGTTGCTGTCATGAATTAGAATTGTTACAAAATCCGCGGCAAAAAATGTACGCATCACGTCTGCTAAGTACCGTTACGCCGTGTTGAAATACCGCTCATAAAAACGACTGCCTGCTGTAGCTTGGATTTCTATGAAATTTTGACATATTTTAGATAAAATAAACAACTATTATCTGGTATTTGAATTTTTTCATTAGCGCACAGATTTCCCAACATTCGACGCTTTCAAAAAACACGCTCCAGTTATACGTAGTGAAAATTAATGATATTGTCTATGGACACCAATAAAATTTATATGGACGTGTGTATTTCTTGTCTAACTTGATACTTACCAATTTTTATGAATTTCGTACAATCAGAACATCGTTAATTATTACCCACAATGAACCACTGTCAAACTATCATGAACAACTCCAGCGTTTATTTGCGACGATCTTCCGGCGGTGTCAATGACCGTTGCCAGAATAAAATCCTGAAATAGTCTCAATATACCATAGATGTGACGCACATCGAAAGATTAGTGATTGATATGTGTTATTTTTCCATATTCAATACAGTTCTTATCAAAAAAGTAATACAATCATTATGGAAAAAATTGGCTGTCGGGCGGGACTAAAATTCCGATATCTCCGTTATTTCTTGACCGTTTATTCCAAACTTGGTATTGTTTTCTATTTTTACTCAGATCTTTCCACTGGAGCAGTTTTTATTTAAATCGGATGAACTTCAATTTTTTTGTAACATACCTACATGAATATCCGCATTAAAGCAGTACAAAAGTTAGTGTGGCTTTTGAAATTAGAGCAGTACGCGAGGGATTACAGTACTGTTAGCACAAAATGCGCATTCGACGTTTATTTTAGCACGAAAAACAAACAGTTTCGTCGAAAGCAAGCGCCACGAGTGTACAAGTGTATCTCAGAAAACGTTACGTACTGGTAGCATTCAAAGTCGCAAAAACGAAGTTTTGTTTACAACCACGACTGAAAATCTGTTAGGGTGACAAAAGTGTATGAGCGGATGCGGAAAGGCCTATTATTACGTCAATTTTCTGCATCTTGCCGATTGGCCAATGTTACGAAATAAACAAGGAAGACGATGCTCGTGAAAATCTTTCTTGGAAAAAAATTTAGCCATTTTTGCGCCTTATTGCGGACCTGATAAAATGACGCCGCGGGCCGGATAAAATGACGTCGCGGGCCGGATTCGGCCCGCGGGCCGTAGTTTGGTGACCCCTGATTTAGACTAAAACCCACTAATACGCTAATCAGCAATATTTTTTAATAGCATTACCATTTAGTCACTTCAAAATTTTGTCTGCGAATTCCTTTTCAAACCCCGATATTTTCCAGTTTAAACAGATTATTTGTTATTGAACACGAAACGGTAGCGTTTTGATGTTATGCTGTTAGATACGAAATGTACATATTGATCGTTTTGTTATTATTAATATTGTGTTGCTGTTGTTCTGTTGGTATTTCTATCGTTATGAAAAAATGGCTTTTCTCCTTAACTACTGGACCAATTGCTTTGAAATTTTCAGTGATTAAAAATTGTATTTTTCGCTGGAAGGTTACTTTTTCGTGTTCATATATTTGAGTATAGCTTTATTGTTTCTGTAACCAAAACCAATCAATAATAACGTAAAAATGGCGTAACAATTATAATTTGTGTAGCCACTTCTGTCGCTCAGACAAACAATCAAACATGGCCGTGAACATTACCACGTTTTCATAGTTTTGCGTGTTATTTGTCAGTTTCAGTTGTGTTTCCGAAAAATATTTGTAAATTGAATTACTTAATCATCATCATGTCTTTCGAATAGCTTTAGTTTATTCGAAATATTCAAAAGTTAGTCTCGCTGCGATAGACTAGGCTAAAATAAGCTATCAGTAAATCTATGCCGCACGTGGTTGAAACTTATCGATTGTTTTTACAATGCCCCTGCCGCTCATGCAAAAATGCGAGATTTAGGAAAAACACCCCCGCCACTTAAAAAAATGGAAATTATTCATTATGTAGTGAAAAGCAATCGGTTCTTGATTCATTTTCCCTTTTTTTGCTTATCTAAAGGTGTTGTAGACCAGATGATGAAGCAATCCGTCCTTCACAAATCCTGTCATTTTGATATTATTACAAAATTATGTTAAAACTTTTTGATTCAAGTGACAAATAAAATGGCTCTGACTCTTCCTGGTTGATTAGGCACAGAAATTGATACGGCATAGCATGGATGTCAGTCAAAACGAAGATTCATAAATAAAAAAAAACCTTCTTTAAAGGATAGTGATTTTGTTCTTAAATATCCGAAGATCTCTTCAATCTATTATTGGTAATTGTTTCTCACATGTTTTACAAATATTAATTATTTATTTAGACCTCCTAATATGCTAATTAACAATATTTCTTAATAGCATTACCATTTAGCCACTTCGAGATTTCGTATGCGAATTCCTCTTTAAAAAAAACAATCATTTTCAGCTCAAACAGATTAGGCAATGGAAACATTTCAACGATCATGGCATTAACGAGCTCACAGGTGTCGTAGAAAATTTTGTGATATGGGAAAGCAATATAACTCTAGACCAGGGGTTCCAAACCTTCTAGGACCCGTGAACCACTTCCGGGGTCCTTTAGCACTCATGGCCTCTCTGTTTATCATTCCAGTTGTATTCATAGTGTTGTTTTTTTTGCTAGATTCTCAACCTCATTATGTTCAAACAATTTATTCACAAAATTGCATCACAAAAAATGTTAAAAAGTAATCCATGACACATGTGAGAAACAATCATCAATAATAGATTGAAGAGATCTTTGAAAATATAGGGGAAAAAAATCAACATATTTACGGTATTGCTGTTGTTCTGTTGGTATTTTTATCGTTATGAAAAAATGGCTTTTCTCCTTAACTACTGGACCAATTGCTTTGAAATTTTCAGTGATTAAAAATTGTATTTTTCGCTGGAAGGTTACTTTTTCGTGTTCATATATTTGAGTATAACTTTATTGTTTCTGTAACCATAACCAACAATTATAATTTGTGTAGCCCATTCTGTCGCTCAGACAAACAATCAAACATGGCCGTGAACATTACCACGTTTTCATAGTTTTGCGTGTTATTTGTTAGTTTCAGTTGTGTTTCCGAAAAATATTTGTATATTGAATTACTTAATCCTCATCATGTCTTTCGAATAGCTTTAGTTTAATTGAAATATTCAAAAGTTAGTCTCGCTGCGATAGACTAGGCTAAAATAAGCTATCAGTAAATCTATGCCGCACGTGGTTGAAACTTATCGATTGTTTTTACAATGCCCCTGCCGCTCATGCAAAAATGCGAGATTTAAGAAAAACACCCCCGCAACTAAAAAAAAATGGGAATTATTCATTATGTAGTAAAAAGCAATCGGTTCTTGATTCATTTTTCCTTTTTTTGCTTATCTTAAGGTGTTGTAGACCAGATGATGGAGCAATCCGTCCTTCACAAATCCTGTCATTTTGATATTATTACAAAATTATGTTGAAACTTTTTGATTCAAGTGACAAATAAAATGGCTCTGACTCTTCCTGGTTGGTTAGGCACAGAAATTGATACGGCATAGCATGGATGTCAGTCAAAACGAAGATTCATAAATAAAAAACCCTTCCTTAAAGGATAGTGATTTTGTTCTTAAATATCCAAAGATCTCTTCAATCTATTATTGATGATTGTTTCTCACATGTTTTACAAATATTAATTATTTATTTAGACCTCCTAATATGCTAATTAACAATATTTCTTAATAGCATTACCATTTAGCCACTTCGAGATTTCGTATGCAAATTCCTCTTTAAAAAAACCAATCATTTTCAGCTCAAACAGATTGGGCAATAGAAACAGTTCAACGATTATGGCATTAACGAGCTCACAGGTGTCGTAGAAAATTTTGTGATATGGGAAAGCAATATAACTCTAGACCAGGGGTTCCAAACCTTCAAGGACCCGTGGACCACTTCTGGGGTCCTTTAGCACTCATGGCCTCTCTGTTTATCATTCCAGTTGTATTCATAGTGTTGTTTTTTTGCTAGATTCTTAACCTCATTATGTTCAAACAATTCATTCACGAAATTGCATCACAAAAAATGTTAAAAAGTAATCCATGACACATGTGAGAAAAAATCATCAATAATAGATTGAAGAGATCTTTGAATATATAGGGGGAAAAAATCAACATATTTACGGTATCATCTAATTTGCGAAATAACGCTAACAAATTACGTATTGAAATAAGATGTTACGAATGTATTATTAATTAGCGCATGTGTTTCATGATATATATTGCCTTGTCTGATGTAAAGTAAGCGAACAAAATTAGTTAGCTCCATATGGTTACATACACTCCTGGAGCGCCGCAAATTCCGTGTGGTAATCTGTGTTTTAATTCGGTATCTGTATTTTCCCCGTTTGATAAGAAAGTGAAATAGAATGAATTTCGGAAACAACGCGATTGCTACAAATCAGGTTCTGAACAATGGCAGTTGGAATTCCAGTGAATCCGCTACGAACAACACGTTCATGGAAGATAATTCGACAGTCACATCAAATCAAACATTCAACTTTAGCGATGAAGATTCGAACGATTATTTGATCAATGTTTTACTGGTGTTATCACAAGCAGTTGAAACAATTCTTTTTTTAGTATCCTGTTGGATGTTAGCAAGTTTTGTTTTCTACTGTATCCAGAATGGGAAATGGAAAAGCAGGCAAACGACAGGATTTTTCAGTGGAAGACTTTTGCACATTCTATATACGATAGTTCTAGTATTCGTCATTCAAAAATTTCTGATAACGCAAGCATACATCTGGTCACCTCGAGGTGCAAACTCCCCATTTCCATGTAATGTAGTCCATACTGTGGGAAGGCTTTATTACGTGATTATAACATATCTTGTTTATTGTTTCTTATGGGTGAGACAAAAAGTAGTTTATGACCGAAGCTTGACTACAGGAAAATTTATCAATTTTATAAGTTGGGGAATATTTGCGATGCTTTCTTTGCAGTTGATTATACTTATACATATTTTTATTATATTTGATCGACAAGTGAACACATCACAAGGGTGTGTTATAATTAAAAGCAAAATTAGACACTTTTATCCTATCATGTACATTCCGATGTTCTTAGCTAATTGCGGCCTTCTTGGCTTGTTCATCTACCCGGTTGTGAACGATTCCATAGAATACAAATCAAGGAACCAAGGCTCAAAATGGATCATGCTTTTATGCAATGCAGGAACAGGAACTTCGAAGCCTGGTAAAATACAAAAAACAATTCGGCGTATACTGACCTGGACATGTGTTGCTGTTTTCACGGACATCATATTTCTTGTGGTAATGACCATCATAATTCCAAAACACTTTCCTTCCTCAATTCGCACGCCAGCAGTAGATACGATGCTTTTTGTCAATGCCATTTGCATATTCATGACATTCAAAGATAGATGGCAAATATTGACATCTTTCCTCCCGAAGAAACAAAACAAGATTACTGACATCCCTACCAAGTTAACTTCTTTACCGCAGGCAAGGGGCTTTGTGGCGGAAACAAACAAACACGTTGGTTCGTGATGTGAGGAAACCGCATAAAGCAGCGGTTCCCAAAGGATTTCGAAAATTTTATTACTTAATATAAATGTTTTATTGTTTCTTATTTTAAATGTGTATATGAATCAATCAATTATTTTCATCTTTTATGTTATTTACCGTTTGTTAAGTAGTGTCCGCCTCTATTGTTACGTAACATATACACTACTTGCTGCAATGTCGTGAGCTGCAGTGTATTAACCTGTTGAACCGAGTATGGCGGGCATGAATGATTTTTTCAGCATTTCAAAAAAAAATCAGGCAGAGATATAGAAGAAGCTTTGACTTTTTGCGTTTAAATCTTAAGCTTACATGTTTACAAATATTTAAATGCATGAAGTACACATTAACGATCACAAAATTGAGTTTTATTTAAAGGCAGCGTTTTTTTAGTGTAAGTGCGCCGTGAGTTTCTTTCACTGATAATTTGGCGACGCATGAACAAAACGTTTCGAAAAATCTGGCATGAAATTTTTGTTATTATGCTGTTGGACACGAAATGTACATATTGATCGTTTTGTTATCATTATTATTAATATTGTCTTATTGGTATTTTTCTTCTTATCGTTATGAAAAATCGCTTTTCCCGTAATTACTGGACCAATTGCTTTGAAATTTTCAGTGATTAAAGAAAACTATTACTTTTTCGTGTTCATATATTTGAGTAGAGCTCCCTTGTTTCTGTAACCATAACCAATCAGTAATAACTAAAAAATGACGTAACAATTATAATTTGTGTAGCCACTTCTGTCGCTCAGACAAACAATCAAACGTGGCTATGAACAATGCCTCATTTTCATATCGTGTTATTTGTCAGTTTCAGTTGTGTTTCTGAAAAATATTTGTATATTAAATTACTTAATTGTCATCATGTCTTTTGAATAGCTTTAGTTTAGTTTTCTTTATTATTATTCCTACAGCCACTTTAAATACTGCGAACAAGTTCCTCGAGTTTTCGAAATGGTTTATCAGGATTCCGCTCCACCAAAAAGGTGGAAAATATATATTGCCCGATGTGAAAGTGGCAAAATAATTCGGAGACTTTCAGGGACATTTTTTCTATGTTCTTAACTCATTCAGTTTTCTCATACCGATGCAGAGTATAAAATGCCACGGCTCCGCATAAGCGTCTCGTACCATTTACTACCTCGTACCAAGTCTTTCAGCACATCGCCTTCATGGTGTTTCCCTAACATTGTGTTTTGCATAAGTCCTTCAAACCGCCGAATAATCTATATATGTATATACAGGGAGTCCTCGACTTACGACGTTGTTCCGTTCTCGAGACGCAGTGTAACCCGAATTTTAGTGTAAGTCAAAACATTATACTGTACAGTACATAAATTACTATATACATATCGTACTGTATTGTTAAGTATGGTACTGTAATAAAATGTTCAAATAATGCAAAAAAGTACTTTATTAAAAAAAACAGAAAACAATTCCATATTAAATGAATAAAAGCAAATACTGTACAGTACAATAATATGTTTTATGAAGTGCGTTCGTAACCTCGAAACAGCGCAAGTCGCGACCGTCGTAACATGAGCCCTGTAATATTGATATAGACACACTCAAACCAGTCTGTTTGCATCTAGTTTTGGGACGTTCTCGTGCCGTTACGACACTTTTCAAAGAGCAAGGCTTTCTGGTTTAAGTAGGGTTTACTAAAACATATATTTCACATCTGGACGCTACTGGAAAATAAGCCCATGAATATATAACAGTGGAGTAATTGAATATTCCCATCTGTGCCAGTTTATGATAAATGAATAACTGGGTCATATTGTACACAATTGAACACGACTGAAAGCATGTTTTGTATATGCGATGTCTATGTTTAGGAACAAATAGGAAATTTAATATACTTTCAAATAGATTCTGCGGTAATTTTTGCTAAACGTATGAGATGTTTCAGAGCATGGAAAATGCAAAGTTGAGACTGACGGTAACTCGCATTTTTGCATTGGTGGCAGGGGCTTTGTGAAACCACGTGCCGCTTACATTTACTCATAGCTTTTCTAGCCTACATAATCAATCGGCAAAAATGTGAATTCCATAAAGCGGAAGTTCTTGTAATATGCCGAATCAAGGAGGTTAGTCAGACGATTTATTTATTAAAAAGAACTTTACCTAAAGCGAGGTCACGCGCACTCAGTCGAAAGCGAAGGCGACTGATCACTGAACAAAGTTACGGTTGACCACTGAAGTGACAAGAGCTACGGAGGCAATAGCGAATTATTATCAGAGAATTTGCTTGAAGCAAGGTCGCACGCATTCACTCGGGAATAAAGGAGACTGATCTCCGAGCAAAGTTACGGGTGACCACTGAATTTCTGACACAACGCGAAATCATAGCGTGAAATCAGTCCTTGGTAAATGCCACCTGCCGCAAGACATTAAACATTCCGGTCTATACAATCTGCAATTTTTAGTATGATTGGTATAATGACTATATAAATTGGGAAGAGTTTTCAGTCAACAGAGTTTGACCGCTGAAAACTTTTCGGGGAAACAATTTTCCTTCATTTCCTCGCAGGAAAAGTTTGCAGTCATATGCAGAATTCTTTTTTAATTCGGTCTAACAGGTTTAGTCAGTCTACGGTTCAAACAAGACAATAATACTCCATACATTAACATAACAGTGATATGTACAAGTTGCGCCCTCACGAAACAAATAAACAACTTTCATGAAAACGTTTCGCGTCACAGTCGTTATGATCAGGATGGCCATGAAGTCGCGCACTAAGGTAAATATCAAAATTCCAAAGACACAAAACCCTTGGAATCGTTCGATCTTTTCGTCTTCTCTGATTCATGGCAATAACATTCTAAGAGTAGATTGAGTCACTTATTGTCTTGTCTCACAAATTTCCTTCTACGAACAGTTTTATATACTTCATCCTGTTGCCACACTCACCCACCGCCTTCCCTTGCACAAATGTCTGTATAATAATGGGTCATATTATACGTATTTGATTTAAACTTCTCCCATTTCTGCTTGGAATTTTTCAATCATTTCTTCAACAAGAGCTTCACTGAAATAATTTTTCCAATCACCAACATCGCCATTACGGAACAAATTCAGTTTTCCTACAATAAGAATTGTGTCACAGTGTTCCCCAAAGTGGGGTCCACGGAAAGCACTTTCGGTTGTCCGCGAAGGAATTCTGCTATATGACTCATAGTTTAATACTACAAAAATTAGCTGCCCACATTTGCAAATACACATTTTGTCTTCGTTTGTTGCTTCCGTAATCACTACCGGGTACACTGATTCCCCTCTTTTTGCTTCCCATTGTGATGTCACAGAGGTATGAGCCTGTGCTATCACACAGAGACAGAAAGTTCAATTGCTATCATTACAAGTCAACTAACTATAGCGGTGTAGCCGACGCTGCCTCTTTCCACGTTTGTTGGTATAGGAGGGAGTTACAGTAGGCAGTTTGTAATGTTATGCCAGTAGTCCAGTACGATTCTAAATCCCGTTTTACGCTTACATATTGAAAGATAGAGTTAGATGAGTAGAGCGTAGCCAGAGGGGCACTAAGTTTTAGTTTTTAGCTATCAACATTAATTGACGGTAGGCCTATATTTTATGTTTTCAGCTTTTCAATATTAATTTCAAGATGCCTGCTGAAAGAAATTGAGATATGACGAATTTTATGTTAAGTTAGAGTTTATTGTGATAAACGCAGGTGGAGAAGAGATGTTTTTTGTCTACTGGACAGATCATCGGTTTTTTTTTGTGAATGTTTTGTTTTAGTGCACAAGGCCGGGAATCATTAAAATATTTTAAGGGGATGGATGGATTTTTTTTTTCAAATTGTAAACCACTGGGTTTATACCGTAGTTTTAAATCCGAAAACACGGGTATGAGACGCGAATACTGTAGCAAGATAGATGAGACTGACGTATGGATAATTCAAAATAACCGCAGGGCTATCCGAGTATTTGTCTTATGTATTGTAATTTTGTAACGCTTTTTTCAAGTACAATCATATTCATGTGGGAGAAGTTGCATCTGCGATCAATTAAATAAATAGGCCTGGGAGAATGTGGTAAATTGCATCTGCTTTTGGTGAGGATTACGAAGTTGTTAAAAGTGTAATCATATGATTACTAGTGTTGCCACACTACTTGTCATATGTGTGCATCGCATTATTTACTTGCTTTGTCGCAGTGATGAGCGTTGCTTTACACTACAGTCTACCTACTTTGTTGAATTGTTCTTTTATCTTGGTTAGATAGTAGTTAATTTAAAGTCAATCAGTACAACTGGCTATGAAGAAAATGGCGTAGGTCGCTGCAGTACGCGAAAGGAATTATAGTATGTATATACAAACAAAATTTTTGCGCAATGCCTCTTACTTTGTTTATAATACAATTTCAGATTCATATCTTCAAACCACCCATTCCGTTAACGGATTAGGCCAGTTATTCGAATATAGTTAGTTGCACTTCAGAATAGCAACAAACGAATAACAATCTACTCTTTTGTCATCTTTGGGTACTGCATGTAGAAGACGCTGAATCATTCGAAGTGAAATCGGTACAGTTATTCGACCGACTGCTCCGAACTACAAAGCAACTCTTGCCTCATCACCTTTTCGCCACAGCTCGACATAATCCCCGAACATATAGATAAGAATGAAAAAGATCACCTTCAATTTTCAACCACACGTCCACACAAGTTATAAAGCCAACCAATGAAGGTTCTTTCACATGGGATGTCTCACTCGCCCTAATTTTTGCGCCAGATGATCCACAGAATCTTTTAATTGCATTTTGTGATGTTTTTTTTGTCGTCCCAAACAGCAGGGCTTGCTCGTCCCGGAGTATTTGAATCTTTAAATTCTGATGACATTCTCCTGATTTCAGTATATTGGACTTCATTTTCATCTTAATTGATCTTTCATTTTAATAAGGCACTGCTGCATTTTGTCCAGAAAATGCTTTTTTTGGCACTGTTTCATGACTGCTACAACTCACAGAATTTACGTTCCCTTGCGATTGTCTGGCCAGTGTCACCAGACATATGTTCCGGGGTGGGCGCCCATACTGCAGTACTGGAACATCCGCACTTTGTTCATTTCTTGCACTTCCGAGGGCATTCCCAAATGACAAATTCGCACTTTGTTTTTCATATCTCGAACAAGGGGCACTCCCTTGTGACACATTCACGCGTTGTTCATATTTTGAATATTCTTATACGTTACGAGAATATGGCGGATGACTTTTGCAGAAATTGCGTCCGTGCTTATCGGAGTTCTTGTGACCGAGGAGCCTTTGTGGAGGTTTTTCACCTCGATTTCGACAGTAGCCCAGAAGTTCGATAGTAGCGATTCTTCACTCTCTCATTGAAGTTAACATCCAGAGTGCGAAGATGCGGGAAGAGATAGTTTTGGTGATAGTTAACCTTTTTTTTTACTATACGGCATGCTCTTTTCTGGAATTTTGGTTCATGCTCGGTTCCTCCTTTATGCAATATAACACAAGACGCATGGACCATTTCATAAATCAAAACTTTGAAGAGCTTATCGCACACTTGATAAAAACAGTTATAAAGTCCTTACGAGTGATTGAAGCGGATGACAGAGTACACCTAAAAGGGGCATTGGGAACGCAAATGACAATGCTGTTGCCAATGGGGAAAGGAAAACCCTGAAGAACGTCACGTAAAGAGTTATATTATACATCACAATGAACTTTTCCGTATCACGTCGTTCTCTGATAGATTCTTTTCTGAAAATGCTGCTTAGGACCTCGAAGTGTTTCCGCGTAGATTCACATCGCGTGTCCCTGTATTTTCCCGTGCTCCCATGGAGCGCTGGTGAGGCAATTCCTATGAAACCTCGCTCCGCATTTATGCATTTTACTCCCATCGCCAGGCAGTAAACGTCACAAAACCAAGCAAAAGTTGTGATTTCAGTTCCTTCGGTACTGTCGGTACTGCAGTGACTGTATTAGCCACCCCTAATTCGACACTCGTCGACGTAATCTTACGTAAAATAGATAGGTGATAATACAAAAGGATAAGACTTCTTATTTAAATAACACGCTAATAGATCCAGTAATATTGACGTTTCCTGAGCCTTAGGCTGATGCTTTTCACATTCAACTCTTATGCATGTAGCCAAATTATTTATGCCTGCGTAATTAGCCTGTGTCTTCAGTTTCTTAAACAGAAAACACTGTATGAGTGAATTGATACACACTGTATGACTTCAATATACAATGGCCAATTTGCTATTAAATGATGCTTGATAGCCCAATTTTCTCCTACTCTTTCCAAAATATTCACGCCTGTTTATTAACTGGTCGCAAAGTGGTTTGTGGGTACTCCCGAAGTATGTGAACCAAGATGGCGGACACCGTAATGTAGTATGTGTACCAGGTTAGGCCATAATTTCAGGTACAATACTATGGAAGTCACTCGGCTAATCCCCGAACTTGTAATTGAACTAAAATGAAGGGAAATTGAAATAAAATTATGGTCTATGGTCTTTTCTCGTTTCAGCGCCCGCAAAAGTGTTGTCCTGCTACTGTAACACCCACACTTTATTATTAATTTTCTTGAACTTCCGGAGAGCACTACCTAATGACACATTCACGCTCTGTTCATTTTACAAACTTCCAGGGGCACTCATTGGTGGCACATTCACGCTTTGTTCACTTCTTGTACATCTTTGTACTTTGGAGGGGCATGGACTTGCAGAAACTTGCCTCTGCGCTAATCGGACATCCTGTGGCTGAAGATCCCTTTTAGCTCGGTGTTCCAAAAGTTTTTTGAGAGGTTTGATAGCAGCGATTTTTTTCAGCCATGTCAGGACCATATGATATCTTTGTTTAATCTTCCCATTCATGTCTTTGATATTTATATTCACAATCTTCAATCTCAGCTTTTGTTAACACAAATTTTATTTTTTTTATATAAATTGAGGCCATTCCACTCACATTTTACAGCATTTACAGCTTCGTAAATCCGAAATGACTCCTTTCGATTTGGTGATGTTGCTTTGTTGACTGCTCCGGACTATAATTATTCACCACAGCGCTTGCACTTTCGCCTTCCACATCTATAGTAATATCACTAAACAAAGACGAAACGGCATGCTGATTTACTCCAGAATTGAAATTGTTTTTGATACCTGTTTCATTATTCCCTTTCACATATATTTTAGGTGAGGAAAACAACCGTTGTGATGAGTTGTTATCACATCTTTCAGTCATATATTTCCACTAATAAACATGTATTTACAACAACTGGCAATGAAGTTCAATCAAGATACAAACAATATCTATAGATAACCTTGGATGGCTTCATATTAATTTTGTCCACCTCTTCGACTGATATACTGACCATCCCTTTCTGACTAGAGGAGAAGGTGGATTATTGAATTGAACTTGTGTCGTTGCTAGAAGTCAACATAGGGTCGGGTCCGGGATACTCGTATCCGAATCAACTCTTTTCCTAGCAGATGATGCGGTTACACCTTAGGCTTGGAGCAGTCGATTTTGGTTTGAAATGACTTGTGTCATGGTTAGAAGTCGTGGAGGTTGAGGTCAGTGGAATAACTACGTGAAACTCTGCAGAGAATACAGATTCTGCAAACATAAAAATATTTGTCAGCTCCAATTTTAATGAGACACTGGTTAAATTTATTTTTCATAAAATACTGATAACTTATATATGCAGAAGTTTCACTGATGTACTGTATGATAAGAAATGTAATCAAATCTATTTGCCGGACTGGTATTTTACTGAATAGTGAATCTGTTGGTACATGTTTAAAAAGGTTTATTATTGTGTATTTTGCTTTGAAAGTGACAAAGCTTTGTTTTTAATTTTGGTCGGCACGCGAGAGAATTTTTGTCGTTAAATTTAGCCGATTTTGGCACGCGAGCCGAAATAGGTTGCCCACCCCTGGTCTAGGATGAGATTCCAGCAAACAGCTAAAAAGGGGACCAATGCGGCTATGACGTCGTACATAGGAATATATGAGTCTCCATGTTATTTGTATTCGCGGGTATGAAAACAAGTGGGACAAGATTTGATTTCTACCTACAAAGAATATATAAGAAATGTATGTATTATTCAAGCCCAATTGGAAATGGAATAATGCAATTAGTCAAGATTACGCTTCAGCATCTCCAAATATAGCACACCAATCCAAGTTGAAAATAACTGCATTGCTTTTTCATCACTTCCCCGTTTTAAGTATTCACCTTTAAAGACCTTTAAAGTCTTTTTGATAACATTTCCATAAAAAAGTTTTGTCCCATTTTTAACTCCATCAGTGTCATGTAATGTTAGTTGATCAATAGCCCTTTCCAAATAATCAAAATTTGTTCGACAAAACATATCAATAATTTTGGGCTCTGTTGAACAATTTGACAGTTCTTTGAACTTTATGTACAGTGATGCTAAACAGAGCATGCTCACGTTTTTCAATAAATTCCTCCCAAATGTTAGAATTGATGCATGACTTTTGCATAAATTTTCTTTATCGTCATTCTGAAACCGGGCTAGAATATCGAAAAATTCATGATTTGTGTCTTCTTCATGCATAATGAGTATAGAGGCAGGTATACCACTCTTTTTCTTTCAAGAATTTCATCTTTGAACAATTATTTACATGTCTTGCAAAGTAACTCCTGTCAATAAATGCATGACACGGAGAACATAAACGGGACAAATCAGCTTGACATTGTTTTGGGCGCCTTTCAACTTCTATGGGTTCGTCTTCTTTTATCATTTTTAAACTATGCTCATATATGCCCTCCTTCCGCAGAAGATCAAATTTCATCATTTTTTCCCGTCCAGTCCCAAAGCCTCTTTAACCGCAGCTTCCTGTCCATGCACTGTTTCTAGATGCCGTTTCAATTTAAATAGCATTTTGCCACAATATAAACACGGACATTTTGGCTTGCTTAAGCTGTTTTTATTTTTATCCCGTTCTTTTTCACTTTCATCGTTTTGCAAATGGTATCCACCAGTTGAATGCAATTCAGACAGTGGCATAGTTTGTAACTCACTATCACAGTCCGCTGATCAACAAGGAACATCACTGTCAGTCTTAACTTTGCATTTTCCATGCTCTGAAGACATCGACATCGCATATACAAAACATGCTTTCAGTCTTGTTCAATTGTGTACAATATTACCCAGTTATTAATTTATCATAAACTGGTGCAGATGGGAATATTCTATTACTTAACTGTTATATATTCATGGGCTTATTTTCCAGTAGCGTCCAGATGTGAAATATATGTTTCAGTAAACCCTACTTAAACCAGAAGGCCTTGCTCGTCGAAAAGTGTCGTAACGTTACCAGAACGTCCCAAAACTAGATGCAAACAGGCTGGTTTGAGTGTGCCTATATCAATATTACTCAGTTTAGGCAAAACCAAAATCTGCCTAAGTCCAATGGACTTATGCCAGTGCTTCAGGTCGATGGGGTTAGGGTCAGTGATACCCCATCGAGCAAACCCCGCAGACTTTTAATATTTTGCAAATACAAAAATATTTGTCGGCAGTCATGCAAGATAAATGGTTGTCTGATATTTCCTAGGCCAAGAGTCTGTATGAAGTCGTTATATATACATATATAGATTATTCGGCGGTTTGGGGGACTCATGCAAAACACGATGTTAGGGGAACACCATAAAGGCGATGTGCTGAAAAACTTTAAATGGTACGAGACGCTTATACGGAGTGTGGCATTTTATACTCTGCATCGGTATGAGAAAACTGAATGGGTTTATTCTTAAGAACATAGAAAAAATGTCCGCTCAAAAAGTCTCCGAATTATTTTGCCACTTTTACATCGGACAATATATATTTATATATTTTCCACTTTTTTGGTGAAGCGGGATCCTGATAAGGAAGTCCTCAAAGTGGCTGTAGGAATTGTATAAATTATAAACCTATAAACAGGCCTCAAACTCTTTGCTGGGTCAAGGTTAGTTTATCTATGTGGTGTATTTATTACGTCATACATCGCATGACTACTCGTGCGATTTGCCCAACACGTTTTGTCCTTGGCAGGAGTCTTCGCCCAGTAGTTGGTTTGAGTTGTTTATTAAACGGAGGGGTTAAGAATACAACAATCTGGCTCTTGTATTGTTTTTATAGAGTGCTAAAATATCAAATATATACCCTCCCGGACAAACGCACATTTTGTTTTTACGTACTTTTATTTGAATTATCAACAGTACATTCGTCAGAAACCCTGGCCTCCCTCGCGCAGAGAGGGGGGAAACGGCTTATCTATCTGAGCCAGCCCTTCAAAGAAATGACTAGATAAATACTCAGAATATGATCTATATTCAAAGGCATCCACAATATTGAAAACTTTTCAATCTCAAAATTTGCTGGAACATTTTGCAATATAACATAACAAAAAGACATGGATAATCAGAATCTTATTTACTATAATATTAATATATCTAACAGTTCATACAATTTAGATTGGAACTGAATAGGTCCAAGTTTTGGATCAATCGTGTTACAAGATTTCGCAACACTTGCAAACAACAAAGTATAGATTTTGGTTTTCAGTGCTTTCGGGACATGCTTGCGTTCAAAAAAGCTTTTCATTAAACTTCCGGGACGTCCTCTATGAAGGTTATCTTGAACGTATTAGTATTCAGATAATATTTTTTGGACGCGTAACGAGTGTGCTTATAATTAGCCTAAACACGAATTTTATTGGGAGAACCAAAGTTTTAAATGTATTTTTAGTGTCTCAATCGTTTCTTGGCATGTCTGCGTTTGAAAGAGTTTTACTTCAAATTTTTGGGGAGTGTTCTGTGAATTTGCCTTGTGCATGTCAGTATTTTGAGAATACTCTCAGACACGTAACGACTGTGCTTATAATATAATATACCAAATTAATTACATGTTAAAAATATAGGTGAATATAAATGTTCAAAAATAAATTTTTTTATTATAAATTGTCCTGTTTTTTATTTAAAAAAAAAACATTTATTATAAATAGCTGAAAATATCTTACTTAAGAATGTCAGAAATAATCTCAGAAATGTCGTGCGAGTTACTAATTATGTGTCAGAAGGTGAAAAAGAGAATTTTTTTTCTCTGAATGTGGTTGAATGATAACAATTCAATAGGATATCAAGTTCATTGAAATATTCGGGTATTGGTATCAGACCACTGGGAGAACCAAGATTATTAAATGTAGATCGTGGTTTCCTGGCATCCTTGCGCTCAAGAGTTTTTCTGTTGTCAGCGTTCAAATCACATTTTTACAAGTAACGAGTATCTAAAATTATAGTTATATAAGAATTTTGAACATATTGAACATAATAAAAGTGTTGGGAAATAATTTCATATTCAAATTTCCTCGGTGCCTAATCACAACCACCAAGTCAAGAATGTCGAAAATTCGCTCAAAAGTGCGAATTACTATCAATGTGCCAGGAGGTAAAGAGAACATCTTATTCCACAGAGAAAATTAGCGAACAAATTAGGTTCATTTCGTTTGAGCATGACGGCGATTCATTAATGTGCTGAAGGGTAAAGGTAACAAACAACTCATTCGGTGATTGGGCTGTGTGGCGCATCGTGAAGCAGCGTTAGGAATACGCTCGCCACGCATCTACTATTACCCTGCGTGGGTTCTTAGGTTCGAAACCCGAAGGGAAGATTATGTGCGAGGGGATTGCTGGGCGACTCGCCGTAGGGTGTTTCATGTAACCGTTGGTCAGTTATGGCTTCTTTCACCATCGAGTCCATGCATCTGAAAAAAAATAACTGGCTAACCAACCCCATACTCGACATGGTCTGGTAACCGGACAAAAGGCCGTTGTTCGCTATTTAATTCGTCTTATCGACTTTCCTCTATCCCGGGATAAATATGTAATCCTATCCTACTTTGAATCCAAGTGAATGTGGTAAAATATCAATTTAATAGGATATCAAATCCATTGCCATATTTGGATAATTGTTCGAACCACCGTTGGGAGCATTGGAGCTGTAGAATTCAATATTTGCCCATGGTCGTTTCACATGACTTGGTCATGTTTTGCGATTTATTCATACTAGTCACTCAACCTTTTTTTGTGGCACATTTTCCTTACAAAAAATATCGTACAGAACTTTCCGTGCAAGGGACAAACAGAAGAAAATCTAAAAACTATGTCCGCAAAAATAGACACTTTCCCTTAATAATTAGAATGGAAATTACCCTTCAGTAACAAAAAACAGTAATATTGTTCATCACCATTACAATCAAAATAGTGACACAAATGACAATGAATTTATCAATCACTCTAGCAATTTTTAGTGGTTTGTGGCCAATCTGAAAGTGTTGCAGTGCACCAGCAGTTGGATATGGCCCACTGATTGAGAATCGGTGCACTAGATAGACGCGACAGGCTTGTCCTGGGAGGGCAATTTATTGATAGCTCTGAATAAGGGAACCAAACAGTCTGGAGCATTAGAGGTAAAAATTCCATATTTAAGAATAATTTACATTTTATGGTCATATTTTGTGTTCATTCACACGAGACAGACCTCGACGCCCCTTTTGCCGTGATATTGGAACTTGAGCTCGCAAACAAATTGCCTACAGATTTGGCAACTGATTTATCCTCTGTGGCGTCCTCTGGTGACGAAACCGAATTATTACTAATCGTAAAGACGCTGGATGTTCGTTCAACAGCCATACGAACCAATTTCCATTGCCTTTGTGCGTTGTTATGTCGTTTTGACGAGGTACGATCCTCGGTTTGAAACCCGTGGCTGTCGTCGACACTGGCAATCTTAGCTGCATGGGTATATGGGGCAAGTATAATCTTCCATCTTGAAAAGGACGAGATTACCGCAAGCAAGTTCACGACTAAGTTAAAATCGTAAAGCAGTATTGGAACTATATTATAGGGTTCATTAATAGTTATAACTAATATAGAAACGACTAGGTTTGTGATTACACACACAAGACAAGCCGTTAATGATCGTTTAATTAAAGGCATCAGCTTGTGCGCTTTATCTTTATATAGTTTGTGGAACTTCATTAAACTTTGTTGCCTTGATAACGGGTAGATGAACAAGCCAATGAATATGATTTGAAAAACTGCGGTTGTGATTCCGTAAACAACCCAGGCAACATAGGCAGGAATTGATGTTGAATTGACATCACACCCGAGGCTGGTCCTGGAATAAAAATTGAATAAAATCTAAGTTACGAGTTGAGGATATATGTTGGCCAATGGCGTAGGCAGCTCAAAATTGGAGGGGAAGGCCATTTTTTTTATACGACGCGATAAAATTGTGTAAATATATGGGATTGATGTTGCATTTACGCTCATGACACTATCACCATTATTGTGTGATGAGAAGTACAATTAGAATTATGTTAATAAACAAAGCCAAAGAAATTGTTACATGTTTTTGCTATGAAATCGTGCGGTATTATTTTGGACACCATGTATATCCGAAAAGGTCCCACCACACTGACAAGATAGCAGTAAAAAAATTCACAGGTCACACACAAGTAGTAAAAACACAATATCATTGAATTATTCAGATGGATTTCTCAAACCTATCTCTAATGAACAAATAAGTGGCTGCTTGTGTGAAGCCTTGTTTGGGCGAGGATTTGTAGTGTTATATCATAATAGGGTGTAAATACAGTATTACAATTTTTCAAAATTGCAAAGGGAATTTATCGATACTATATATTGTTTTGGTCCTCACAGATGTATTAAATGAGGTAAAAATCCTTAACAATTACTGATTAGGAAACAACAAACCTGGTTAAGATTTATTGAGAACTAACTTTATAAGAAAATTGAAATTGTAAAGGGACTTTACGGGCACTAATATATAAGGTGCTCCCGAAGTATCCGTACTTAGATGGCGCGCAACCTGAACATAGTACGTGTACCAGGTTAGGGTTATTCAGGTTGTGCGTCATATTGGTACAAATACTTCCGGAGCGCCATATATAGTTATAGAACGCTAGTAGTAAAACACAAGATCATTATATCGTTCATACCTCTTGTATTTTCTTGTGAAGAACAGCCCCGTCGTCAGGATTTCAGCAGCGAGTAACGCCGCTAGGCTTGCCCAACTAAAAAAGTGCGTCAGTGTTGAAGTAAGATGGCTCATTAGGGCGTTGTTGTAACACATCCTTTGCCTTATCCATAGGAACAGGTAAATCGCACAGAAAAACAGACCAGAAAACACGAATTTTGTTTGCACGACTTGATTACAATGTTCGTATGTTGTGTTGACTTCAATCAAAATTTCTGCGTGTTCAAGAGCCGTTCTGCAAAGAAATATAACCGCTGCAGCAATGTTTACTGATCGTAAGTATATTCCGTATCGTTTTGATGATCCTTTGCTAGCGAGAACCAAACTCACACTTTCATGTTTCCGTTTTAGGTACGCAGACCGTTCATATACAGTCAGAGCTATTAAAATGTAAAGTCCGATTACTGTGTATATCCATAATGATACTTGTAGTACCGTAGATCTGATTTGATTTCTTTCGAGTTGGTCAACATCAGTAGCGTTGCCAGATATGCTCCAGTCATCTTCCTCAAACATATTCACATTTTAGAATAATTTATAGGCTTCGGAAAATAACACTATAATATGCTATTAAAATACGAATATAACTGATGGTTAGTGTTTGTTCACGACGCTTAATGAGCAGCCTTATCTCCGAACACGGCCATGTGCAAGCAACCACTGATATCTAACAAATATGTAATAAGCTACTATAATTTGGAATGGACCAAAACCTTTTCTGGTTCAGCATCGCCTGCCAAATTCATTACACCCTTGGTTAGGTGGTGGACTTGGGATTTGAACCCGGGATGTGTAATCTGCGATCAGGGGTGTGGCCAGGAATTTTCAAAGGAGGGGGGATATGGAGTTTCTAATTGCCAAGTTGGAAGTAACAGCTATAGCGGGTCCGAAGGACGTGAGTTTTCAAGAGTCTTGACGGTCTAAAAAGCATTTTCAGCTACGAAAAATTACTATGTATGATACAGAAAAATGGACGCTCTAGATTAGAAGGATGCGTACCAATATGCAGGTAACTAATTTTGTTCGCCTCATTTACATCAAGATGTATACAGGGACTAATCATTATGGGCAGGGATTGCATCCACTTGGCTAACATAGACAATCGTCGAACTCTTAATATAACTAAAATGAGGAAAATCGTAATAAAATTATGGCCTATACCTAACCCGGTATACATACTACGGGAGTATACTACTACATACTACGGGAAAAATGCATGTCTATACGCTAGTCTAGTCGAAGTCCGGATTCCTATCTAGTCGAACGGTCTGTTATTCTAGACCTGCGTTTCAATTAATTTACCTTTTAGATCATGCAAAAGGACACCGACCAAGGAGCCAAGTCATGTCAGCGTCGCAAGTCGTATGCCAAACCGATCCGACTATTTTCAATGAAGAGTTAAACTATCTCAACTTAATTAAGCTTTGGCTGAATTATTTCTCAAATCGTTCTAGCTAAATCTCGTAATGTGCTTCTGGAAATTTTGACTCGGGAGAAAAAATTTAAAAACAATCTCTTCACAAGTCTTGTGCCATTTCAGCTAATAATTTCGACTTCGACTCTATAAGTCTGAAATCGGTCACGTAACTTCATATAATAAACAAATTTTGTGTCTGAACTATAAAATATAGCAATAGAATCTCATCTTCGACTAGAAATTTTAAATCACATGCGTCTGTTTCTAGACAAAACTTGCTGGCATCTCTTTGCAGACCTTTCAAAACTCAGCAATGGCGTTGCAATTCTAATAAAGAAAAAATATATGCAAAACGCAGGCTATATTATACGCAAATTATGACAATAAATTTAAGAAAAAAAATTTCAATAATTAAAAACATCCGGTCAATGAATGTCTATATTAAAATTCATTCGCCAGTGCCAAGAAGACCCGCATATAAATTTAATTTCATAATTACTTAAAATTAGTTTCAAAGTCCCGTTCTCAATAAGCAGTCAATGATAAGAGTTTTCGGTGGATCAGAATCTTCATCAAATATAACTCAGTATATTACAATTTTGGTTGCACTCTTAAGTAACTTGGTGGCGGTGAATGGCTCACAAGGATATGTTCAGAGAGAAAGGCGCGGATAATTTTGAGTTGTGGATAAAAATAATTTAATGAAAGAAATTGCCAATTCACAGTTTTATGCTTATATTTTGGTGTTTTTTGCACGGTTTTTGTACATTTTTAGCAAGGTTTTTGGTGGTTTTTCACGGTTAAGGGTTCTATAAGAAGCTATGAAACACCTTTCAAATATACCCTAGGAAAAGGGGGGTTAAATTGCAAGCGGCCCACATAAAAATATTCTGAGCATGAACTAGTACTTTCTCTCTTTCTGTATGTTTATATACAGGAAAATTTCGCCCGATTTTATAGTAATAACAATTGAAATTTCTTCTTTATTAATTGTTTAGGTTGTGCTTGCAGTTCTCATTTATCATACAATAAAATTTATTCAAACTTTAATTGGTATTACTATCAAATCAGGCGACATTTATGGACACCCTGTATATATAAATATCAATTTGTATGTCGCGCTTACTGAATTATGCTAGCTGTTGCGCTAGTCCAGTGTTTCCCAACCCGAGTCCGCGGTCTCAAATGAGTCCGCGGAGCGCTTGAATGAGTCCGCAACGAGCCAGAAATTCACTGCGGGACGCAAACGTTTTTGCGAAACTCAACTATCAGCCAAGTTATGATTCACGTTAGAATTTACATAAAACATAAAAAGCAAGTCCATTCACATACCATTAATCGAGTCAATAATTACTGGTTACTGAGTAGGGCTGGTCATATGGTCGATAATTCAACTATTAGAATTAAAATTTGGCATTCGAAAACTTGGTAACATGTGACGCGACGGATCACTTGCGCGTCGATTAGTCAAACGGTCGGATTTCACAGCTCACTTGCGGATTTCCGACAAAAACACGAGTCTGCACACGCTTCGATAGATACCTAAATAGTGTTTCGCGAGTTCGAACAACGAGGAATAATTTTTTTTTCTGCTAAGTGTCAATGGTGGCAACCCAAATTTTCTAAATTGAAAAGCGGCATTATTAAAAATAAAACGGAGAACACCTTAAGTTTTGTTTTATGATGGTCCGCGACCGATTAAATACGCTTTTTTAGACATTACAAATCGCAAAATTCCGGCTGCTACCGTAGTATACGTACCAGTGTTGTACGAACAGCTCAGATTTGTCAAAGTTACAAAAATACGAATCAAAACAAAATATAATCAGGCACTTTACCACGCATTTTCGTGTCCACGCATTGTCATCATATTTTCTGAGTATATCGCAATTAAATTAATGATAAAGCAACGCGATGAATATGTATTTTTTGTTTACTTATATACTTTAAATAAATTTTTAATAAGTGCTAAATCAAGTTGTACTTTCTGGAAATTTGTAGCAGATAGTCGAATTTTTCTAACGGCGATAACAAATTCGCAATATCGCAAAAAAATATGTATCCAAACTAAATATAATCGGGCAATATATTCTCACAATATTATAGTCGCAGATTGACGTGCAATTTTAAAGAGGTTATGATTTCATCTTGTCGTACGTGAGTCGACGCAACCGCGAGCTACCATGAACACGATTAAATTGAAAATCAAGAACATTTTAAATTCTCGTCGTTGTCATGAATTGAATATTGTGCGGCAGAAACGGCCATTATACACTGAAAAATTCGGCTCTTTTAACGAACGCGTAATCGCGGCGAATTTCCGATTTTGGAATTCGTTAAGATTTTGTTGTGTTTGGTTTTATTGCTTTTTCACACAGAATACGGTTGCAATAAACGCACATTGAGTCCGCAAAGGTTTTTGCCGATGAGAAAATAGTCCGCGACCAAAAAAGGTTGGGAAACGCTGCGCTAGAGGGTAATGCTGCACTTATCAATATTTCTATTTATAGTACATTCATTAAATACCAAGGAGAAATTGTTTCCGCAAATATTATGAACCGAACAGACAACCATTGCATAAAATGATCTATCATTGTCGAAATATCGATACCCACATTTAATAAACTTTAAATAATTTTTTTATTCTCTTTTTGAAGGTTATACTGTATGACATTAATGGGGTATGATACAAGTGTAAAAGGTCATCGATATGAGAATTTATGAATGGCATTGTTTTATGGTATCACTTCTTTATGCAAAGCATGTCGAAGTATCGATACCAATAATTAATTAATTAAACAATTAATAATACTAAATAAAATAATAATACTAAAAAAATTAAACAATAAATAAATAATGAAAATTAACAAACTTCAATTAAATTTTTTTATTCGCATTTTAAATGTTAGATTGAATGACATCATTGAGGTAGGATGCAAATTTGAAAGGTCATCGTCATGACTCATGAGAGATTATGAATGACGTTTTTTTTATTGCATTTCATTTTTGTACAAAGCGAACGTGTCCGCATTCACAAAAATCAATTGATTTCATCAATCAAAGCTAATTGCAAATGAGATACCGATTCTTTGTGCCGGACTATTTATGGGCCGCTTTTTGTTATTCGCTGAAAACTTCGAGAGTAAGAGTTGCCTCTCGTTTAACCCTTATATTATTCATGACAATTTTGCAGATGAATTGCAAATATAATGTTGCTCAACTTCATATTTTTGTCTGGCGCTCGATAGGCCGCTTTTTGTTTCAGCTGACAAAGCCAAGAGTATGTCCATCCTTATTCATTTGCCCGACTTAGGCATGAGGCCTTGGTTCACTATGTATCTGGGTTGAAGTATCTTTACCGAAGTAAATTTAATACTTCTATTGGATAGAGCGTGGACGCGTAAAAAGTTTTGAATATAGATTCTTTATTATTGCGTCTTGTGTTTATACAAAGCAAACGCGTCCACATTTAAAAAATCGCTGGATTTCACAAATCAAAGCCAATTGCAAATGAAATACCAAAAAGGTTATTATTCGAATAAATTTTCCTATTACTGATTTCATATGTCGGGCTATCTATAGGCCACCTCATGTTTTTCAATGGTGTTCACTGTAATTGAAATAGGGTAAAGGAGCGAAATTTCTTGTAAAATATCGGGCCCCATATGCCTCCGAAAATATAAATAAAAAATAGTAGAACCTCCCAGCGATTTCTTCCACTTTCATGTAATTTTAAATCGGCTGGCCATTATTCGCGAAGAAAGGCGAATCACAGTTTTCTATGTGCCTGCCCAGTAAGAAATACAGTTTGAGTTAAGTCTACACAAGTACGTCAAGTAAGCTGACTTGACAACTTTCTACTTTCCCATGTTAATCATGTCTGCAGTCGTGCAATTGGCGGCAACAATATACAGATTTCAACCTCGCGATTTTTGAACGATGTCACATTGATTAAACATAGGGGCAATACTAAATGGGTGACAGTTGGAATGGTTGGGCCAACTAACACGGTTTGCACATAGGGCATCGACACAAACTTTCATTTAAAAAAATAACTGGCCACCTACCTA
Source organism: Styela clava (assembly GCF_013122585.1). Classification (NCBI taxonomy): domain Eukaryota; kingdom Metazoa; phylum Chordata; class Ascidiacea; order Stolidobranchia; family Styelidae; genus Styela; species Styela clava. The sequence goes on from NW_024102836.1 coordinate 16,577,174, forward strand.
CCTGGACTGGTAATCGGACGAGAGGACGTGGGTCCGCATACGATTTATGCGTCCAATGGACTTTCTTTTCTCACGGGATAAATATGAATATTCTATCATAATCTTTTTTTGTTATTAAATATATACTCTGTCTGCCCCTTGACTAGAGTCCGACGCCCTTGGATAGCATAATTGAACTTGCCAACGTAAATACCTGAAAACAGACAAATGGACTTTGCCTGGAAATTGAGACACAAAAACGCACCTCGTTAAAAATAATATCCTGCCAAACGCCCTTCCTTGTCAAGAGTCCCCCAGTTGCCCTTGATGATAAAAATACCTAGGGATAACCAAAGCCGAATAATTTAGTATTTCGAATACATTCTAAAATCTTTTCGTATAAGAAATTCTTTAAGACAATTGCAAATTCTGAGACATTATATTTGATTATGCAAAATAATTGAGATTAATGTTGTTTTAGATAGTATTCTCTATTTTATTCTGTCAGGATTTAACTAATTTTTATCTATCATAAAATAAGAAATGATTAGAAACGATATTTTTAAATAACAATTATCTCTATAATCAAGAATTTGATAAGTGTTATAACCAATTTCGAATGTATTCGAATATTCATTTTGAATTCGACATCCTTGTAAATAACTTAAGACGGAAATTATTAAACTTATACATATTGAGATACAGAGTCACACTGAGTTAGTAACGAAATATTCTAACGGGCCGTGACAAAAATCCTTTGTCGCCCTTGCCAGGTCTTTAATGCCGATATAAATAAGTAAAAGCAGACGAAATGAACTTTTCATAGATCACAGTAAAAACATATTCTAGCTGCCTCAAACAGAGGTTCTTTAGTATAGCCTACATATATTGTAAATTGACCAACATAAATGAATGAAAAATAGACCATATGGATTTCTACAGATCAAAAAAGAACTCCTATTTTCAAGTTCCCTATCTGAACAGTGAAAATCCCCCTGTGACCCTGCACGAAGCACCAAACATTAGACAGGCGTTTCCAGACCCGACATCGTCTGTACTGAGTTTCAAAAATAAATTATATTGCGAAAGGGGACACGATATGACTTGTACTACATATTGCCCATGTTTGGCTGTAAAAAATTATCGATATATTTCCTATTAAATGACCTATAAACGATAAAATTCGTCTACAGTTTAAAACGTACAAATAATTGGCGTAATCGATATAGGCAATACTTATAATCAATAATTTAAATCCAATAAAAGTTAAAATAAAAGGTAACGGTATTTCAATTTACAGGTTATTAGACGAAAGCATGATGAAGCCGTTTTTGTACTAAAATTTCAGTAAACATACTGAATGTGTTAAAAATTTCCTATTACATGTAATTAGCTGTGTTATCAATAAAATAAAATTCGACATATCAATGGAAATAACTATTTATAATATAACATAATATATATTATAACATATGCCTTCAAAAAACTTCGTAAAGATATTATTTGTAAAAATAAATTTCTGTTTGACAAATGTTCTGTTTTTCTAGCGACCACCCTGTATTTTGAATGACACTAAAACTTCAGTAAACATACTGAATGTGTTAAAAATATCCAATTACATGTAATTAGCTGTGTTATCAATTAAATAAAATTCGACACATTAATGGAAATAACTATTTATCAATTAGTGATTGATAACTTATACGCCAATCAGATATTTGATACCAGACTCATTAAGTATACTATTTGTCTACTATTTTAATTTACTGCTTGAACCAGTGGTTCACATACTTCTTAAGCCGCGCCCAATTTTTAGAATTAGCCAAGTCGCACGTCGGACCTCGAAACGAACTAGCTAACAATAAGCTATAAATACCAGATATTGGGATAAAAGTATGTTTTATTCAGAAAACTGAACAAATATCCAAAATAAGGCGGGCAAGATAAAATCAAACAAATATTTTTATTTTCAATTAGGTTTCCCCTTCAAAAAATTGTCTACGCCCCTCCTTGTAAGGGCGCCCCACGGTCTGAGAACCACTGGTTTAGAGTCAAAATAGAATTTTTAGAGCCCTAAAAAGTCTTGTTAATGTACGACTTGGTCCTGTTAGTGCTTATCTACTGCTTTCTACCTGGTATTTTATCTTTTGTTATATTCCTACACGCCTGTCGTCGCTCCCCCCGGACACCAAGTACTTTGGAGAATGTGGGCTAAAGGAATATATAAATAAAGGAATTCGATCGTTCCCCTCTTGATTATGCATTAACAATTAAATACAATGAATATGTCCCAAAAACACTTTCTTAAATTTATCGCCCAAAGTGGAATATCAGAGTCCAAAAATGTCTTGTTAATGTATGACTTGTTCTTATCGGTACTTGTATACTGTTTGCTACTGTCTCGATATTATTAGTTAAATTCCGAAACGCTTTTGGTCGCTTCTCTAGGAAAATTACGTTTCATCCACGTATTTCCAACGTGTTTTTGAATGAAACATACTCTTGCTTCAGTATCTGTTATTTGTAGCATATTGTTAGCCAGTTTTTTTTTTTAGGTGGGGCGCGAGACTTAATTCTTAAACGGGGGTGTCGCTTGAAAAGTTTGATAACCACTGACTGGAAATAATGTTCGCTAATACACTTCGTGGTGCAATAGTGCCTTTTATTTTCAATTGGTACTATGTTCAGTGGCGTATCTACTTAGAATGGCGCCCATGGCGAAGTCTAAAAATGCGTCCCCTTAATAGTTGTATGACAATTTGTAATGATTATTAATGGATTAGGATACTTCTACGTTAATATTTGATTAAAAATACAAGTTTCAGTTATTCCCAATATGAAATTATTTCATTGAAACGTTTTATTATTAATACTTTTCGCCGTCTTTGCGACCTTGTTCAAACGGCGCCCATGGCACGAGCCATGGCTGCCACACCCTAGATACGCCACTGACTATGTTCGATGTTGTTATAATCTGATACGCTTGTGGCATCTTTCTTCGATGAATATTATGCTAATTCATTGCCAAGAATTGAAATGTCCTCACATTTTCTGAGTCTGAGCCGGAAAAGGGGTTTGCTAATGTACGACTCAGTGCAAGTGCGCTTTTCTCTTCACCTGCTACCCCAATTGTTATTTCCATTATGGAAGGGCCAAATTAAAACGTTTCTTTTTCAAAGTATAATATATTTGACTATTTCTCCCATGCCAGTTACTTTTTGGAAAATTACCGATAAATATAACAAAATTTTTTTATGTCTATTTCGACTTATTACTTCATATTTGTGACTAATTCTGCATTAATATATCGCCTAGCCTTGATCTGCCGCCTTTTTTCAATGGATCGACGATTACTAAGAATTATGATGTTGACAATATGGTACTCCTGTAGTATGTGAACCAAGATGGTGGACCCCGGAACGTAGTATGTGTACCAGGTTAGGCCATAATTTCAGGTATAAATACTACGGGAGTTACTTGGCTAGTCCCAGGACTCATAATTTAACTAAAATAAGGAAAGTTGGAATAAAATTATTGCCTAACTTGGTACACATACTACGTTCCGGTGTCCGCCATCTTGGTTCGCATAATACACGACAAAATACCACACATATGGATTCCATATTGAACCATGACTTGATTATATGTCTATAATACACAGTAAAGTATTGTCAATTCGAAGAAAAACTTGGAGGGGTTGGATCAACTGGCGCGGTTTGCACATAGCACGGAGATATAATTTTGGGGCTCCCGAAGTATGCGAACCAAGATGGCGGACATCGGAATGTAATATGTGTACTAGGTTAGGGTTAGGCCATAATTTTAGGTATAAATACTACGGGAGGCTCTTGGCTAGTCTTCGAACTGATAATAGGACTAAAATAAGGAAAACTGGAAAAAAATTATCGCCTAACCCTAACCTGTTACCCATGTTACGTTACGATGTCCGCCATCTTGGTTCGCATACTTCGGGAGCACCATAATTTTTAATTTAAACAACATCTGAATTAAATAACTGGATAACAAACCCACTGGTTTGGTAAACGGAGAAAGGGCCGTGTCACTACAATACACAGTTAGATATTGTCATTTCAAAGAGATGCCCGTTTCAAAATTCTAATATCTTTCCTGATTTAAAAAAAAAACTAGAACTTTGAAATCGTACCCAAACCACCAAAACCATGGAAAAACAATGAAAACTCAGGGCATAAGGTTTAATCTACAACATAGCCAGTACCCAACGCACTAACTCAAACAAAAACTAGCAAATATCACAAACTAATCTAAACGGGACTACCCTCGTTAGACTGACTCACCGCAGAGTATAAACGGGTCGTCGACTCGTTGTTAAGTATTACTTATTTATAAGTCATAACCGGAAAAACAATTTACCGCCCTAAGCAAAACTTCCGGATGGGAAACTAAAAGGTTTCTTCTTAATTGATTTGAGGTTTTTACTAAGTTCAGAAGCATTGACCAACTCAATTACATTCACCTTGCCATATTTGGTCTTAGCTCAGACTGCTTTCTCGTGTACGCCAAAACAACTCCCCAAATGTTTAAAATCATAACTTTCTACTTAAAGTGCGCATAACATTTGCTCATCTACTCAAAGATCGGAAACCCCGTTGCCACATTCTAAATAATTTATCCCTGGTTTGACACTCCAACAGGCATGAATATTAATCAGTTAGATATTCTTAGAAGAAAACATAATCAAAATAGTTGCAATTTTCCTGTTTTTTGACGCGACTTTTGGGAACAAATTATTTTTTTCCATCGTTAATTTAAGCAGTATACTAAGATTTCACGACAAAATTAACGTTATTTGGGTACTCCCGTAGTGTGTGTACCAGGTTAGGGTTAGGCTATAATTTTATTCCGATTTTCCTTATTTTAGTTCTATTACGAGTTCTAGGACTGTCTGTGTTAGCCAAGTGAATATATCCCCTGACCATAGGTTTCAGTCTCTTTACACAACTTGATATAAAGTAGTCGAACAAAATTAGTTACCTCCATGTTGGTACAGACACTTCTGGAGCGCCCCCATTTATCCAGTTGCCGGTCCAGGTCATCTATATGTGCCCCAATTTCTCGGAATTCTCGGTATACTGAGATTTTGCGATGAAGTTTTAATGTTACTTGTACTTTAAAATAGATGGTTTACATTCTATTACTCATTCTGTCCAATTTTGCTGTTTTTTGACACGAGATTTTGGGAACAAATTACTTCGTTTCGATCGTTAGTTTGAGATGAGATACTGGGATTTCACGATAATATGAATGTTATTCCTACTTTCAAATAAATGACATTTTCTTTATTTCTCATTCTTTATATTTAGCGCCAATTACGACGATCCACCGTTAATTAATAGCGATTATTGGACTTTCCGAGTATAATGACTGCAGTCGAAACACCGACAGGAATTTTTAGTGTATCAAATAAATGATAAACAAACAAATTCAAATCCTGCTTAACGCTGAATTTTAATGAACGCCCTGCTCAAACTAACCCAACAGCGTATAATTCTAGAAATAACATAATCTCTTTCCACAAAATAGCAAGTGGATTTGTAAGCTTTCGTTAGATCAATGTCTAACTTCTTCGGACAAAACAAGATATGGCTTACTAAACAGCCAAAAGGACTTCCAGTTCAGTACACAATACCCGCCTATTACACCTCGCATTAGCGTACAAATACTACGGGACTTGACACTCGTAATAGAATTAAAATAAGGAAAATTGGAATAAAATCATGGCCTAACCTGGTACACATACTACGTTCCGGTGTCCGTCATCTTGGTTCACATACTTCGGGAGTACCCAATGCCCAGTACTCTATTAGACCTCACATTAGCGTTTAATTTCTCAACTTTTTCGCCAACGACTTACAAGACGAATGTAACCTATTATTACAGTTTGTTTTGACATTGACGATGCACTATCGTAGCAAAACCTGTTCTTAACATTTCAAAGTTTCACTCGGTAATGACAGGGTAACTATTTATGGTTACGGGGTTTTATTGGTGCTGTATGAATATGAGCTATGTTTGTCTTGTGCGTGTTTGGTAAACGAAGTTTTTATACACATTTCGCTGCGAATAGGTGTCTGTACAAGCAAGTAAGAAAACGATTGTCAACTTTTGTCTACTCTGTATTCACATAGTAATTATTTATGGTTACGGGTTTTTAGTGATGCTGTATGATTATGAGTTATGTTCGCTGTTAGGTAAATGAAGTTTCGCTGCGAACAGGGCTCGGCACAAGCAACTACAAAAAACATTGTCAATTGCAACTTTGCTCGACTAAAACTATGCATCGATGAGCTTACAACATACTTTAAACTATTTGCAATTCATGGAGAAGCCATGCGCGCATGGCCCGCATACAACATACAGCTAACCGTAGTTATCCAGCATTTTTAAAAAGTACTTGAATACCAAAACAAAATGGAATAAAACAAAAAAATAAGTAGTTACCGATAAACCCTCTGACATATGAACCAAATACCAAGATAAATAAATAAAATCAGCTTTTTATCGTTGAAATCCCAGAAATATAGCTGAACGAAAGCATTTTTAGAAATGAGAAAACCTTATATGTATTTTACAAATCGTTTATTATCGAAAAGTCCCAAAGCATACAAGTTGAATTTATCATTTTACATTATAAACACAATTCATGCGCAACCAAAAACTGGAAATTGCAGGGTATGCCGAAAAGTTAGGTAAGTTAATTAATTAAAATTAAATTATTAATATCTGTTTCCTTACTTTAGACCCGACCTGTATGAGCAATTTCCGGACAAATCCCAGCAACATATAGAATTACCAGTAAAAAAGCTTAATGTTATTTATCCTGGATAAAATATCAACTTACAGATTTGCAAAATTAAAATCCATTTTCTCGTCAATCACAGTGAAAAAATACTAAAGCAAAAGCTTAAATTTGTTTCCCTTCGAACAAAGTACACTTCTGGAAAATCTAAATTAATTTTACATTGAATATTACAGTTCCTGTAAAAAAAAAACACGAAAATATATGCAATTTCTCTGCCAAATCTAGTAAACATATCTCATTACTTCAAATAGCTAAAAGTTATTTTGCCTTGATGAAATCACGAATTCCACATCTGCAAATCTATGTCACATTAAATATTGTTGGGATTAAGAACCAAAGTTATATTAAATAATTTGCGGTACTCCTGAAGTATGCGCACCAAGATGTCGCATAACCTGAACCCTAACCATCTTGGTGCGCATACTCCAGGAGGTCCCAATTTGCACTGGTTACCGGTACTTGCAACCAAAAAATTGGGAAGGATGGGCAATTTATCTCGTTAAACACAACTAAATATATAGAATTACTATAGTGGGAGAGCAAATAAATATTCTGCTTTGAACGAAACACTATTACGCATCTTGCCACAAAAACAAAAACGGAAAACAATGCGAAATTTTTGTTTCAAAACCCCGGTAAACATATAATTACCATTCGAATAACTAGAGAAAATCACGGATTACACACATCTGCTTTCAATTCAACTCATGGTAACTATTCCTGAAGACTAGCTCACGTAATGCGTGCTAATAGTAAATGGACAATAAATTTGCGTTATAAAATAAAATTACCGGTACTTGACTTGCTACAAAAAAAAAAACGGAAAATTCGGGGTAGCCCAAAAGAATGGTAGGGTAACAGTTACATACCCTGTATTATCAATTTTCCCGATAAATCCCAGTTAACACATAGAATTACTAGCGGAAAATCTAGCTTGAAAGCATTTAACATCAATAAAATTCAAATTATGCAAAATTTAAATTATGGTAAATATTCTCGAAATCTAGGTTACCGGATCACGTAGGTTCGAGTTTAATCGCGTAATAACTAGGGCTGGGCATTTTCGAATACTTGTGATTTCAGAATCGAATCGAATAATTTTTTCGAATCGAATTTCGAATACTTGGAAATATATAATTGTAAGCGACTTTTTATAGTAATTGGTCCTCTTAACAGATGAATTATTGAAGACATAGAATCGCTCAGATGGATTACTGAGTGTTCACACACAATAACAAACACGCTTTAACAATAACTCACTACAGAGAATAGTCATATGTTAGAATTGCGGTAAAAATTATGACTTCAATGAACAAAAAATGAGGAATTCACCTAGATCAGGGGTTCCCAAACCGCGGGCCAACTCCGGCCCGCGTAACGATTCGAAAGGGCCCGCCGAGCTTAAGTGAAACAATGAAATATATTTTGTTTCTACCTTTTTACAATATAGAAACCGCCAATTGTTATGTCATTATCACAGTTTAAGCTCGTGTTCATGGTAACAATTCGATAATGCCGGTATCTCAATTATACGTACCGTATTAGGATTACATAGGGCAGTAATTTAGTTATCAGCTGTTTAAGAAAGGTTAGAGATGTCAAATAATATACAAGACTCTGAAAACAGATGTTACTCCGATAAATGGCATCGTTCGTATTTCTGTATTGAAAAGAATCACACTTCAGCGATTTGTCCACTTTGCCGACGAACTATTCAAGTTATAAAACAATACGACATAAAGCGCCATTATGAATCAAACAAACATGTTTAAAAAAATGTCAAATGTGAATCCACAGAACCCCAGCTAAACCGTTGCACACTTTCGGGCACTACACTCTTCCGGCCCGCGAACACCCTTTCGATTCTAATTTTGGCCCGCGGCCAATAAAGTTTGGGAACCCCTGACCTAGATCATTGGCGGAAAGAAAAAAACAAGAAATTTAGCTTTGAACCAATTCGATTAATTTACTATTCGATTCGAAATGCCCAGCCCTAGTAATAACGTGCTGACTGTAAAATGAACAAACAATTTGCAGGTACTTGACTCACAACAACAACAGAAAACCTATAAAACACAGCGGTGCACGAAAGTTGGGTAAGAGATATTTAAATTAATTAATTATTACTAACTGTTACGCTACTTTTGTCCTGCCTGCATTAACAATATTTTGGCATATCATATAGAATCTGACATATTGAATTATAGTGCAATAGCTAAAAACTATTTTGTCTTAAAAAAATCAAAAATTCCACATCTGCAAAATTCAAATTCTCTTCATATTTGATATTGTTACCAACAAAAGTTACATCGAATTATTTACTATGCGAAAATTGGACTTGCAACAAAAAAAAAACGGAAAATAATGCGCAATTTATCTGCTTAATCGCTGCTAACATATAGAATTACCAGTCGAATAGCTCGAGAAAATCACAAATTACACACGGATCTGCAAAATTCAAATTATGGTAACTATTCCTGAAAACTAGCTGACTTAATGACGTGCTAACTGTAAGTGGGCGATAAATTTGCATTATAAATAAAGTTACTGATACTTGACTTACAACCAAAACAAATGGAAAATTCAGGGTAATCCAAAAGTAGAGTAAGAGTTATCACATTAATTAAATATTACTGACTTTAACCGTACTTTTTGCATGCCCTGTATTGACAATTTTCCCCAAAAATTCCTGTAAACATATATAATAACTAGCCGAAGATCTAGGAGATAATTTACGTCAATAAAATAACAAATTCCACGTCTGCAAATTTCAAATTCTTTTCACATTTCATATTGTTAGCAACAAAAGTTACATCTAACTATTTACTGTGCAAAAAATGGACTTCCAAAAAAAAAAACAGAATTAATTTATCTTATTAAATCCTAATAGACATATAGCGAATACGTATCACTTTTTTGTTTTAAGCTAAAATCGGCAAGGTTTAATTAAATCTTACTCAGGGTTTTAATCACTTTCCCGATTCTGTAATCAGTTTTATTCATTTAGATTTTATCAATTATTTTATGCTGATTATGGAGTCAAAATAAACGTATACCTTTAATAGAATTACCACACGAATAGATCGAGAAAATCACGAATTACACACATCTGCAAAATTCAAATTATGATAACTATTCCTGAAGACTAGCTCACGTAATGAAGTGCTAACAGTGAATGGACAATGAATTTTCGTTATAAAATGAGGTTACTGATACTTGACTTACAACCAAATAAATAATAAAAATGGAAAATACGGGGTGGCACAAAATTAGGGTAACAGTAATGCATATTTTGTATTAGCAATTTTCTTGACAAATCCCAGTAAACATATAGAATTTCTAGCGGAAAAGCTTGAAGTTATTTCCCATTGAACAAATCACAAATTACATCTGAAGAATCAGAATTAATTTTACATTAAATATTACGGTTTCTGAGCAAAAAAAAACTTGAAAATAGATGCAATTTTTGTTTTAAATCCATTAAACATATCGAATTACTTTACTATAGTGGAATAGTCTAAAGTTATTTCCCCTTGAACAAATCACAAATTATGCATCTGCAAATTTCAAATTCTTCCACATTTAATTTTGTTAGCAACAAAAGTTACATCGAACTATTTACTATGGAAAAATTGGACTTGTAACAAAAATACGGAGAATATGCACAATTTATCCTGGTAAATCCCTGTGTACATATAGAATTACCAGACGAATAGCTCTAAAAAATCACAAATTACACACAACTGCTAAATGTAAATTATGGTAACTATTCCTGAAACTAGGTTACCGGATCACGTCGGTTCGAGTTCACTCACGTTATAACGTGCTAACGGTTCGATGACGTCATCGTATAACGTTGAATTCATCGATAAATGAAATTTGACAAGTTCTAACGTGCATTGTCATGCTATTGTTGTCTGCTAGCAATTGCGACAAAAACGACACTTCTTCTCACGGGCCAAACTACCAAGATTGCTTTAATTAAATTAAGGATATTTGACCTTACGCACACAAAAAAGTGAAAAACACAGAAGTGTAGTCGCAACGCACAACCTTATTTCCCTATCATATCACTAATAATTTCACGGAGATAACATGATAAATTTTGGATTTGCCGACAAGATAACTGTATCTTGTTTTGTCTGACTGAAACCATAATTTTCGATATTAGTAGTCATTATTTCCAGGATGGTCGCTAGAAAAACAGAAAGATTGTCAAACAGCTAAGTTTTTTAAGGTCATATGTTATATTACACTCATAAATGCTCAAAATGTCGTCCGTGCACTTCAGATCAGTGACTACTCATCAGGGCTACTCATCTGGCGGTCCGAATCCTTTCGAGCCACACTTTTGAAGTTTTCTTTTATAAAATCACTTTAAAACTTTTGAATATATATGAAAAGAACTATAACGCTAAAATAAACAATTTTGATTAGCTAATAATCATTAGCCGGCCGAGGTAGTGCGTGTTTAAGGATGCTATATAATTGCTATATAATTTCTGGAAAGTACGGACCTCAATAATTTTAAAGTTGTGTATGCGGATCTTTGGTAAAAATAGTCAAGTAGCCCTTTCCCTATAGGTCCAAGCTCGTGTAGCGTTTTGGTAGGCAACTTCTGGGATATCGTTTCAATCCAACCTGTACCTATACGCATTTTATTCGTGATCTCATCTGACTCTCAATTTTTCTAGCGAGCTACCTGTAAATCAGTGAAGGCCTTGGTCGGGTGAAAAGAGCGAGCTTAGTAAAAATGCATGTCCCAGCGATGAAGCGACGTGTAAAAACACCTTTATCTTGGGAATAAGAAAACGGATAAGACTGCTATTGTTGTGCATACCTGTGGATCGGCAATTCTTGAACAATACGAATTTCATTCTGGGGAGAGATTTTATTCTCTGTACTAGCGATACGTGGGGAGCTATATTTGAAAGATCGATGGATTCATTTCAGTCTCATTTCATTTCGGCAATGTTTATCCAATCTTATGACCTTCTGTGTGAGGTGGCGAGTACGGGGGTTGATCCCGTGATATGGGACCTGCGATGCCAAATTGATTAAATCCAAGCGTTGGGCCTCGATTACTCGCAAGTTAAAGCATTCGTATCCAACCTAATACCCGTCATATCACTCGAGTTGTAATAAATTTGACAGACAATATGGCGACCCGAAAATGTTATAAGTCTTTTTAGAGGCACACGGTAGCTCACTGCATGCCTGTAATCGTCTACTCAGAGGTTTGTTCAGAAAGTCGCGAGATTTTTCAAAACTTATATTTTCAAAAATTTGTGTCTTTTGAAAAAAGATTTTGAAGCACTGGTTTAGACAATGTTTCAAATGTATATAAGGCCATGCTTGATCCGGGTCATGAATAATAAATGAAAATCTAAACATGTACAGATCGGCTCGAAAGTAGGGTAGCATGATGTTATGGTATGGTATATTACATGGTAATATAGACCTAGCGATTAGCATTAATGGATGAATAATATGGGCTTTTATGCGAATTTTGTCGAATAGCAAGTTTAAAACTGTTTTTAGGTGTTATGTACATTACATGGCCCACTAGAAGTATTCGTACTAAGATGACGCACAATTTGAACCACCCTAACCCTGGTACACATACTATGTTCAGGTTGTGCGCCATCTTGGTACGAATACTTCGGGAGCACCCATTACATTTCAAAATGCGCGAATCCAATATTTCTAGAATCGAGCATACGATATTATCTAAAGATATTGGTATGTATTTAAACCACTGTAGCGTTTGCCAAATGCAACGCCCAATAGAAGTAGCATACGGTTCGAAATAAGTACACAGATACCTATATTTGCCTTCAACCCAATACCAAATTACGCCGATGAGTTCTTAGTATACTACGTCATCAGCGGACTCTACCAATTATCAGTCGATTTCAGCAGGGTTGGCTTTATAAATTCGAGTCTCGCAAACGAAGTCCACTTTATGTAAGCGATAAACAAATCTTATAAAGTTATATGGAATCAAAATTTCCACAAAAATGTGTCCGTGATAATCCCACTTTGATGGACGAATAGGGGGAGCTTTGATGTTAATTTTGTCGAAACGAAGGTTTGAAATGTTTTGTCACTATGTTCATCATATTCATAATGCGAGAATTCGGTATTTTCTTCCAACTTCGGCAGATTTTATTTAAATCGATATGTCATGTTATCTTATCTCTAAATAGCGCCATGCTTTATTGGGACAATGAATAATAAATGAAAAGTCTAAACATATACAGATTGGCTCAAGCGTAGGGTAGGCAGTTATTGGATTACATAATTAATCAATTAAATATTAATTTGTAACTGTCACCCTACTTTTGGGAATCTCTGTGTAGAACAAGGCGTTACTATTCTAAAGGACGATAAAAAATAATACCAAGTGATAGTTGAAGGACCTGCCGTTATATGAACTTGCGAATTTCGTCGCACATAGGTGTAAAACGTTTTTAGATGTTGCCATTATGTACATCACATTTAAAAATGCGCGAATCTAGAATTTTATGCCAATTCTGGCAGTATATATATATCGAATTATCATGTTATTTGAGCTCTGTATATGATGATACAGGATGTTATCTTATCTCCATATCGTGTTATCTTATCTCTTCATGTTGATATACCATGTGCTCTAATGTAATCTCTCTCTCTATATATATATATCATGCTAACTTATCACTAAATATCGCCATATTTTCATCATATTTATCTTCTAATGGCGAATGCAGTGTTTTGTTTATTCTGCATTACAAAGTTAAAAGCGTTCGTCATGCTGTGATATGTCGGCGAAGAATTATGCCCAACAATCCTTTTTGTGAGAATATTTTAGGAAGAACGGAATACGCGCGAAAGTTTTGCGTGGGACGAACTATTGTAAAAATAAAGGTTTGCACGATCGGGTTTTTACGGATGAAAATTCAATATCGAACCCAAAATCGGACTTTGCGAAGTGATATATATTCGATTTACGAGGGCTGCATGTAGAGATATTGGATGATAGGTTTAGAACATGGTAACATACATTGAAACTTCACACGAATCAAGGTCAAGGTCATTGAAGAGCCAATCAATTTGAGTCTGAAAAATGTAGAATTGAACCGTACCCGAAAATAAACGTCCGAATCCGATGATTTCTAATTTCAACACAGAGCACAGACATCCGATCTTGATTTGAAAAAAAAAACTACTCAAACCAGAAAATTCCAGTTCCAACCAGAAGTGGTTGGTTCAGCCTTGGAAATACTAAATAAAACAATTCCAAATTGTAGACTTAGTAAAACCATATATCATATTTACTAGAATTGCGTGTAGAGATATTTTATGACAGCTTGACAGGTTCAAAACATTTAGTAATGACAGGGTACGATTCTACACATACATTTCAAGAGGTTGATCGCGTGTTGTTTTCTTAACTTTCCGCTTGTTATGTAACACAGAAATTCTGCCAATTCTAAAAATGCGTTAGCGTAAGCGTTAACCGAACATACCTTCCTTATGTCACAAAATTACCTGACTGACTAATAACAGCAGATGCCAAATTTTTACGATGTGATACCTCCCACACATATAATCACTATTGAGCAACACTTCAATACAAATATAAGATAAACAATAAAATTTACTAGAAAATAAAAGCAGTAACTTCTAGAATGTTTTCAGGCGACCAATTTTTGGTTCACGACTCATAGGTTGAGAAACACTGATCTAAACCAGCTGTTCTCAATACTGTCATGACCCGTGCTCCATTCTAGGGGCTCTCTTCTATTAAAATACTTATTTCAGTTATTTTATAATAAAAAGACAAAAAAATAAAGCAAAAGATTGGTGCATTACAGTCAAATAAACCAAAGACAATTTGCTTTAAATTAATGTATTTATGCTATTTAAAAATAATACCTAGTTTTAACGCGCTTATACCAGCTATTTTTTGAACCAAGTGTAGTAATAAAAAAAAACAATAAAAACGAATGCAAAAGAATAAATGTATTACTTTCAAATCACAGTCAATTTACTTTAAATTAATGTAGTTATGCTCTTTAATAATAATACCTAGTATTAACCGGTTTATACCAGCTATTTTCTGCGTCTTGTTTAACAATAAAAATGCCAACATAAATGCGTTACTGTCAAAAAACGAAACAAACCACATTCCATTACGTTTAAATTAATATGACCATCGAGAATGATTAACTATACCGTTTTCTTTTCATTGATTGCGCATAAATTAACTCACACTATAGTATCTTACTGTGTATCTTTAGTATCTTTAAAGTTCACCTGACGAAGTGACATTTTAGAGAATTCTGTCATGAACGTGGCCCTTACTTTCTCTATAAAAATAATTATTTTAGTTTTTATGCGCCATGTTTAGTAATAAAAAGCCTATAAACAAAAGAATAAATGTATTACAGTCAAATAATTAAACAAATCAAAGTCAATTTGCTTTAAATTATTGCATTTATGATATTTAATAAAAACAACTAATTTTTATGCGTTTCTACAAGCTATTTTCGCACCTTGTCCAGTCATAAAAATACCAACAACAAAAAAAGCATGAACGAGTTGGAGTCAAAAAAAAGCCCATTAGGTTTAAATTAATGTGGCCATCGTGAATGGTGAACTATATCATTTTCTTTTCACTAATTGCGCTTATTTAACTTATTATAATATCTTACAATGTTAAAAGGTCAACCGGCGAAGTGACATTTGATGAATCGAAAACGTTTCCCAGCCAGACGCAACATACGCAATGGTATGAAATGTTTTAATAGTTAATTACGTGTTTGTATTTATTTTGGGATTGGCGCTTTTATTGTTTGTTCAGACTCGATTCAGACTCGCCCTAAAACACAGGAAAATTTAAAAATCAAGACTGTTAGAGAGGGTTAGTGATTATGTGTGATACATCCAATGGGTTACGATCCTTAATACTCTCTCCCTGGCTACGCCCCTGATTATACTGTTCTAAGTTTTTGAAAAAGCCAAACTCCTTTTTTTGCACAAGAAAGAGGGTTAGTGATCCAGAAAGGACCCAATTCGTACATGCAATTTTTATGAAGTTTTAGGGTGAACGCCAATGATATGTATTGAGCCCCCTATATGCATTAGGAGTAGCGAAGCCTAGTCAGTTTGACGAAGCCTACCTTTTTCACCCCAAATGAAGTGGGAATTTTCAACGAGGTTTCCAAGAGTCCTGATGATCTAAAAAGCGTTTCAGGCTACACAAATATTGCTATGTGTGATACATCAAATGGATTACGATTCCAAACGATTAAGCTTTTGGAAAAGCCAAATTCCTTTTTTGTACAACGATTAAACATCGAGAGAAGAGAAGTCACGGGGCTTGGATCTTAAATTCAAACTGCGTTGCTTTTAATGCTTACTTCAAACGTATTATAGACCAGTACAACGAGCCCGACCTCTTTTATTCCATTTAACCGCAAATTTCAATTAAATGTCTGCACATGTCGCCACTAATTGGTACTATAATATAAAAATATCTGAAAACCCCACACGGAGGGAGATTGGAGTTATATTCTAATTGTTTAAGCTGCGATGCCTACATACTCGAAACAAAAACATTCAATACTACGGTTAAAATCTCACTTTTGATTTTTGATTCCCCTTGCACACTTCCTGAGCTGGGGTGTGCAAACTGAGGCCCGCGGGCCAATTGCGGGCAACAAGAAAAAATTGTGCGACCCGCGGAAAAGTGACGATTTTGAATGGTGTCCCTGCGAAACGAGTTTTTAGTTAATTTAAATTTGGTACGTGCGAGTGATTCCAATCTTATTGCGTCGCAATGCATATACCAGTACCTGAGTGCCAATGCCATATTAGTAAATCTAGCTAGCAAAATCCTGTTGCAAAATACGCAATGTTATAAAAACGGGTTTCTCACTGAATACTCTTAAAGTCGGTGTAACAATAAATTTGAACAGCAGTTTTCTTTGGAAAGTTATGCGTTTTAACTCTTTTAAATTTATGCGTTTAAGCATTTCTGCAAGGACACCCAACAATGCCGTAAGATCGATGACAAAAAGGAACTGTTTTTTTTTTGTGCCTGTATTTAACTACTTGAAAAGCTATCCTAAATAAATGTGCGGCCCGCGGCTTCACCCAGTTACTTGTATCTGGCCCTCATGTGATAAAAGTTGCACACCCCTGCTCTGAAGTATAAAATTACCACCAGAGGCGGTATCGTTCACATCTCGAAACAATACATAGCAATTTACCTATTGAATACATTTGCCTATTCATTCTAAATATGCCGTATAATTTGAGTATCGAAAATCTTCAAGTTTTGTCTACTACAATCTAAGTCGAACAGTGTCGCGCGTGATTGGTAAGTTGCCAAACAGACTGCTAAACTCGATTTAGAACTCAAGGCAGACTGGCCCGTGATTTGCCAAATCATAGAAATACCCTCTCGAATACGACGTTATATATTTCTGTCACTATCTGAAGATTTGAATAATAACTATAAAAGAAATATCCTTCTTAGTACATGCGAACTTAAGGACATTTATTGACACGAAGTGGACCTATGGGTCGTTTTGTAAATATGTCGTTGATCTTATTGTTAGTATTCTTTTTCTTCTTCTTATAAAATATCGCTTTTCTTTTTAATTACTGGACTAATTGCTTTGAAATTAGGAGGCTATTACTTTCAAAAAAAATTGTGCGCTGTATGGGATTCTTCTTTGTGTGCGATGACGTCATAAAAAATTGCGCACCTTGTGGCGGTAACGTTTGCGTTAGTATTGAAGTTTGTGGTACGTTTTGGTTTCGTGTCCATCTGAGTTCAATTTAAATTCTGATTTTAATTTATATATTGCCACATATATCAACTTTTCATGGGTATTTTACACTTTTTCTTGCTGCAATTTATAATTGCCAAGTTAGACCATAGCAGCTAGCAAGTCTGTCTCTTTGGGTTTTTTTATTCCCCTCTCACAATGCATAAAAGTACTTTATTACTTATCGATTTTAATAATCGGTAAGTATGTTGATAGGTATTTGTCTGTCTGTATGTCAGTTTGTCTGTTAGATGCACGCGATATCTCACGAAAGCGAGATTAAATCTGCTCCAGATTTTGCATGTGCATTCATATTATCTCGGACCAGAAGCCTATTGATTTTGGGCGAATTATGTCGTATAATTAGCGAGTTATTAATTAATTAGTCATGGGACACAAGGTGTCACTATGGAGTAAGAGCGCTGTTTTGGGGGATCCCCTAACTTTCGATCGATAAGTCTTCGGTCTCTGACCGATATTCTCGTTTATTACTTATCGATTTTAATCGGTAAGTATGTTGATAGGTATTTGTATGTCTGTTTGTTTGTCTGTTAGATGCACGCGATATCTCACGAAAGCGAGATTAAATCTGCTCCAGATTTTGCATGTGCATTCATCGTATCTCGGACTAGAAGCCTATTGATTTTGGGTGAATTATGTCGTATAATTAGCGAGTTATTAATTAATTAGTGATGTGACACAAGGTGTCACTATGGAGTAAGAGCGCTGTTTTGGGGGATCCCCTAACTTTCGATCGATAAGTCTCCGGGCTCTGACCGATATTCTCGTTTATTACTTATCGATTTTAATCGGTAAGTATGTTGATAGGTATTTGTATGTCTGTTTGTTTGTCTGTTAGATGCACGCGATATCTCACGAAAGCAAGATTAAATCTGGCTCCAGATTTTGCATGTGCATTCATCGTATCTCGGACTAGAAGCCTATTGATTTTGGGTGAATTATGTCGTATAATTAGCGAGTTATTAATTAATTAGTGATGGGACACAAGGTGTCACTATGGAGTAAGAGCGCTGTTTTGGGGGATCCCCTAACTTTCGATTCGATAAGTCTCGCGGGCTCTGACCGATATTCTCGTTTATTACTTATCGATTTTAATCGGTAAGTATGTTGATAGGTATTTGTATGTCTGTTAGATGCACGCGATATCTCACGAAAGCAAGATTAAATCTGCTTCAGATTTT
This sequence comes from Styela clava, assembly GCF_013122585.1. Classification (NCBI taxonomy): domain Eukaryota; kingdom Metazoa; phylum Chordata; class Ascidiacea; order Stolidobranchia; family Styelidae; genus Styela; species Styela clava. Next base: position 16,596,019 of record NW_024102836.1, read on the forward strand.
GCATGTGCATTCATCGTATCTCGGACTAGAAGCCTATTGATTTTGGGTGAATTATGTCGTATAATTAGCGAGTTATTAATTAATTAGTGATGGGACACAAGGTGTCACTATGGAGTAAGAGCGCTGTTTTGGGGGATCCCCTAACTTTCGATCGATAAGTCTCCGGGCTCTGACCGATATTCTCGTTTATTACTTATCGATTTTAATCGGTAAGTATGTTGATAGGTATTTGTATGTCTGTTTGTTTGTCTGTTAGATGCACGCGATATCTCACGAAAGCAAGATTAAATCTGCTCCAGATTTTGCATGTGCATTCATCGTATCTCGGACTAGAAGCCTATTGATTTTGGGTGAATTATGTCGTATAATTAGCGAGTTATTAATTAATTAGTGATGGGACACAAGGTGTCACTATGGAGTAAGAGCGCTGTTTTGGGGGATCCCCTAACTTTCGATCGATAAGTCTCCGGGCTCTGACCGATATTCTCGTTTATTACTTATCGATTTTAATCGGTAAGTATGTTGATAGGTATTTGTATGTCTGTTAGATGCACGCGATATCTCACGAAAGCAAGATTAAATCTGCTCCAGATTTTGCATGTGCATTCATCGTATCTCGGACTAGAAGCCTATTGATTTTGGGTGAATTATGTCGTATAATTAGCGAGTTATTAATTAATTAGTGATGGGACACAAGGTGTCACTATGGAGTAAGAGCGCTGTTTTGGGGGATCCCCTAACTTTCGATCGATTAGTCTTCGGTCTCTGACCGATATATACTACAACATATACAGAGCAAAATCCCCCCCTCTCAAGAAAGAAGAAGATAGAAGTACTTCCTAGAGAGGAATTCCTCCCCAGTTGGAAAACGTTGAAATAAGCGTTGCTAACAGTTAATATTACCCTACGTGGAACTCTTAATGATTCATAACAATCTCATAATGAAGAAAAATATTTTTAAATTTTCCTCGTGTTCTCAACAAAACTTTTTCAATTACCGTTCACTAAATAATAAATGGATGATTCATAAAATGTTGCCCCTCAACTTTTAACCTGCTAAACGGTAATTCAGTTTGAGTACTTGCAACTGTGAACCACTCTTACCAATGCTCGCCAGAAAGATTTTCCAAATATTGTTCACTGAATTATGAATGGAAACTACGCAAATCAGTGTTGTATGAGAGTGACGAATGAAACATTGCCCTTAACTTGCGGTCAAAGAACTTTTAACCTGGTTAACGGTACTCCGGTAAAGTGTTAATTATCTATTCGTGAACGAAAACTACTCTTAACAACCGGAATTTCTCATTTACCGTTCACTAAATAATGAATGAATGACTAATTAAATGTTGCCCTCCACTTATGGTCAAAACTTTTTTAACCTGCTAAACGACACTATGGTAAAATGATAATTAAATACCTGCATCGGTAAACCGCTTTTATCAAGACTCGCCACAAAGATTTTCCAATTAACGTTCACTGAATAATGAATGGAAACTATGCAAATAAGCGTAGTATATGAAAATGACTAATGAAATATTGCCTTCAACTTTTGGTCAACGTACTTTTAACCTGCCAAACCTGTATAAAATATGCACATATGCACACGGAGACCACTCTAAAGTATCAACTGAGATAAATATTACTGTATAAATATTCTGTATTTCTGATGACCTTATCTGTACGCCAGGGGTAGACAATTATTTTTTAAAATGGGGACCCTTTTTCGTAGAACTTGCGTTACAAAAACTCTCTCAGAATTTAACCTGAAAAGTATACGAGCGGAACGTATAAAAACCACCACCGGGCTAGACCAACCGTTATAAACCTCGCCTTCTTGTCTATCCCTCCCTATAAGCGTTTGTCTGCTTTATAATTTTGGAACATAAACTTTTATTTTTGATTTCTAATAGATAACACCAATGACATTAAGGCAGACCAAATTGAGGAACATTTTCAGTGTGCTCGCCACGAAGTTTTTTCAGTTAACCTTCGATAAATAATGAATAGAGTATCTCCTTACATGGTGGTATAAGTCAGTGGTTTCTTGCACAGATTCTTGTTCGGAGACGGGGTTAGTATTACGCACTGTATTTTTGATGACTGTGCCCCTATGATATAGATCAGGGGTAGGCAAGGTTTTCAAATCAGGGGCCAAAAATTTTGCCCATATTCACCGGCGGGCCATGTAAGTGTGATGAAGAAAGTCAGATTTTATGAACAATAGTTACAGTGTTACAAAAACAACTGTGGAAAACAATAGGCCTCGTGCCAAATTTAAATTTAACCGCAATCAACAAATTCCTTGAGTTACTTTTAACTTGGTTTCAGTTTGATTGTGGCATCATCAGAGGCGGGCCAGATTGAATTACCCAACGGGCCGGATTTGACCGCTGGCTGTTTTTACCCATGTCTGATATAGATGGACAGCGTTTTTGCAATGGGAATACATTTTCTATTCAGCTCACGCCAAAATTGCGATACAAAAATCTTAAACCAGAAAAAGTACACAAGCTAAGAACGAAATCTTTACAGACCATCACAGGACCGGGCCGACCATCATAAACACCGCCTCCCTATATACTCCACCTAACAGATATTTGTTTGCTTTATAATTTTACAGATTTAACATTTATTTTGATAACCCAGAGATAACACCAATGGCATTAAGGCAGTCTGAGTGTAACATTTTCAACAAGTTCAAAACATCAATTATTAAAACTCCAATTTCTCGAAGAATTGAAGAAGGTTACAGTACAAAACATTAAGTCGACGCGGTAACATAAATTAACATAAATTTAATTTCAGAGTGACGTTGATGGACTGCGAATAACGACGAACATAACAGGCAGTGGTTCTCAACCTTATATAACTCATGGCCCCTCCAAGGGTTTTCAGCACTCGTGGCCGCCTGTTTGTCATTACAATAGTATTTATCGTGTTATTTTCATTGGCAGATTACGAATTCCAGTCTGGTCAAATAATTCATGCTCAACAAATTGAAAACACCCCGTGAAATAACCTTGTCAAGCAATTAAACTGAGAAAAACAGGAAACAGAAATCAGTTTTGCGCTTGGCATCGTGGCCGCCTCCTACTGCTGTGTGGACCACGGGCCCTCCGGTTGGGAACCGCAGTGATAGTTGGAATTGCAATACACAGTCGTGCGAGTTTACGTATCCCATGCAAACTGCGAGTTTAGATCTTTATAACTTCTTCGTGGTGATGCAGGGCTACCAAAAAACAGGACCAATTCTTAATTTCTCATACAAAAATGAAGAAAATTTATCTGACAATTGAACACTTGAACTTTGTGCGTGTGAGTATGAGTGTTTCATACATAGATGACTAGTATTTTACGGCTAAAACTTAATCCCAAAATTACACCTTTCCTGAGCTTTATCTCCCAATAACGAACCCACGCATTGACGTAATAGCTTGACGCTGATTTTAAACATTGTTTTATTACGAGTTCTACACGCCCTTCATGACAGTATTTGTATATTTATCCAGATGCATGGACTTGATGGTGGAGGGAGCCGTAACCGACCAGTTTTCGACTGTAAGAAGTAAGATAGATTACTGCTTCGCTTTGGTCTTCATGTCTATATGATGTGGACCTATTTCATATGTGATGTGGCTGGTATTGGGAGATCGTTGTTGCGCAATTGCCGGATTAAGCTTCAAATTTTTGATGTCATCCACCCCCATTAACATAATCAAAATACGACACAAAAGGATTTTATTTTGTTCAGTCTTTGACTATTTAAACATTATATTATTGCACGTTAAAATCAAGTTCTAGTGTAAAAACTATGCTAAGTACGTATGAAATATTTATTCTTGGCAGTAATCGTTCTGGACTAAGCTCCGGGAACGTTAGTCCTTCAGTATTTTTGTTACAACATTTTTGATGTGTGTAAGTGAAAATTATGATTCAATTCCATGCTTGGCTTTCGCAGTATCTTTGTGTAGAATAAGTCTTTGTGACCTTGGGCAAATGAATTGTAACTGTGCACAATATGAGAAGAGATGAATTTCAAACAAAAACCAAATGATAAATTGAGGAGTATGCAACCTTCCATACCGGAGTAACAGATACAAATACCAGGGTGAAACCGCGGGCCGCACCTTTATTCAACATAGGCTTTCTGGTAGTCGAAGGCACAAAAATGTTGTTATTGACCTTATGCTTTGTTTGCTTCGCACAAGTTGAATGGTAGGATATTGTAACGTCATGTGCATAGGTAATAAATCGGATTCAAATACAGACTTTGGGAAAGGAATAACACGCACGTACCAGATTAAACTAAATTAAAAACTGTTTTGCGGCCCGCACACTACTTAAAATTGTGACCTCTCCGAAGGTTGCACACTCCTCCCTGGGTTAAAGAAGACGATGGCCGGTTAGTTTAGAGAGGAAAAGCCAGGTTAATTCCGTCAACATTCTCTAACAATTATCTTCTAATATATATATATATAGAGAAGTCCTTTTAACTTCTCTCCAGACGAGTCAAGTCAGTAATTTAAAAAAGTCATAAAATTGATGCCTAATTGTTCAGAGCCTTTTCCAGAACGATAGAAAAACATTAATTAGTGTACCGTGTGGTGATAGAAATGCAAAACGATAATGCATATTTTGTGAAAAGATAGTCATCAAAATGCAAATGCAAAAAAAAATATACTCTATTTTGTATAGTGGAAATAAATTGTGTAATAAAGAAACGGAAACGACAAATTTAACTTGTACGTGAGCGCGATGGCCCACTTGTCAGGGCTTTGGATATAAGTATAATAAATTGCAGGCCACCACCTCACCAGGGTACAATAAACGAATGGCATGTAGTACACGGGGAAGTTTCCAGTTGTTCCAATAATTGCTGGTTTAAAGTGGGAAGATGCTTAAAATAAAATACCAAACAAGTTTGCCCTAAGAACGATGAAGGCATCGGAGACATTATTGATAGGAATATTGCAAATGATTTGTCGTTCACCAATCACCATGTACCTGCTTGATCAGAGTTTCGTCCAGAACGAACGATAAATATTAATTACCGTTCCGTGGTTATCGAAATGCAAAACTGTAATGCATATTTAGTGAGAAGTTAATTCAACGAAAAGTTCATTGCAAAAAAATTAAAATAAATAAATTGTGTAGTAAAAGAAACAAGATGGCCAATCATATTTAAGTGGACTCGATGGCCTCTGGTTGTCATATTAGAATTGCAGACTGTTAAAGTCCCATGCATATCGTATTTATGGTGTATCACACTGGGTAAGCGGTGCCTAGTCTCTACGAAAATAGTAACTCCTCACATAACAGTGGATGCTTATACAGAGCCTTGCTCTGAGTGAATGTGCAAGAAACATCGAATAAAAATATGTGTAAGCTTGTTCAAACAATGACGAAAGCATCGGAAATATTATTAATAGGAATATTGCATATGACCGCTAAAATGTTGGGTGCTAAGTGTGTTTTTATCAGTAGTGCAAAGGAAAGTAATAGTAGCGGTTAGCGTTGAAAAAGTCAGCTCTTCGAAAGAAAAAGCTTAAAGGGAGATTCCCTTTGATGGCAATAAATAGGGAATCAGTGATGGTTACGATAGGTCACATTTGTACAATTTTTACGTATTACGTATTTCACGTCAAGTATTGCTGGACCGTCGCACGATGGTTCACATACCTGCTGCTGAGTTGAGAATTTCCCCATGATAGTTTTTTTGTCTGAGACAATTAACTGTTACCCCTCGCCCCAAATCTGCAATTTGACATCACTTTACTGTCACGACATCACTTTTATTTGATGTTTACCCCTTTTTAATTTTCATTTTTACTGATCCGTTCTCTTCGGTCCAGAAACATCAGTATTACGTCACTTTAGTGTCGCGGCGTCTTTTCTATGACGTATCTTGTGTGACTTTTATTTTGAATTTTTCCCACATTGATCGGACAAAAGTATGTGCACCAAGATGGCGCACAACCTGAACATAGTATGTGTACCAGGTTAGGGTTCAGGTTGTGCGCCATCTTGGTGCACATACTTGGGAGCGCCCTTTGTTCTCCCCAAAACTGCATAGCCATGTCAATGTTTGTGCCATAGCGTCACTTTTATCGGCTTTTCTTCCATCAACTTTTATTTTTTGATAAATCCACTCTGCTGGCCCCGAAGCCTACATGGTGATACCACTTTTGTGTTATGGGCTTCAGGCATCATTTTTTTTTTACGTTCCCGTTGTTAACGTTCATTTTTTGATTAATTCACCCTCTCTTTTTCTGAAATTTGTATTGTGACGTCACTTTTGCATAGGACTTAAGACAAGACCTAGCTCGCTCCAAATTCCGCTTGGTGGTGTGACTTTAGTTATATGACGTCACACTATCACAAAAAAGGAATACGGACGCCATTTTTGTGTTATCGCGTCACTTTTCCTTGACGTTTTATTTTCATTTTTTTCTTGAATATTTAACATGCCCTTTATAGATCGTGCACCGCTAGACTCGAAGAAGCGTTCACAACAGTTTTCAAGTCGTGTGATGTGCCCCACGTGATGTAGGTGCGACGAGAAGAACTTTTTGTAGAAATATGGAAACAGGTCCGATACCAGACATTCGTAATTTCCCCTTTTCTACAAACTTATACATAACAGCAAAAACTGCAATCAAAACGACGGATAGAAGGTATAACGGCTCTGGCTGGAATACTAATGGTACCGCTATCAAATACGCTGACACAAGTATAGCCATGACTGCTGTTGCCGTGTAGACCTGAAAAGTAAGCAGTACTTTATTATTGTGGATCTTTCGTACAAAGCGCTAATGCAACGTTTCAAAATAACAAATTAGTAAATATCCAGTCGGGGTTAGGATTGATTCGAAATTCCAGCGCAATCTGCTCTTATTTTAAGCGTGGGGGATATTTTTTTTTTGGGGCGGGGGCTCTGAATAAAAGATTCTATTTATTTTTACCATACTGAAGATACCCTTATACAAACAAATATACTAAAGAAACATGGTGATGGCATTTCAGGATGAGGGGGGGGGGGGGGGTGCGCGAAAAACCAATACTGGTTAACGAGCATCGACACCCGCGATCCAATCTGACAGTAATTAATATAGGAGTGAAAAAAAGTTAAATTTCTACCATTGAAAAAGAGATCGTTTCGGTTAGCGTGTAGGTCAAAACCACAATGGAAAGAAAGATGGGGAAAAATATGTCACACTTATGGGGAATTCACACAATCGAAAGGAATTAAAGTTCGGGTCTAAAACCTTGTAATAATGTTATAAAATATAAATAGTGGAAAGTGACACGTATATGACAAATCTAATCGGACCGTTGATTAATTATTGTAGGTATTTTAGTCAATTCTCATTGCTAAGTTCAGAAATATAGGGTATAATAAAGTCTTGAAATTTTTTAAAATTGCAAAGGAAATTTATCGATAACATATATTGTTTTGGCCCTCTCAGATGTATTAAATGAAGTAAAAATACTTAACAATTACTGATCAAAAAACAACAAACTCGGTTAAGATATATTGAGAACTCACTTCATAACCAAATTAAATTTTTTTGGGACTTTATGGATACCCTATATGTCTGACTCTCCTGTGATTCTATTTCAGAGTTTAACCTAAAAACCCTCATAAGATAATACATCAATACATCCGCTATTCAAGTAGTGTTTGCCAGGGTCAATACAGAAAAATATTGCTATATCGACAGCGTTGTCGACCTTTTTTTAAAACCTTTATCCATAAAATTTGTATGGCACCATAGCGACATCTTTGAGTTAATAAAAAATATAGCTCTATCGACAGCATTTCAGACCTGTTTTTTAAATTTTTATCTATAAAATTTGTATGGCCCCATAGCGACATCTCGAGGTTAATAAATATCGCTCTATCGACAGCGTTGACAAATTTTTTTTGGAATCTTCCCATAAAATTTGTATAGCCCCATAGCGACTTCTCGATGTTATAACATTTGAATACTTACTTTATAAGGTCTGTGAAGGTCTTTTCGTTTCACTCTGAGATACAGAAGTCCAATGAACGAGAGACCTCTGAATCCCCACATGGTGAACAGACTGGCAGTGACAAGAACGTCGAAATTGCTTTGAAGAAGCATTAATGCACCCAAGCCCATAGATATTAAGATAGCCGGAACAGGAGAGTAGTAACGGACATGCGCCATGGAGAGGAACTGAAATATAAGAAAATAACATAACAATAAAAGTGCCCAATGCGTGCCAACGTTGGCATGAAAAGATCTTGGATTTGAGTCCTGTTCTGTCAGTTCGTGTTCAACACCTCAATCTGGTTGTAATAAATTAGTTAGGCAGTGCTGAACCGAGAGGATCCCGATCTTTTTAAAAATAGTAGAACTCGCCATAACACCGCAGTAGTGTGAATTCGGTCAGTAATGGCCTTGTGCGAGAATATAACGGGCTACCTATCGTAGCACACCCAAGCAACGCCCGACAGGTTATTGAAATAAAATTTGAACCTAAAGAACGCAATATGCATCTGGGATACAGCTACGCCATAAAATTTTAACAGTTAAAAAACAATTGCTTCAAGAAGTAAAATGCAACAACAGTATGAGCTCCACCATACTACATGAATATGGGCTGCTCACTGGCAAATGACCCCCCCAAAGAGAGAAAATAACTTTTGAACAAAGCGTCTTAGATTGCCGAAACTTTTGGGTATATTCATACATATAACCGGAAGTTGAAGTGTTAAATGAATTTTGACCATTTTCGTGGAGGTAATTAGGACATTCTGTTTCGTTTGGGATCACCCTGTATATCCCTGATTCTCGATGTCGGTGGCCTTAGTAATTGAAATCACCATAAGTAACACAAGAATCTCAAACCTCAGGCATATGTCCGAGTCGCCCCGCTACAAATGGTACCCTTGCCGTAGCCAGGAAGTGTCCGTTGATTGATCCAATCAGAGACATGCAAACAGAAAGCGTCATCAAATAGGCCAGGAATGGGTGAACACGCTGGCCGAATGTAACCGCTACTGCATGCGAGGATAACATCTCTGAAGGTGTCAAAACTGAAAGAGAAAGGAACATATATTTAGATAGATCTCTGGAATGAAACATACTTTCGGCCTTTCTATCTGTTATTTGTATCTCATTTTTAGCTAGTTATTTTTGAGGCCATGCGCGAGACTTGACGAATTCTAAAAAAAGAGCGCGACTAGAAAAGTTTGAGAACCCCTGTTCTAGAAAGACTCAAAATATCATACCAGCGATTCTCAAACATTCACGATTCGTTTCCCGCTTCCAAAAATCCCTAACGCTTGCGGCTCTCTGCACTTCGATAAAACTGCTTAGTTTTGCTTATAACGCGTCTCCATCAGTTAGTTTATGCGCCACGTTTTCAATTGGAATCAAATAAAACAAGAAAAAAAAAATTTGCATAGCAGTCAAAGTCTTAAACCAATTGATGTAGTACCTACGGCAAATGCCCTCCACCTATATCTATAAAGAAAACTCCCATTTATTTGTCTTTCTGGTAAGCAATTACAGAATTTTCAAAATGCAGACTATAGTCGGCTGGAATTTGGGACGGTAAATGTGCCTTACTAATCAAATTGGAATGAATTAAGCAATACAAATGTGGTTCAAGCAGCACTATAAATGCCTTCGATCGTGTAACCCCCCTCTCCGTGACCCAGTTTGAAACACTCACCTGAAAAATATGCCACGTTCACAATCATGTATAACAACGTTACCACCGGGACAGCGATGATTGTTATAATCGGCAACGACCGTGAAGGGTTCTTGACCTCTTCAGTTACGATTGTAACAACTTCAAACCCATCATACGCCCATAGTCCTTGATATATTGCCAAACTTATTGCGCTTATCCCGACTCCAGTTGAGACTAAATGACTGTCTCTAAAAAGAATGAAAAATTAAATTGTAAATATGTAAAAGAAGGTATTTTAGTAGAAACGCAAGCTAGAGATTAGTGTTTATAGTTATTGAAAAGTGAAGTGACACCGGTACTGCCGTAAATCGAAAAATTGACCATTGAGTACTAGACCCACTGATTGGAAACGATTTGCCCGGTCTGAACCCACCAAAATTAAGACGAAGCAAAATTCTCTAAATTTAGCATTCGAGCAAAGAGCTCTAAGTTTAACTACTAAAAATTATATAATTGAATTCAGTTTAATAATAATTTTTGACTCAAGGTTTGGTAATAAAAACGAATGCATTCCTTAATAGACCATTGATAATACAGCCTAATAAACTTGATGTTTTTTTGAGTTTTGATAGAATTTTTCGACTAATTTTATAACTGTGATGAAATTGCATTAGCGTCGCCTATTGTGGCACCATCCCCGAGCGATTTGAAGGCAAAGCGTGGCAAAGCGAGGGTTTTATTTGGATAGCGTGCGTCAAGATTGCTACATCTTGTAAATTCTTCTTTTTCTCGTTTTAGAATAGCAGTGATGCTGAAGTTAATAATAAAAGTCTAAACGAGAAAATCGGTCGGAGACCGAAGACTTATCGATCGAAACTGCGGTTTCGATTCATGACTCTATAGTGACACCGCGTGTCCCATCACTAATTAATCAATAACTCGCTAATTATACGAGTTACGAGTACGACTAATCATCCAAAATCTATAGGCTCCTGGTCCGAGATATGATGAATGCACATGCAAAATTAGGAGCAGATTCAAAGACGCCATCGTGAGATATCGCGTGCATCCACCAGGCAGACAGACAAATACCTATCAACATACTTATCTAAAGATCGATAAGTAAAAACGGTCTAAATGAGTTTCTCTTGAATGGTTTTACTACAATCACCATAATTTCTACACTGATTGTCGACTGAGGGGAGTTAAAATATACGATTCGACTCCAGTGAAAACATGCAAAACTCCTACTCCCGACCCCTGTTCGTATAAGGACGCGAATAATGAACTTGTTATTTTCGAATGCCAGTTGCCTATTCTCCAATTGCAAAGCTCAAAGATACCGAAGTAATCCGTTGCTCGGATAGAAGAAAGGATACAATATTTTCTCACGGCGAAACTTTCTCACGGAGCGATAGATATGAAATTTAACAACGAACTTTACAAACCGCCATTACAAAATTGCCAAATCGACATCTGGATCGAGATTGCAAACCTAAAAAGACGGTTTTGCAGTTTTTATGATTTTTTTGTAGTTTTAGGTGGTTTTTGTATTTTCTATAAGTTTTTCGGGAATTTACCATTCACAGTACTTGTGGACTGCTATACAAGTGTTAATGCAAGATGAACGTATCGGCTTGGTAACTTTACATCTTTCGTCTAACCTCCCTTCATGAATGTTTAAATTAATCCGCTCAAAAAATTTGGAAATGAGAAAACTGGGAATGTTTGAAAACGACTTATCCGCGCGAGACATCACAGAGAATAACAAACACTAAGTTTATATGTGTCTACATACTTTAATATTCTTCGTCGCCGCCAAATTATATTTGCAATATATTATGAATTATTTAGTTTTAGCTGTTTGAATATTTATAATATTTATGATGAATTTGATCATAATTTTAACCGAAAATGTAATGGCGAGCTTGCCAATTCAGTCAGGTAATGGCGACGGCCTAATTCATCGATTCTCAACCAGTGAACATTGTATCGTTTTGGTAGTTTTGCGTGGTATTTTACAGTTTTTCGTTGCGTTTAAATTTTTTACAATGATAATCTATAGGGATAATCTTTCAGGGAACAAGAGTCAGGTAAATGTTTGTTTTATTACCTTTCAGTCAAGGAGCTTGCGTTCGCTGGTCCAGGCATAAAATTATTTCTGGCAACGGTGCTGTCTTTCAAAAGTTGAATAAATCCGACTGTTGATATTCCAACTAGTGCAACGACTTTTCCGAAAGCACAGAAAATCTGAAAAGAAAAATGGAGTTAATTTAATAATCAAGTGAGACGGGTGAAGCTAATACTATGGCATGATATCTATCCCGAGCTAGTACCACAGTCACGGCTGCCATCGATATGAACCCAAAAATAAGGACATCCGGCATACATAATAACAAGACAAGCCGGTAGGCGCACAGGATATCCGCTGATAGTTGAGGCCCTCACTCGGGCAACCGGTTACCATCTATAGAAACTTGCGCAGTTACCGAAATTGCCTGTTCATTTTGAACGCTGTGCGTCTGCTTTTCATCGTTGCGTGAGGAATAAAATGTGGCTAATTATTGAAACATGTTCACTAAAATTCCTAAGGCTTCGCCAGTTTATAGAGTATCGAGATGAATGGCGGCTTGTTAGACAAAGCACTTTCCTCCGCAAAAGGTAGCAATCTCAGAATTTTAATTTTCGACTTAATTTACGAGGAAATTGCGAAAGAATGTAAAAAAATAGAAATTTCTCCACAATCGGATGTTTTTTGCTTGGTGCCATGGAAACGAAACATCAATCCAGCCTTTCGAGGAAACGCATATTACTAGGATGATAGGTTAACCTACATGAGAAATTTCATCCAAAATGATCTAGCCGTTTAGAGGCTACATCTAAACAGATAGACAGATACGCAGACAGACAGAACGACTGAGAATAAGGGTCTCCTATAGAGCGGAGATCCAATAACAAAGAACGAAATGTAATAAACAAAATGTATTCATGCCAGTATAAGGCACGACCCGTGTCGTAACATTTCATAGCAAATCAAATTGTTCGAACTGTCGAATATCCGGTATAAGAGACTCTACTCCTAAAATAAAACAACAAATAAGAACAAATGTCAAAATTAATACGTTTCTAGGGACAAAAATATTTCTAAGACAAAACCTTCAAAATAAAGGCAAATTTTAGAAATAAGGACGTTAAAGCAGTCTTGACTATAGTGTAGGATTTGCCACACTATAGCATGCGATTTACCCCAATGTGGTACTATATTGAGTAATACCGCCGCATTCTACATATAAATAAGGATTATAACTTGTTTCTCAATCCCTTTTAGCTTGAAACTGATCACACGCTATAGTAGCACCAAGGACTTGTCATTACAGCAAGACCATAATATTCTTAATGTTACACGGCTTTCATTGGACATAGTTACAACGGGATTCGCGCTCTTCCTGCATATTTAGCGTGGTAAACTTGTTTGTGACAATGGTGAATCGCGCTGCATTAGTTACAGCCAGTGGTGGGATTCAACCGGTTCTATAGAACCGTCTCACGAAATTTTATGAGATCATCGAACCGGTTAGCATTACTGGTTACGTTCAATGTTCTGTTTGTACCAGAACATGCTGAAAAATATAACTTTTGTGAAGTAACCGGCTGACAAAAAATTTGAATTCCACCACTGGTTACAGCCTCTCTTTAAATTATCTTGCATTTGTTACTGAATTAAATAGACAATTATATTATTGCGTTGACTTGGTTGATGAAAATGCTGCGGCTGGGCATGGACACCGCTATTCATTTTAGACTTGGTATTAACCTGGTTAGGCAGTTCAATCTATTTAATGCGCAATTTGGTTGTTGAGAAATGGCACAACACGCCAGTGGTTAAATAAAGAACTATTTCAAATACCAATTCAGATTTCCACTAGTTCTTAACACCTTACCAAAATTGTGAAAATCGCCCCCCGACACCCCCCCCCCCCACATCTCACCCAGGGTGTAATAAATTGGAAAGACACCGAACTGGAATTAATCCGGTAGTTTCATATAATAATAGCTTTCTTTTCGGTGGCCTTGTTCGGAGCGTCGCATGAAAAAAAGGAAAATTACCTGCAGTCTGACGGCCCATTTTACTTTCGTCATGTTCAACACCATAATCACCAATGCAACAGAAACGCCGAGTAACTTCTTCAGCAAAGTCGCGTTAGGAACTTCACATTTCCCAGCCTCAAAGTACAGTCTTGTCATGTATTCCCCGAGCGCTATAAACTGCGCAGCTAATCCCTCGGGTGCCGATACAACCACAGTCATCCAGGTAAATATAAATGATAATAGCGGTCCAAAGGAGTAGTGAATAAAAGTCATCCATGACCCTGATTCGGGTATTGAAGCCCCCAGTTCGCAAACACATAATGCTGCCAGCATTGCAATCAAACCTCCGATACCCCAGATTAGAATACTTAGTTTAACGTCCCCGTCACAGTATTTCAAAACTCCAGTTGGGACGACAAAAATCCCTGATCCTATCATGGTGCTTACGACGAGACAAACACCAGAAAAGATTCCAATTTCTCGTTTTAATTTGATTAGAGATTTCTTTTTTATTGTTGGACTTTCGCTAGAATGAGTCCCCGAATCGTCGTCACCTGAAGACGAATCTTTAAGTGGTATCTTTTCATATTTTGTACGATTGTTTCGTAAAGTCATGGATGTTATTTGCTGTTCAAAAGCCGCGACTCTCGTCAATCTTGCACTATAAAACTTGCAATTGAATTAACCATCTGGTCCTCTTGCCGATTTTGAACTATTAAACTCTCTATTCAATTGATTAATCTGAATATTTATAAGCAAATCTGTTAGATAAATGGTAAAGGGAATCATATTATATGGGTATGGCTCTGTTTCAGTGAGAACAGGTCATGCATGGATGCAATGTAACAGGTTTGTCGAACGTTCTGAAGGTGATTGAGATTTTAATTTGCAAACGACCCAGAAGAACACTTTCAGGCATTGCCAACACGTCGACCGCCATCGACCGGTCGATTGCCACGTCTTGAGTAGTCAATCGCGTCTGAGGTTGATTGAATTTAATAACATACACTTGAAAATTGACTTGAACTAGTTTCATGCAGCGCCTATTTTGTGTTTTGAAAAATGACGAATACAGTATTGTAGCCTACAAGCGCTACATATGATATACACATACAGTATTTAAGTCTGGGAAAGCCCCTTAAAGCATATCATTACGTAAAAAACGATTTATTAAAAATGCGCACACAGAGCCGAGCTTGGCCGCAGACGTTTTGTTTGCGCGTGTGCAGTTATCTGCATATTCAGTACCCATTCGTTTTTGTGTACGACCTTTTTATCGATCAGTCGATCGCGAGCTATTATTAACATTTTAGCCGATCGCGGTCGAAGGCTGGTTGGCCACCCCTGCAATATAACATCTACTATCACAGTAAAAATTAACGGTTAATTAACACATCGCTTTCTATATTTTGACTTGGAAGTTCGCAAATGTTCATTGCAATGAATGTTTCAATAAACACCGCGTGCATCACCTGCGTAGTAATATTCTATTGGCCAATTTCTATTTTTTTTCTTTATACATAATACATAAAGACGGCTGACGTTCTCCATAAGAAATATAACAAATAACGAAAACCCGTGAGTGACGCTTGCATATTCTCAGATCGAGTAAAAACATCTAAAGCAGGGGTCGGCAACCTACGACACACGGAGTAATATAATCCGGCCCGCGACACTTCACTGATTATAGTAACAAAACAGCGTTTTGGGGCTGTTTTGGCGATTATATTTTTTATGTAACAGAATTTATTGTGAGACAAGTGTAGACACAAACTATTTCATAATAACCTAACAAGTATATATTCACAATTACTCGTTTAATGAGCCTATAGTTTAATTATAATTAGATAAACGCCACCAAAACACGGAAAGTTGATGCTAAGTGCAAGGGTTCAATGGCGCCGAAAATATTCAAATGGATTTTTGGACGTGCAATGCAATGAGGATATTAAATTTATATTCTATTTGAGAGATGTATCACTGCTTGATTTTTACTATAAAAGTATCATCAGTGCGGCCCGCCAGCGACCCTTAATTTTGGCCCGCGAGCGACAAAAGGTTGCTCACCCCTGATCTAAAGGAAGACTTGTTATAACACTGAGGACCGTGTTCTTAAATCCTATAAACCCAATTTCTTTTTTAAAGTTTGCGAAATACTTAATTTCAGTTACAGTAACAAAACGCTGTAACCATAACTGAAAGACTGGTCTCCAGCAGTAATATATCCCAAATTCGCTTCAACTATCTTTTTGAATGTCTTTAAGTTTAAATTTCAAATACCTAAATTGTTTCTACTTTATACTTTTGTGGATGCGCACGACCGTCGAGACGCACACGTCGTGATCGATCAACAAAACAATTCATCTTTGCAATTGATACTGTTAAAAATATTGTAAAATTATTTTGTCAGAATTGCGCTAATGATTTGGTTTCTGCGGGACTAACTACTTATCATTCTTCTATGTTTTTTGTGCCTCTGGTTCGTATGCATATAATGTAAGGATGCAGTAGCAAGGGTAAGTTAACTATCCTAAGTGAATCAAAAGTCCTGCTGCACACTAACACAAATATAATTCTGTAACGTTTCGAATCACTTAGGATTGTTCAGAATTGTTTTTGTTATTTACACCTGACAAACTACTTAAGATCGCCTAATAAACAATGCATCGACCCAACATCATTGCGTAGGAAGTCTGGATAAAAGATTTGCGGTCGATCCCGGTGCGCTGAGCCATACTACGAGAAACTACGGCCCGGGACCAAATCCGACCCACAGGTAATTCAATTCGGCATGCCTGACGCTGCCACAATCAAACTAGAATCAAATTTTGATGTTTTAGCTAAAAATTGCTTGAGAATTTGTTAAAATTGCGATTAGATTTAGTTTTGCACGAGGCTTATTGGTTTCCACTTTTGCTCTCGTAACACTGTAAATATTGTTCATAAAATGTAACTTTTTACGTCACACCTACACGGCCGTCGGTATAAGTGGGCAAAGTTTTTGGCCTCTGGTCAATATACCTAAGCATATTCTCGTTGAAATATATCGTAAATAGTGATGTACGTAAAACTTATAACTATTTATATACAGATATATAAATACACATTCACTATACAGATACAAATAGGAACGCAAGCATATATCGATTGATACATGACAATCATATATCACATATCGAAGCACAACGGATAAATAAAGCAACGGATAAATAAAACACAACGGATGTTATCAAAGTGATGTAATTTGCCGATGGTTGGAATTTAGATTTGGTGGAACCAATAGAAAAACTAAGAGCTATCATCATCATATCAAAAGCCCAATTCAATCAATTCTCATGCATGACCATTCAACATATTCACCCAATAGACCGAAAAGATTGTCACAGTGGTGAATATCTGGGGTCTTTCGAAGAAAGTCCCCGCCAAAAATAATACCCCGCTAACGTGGTGAGCGCAATGTGCAGAGCTCAAAACGTGGCGGGGGTGTCCCAAATCTCACATTTTCGCATTAGCGGCGTGGGCTTTCTACAACTAATATCTATTTAAACTATAACCTGCACGCAGACCGATAAGCTTGCCCCGACTTTCTCTGTCTAGATTGAAAGTCAATTCAAAATAGCAATTGCTGACAATGTTGACAGACAGAGATGAATTGCGTGAGTCAGAAACCTTATGCAATATAATAAGTAACTAATTAGATTCTGACATTGATTTGCGGCGTCAAACTTGTTATTACACCCGCTACACATTAAAGATCATTGAGTATTAGATTTGTTTTTATACACATTTATAGTATATTCCATTTAACTTTTGCGCAGCGGTCTACCAGCCTATGAAATGTTTTATTGGGGTTTTTCTCCACCAATAAGAAACTGTTCTATACGCTTTTCGCTCTAGGAAGCAGTCGATATGGGGTAGTATGTGAACCAAGATGGCGGACACCCGAACATAGTATGTGTACCAGGTTAGGCCATAATTTTATTCCAATTTTCCTTATTCTAGTTCTATTACGAGTTTGGGAACTAGCCAAGTGACTCCCGTAGTATTTGTGCCGGAATTTATTGCACACCCAAAACTAGGTATGATCGTAGATGATTAAGCAATAAGGAGAATGAGATTTTCATATTCCGAAAAAGAAATAAAAATCCAATATAATGTTCAACCATGAGAAAAACTTGAACGCCGATTCAAGGCAAACTAACACCTATTATCTGATTAACAACCAAGCTGATATAAAGGATTGGCTATGAGAAATGTATGACTAGATAAGTACCATTAACATCACATTCGAAGCTTAGGTGTAAACCACGCGATAAAGGCTTCAAAATCCAGCAATTTCGTTTCGTGGCGATTGTCATCGTATTTTTGCATCTTTGATTACGCTACGAAATTGAAGCCTCCGGGGTTTATCAGGTGCAAAGTTTAGTCAGCGCAGAATTGTTTACGTTGTCGCCGATTGGTTTCGATATCCACGCGTATTGTAGGAGTACTGCACGCTGGTTAAGTTATTACACTGATGCAATAGCCGACTCGTACTATCTGCGAGAGGCCGCTGAGGTTGAGTTGTACATGTACCCCTAGCATGGGATAATTATGGAATGATGATCTATCGTATTAATCCCACGACGGTAAGGCCATACAAAACCTGTTTGTCTACATACGCTTAGATAAATATTGTCAAAAATTCAAGCAGCCGGCCAGAATAACCGACATTCACGCATGTCTGTTTATATCCTTCACAGTGCTTCTTTGGTAAGAAAGCTCATAGTTGCGGAAGTAATTATGCAGAAATGTATGACTAGATAAGTGCCTTTGACATAACATTTGAAGCTGAGACGTAAAACACGTGATAAAGGCCTAAAAATTCATCGATTTTCATACTCCGACAAAGAGATAAAAGCCAATAAAATATTCAACCTAAACCATCGCCGATTCAAAGCAAACTCTGTGACATATTATCCGATTAACAATCCAGCTGAAGTGACTATGCGGAAATGTATGACTAGATAAGTACCCTTAACATAACATTCAAAGCTTAAGTGTAAACCACGCGATAAAGGCTTTAAAATCCAGCAATTTTATTTCATGGCGATTGCTATCGCATTTCTGTACTTTTGTTGACGCTACGGAATTGAAGCCCTCGGGTGTTCATCGGGTGCGAAGTTTAGTCAGCGCAGATTTGTTTACGTTGTCGCCGATTGGTTTCGATATCCACGTGCATTGTACGAGTATTGCACGCTGGTTAAGTTATTACGGATGCAAGAGGCCGCTCGAGTCGAGTTGTAACCCTCGAATAAAATAAGCATGGATTGTTCATCTATCATATTATACAATAATCATTAAATGGGCTGCAGTTGTCATGATAACATGACCCAACATCGAAATTGGTTGTTTGAGTTATTGACCTATTCTTCTCGCCAAACAAACGCTGTTTAATTACATACGCTCAGATAAATATTGTCAAGAATTCAAACACTTGGCCAGAATATCCACCCTTCATGCATGTCGGTTTATATTCTGCCAAGTGCCAAGTCCATTTTTTGATAAGAAAGCGACCTTGGTTTTTTAGTTCGTCCAGGTATATACTGATATATTTTCCCTGCCAAACAAAACCTGTTTGCCTACATACACTTAGATAAATATTGCCAAGAATTCAAACACTTGGCAAGAATATCCGCCATTTATACATATCGATTTATATTATGTCCATTTTTAATAATAAAGCATGCATAGAACTTAATTCACTGCCTACGCTCACCAATAGCTAAATGCTGGTTATATTATTACTATTATTATGTATAATATTATTATTATGATGTATCAAGTATTACCACCGGTCTTGTCTAAATTCTGCTCTATTAACAACCCATCTATTATAGACCCGTAACTGCCACTTTATCATCCACAGTACTCATTTCCTTGCCAATTAATTAGTCCTTAACATGCGCAATACAATTCTATTTCATTCCATATTGGCCGATAAACCAAAGAATAGGAAGCGCGTCACGTCATCAGTCTGATCGATAAAATAAACCGAATTGCCCGAGGCTTAGTAAACCATTGAAGCGTGCACTTTCACAATATTGAGGTATCGCTATGCCCGATCGAGACAGCGTTTACCTAACTATTGCTCAGCACTATGTTGCGTAAATTGTCCGATTCAGATAGTTGAAGAAGCGTATTTTTCAGGGTGCCGAGTAGGATAAAGTTCTGCAACTATCCCGAATAACAGGGAATTGTAAAAAAGGGATTGCGAGTTGTTTTGGTAGCAGTCATGTTCTTAATAAAACATACAAAGCGTGTACCTGTTGCGTAAAATGTCCAGATTAGATTATCGAAGATGCAGTTTTATAGGATAGAAAGAATTCTGTAACTATTCCCAATGGCATGGAATTAAAAAATATGAATGGATAGCAGGTCGTTTTGGTACCAGTTTTGTCCATAAACAAAACATACGAATCGTGTATATACCTACTGCTCAGCGCTGTGTTGCGTAAATTGTCCAGGTTAAATTGTCGAAGAAGCGTTGTTCAGGGGCGGAATAGAATAAAATTCTGTAACTATCGCTGATAGCGGGGAATTGTAAAATATGGATTGCTTTGGTAGCTGTCTTGTTCATAATATAACACACAAAGAGCTGTGTTGCGTAAATTGTCCAGTTCAGATTGTTGAAGAAGCGTCTCTTAGAGGTGGGGTTGGACATATAGAATTCTGTAACACTCCCTAATAGCAGGGAATTGTAAAGGATGGGTGGATAGCGAGTTGTTTTGTAGTACCTAACTATTACTCAGCGCTGTGTTGCGTGGATTATTCAGTTTTGTTTGTAGAAGGAGCGTCTTTCAGAGGTGAGATAAGATATAAAGAATTCTGTACCTATCCATAATAGTAGGGATTGTGAAAGATGCATAGGGAGTTGTTTTAATACCGGTCTTGTTCGTAATAAAACATACAAAGGCAATATAAAACAAATAGCATAGTTTGACCAAGATTCGATTCCGAATGTCTGTGATTCTAAGTAACATTAGGAAAGCGAAAGACAGAGATTTATTAACAAGTTTCAATTACTTTGATTTTATGTGGACTGAGTGATAAGGATACAGTGGCGTATCTAGGGTGTGGCAGCCATGGCTGGTGCCCTTGGCGCCGTTTGGAAATGGTTACAAAAAGCCGCAAAGTTGTAATCAAAAAATGTTATAATTTCAATTTAAAAAATAACTGAAACTGGTATTTTCACTCAAATAATAAGGCAGAAGTATCTCATTTTGAAAACAGTCATTACAAAGTGTTAACCAACTATCAAGGGGGTCCGCATTTTTTAAACTTTGGCATGTGCGTCATCTTCGTAGACTCCCGAAGTATGTGTGTAGGGAATAGTAGTTATTTATACAATATTTTTTATAGTAATATTCGGAAAACTTTGAATTAGCCCACAAGTTTTTCTAATTCGTCATAAACATTTCGGCCTAAAATATTTAATTGCCCCGTTAAAAACAACCTAATTTGCCCTCAGACAATATTAGTTTGACATTCCAGTGAAAAATGTGTGTATCAACACCGCTGGTTGTCAAAGTAGATTTTTCATAGGCTTATATACACTTTGTGAACTGTACTTTCTGCCCTACGGGATAATTTGACATGGATACGTTTGTAAAAGATTCTTAATATTAATTCTTGTTAAGTAATTTAGATGAGCGTCATAGCCGAATTATATTATTAAAATCGTTGTTCGAGAACGATTAAAAACTGGAATGTCATAAACAAGAGGACCAATTGCTCTGAAGTGATCTATGGTCTCTATGCGTTAAATTCGTTCTGGTGTGCAACGATTAGGATATCGGTATATTTAAACTGTCATGAATATTTATTTAGTTACGCCTTAACCGTACCGATGCTCGATCTTCGTGTTCATATATTTGAGCTTTTATCACTTGTTATTAGTGAAATGCTTATAACTGTCCTTTCAATTTGAGGGGTATGCCAATTTTTTAGCACGGTGGTCAGCAAACTGCGGCCCCGCGTGCCAAACTCTGCGTTTTCTGTTTTAGGATGGCCCAGTTCATAAAACAAAAATATCTCGTGAGGTATGTCAACAGCGGCTGTTGTACAGCGTTTCTGTTATAGTGACTAGCGCAAGCGAAAGCACATTATTTGCTATTACTCGAAATTAACGTAGAAATGAGTTTTAGGTGTGTCATAATTTGAATTTTAATGTGGCGATTGCTTATAGGCGAACATTGATGTGGCCCGTACGCAACTGAAAATGTGTATATTTCGCTCAATAGTATTTAAAGTTGGTCGGCCCACCGCATATTCTGACAGATTCGATTGACCGTAATTTCTAGTCGCTCCGATTAGAACAATATACAAATGAATGCTCTCAGAAGCCGCAATTGCATGTAAAACAATAAATTGCTTCCTTTCCCACGACGCAATGACAGATTTGATAAGATATACGTATATTTTCTTGTTATATCTCGAAATTGGTAGCTTTAGTATTGCAGCAATTGTATTCCATTTATACTCATATACCGTAGATTAATTTGCGTGCTTCTTTAGCATGAGATTACTGTCAGATTTAGTAAACTAATTTTGCAAGATTAATACTTACTAGTTTGTGGAATTTACTTTGAAACCTTGAAAAGCGAAATTAAAAATCCTTGTTAGATTTATAGTAACAAGATGAATTTGAATTGCCCTAATTCAATATTCAGAAATTTGGGCGGAATTTGAGACCAAGCCCGGAAAAGCCAACGTAAATTTATTACGTTTTGAAGTCAGAGAGTCAAAAAATAAATCTAAGGAGTAATATTGAAGAGTCGATCTCAGTATAATTTGACCTCAATTTAACCGGCGAATTAAGAAAGTTAGAAATAGCTAGGGCTGTGTAATTTAAATCGAATAGTAAATTGTCGAATCGGTTCAGACAAAAAAATTTAATCCAATTTCCGATTATTTTTTTTTTTGTCCGCCAAAGGTACTCCCGTAGTGTGTGTTCCAGGTTAGGGTTAGACCATAATTCTATTTCAATTTTCCTTGTTTTAGGTATATTACGGGTTCGCGGACTGCCTGTGTTATAGCCAAGGACCCATTACCATAAAAAGTATTCGAGATTCGATTCTGGAATCATCATGTTTTCGAAAATATTCACCCCTAGAAAGAGCAAGTTCGCTTCGTTTACATTAGGTTATGATTATTCTGTCCAGTTGTGGCTCAATGCGTTCCTCTTGTGGCGAAGTCAGAATAGTACTGACTACTGAGTTAACGAGATTTCAAAATAAGATACGATTGCCACAAGATGGGATAATATCTGTATTCTTGAAAGGGAATATGGTAAAAACGCTCATTACATTGATTATACAATATTAACCAATTGTTAACATTATCCGTGATTACTGTATAGAGCAATGGTTCATTATTAATATCACCATATGTTTCTGGTGTTCTTTTCGAGTCATTTTAACCAGCTTACCGCTAATTTCTGTTTTCGGGGTTTTAAAAATTACCACGCCGGCTGGAAATTTTAAAGCCCTGGCTGCGGCATTACATTTATAATAGTTCGCTTCGTGTTAGATTTAATTACATGTACCCCTAGCATGAGATAATTATGGAATGATGATCTATCGTATTAATCCCACGACGGTAAGGCCATACAAAACCTGTTTGTCTACATACGCTTAGATAAATATTGTCAAAAATTCAAGCAGCCGGCCAGAATAACCGACATTCACGCATGTCGGTTTATATCCTTCACAGTGCATCTTTGGTAGGAAAGCTCATAGTTGCGGAAGTAATTATGCAGAAATGTATGACTAGATAAGTGCCTTTGACATAACATTTGAAGCTGAGACGTAAAACACGTGATAAAGGCCTAAAAATTCATCGATTTTCATACTCCGACAAAGAGATAAAAGCCAATAAAATATTCAACCTAAACCATCGCCGATTCAAAGCAAACTCTTGTGACATATTATCCGATTAACAATCCAGCTGAAGTGACTATGCGGAAATGTATGACTAGATAAGTACCCTTAACATAACATTCAAAGCTTAAGTGTAAACCACGCGATAAAGGCTTTAAAATCCAGCAATTTTATTTCATGGCGATTGCTATCGCATTTCTGAACTTTTGTTGACGCTACGGAATTGAAGCCCTCGGGTGTTCAAGTGCCAAGTCCATTTTTTGATAGGAAAGCGACCTTGGTTTTTTAGTTCGTCCAGGTATATACTGATATATTTGCCTTGCCGAACAAAACCTGTTTGCCTACATACACTTAGATAAATATTGCCAAGAATTCAAACACATGGCAAGAATATCCGCCATTTATACATATCGATTCATATTATGCCAAGTCCTTTTTTAGTAATTAAGCATGAATAGAACTTAATTCACTGCCTATGCTCACCAATAGCTAAATGCTGGTTATATTATTACTATTATTATGTATAATATTATTATTATGATGTATCAAGTATAACCACCGGTCTTGTCTAAATTCTGCTCTATTAACAACCCATCTATTATAGACCCGTAACTGCCACTTTATCATCCACATTACTCATTTGCTTGCCAATTAATTAGTCCTTAACATGCGCAATACAATTCTATTGTCAAAGTAATATTGCCCGAGGGCAAATTAGGTTGTTTTTAACGGGCCAATTATTATTAACGGGGCAATTAAATATTTTAGGCCGAAATGTTTATGACGAATTAGAAAAACTTTTGGGCTAATTCGAAGTTTTCCGAATATTACTATAAAAAATAGGCCATACTTTTATTCCAATTTTCCTCATTCTAGTTCTATTACTGGTTCGGAGACTAGCCAAGTGACTCCCGTAGTATTCGTACCTGGAATTATGGGGTAACCCTAACGTGCTACAAATACTACGTCTCGGTGTCCGCCATCTCGGTTGACATACTTCGGGATTACCCAATAGATTGCCAAACGTTCGTATATTGAAAGTTGCAAGGCCAAGTATACGACTGAAAGTCAGTATTTTCATTCCACTGTATAAGAATTGCTAATGAATATAAATATCCAAAATCACGAAGTAAAGACTCGGCGATAATAATAAACTCCATTAGCAACTAAAATCCTCGATCACAACGGATAATTCTTTGAACGCGACGTGGATCGTTTTTATAATGTGGCTGTTTTCCTTGTTGTTGTTGTTTGGAAATAATCGCGCGATCGTGTCGCATATTCGAGCTTTGTTACCCGTTCGACTAATTACCAATCGATAATAATTTATCAACACTTAAAAATGGTTGACGCCACCAGAAGGCTAGTAATTTTGTTTCAACTTCCTCCGAGTCCCATGGGGCGAATATTTTGGCCACGAAGTGTACATATGGATCGCTCTGTTATTATTTTGTTGTTGTTGCTGTATTTAGCTTCTTATTGTTATAAATAATATCGCTTTTCTCATAAACAAGTGGACCAATTGCTCTGAAGTGACATATGGTCTCTATGCGTTGGATTCGTTCTGGTGTGCAACGATTAGGATATTGTTCTAGGATAAATTGGCATGAATATATATTTAGTTACGCCTTAATCGTACCGATGCTCGATCTTCGTGTTCATATATTTGAGCTTTTATCACTTGTTATTAGTGAAATGCTTATAACTGTCCTTTCAATTTGAGGGGTATGCCAATTTTTTAGCACGGTGGTCAGTAAACTGCGGCCCCGCGTGCCAAACTCTGCGTTTTTCTGTTTTAGGATGGCCCAGTTCATAAAACAAAAATAGCTCGTGAGGTATGTCAACAGCGGCTGTTGTACAGCGTTTTGTCATTGATGTGGCCCGTACGCCACTGAAAATGTGTATATTTCGCTCAATAGTACTTAAAGTTGGTCGGCCCACCGCATATTCTGACAGATTCGATTGACCGTAATTTCTAGTCCCTCCGATTAGAACAATATACAAATGAATGCTCTCAGAAGCCGCAATTGCATGTAAAAACAATCAATTGCTTCCTTTCCCACGACGCAATGACAGATTTGATAAGGTATACGTATATTTTCTTGTTATATGTCGAAATTGGTAGCTTTAGTATTGCAGCAATTGTATTCCATTTATACTCATATACCGTAGATTAATTTGCGTGCTTCTTTAGCATGAGATTACTGTCAGATTTAGTAAACTGATTTTGCAAGATTAATATTTACTAGTTTGTGGAATTTACTTTGAAACCTTGAAAAGCGAAATTAAAAATCCTTGTCAGATTTATAGTAACAAGATGAATTTGAATTGCCCTAATTTAATATTCAGAAATTTGGGCGGAATTTGAGACTAAGCCCGGAAAAGCCAACGTAAATTTATTACGTTTTGAAGTCAAAGAGTCAAAAAATAAATGTAAAGAGTAATATTGAAGAGTCGATCTCAGTATAATTTGACCTCAATTTAACCGGCGAATTAAGAAAGTTAGAAATAGCTAGGGCTGTGTAATTTAAATCGAATAGTAAATTGTCGAATCGGTTCAGAGAAAAAAATTTAATCTAATTTCCGATTATTTTTTTTTTTGTCCGCCAAAGGTACTCCCGTAGTGTGTGTTCCAGGTTAGGGTTAGACCATAATTCTATTTCAATTTTCCTTGTTTTAGTTATATTACGGGTTCGGGGACTGTCTGTGTTGTAGCCAAGGACCCATTACCATGAAAAGTATTCGAGATTCGATTCTGGAATCATCATGTTTTCGAAAATATTCACCCCTAGAAAGAAAGAGCAAGTTCGCTTCGTTTACATTAGGTTATGATTATTCTGAACAGTTGTGGTTCAATGCGTTCCTCTTGTGGCGAAGTCAGAATAGTACTGACTACTGAGTTAACGAGATTTCGCAATAAGATACGATTGCCACAAGATGGGATACTATCTGTATTCTTGAAAGGAAATATGGTAAAAACGCTCATTTTTATAACATTCACAAAGAGTCTTATCACCATGAGAGACAAACTTAAAACCATGAACAACAAACTTAGTTGCATTCTTGCTTCAGTTTCTTATCTTAAGAAACGATGTGTTTTTATCATTGTTAGCTTAGAACTAACTCTGGTTTCTCTGTGACCTTTTTTTATCTTATTTCCAGATAGACGTTGTACACAGGAAGACTTTTTATCCAGTAGGCTATTTATATTGATCGGTTTCTTTTTTTATTCAGCGCCCTCTTGGTGACATAATGTTATATAGTAGTAATTGAAATGAAAAAAGTTAAACGAAAAAAGTTGCACGAATGCGGCATTTGTGGTAAAAGTTTTGGACAGATTAGTCATCTCAGGGACCATCGAACGACACACACTGGAGAACGACCTCATAAGTGTGAAATTTGTGGCAAGGGATTTACACAGAACAGTCATTTGAGAAACCATCTGCGTTTGCACTTTCCGGATAAACACAAAATCAACAGAAATGTGAAGTTTGTGGGAAGGTACTCGGAGATGTGCGGAGTAAAGACTATTCATATGAGACAACATACAGGGGAAAGACCATATAAATGTGGAGAGTGTGGAAAAGGCTTTAGCGACAATAGTACTTTGAGAAAGCATATGAATCAACATGCAAATAAATTTGTGTGTGAAATCTGTGAACGGTCCTTCGGCTGCAAATCTCATCTTTCCTATCATATTCTCACTCATACAAACGAAAAGCGATTTATGTGCACTGTATGCGATAAATTATTCGCACGCAAAGAGAATTTGAAGTTGCATATGAGAAGGCATACTGATGAATATCAATTCAAATGTGGAATATGTGGTGTCATCAAGGTGCAACAATCTGAGCTGAATAGTCATATGCGCACCCACACGGGTGAAAAACCGTTTGTATGTAAATTATGTGGGAGGGCATTTAGTCAACGAGGTAGTCGGAATACTCATATGAAGACAGTGCACTCCAGCAAAAAGCCTTACGCATGTGAAATATGTGGAAAAAGATTTGCTGTACAAGTTTATGTCAATGCTCACATAAAACAGAGCCATTTAAAAAGCAAGAGCGCAAAGACAGACAAAGTTGAACAGGAGCCAACTAATCATATGTATTCGGAAAGCACCGTTATTGCCTGTGAGATTGATCAAAACACTAAGTTACAAGCACCCCATATAATTGAAATCAAAGAAGAATTACATTCAGAATATGATCATGAATAACTTGATTATATACACTAAGTAGTGGTGCATGATCGTCCCGTCGATCCAGAAATGACACAATTCCGGGCGAAAATATTGCCTCTTGAGAATCTATCTCATGAACAGTACTTTTCGATACACAACTGAGGTATTTAAAACAGGGGGCTCGACGGTGGATACGATTTATATTTTTCCTTGGTTCGAGTTGATATTCAGCCTCCACAACCAATCCCATTTTTGAATATTCAACAGCAAATTATTACTAAACTCAACACGGACTGTGCAATTCTGAAAAATAGTTAATTATCTTGTAATGTTTGTAAATGTTTTTTACACAAATGTGATTGAAATAATTAATGACTTATGTATTCAAATATATAACTTTAATAAAAGCCGAAGAAATAAACATGCATTCTTTACCATTATGACCTTGTTCAGCAGCTTCTACTTCCAGGGTTCACAAATGATTTGGAGGTGATGAGCTTTTCATGCATAATATGGAAACAAAATAATAAAATGAAACTACTAGCTATTGTTGTCTATCTCGCACAAGGAAGGAGACAAGCTAAGGTTTATTCTGCAAGCAAGTCTGCAATTCAATCGAAAATAATGCTAATATAAACAAATAGTTCAAGTAACCTCATTATCGGTCATTTGTGCTTATCAGTGTTGGGTGGTTTCATTTAAAATGGGTTCCACAAGCAAATCATATGTAGGGCTGAGCGTTTCAAAACACTGATATGTCGAAACGGCGCTGTTTCGCCGTGCGAAACGGATATTATGAACTCATAGCAAATGCAACCTGAAATCAGTCAAGGTATCATTCAGCGATGTCCAACTCGAATTTAATATCCGAGTTTATTCGAATTTTGAGACTCTCAAATATCGTTCTTAGTGTTTATAAGAATATTGAATATCGCGCACAAGTCCTAGCGCCGCCGTCCACGTTTTGATTGAAAACATTTTACAATTATTTCATTTTTATGTTTTATCGTAATCGAAGACATTCTTTGCGACGAAATTACTGCCGATATGAAATGATTCAAGTCAGCGCCATCTTGCAGTATTTATAACACGTCTGGGAAGTTTTTAATTGAAAATATTTTACAATTATTATCGTATATTTCAACATCGTCGAGATAATCTGGGTTACCGCAGCAATAAATCTAAAATCAAATTTTGTCGTAATTAATCTTTTCATCATTAGTTTCGATAGTGACCGAGCATTTCTTGCATTTACCCCGTATGAAATAGCTCTTAAATATTTTTTAGTATCTATCGCAGATTTCATTGTCAGACTGGCGTCTTTAATAATAATAATATCGTTCAGTTCAAGTTTGTGGTATTGATTTAAAAACAATAATAAAAGCATAACAGTCGACATGAAATATTTAAATCAGAGCTGACTTGAAGAAAAATAAAACACAATTTTCCTTTCTATTTTCTGTCATTGGCGGATAGAAATTTGTGAATTGGGTACATTCATTTGATTATGACGATGATCGCGTTGTAAGCAAAATAAAAATCAATTTCCCTAGTTGCACGACAGTCAATATTTGTGGGGGGACAAGTGTGGCAAAATTTAGCTTGACGATGTCGATGTCACGCTGACGATAAACAGTCAGAACAAAAATTAGCCGTGTCAAAAATCCGAGTTAATGTTAATTTTACTGTATGATTTAAAGCATTTCTCCGGACGCCAAGTCGTTCTTTTTTTGGTGCTCCCGAAGTGTGCGAATCAAGATGGCGGACATCAGAACGTAACATGGGTAACAGGTTAGGGTTAGGCGATTAATTTTTTCCAATTTTTCTTATTTTAGTCCTATTATCAGTTCGAAGACTAGCCAAGAGCCTCCCGTAGTATTTATACCTAAAATTATGGCCTAACCCTAACCTAGTACACATATTACATTCCGATGTCCGCCATCTTGGTTCGCATACTTCGGGAGCCCCCTTTTTTGTGCTTGTCAAGATACACCACAATTAATAACTACCGTAATGTTTATCAAGTCCATTTCCCTAGAGCAAAAATAACTAATTTCAATCAATGATAATATCATGAAAGGCCATTTCCTATGTTCCTGGAGTTTAGAATGTATTCGGAATTCAGATTCAAAAATATCTTTTAGAATGCACTGGATCACGAGGATCTGTGGCATTGGATAAAGTAGAAAATGAGCATTGATACGTTGAGGGGCCCCCATATGCTATGCTGCTTGTGAGCACCATCTCTTACAGTGACGTAATTTGTATAATTCTGGTGCCATTTGGTCACTGCTTCGTCAAGCAGAAACCTTCGTGGAATTATCATTATCGTTTCATGCTCGCGACTATAGCCTCCAGTGCTTCCTTTTTGTGGCTTCAACTCTGGAAAATATGTGCCATTGTTCACTATACATATAATTCGATGGGTAATATTGGTGACATGTTTTACTGTATGTGACAAACGTTTGTTTCATTTCGTTTTGATATCGAAACACCAGTGTTTTAAAAGTGCCCAGCCCTAATCATATGAGGGCTGTCAAGACGTTGTAAAGGCTGGCACCACTGACCTAGTAGTTTAGTTCATATTTAGACTGATTGAGGTGTACGATTAGGATAGAGACCATCAGTTACTACGGGTATAAAAGATATTGTTTTAGACATCGCGGTTGAAATTACCCAGTCAAAGCAGAGTATCCATGACATGGGCGGCAAACCACTGACACGCGAGTCACGAAGTGACCAACCACGTTTTCCAGTGACCCACTAAATTTGCAAAAAAAATACTAACATTTCAAAGAGAAAAACCTGCCTTAATGTAATCTAACACGAAGCGAACTATTATAAATGTAATGCCGCAGCCAGGGCTTTGAAATTTCGAGCCGGCGTGGTAATTTTTTAAACCCCGAAAACAGAAATTACCGGTAAGCTGGTACCGCGAGTCACGAAGTGACCAACCAAGTTTTCCAGTGACCCACTAAATTTGCAAAAAAAATACTAACATTTCAAAGAGAAAAACCTGCCTCAATGTAATCTAACACGAAGCGAACTATTATAAATGTAATGCCGCAGCCAGGGCTTTGAAATTTCGAGCCGGCGTGGTAATTTTTTAAACCCCGAAAACAGAAATTACCGGTAAGCTGGTCAAAAGGACTCGAAAAGAAAACCAGAGACATATGGTGATATTAATAATGAACCATTGCTCTATACATGTTACCAATTGGCTGATATTATCGAAATTCCTGATCCCCGCCCGAACGCACAATATGCATTACGAATATGCCGCTTACTGTAATCAGTACATCGGTTATTGTTATCAATTCTCTACTGGTAGTTGTACAAATTCTGAGCACCACCCTCCAATTGAACGACACCTTTAATATAACACCACTATAGGGGAAGAGTTGAAAATTAGAGCGCTATGGGGTGAAATAGAAGTTTCACGGTAGGTCAATGCGATCGATCATTTGTCTGTGTGTTGATAAATATAGACAGCAAAATGCTGTAAATTAAGAAACTGATTTCTTATTATTGCACTGCAAAAAACATCTTTTGTTATGTACTTTCAATAGTGTGATTCTAAATTAAAGGAATGTTCGATTATCATTTTAAGGGTCATGTTAATTTTGCAAATGATTCGATCGGAGATAATTTCTGACGCTCGGCTAGTGAAAATATACCAACTAATTTTAACAGGGACCGCCGCGATTGCGTGCGAAAATAGCCTATTTGTCGCTTTTTCGTGTCTATAAAAGTAATAATTAGTCCTATTCCGATTTTATATATCTGGAACACTTTGACGCGAGAAAGTGGAGAATGAAAAGGGAGTAAAAAAAAACGTAATCAACTTTAGTATAACACGGGCTCGATGTATTCGTAAAATGAAAAACAAGATAAAGAAAGCTCAGTCCTCGCGTTCACGAAAAATCTAGCGCCTTTAACGATAAGCTTTGAGCCTTCACGTTCTCGAGTAAACTAGCGCTATGGATAACAAACGTAGTTCCATGCTTGCTTTAGTGTCTTATTGGACACGTAGTGGACATAACGATCGTTTCAATATTATGTTGTTCTTGTTGTTATTTGACACAGAATAACACACCTAGTGGAAATATTGAAAAAACGATTTTCTCTTCGAATACTGGACCAATTGCTTTGAAATTTTCAGTGGTTGAAGATAAAATTTTTCCCCAGAAGGCTATCTCTTTATTCATTTTAAATATTTCTGTTAGCTCTGTGAGATTTGTTTTTGTTTGCTATGACGTCATTAAACGTTCTGCGGACATCGTACGCCATTTTGTGTCCTACTGCACTGCTTCGCTTGGTGTGAATATATTTGTAGACTGTGATCTGACGGTACGGTACACCGTACTGTACTGAGAACAGACAGACATTGCATCAAACTGTGTTTTATCATTGGTAGTGACTTTTATTATCTAAAATCATAAGTAAAGATTGTGAATGTAGACAATAAAACTATTTATTCGTTTGTGTTGTATATATATCTTGATCAGCTACTTTTCATTCAATATTCTGATTGAATACATTTAGGTACTGGCAACTAAAATGGAAGAAATGGCTATACAAAGTAAGTCTCACGAATGCGGTATTTGTGGTAAAAGTTTTCGTTGGATTAGGCTTCTCAAAAATCATCAAACGACGCACACTGGAGAACCACCACATAAGTGTGAAACTTGCTGCGAGGGATATACCCAGAATAGTCGCTTAAAATCTCACATGAGATTTAGTTGCAAAATCAACAGAAATGCGAAGTTTGCGGGAAAGTACTTGGCGATGTGAAGAGTAAGATTATTCACATGAGACAACACACAGGGGAAAGACCATACAAATGTGACAAATGTGGAAAAGGATTTTGCGACAATAGCAGTTTGAGAAAACATTTGAATCGACATACCAATAAATTTGTGTGTGAAATCTGTGGACGGTCCTTCGGCTGCAAATCTCACCTTTATCACCATATGTTTACTCATACAAAAGAGAAGAGATTTGGATGCACAATTTGCGATAAATTATTTGCACGTAAAGAGAATTTAAATATACATATGAAAAGATTTACCAATGAATATCAATTCAAATGTGAGATATGTGTTGCCATTAAGGTGCAACAATGCGAACTGAATTTACATATGCGTACACACACAGGTGAAAAACCGTTTATCTGTAAGGACATTCAGTCAACAACATAGTCTGAATACTCATTTGCACACAATACACTCAAACAAAAAGCCTTATGCATGTGAGATATGTGAAAAAAGATTTGCTGTAGAACTTTATGTCAACGACCACATAAAACGGATGCATGCGAAATGCAAAACTATTTCTAATGCAGACATAGTTGGGCTGAAACAAACTGATCACGTGTATTCGGAAAGCACCGTTATTTCTCACAAGTTTGATCAAAATAAAAAGATATCGCAGCATAAATCACAAGGACCTCGAGTAATTGAAATCAAAGAAGAGTTGCACTCGGGATTTGATCACGAATAAATTGATTATATATGCACAAAGTATTGGTACGTACTCGCGAAATTAATTAAAATATGTCATACTTTCGATAGACTAAAGCATTGACTCTCAAGAACCTATTTCATACCTTTCGAAACACAACTGGGGTATTTAGAACAGAGTGCTCGTCCTGGGTTGATAGTCGGTCTCCACCACGTATCTTATTTTTTTTTTATCCAACAGCAAGAAATTACTAAACCCAAAACGGACAGTGCTGCAATGTTCGCAAATGTTTTTTGATTTTACTGTAATAAAAGCAGTTGGAATTACCATATGTATTATTTACCACGATGTTCATGTACTTCTAGGTCGGTTTCCTCTTCTAGGCTTCACAAATGATTTTCGAGTTTGAGCTTTACCTGAATAATATGGAAACGAAATATTAAGTCAGTATTGGGTGTTTTTAATTAAAATGGGTTCTATAAGCAAATCGTATGAGGGGTCAAGACGTTGTGAAGGTTGGTAACGACTGATCTAGTAGTTTAGTACATATTTAGACTGATTGAGGTTGCAAATCACCAGTTAATACGAGTATAAAGAGATTGTTTTGGACAGGGCTGTTGAAATCACCCAATCAAACCAGAGTATCTATAATAGGGATGGCGAACCACTGGTCGACGAGTCACATAGTGACCCACCGCGATCAAGAATTAATGCAAAAACATACTAATATTTTAATGATAATAAAAACAGCTTCAATATAATTTTACATGAAACGAATTGTTATAAGTGTAGTGGCAATTATTATAAGTGTATTGGGCTGGTTTAGTAATTTTCAAAACCCCCGATTCGGACGACGTATCTGGGTCCATGTATAATCTCATGCAGCTACTGGTTGTCACATCTAGCCCAGGGATCGACAAACTTTATGTACTTGCGGGCCAAACATTCACTTTTCCGGTAGCGTGTGGAAAACATATAATTCTATAAGAGTGGAGTTCTCGTCCAAGCTCTTTGAATCACAAAAATTATTTGCCGCTACATTATAAAGTTTCCTCTGTAATTTATTTTCGCACATGAATCTGCGTTTATAAAGTTCAAAAATACACAAACGCATCGAATGTTTATATAAGATTTGCAAGTTCCCCGTTGATTTTATATCTGTGGCCCACATTTTTCTGATAAATAATAATAAAAATAACATAATAAAAAAAAAGTTTGACCAATTCATTAAAAATGGTTGCCATTCCTGTTATGGACCGTCTTTTTCATCTCTCGTATAGACTGTTTGTTATTATCCCAAATATCAATGAATGATCGCATTTCGTTGCACTTCGAGTAATTGTCACCAAGATAGGTCAATGATCTCTCTCTCCGTGTGTTGTTGAATATAAACAGCAGATTATCGAACACGTAAATGGATTTATTTAATATTATGTTGTTCTTGTTCTTTGTCAGAAAAAAACGCTTTTTTCTTTGATTAGTGGACCAATCGCTTTGAAATTTTCAATGCCTGAAGATTAAATTTTTCGCTAGACGGCTATTACTTTTATTTTATTTTTAAATATTCCGGTATGCTGTATGGGATTCGTTTTTTTGTGTGTGCTGTAACGTACAAAAATTGCCACCATGTGGCGGTTCCGCGAACGCATATGAGCACAACGTGTCCATATATTTGAGCATGACTCTCATGTTACTAATATATAGATTTCTCATTGTTGCATTGCAAAATACAATCTTTCGTAAAGAACTTTAGATAGTGTGATTCTAACTTGAGGTTTGGTTATCTAGCACAGGGCTTCCCAAACTTTTGAGCTCGCGACCCCTTTTGTTATATTACAATTTTTCGCGGCCCTTGTTCACGTTAATAATGCAGTTCGAAATATGCATTACGAAATTTTTTTTTATTAATTCTCAACTTTTAGTAGGCCTAGTCAATAACAAAATAAGCATATATTTACTCATATTAACGTTACTCGATTATTCAGTGTAACGGGTGCAAATGCCTTTTGCTGCATAGTCAGTCAAGCCGTGGCTCAATGTTTGTTTATGCAGGCCTACATGATGAATTACGAAGTCTGGCCACCGGCATGGTCCTTATCCGGAATTGTTCACTCTTACTGAGTAAACTAGCATAAGGCAGTGCGGCGCCAAATTATCAAGGAAAGCACACCTACACATAAAATATGCTGCTCCAAAATAAAACACAATCATCGTTGATATTTACTTTATGCCGTTTGAGGGTTACAAACATGTAGGCCTAAGGAATGAAGGCAAAAGGTTAACTTTTGTTTTACCTCTGCCTGGTTTTTCTTTAAAATGCTATAAAATCACTCGTGCTCGATAAACTCAGTTCAGCAAATGGATAAATACAGACTACGAAATTGCAACATGTAGGGTTTACCTCTTCTGTTACGTTACAATAGACCCTACGTAACAGAAAGTAAACAACACAGAACGGTAAAATGAATTTAATCATTCTCATCATTTGCAACAATGAGAAACAATGAGACATTTACAATGAATAAAATCGAGGCGCACTTCGCCTCCGGGAACCGCTAGCTTAACGATTAAAGCCGGCATTGTTATGCAAGCACGCGCAAATCGGGTCTTACGATCAAAATATGCATTATTATGCGAGCACGATGATTCTACCGTGTTTCCCCAAAAATAGGACCAAGCCTGGATTTTAAAAATGATTTTAATATAAGCGCTCCCCTATAAAGAAGACTTGATCGATAGCGCAATTTTTTTTTTGAACTAGTCCCGTGGAAGTTCGTCGTTTCAATTTTGTTAGGGTGTCGTAAAATTTCGCATTTCGTGAATATTTTAACCAACCCATATCTTCTACTTTTACTGAAAAAAAAAGGGAAGATTAAATCGATCTTGCCTGTGATGGTGTTATATTACAAAAGTTTAATTTTGAAAATTCGGTTTTCTGTAAATAAAGATTATTTTTCCTTGGTTCAAAAATCGTTGCGCACTCCTATCCCCTTTGCGATTTCGTATTTATATGAAGCAGGGGTTTCTACCATGGTTATTATAAATCAAAACGTTCTATTCATAAGTAAATGGGAATCGGTATTCATATTTTGTATATTAAAAAATATCATTATTTTCTGCATCCCCCCAAAATAGGCCCTAGTGGTATTTTCGAACGAAAATTAAAGACACTGTCTTATTTTCGGGGAAACACGGTATGTTGATGTATTCGCTCGGAATCTTGACATTCTTGTTTTGCACTATTTTTGATAATTGTATTTCGAATCAAGAGTCTGAAAAAGGACAATAGATATAGTACCTTGTGTAAAATTGGTGTTTTCTTTGAGGCCCCTAAAATTTGTTTCGCGGCCCCTAGTTTGGGAAGCCCTGATCTAGCATGTTCCAAAAGATTCGATAATCTCCAGACACTCGGTCAGGGAAAATATACTAACAAATTTTATTGAAGACAAGTATTACTTAGTCAAATCTGGCATGTTATGGTGGATTTTTCGTCATATTTCGATATTAATAATTTTGGTATTGCAGCGATAGTATTCCAGTGTCAAATAGCTAAATTTGTTTGACGCAAAAAAGTCAAGGTAATGAAGTAAAAACAAAACCGTATTCAACTTCAGTGTAATAATACAAGATTATCTTAGGATGTATTGGGATATGCCATTTCTGCCATCCTGTTTCTAGGCCATTTCTCTCTACCTGTATCATACATGTTTGTGTTATTTTCTATTTAACTGATTGGAGTATTTGGTTGTATTAAGATCTTTGTTAACAGTTAGACTTACATTAGGGTAAATGTGTTATGCTTCATTCACAAACATTGGATTTATACAAAGACACTCAAGTTGGTAATCTGTAAAGAATCTGCTCATCAGACTTCCTAACATGGCGCTGCGACTAACAGATGCTACCAGCTGGAGTACTTTTTTCAAATCTCTCGGCATCCCCGATGAGAGATCCGATGAATATGGAAATACATTTCATGCTAATGAGCTCACTGAGACTGAATTACCACAGCTGGACAAAAATACTCTTAAAAGTGATTTGGGTATAACAATCTTAGTACATCAAATTAAAATATTGAATCATTCTCAGCAAATCATATCCAACTCTTCTCAGCCCACCAAACTAAATCTGCACGTAAAGTTACCTGAATTCTCAACTAGAATGTCTAGTTCTGATTTTCGCACTGCTTTATCCGTGTGGACAACATTCAAGAACCTTCAACCACATGCAAGTGTTCATGCCAATGATTTACTTTACTCTGCATGTGATCAGGCAGTTCAAAAAATCATCAACAACACATGTTCAGAGACTTAACCGAAAAGGAATTCCTATCTAAAATCAGGAACATTGTCAAACTAGAATTAAATCCTCTTACGCACAGAACAAAATTCATGGACATGCAGCAACATACTGGGGAAACAGTCACACATTTTGTAGCCAGACTGCTTTCTGTGGCACACGACTGCGAATACATATGCCCAAGCGAAGCATGCAAGTTTGATCAAACCGACTGGCACGTTCGGGATCAGCTCATCAAGGACATCTGCAACACAACCCTTCAGGCTGACATACTGTCCAAATGCGCAGACAAAAAGGCCCTTATTACCTTAGAGGAAGTTGTTAAGTATGCCACCGCTTACGAATCGGCTATTCGAAATCAAGAAACGATACACTGCCACACACAATCATATTCTGTATCACACTTCGCCACACAAAGACAACGTCAAAAGAGAAGCCCTAGCAAGAAGTCATCTTCAGGACGTATTGCATGTAGGGGATGTGGCAGTCTTAATCATGGATCCACAGAAATGGACAGGAAGAATCGATGCCCAGCATGGGGAAAAACTTGTTCTCACTGTCGAAAAGATAATCATTACAAGAAAGTATGCTTCTCCGCAAAAAGCAATGCAATACAGGCACAGTCCATGACATCATCCGAGTCCCAGTCAGACTCAGATTCTGTGGATGAAAAAGCCAATCTGAGCGTAATTTCACTTTATACCGTTGGAGATCCACACTCCTCATTAGCTGAAATCAAAATTCAGATCTCTCAGACTTCGTCTACAGCAAACAGCATCTGCTCCAAACCTGTGACAGCACTACCGGACAGTGGAGCATCAATATGTGTCGCTGAACATCCATATATTTCATATTTGCACATATCGAAGAGAGTTCTACAAAAATGTAACAAAAGCATTCGCATTGTAGGAGGTAGTACTATCAAAGCTTACTGCTATGCCAACGTAAACATAAATATTATTGGATATGGTAAACAAACAAAACAACAACTATACTTTACTGAACCTGGGATAAAGCTACGCCATCTATATTTAAGCAAAGATGCATGTATAGCATTGGACATCCTACCGAAGAGTTTTCCACTGCCATCACCTAATGCCAGCTCAATAAACTCTCTTACGAGCACAAGGTCTCCCACAAAACCCTCAATCACAAATCAACGGGTTCAATCACTACCGACCAGACCTATGTCTATTCCTTCCGCAAAAACTACTGGACGATGTCGAAAAGGGCATAGTAAAGCCCGTACCTCCAGGCATGATCACACCATGGTGTTCACCCATGGTCACACTCTTGAAGAAAAATGGATCTATCCCGCGAACTATTGATTTACAGAAATTGAACGCCCAGTGCATACGAGAAGCTCACTATAATCCATCTCCATTCAAAGCTGCCTGCAAAATTCCTCCTAACACGAAAAAGTCTATTTTGGACATCACTGATGGCTATCATAGCGTCCCACTAGATGAGGAAAGTCAACCACTGACAACGTTCATCACACCATGGGGAAGATTTATGAACACACGCCTTATTCAAGGTTTTAAATCTGCAGGAGATATTTTCAATCGCAACCTCGATCTCATTCTAGAAGAGTCAAACATTGAAAAAGTACAGCATGTAGTGGATGACCTATGCCTATATGAGAGTGACATTCAATCATCCTTCTATCAAGTTTGGGATTTTCTCACACTGAGCGTTCAAAAGGGGATAGTATTCAATCCTGATAAATTCAAATTCTGTCAGAATACCATCATATTTGCTGGCCTTAAAATAACCCCTGCTGGGATTGCACCTGCCCCAGCGCTTCTTGACTCCATCAAAAACTTTCCACCTCCGACAAACATTCACGACGCTCGAAGTTGGCACGGCTTGGTAAACCAAATATCATGAGCTTACGCCATCTCCCCCATTATGCTCCCATTTCGCGACCTAATAAAAAAGGGATCCAAATTCATATGGGATGACACTCTTCAATCTATATTTGAGAAATCGAAAGCGAAACTTATCACCCTATGTGAAGAAGGGATCAAATCATTTGACCTTCATCGACCATCTTTGATTCAATGCGACTGGAGCAAGGACGGCATTGGCTATCTACTTCTACAGAAATATTGTACCTGCGGTACAAATGAAGCCCCAAATTGTTGCCCTGATGGTTGGCATCTCGTATACGCCGGCTCTCGGCACACTTCACAAGCTGAAAGAAACTATGCACCCATCGAAGGCGAAGCGCTTGCGGTTGCTTGGAGCTTAGACCATGCCAAGTCTTTCATCCTCGGCTGTAAAGATCTCATTGTAGTAACCGATCACAAACCCCTCATCCCATTGTTCAGCAACCGACAACTATCTGACATCAGCAACCCACGCGTGCTGAGATTCAGATCAAAAGTTCCTCAATACGATTTCTCCATACACCACTGTTGTGGAAAATGGCACAGAGGGCCAGATGCGCTTTCAAGGAATCCAGTACTTTCTGCCTCTAATCCAACTGATGAAGACCTCTTTGCTGCTGAACTAGAGGACGACACCACTTGGTCTCTCATGCACGAGACAATACAAGCCTTAAATTGTTACATTGAAAACGAGAATGGACCTCTTACGGATCGGGCAATAACTATCGATAGGCTTCAAAACGCTTGTCAAGCTGACAAATCACATAAGCTGTTACATGAAACTATTTCTTCTGGATTCCCTCCCACAAGAAGTGCCACTTCACCGGAGGTTCGCTCCTATTGGGAACTACGTAACAGACTATCTTGTTTCGACAACAAGATCATTGTTTTAGATAACAAAAGATTCGTTATCCCTCGACAGCTCAGATCATCTGTGCTCCATACACTACACAGTGCCCACCAGGGCTGCACAAATATGGTCGCTAGGGCAAAAGATTGTGTGTACTGGCCGGGAATGAACAAATGCATTCTCAACTTCAAATCTTCTTGCTCCACTTGCTCCTATATTGCACCATCTCAAGTTCAAGAAACTATCATACCAACACCTCCACCCCAATGGCCTTTTCAACAAATCTGTGCTGACCTATTTTATCTAAATGGTAACGATTACTTAGCAATCACAGACAGATTCAGTGGATGGATTGAAATTGCCCACTTTCACCGATCACCTTCCACAAACCGCATCATTCCTGTTTTCGAACAACTTTTCACGCGCTTTGGCTGTGCTGAAGAACTCAGTACTGATGGTGGCCCTCAGTTTTCTTCAGAGGAATTCAAGAAATTTCTGGAAATTTGGGGTGTGAAAGGTCGAATCTCGTCAGCACACTATCCACAATCAAATGGGCGAGCTGAACTTGCCGTAAAAACAGCCAAACGACTCATCCGGGACAATTTACTGCCAGACGGTTCCCCAAAAAGTCGTTCATTCGGCAAAGCACTTCTTCAATATCGAAACACCCCTCTCCGTGATATTGGACTCAGTCCAGCACAACTTTTGTTTTCTCGGCATCTGAGGGACTTCTTACCTATTCACCCATCAAACCTACGGCTCAATCCACTGTGGACACAAGCAGCCAAAGCTAGAGAAAAAACTCTTTCTCAGGAATATATTGACCTACAAACTGAATACAACAAACATGCACACGACCTACCATTTTTAGAAGAAGGAACAAACGTTTCAATCCAAAATCCCATCAACAAAAGATGGGACAGGTCAGGAAAAGTTGTGAAATGCTTCAAACACCGTAAATACTTGATTAGAATGGATGGATCTGGGAGAACAGTCACACGAAACCGGAGATTCCTAAAGCCTATTTTGTTCGAACCCCAAGCTACAATTCCCATATCACCCAACCTGCCACATTCTAGCCATATCTCCAGAGCTAACCACCCTCCAAATTCGGGGCCCCCACCTTTTCGCCCTTTGTCAAACCAAACTAATCCCTCAGCTATTTCTCGTCCAGCCATGCACCCACCAAGATTACCTCTGGCATTGAGACGCCTACAGCCTTACAACAAGCCAGGGCTGTCTGAATGAACATGACTATACTGACTGTTCTATGTGATAAAATAAGACATTTGATAATGAATACTGAACAATTTTTATTTCTTTGTTTATTGCTGTTCAAATGTTTCTTTACCTGTTGCTATTTCGTTATTTATTCACTTTGTCATTTTGTGATATTTTGAAAAACAAATATCTTTTTCCTTTACGAAGGGGAGATATTGGGATATGCCATTTCTGCCATCCTGTTTCTAGGCCATTTCTCTCTACCTGTATCATACATGTTTGTGTTATTTTATATTTAACTGATTGGAGTATTTGGTTGTATTAAGATCTTTGTTAACAGTTAGACTTACATTAGGGTAAATGTGTTATGCTTCATTCACAAACATTGGATTTATACAAAGACACTCAAGTTGGTAATCTGTAAAGAATCTGCTCATCAGACTTCCCAACAGGATGCAATGTGCCTGCGTTCACAAAGAGTCTAGCGCCCAGGACGGAAAACTTTGAGCCTTCCCGTTCCCGAGGAATCTAGCGCTATGAATAACAAACGTAGTTCAATTCTAGCTTGAGTGTCTTATTTTAGCGATATTTACTTTGCACCAGACTGTGTTTTATCATTGGTAAAACTTGAGCGCCCGTGTGACTTTCATTATCTGTTATCAATCAATCAATGAAATCGTTTTTTATTAGCCGTTCAGGCAAACGGGCACAAAAAAATGAAGCCAAATTCAAAAAATATACATGTCTTTGCCCAGAGCGAACAGGATGGCCGCAAAATGACCATTCGGTCTACTTGTCAGCGGCTACCTTGCAATAGCTGTATTAATTAAAATTTAAGAAACGGACACAGGTAAACGCTTTTATACGAGGACAGCATTGCCTCGAGATGGCGCTACAAGGCGATAGCTTGCTATGTTTTTTTTCGAATTAGTGATTTCCCCTATATATTATTGGACACGTAGTGGACATAACGATCGTTTCAATATTATGTTGTTGTTGTTCTTGTTCTTTGACACGTTTTTAAAAAGTCGCTTTTCTCTTCGAATACTGGACCAATTGCTTTGAAATTTTCAGTGGTTAAAGATTAATTTTTTCGCTAGAAGGCTATTACTTTTGTTTATTCTTAAATTTTATATGAATCCTATGAGATATGATATTTCATACAAAATTTCGCGGTATTTATTTTTACTCATGGGAACACTGTTT
This sequence comes from Styela clava, assembly GCF_013122585.1. NCBI lineage: Eukaryota > Metazoa > Chordata > Ascidiacea > Stolidobranchia > Styelidae > Styela > Styela clava. Next base: position 16,638,811 of record NW_024102836.1, read on the forward strand.
TACACTTATTTCAAGCGGTTTCGCGATCGATTGTCTTGCTCAGTACTACAGCTACTGTAGGTCGGTACTGGTAAGTTGCCATACAGGTACCGTAACGCAGTGAAATTGACTTATTCCTTCCGCGGTATTACTAATGCTGCAATGCAAGTTTTATAGCCTATCGTATGCGGAACGGAATATCAGACCTACAGGTTCGGTACCGGTACTGGTAGCTCAGTACGTAAGTACGATACTGGTACTGGTGCCGGTACCGGTGTCTTACCACAATGAAATTACCGTAACTTATTCTTTCACGGTCCTACCAGTGCAGTAATGCAGGCGTTGTAGCACTTGTAGCCTACTATATTTGTTTATTTTGATGAGAGTCTACTGGAAACAACATAAAATTTGAAAGGGAAGAATTGTTCTGTGATCAATTATCTGTCCTAAAGTGTAAACAACATAAAATTTGCAAGGGAACAACTGTTCTGTGATCAATTACCGTATATGGCCTACAGTGTACAGGTAAGATGCTGGCTGACTGCTAACCGGTACTGGTAGCTCAGTACGTAAGTACGATACTGGTACTGGTGCCGGTGTCTTACCACAATGAAATTACCGTAACTTATTCTTTCACGGTCCTACCAGTGCAGTAATGCAAGCGTTGTAGCACTTGTAGCCTACTATATTTGTTTATTTTGATGAGAGTCTACTGGAAACAACATAAAATTTGAAAGGGAAGAATTGTTCTGTGATCAATTATCTGTCCTAAAGTGTAAACAACATAAAATTTGCAAGGGAACAACTGTTCTGTGATCAATTACCGTATATGGCCTACAGTGTACAGGTAAGATGCTGCCTGACTGCTAACTCAGTACCGCTTGACACGTTTTTAAAAGTCGCTTTTCTCTTCGAATACTGGACCAATTGCTTTGAAATTTTTAGTGGTTAAAGATAAAAATTTTCTCCAGAAGGCTATTACTTTTTTTTTCGCTATGACGTCATCAAAATTATGTGACTCTACGTGTCCATATATTTGAGCATAGCTCTCTTGTTATTATGTCGACGCAATGCTGTTCTAGCAGTTACACGTTTTTGAAGGAGAATTCATAGAGGAAGTTGAGTAATATAAAATATACTTATAATAGAGTTAACTGTAGATCAGTAAAGAAATACTCATACTGATATCTGAGTAGGAAAAACATTTCATAAGTGTAAAGATATATCGAACAAAATAGAATCACAATCTTGTCCATGAGACACTAAAGTCATAAATGTACTGAAGCATGAAATAAGGGTAAGGTAATACATGTTTATAAAGAGTACAAAGAGAATAAAAGAGATTGCGTAACTGTTTTTTGAAATTGGGATATGTCAAGTCTTTAATGCTGGAAGGTAGATCATTCCAAATTTTTACACCAGTGTATCTGAGAGTGTCTTGGGCCCGCTTCGATTGACATCTGGGGACAAAAAGGGACCCTTGAGATGATGATCGAGTGCGATGGCTATGCATAAAATACAGAGCTGTGAAAAGATTATCAAAAGCCCTTGGTAATAAATTTGAAGAGAATTGGTGCATTATTTTTGCAACTTCAAAAAAGCATAAGTCTTTGAACTTGAGTATTTTATTTGTGGCAAATAGAGGGCTGTTGCATTCCTTTATCCACCTGATTGCTTTTTAGCGGTCAACCCCGCTTTTTGGGTTCTTTTTCAGCGTGTCTCGCTTTATGCATTCGATTTTCTCTGGATGCCAGAGAAAATTGAACAGACTTCTCTCGATCTCTTTGAGTGTCGAGGTCGAAGGTGGTCCCTTTCCTCGTACGGGGTATAATATTAGAGAGGCAAATATGGAGTTGATTACAATTTGCTTTCCGTACCAGGTGAGGTCCCTACTTTTACAATTATTTATCACCCGTATGATTTTGGTTTGGCTTTTCATCCATGTTTCATCTATGTCGTTTTTTCCATAGTGTATGCCTAATATTTTTAGGGTGTCGTGACAGTATGGCGCGTGTGTGGAGTATTTCATTCTACATCTAGAACCCTGGTTTATACACCAAATACCGGTCTTATCCGCATTTATTTTCTGCCCTGCGGCTTTTTGAAAGAGATGTAGTTCCGTGAATATTTCGTCTACTGATGGTATGTTCATCGCAACAAAGGTGAGGTCATCGGCAAATTGGTCGATCTTATGCTCAAATTTTCCTATCTTGATTCCTTTGATTTTGTTATTTAGGGTCACTACTCTTGCCAATGGCTCTATATTTATTACGTAGAGCAACATACTAAAAGGGTTGATGGGTTCGGTTAACTTTCCATTTATCTCAACTTGGCTCACTATGTCGTGATGAATATTTTGAATCACTGTTATAAGTTTTTCATTTAGACCAATTTTTTTAAGGATTTTGAGAAGAAAATTTTGGTTCACCATATCAAAGGCTTTAAAATTGTCGATTGTTATAATGGTTCCAGGTTGACTATTTTAATTGCAATAGATTTGGATGGCTTCAATGTTATAATGTACGTCGTGAATCGATCTTCCAGGTAATGTACTTTTTTTAGGATGGGTTAAATATATTACAAAGTATGGCTTTGAGTCGATCGCTGATTAATTTTGCAACTATCTTGTAATCTGTGTTGGGGTTAGATATTGGCATCCAGTTTTTAAGATCTGATCTGTCTCCTTTTTTATACACTAATACCACTCTTGCTGATTTGGAACTTTTTGGAAAGGTCCCAAATGTTATAATGTTGTTGATTACTTGTATAAATTTGTTTTTGATCAGCTCCCAAAATGTTAGATAAAATTCGATAGATAATCCATCCACTTCAGGGGACTTGTTTTTCGGCATAGCTTTTATTATGTTTTTGATTTCATTCTCTGTTGTGGGTTCACCAATTATTTTGTTGTGGTCTGAGGAGATTTGTGTTGTTTCCATTTGCTCTAAAAAATAATTTTGGTCGTCCTCTTTCGTTTTTCCCTTCTCGCCCCACAATCTCGGTAGAAACCTTCCACTACCTCTAAAACGTTTTCCGCGTTCTTAACTATTTGGCCATTACTATTCTTTATCTTTTAAATATGCGTTTGTTTTGCTCGTTCTTTTATGCTTTCATAGAAAGTTTGCGTTGGGGCTTCGCCTTCTTCTATATTACTCATCCCCGGTTTATCTTATCAAGTTTTTGTTTTTCTTCTCTTTCATCAATCAGTATTCTTTTCATCTTTTCAATTTTTATAAGATTTTTTGGATCCCCCTCTTTTATTAGCTTTTCTGAATCTTTTTCGGTCTGTGAAATTTTTTCCCGTTTACTTTTTGCTTGATGGTATGAATAGGCTTTTGAAATCTTTTTAACCTTGCCCTTAAACCATTCGTAAATGGAGTTTGAAATTCAAGTTCTACAATTGTATATTTGTTTTGGTAGTCGTGGTGGCTTATTATTTTTGTCATTTTTCGAAAAAAGTAGGTCTTAGGAGACACCCATGTTGCTGGTGCATTGGTGTTGTATAGTCTTAGGATATCACGATCAAGAGTTATATCTACACTTGCTAGCCTGAAAGGTATGTGGATGTTGTGGTTTTTTATCTGAAGACCCTTTTTGATTAGGAAAGCAGTTCCTTGACAGAAACTCCTTCTAGTCTGCCTATACGTCGTATTATCAAGTTTGTCAATTGTATTAAAAAATACTTTGTAGTAAGACAACTATGTACAAATATAGGCTATAACTTTTTTTTTTTTTGCCAAATATCATTCCATAGCCAATGTGGACATTTTTATGTTATAATTTTTGTAAATCAATACATTGATTATAAATAACTTGGTTTCGAAGATTTGTTTTGGAAGACAATCGCATGTTTTGCATTCCAGTTAATTGCAATATGAATAATATAGTTTTACCATACAGATACAATAAATACATTTATATACACAAGTATTATATTTCCATCCATTTTTGATAGTCCATTGTTTATCATAAGTCCATTTGATTTGACAGTTGTCCATAACGCCACCATAGTGCAGACACATAGTTATATATTTTAGATTAGCATGGAAAAACAAGATACATTGAAAAATTAGACAGGGAATTTGAAAAGCCCATCATGCTGTTAGGATTTTCCTATTTCCCTGACTATGTTAACACTTGACCTAAATATAAATGTGACCCATAAACCTATACAAATCCACACTTAATCAAATATAATCAAACCATTATAGATTTTTGAAGGATTTCATCTATAGTTTCATCAAGAAATAAATTTTCTTGTTCACAGCTCGGCTTTAATTTAATGATGCCTATGAGTTTGCATTTGAGAATAGCCCTCATGTTGCACTGCATCTGATAAACCTCATCGTATTTAACACTATTTCTGAATTCCCAAATCGTTGACTTTGCACAATTTATAATTAATAGTTCAACTTCACTTTGAATATTATTTTATCATAAATATTTTTATCCAAATTACACTATTCCCATTCCCAAAAATCGGAAACCCGTTCACAATAACAAAATAAATGCATACATGTTTCTTCATATTCATTGCAAAATACACACAACCCATTTTCATTGTTAAACCAATATTTCAATTTGTCTCCTGTTGGTAGGCCATTATGCGAAATTTTCCAAGTTAATATTTTGTAGTTGTTAGGAATTTCCCCTTGCCAAATCTTTGACCAATCAATTGGCGTATTCAGATTAAATTTTTGTTTAATGTAATTATCATGTCGTGTAGCAATTTCTTTTATTTTTTTATTTTTGAATAATGTACTTATTGTTTTGGTAGTTAGGTTTTCCGAATCAATATACCTGTGTATTCCAGGTCTGTTTTCTGTTGTAATATGAATTATTTGCTAAAATTTCTTTCCAACCTAAAGGCAAATTGTTCCAAACTTGAATTTTAAAAGAACATCTATTTAAATAACAAAGCTTTCTCTGGTCATTTCTGATTATATCAACCGAGTATATTTTATTTGTTAAAGTTTGTAGGGTAATATCTAAAATATCTGCGACAGAGATGACTTTCGATTGAATCCATTTAGATGAAAAAGTAAAATTTTGATCCTGAATTAATGGATTATACCATAATATTTCCTCTTTTACTTCACTGACATTCAATGGATGATTTCTTTCCAATTTCAAGTCTTTGAAAGAATTTACTATAGTGGTATAGAAATTTGGTATTGCTGTTGTTTTTTCAATTCTTACCAACAAGTGTAAGCTTTTTAAATTATCATTAGTCAAAATATTACAATATGCATTGATAAAGTAATTTGCTCTTCTACTCCATGGTCTATTTTCATTTTTAAGTAATTTAAATATCCATTTCACCTGTAAGGCTTTCAACTGGCTTCTAAGGTCCATCATATTTAATCCGACTTTACTGTACCTTCCTGTTGTAATTTGTCTAGCTACCAGCTGCGTTTTATTGTTCCAAATAAAATTCCAAATGATAGATTCTATTTTTCTAACAAATATTTCTGGCATAATCTCATAGTTGGCTATATGCCACAGTTTAGATAACATTAATGTCTTGACAATTAAAATTTTTCCTATCTTTCTACCTCTCCATAAATTTACTACACTCTGAATAGAATTTGTGATTTTTACCCAGTTTTTATCCCGTGATACTACACTGTTCCCTATGAATGTTCCTAGAATTTTTAACTCTTGTTTGATCTGGATACCTCTATATGATGGCCCTATATTATAATGTTTGGCTAAACCACACAACATAATGTTACTTTTGGCGATGTTTATTTTTGAACCTGTCGCTTTTTCAAATCTATCCATTACTTTTGAAAAAATCATCTATCGAGGTTAAATTCTCAACTGTCACTATAGTATCATCAGCAAATCCCTTGTATTTCTCTCTTGATCCTGTGCAATTCCTGAATCCTATTATTGCATCTGATGTTGCATGCTATCATTTCTGACATTAATATGTATAATAAGGGAGCTAGTGGACATCCTTGCCTTACTCCACGTGTAATATTGAATTCTTTTGAAAGAAAACCATTGGTTAAAATTTTAGCCCTGGTGCGGTTAATACGAGTATATACCCATTTTCGAAAAAAGTTACCAAAATCCATCTTTTTTAATAATCTAAGTAGCAACTGTCGATCAACTGTATCATAGGCTTTTTCCTGGTCAAGTCCTAATATTATTAGAGGTTGGTTTTGTTTATTTGCCCAAAAGATATCATGTCTTATTGTTAACAGATTCTCGTGAATCACCCTCCCTTCAATAAAGCCTGTTTGATCATTATTTATTAAATCTGATAGAACTGTTTTCAACCTTATGGCCAGGACTTTTGCAATTAATTTATACTCAAAATTTAGTAGTGTAATTGGTCTCCAATTTTTTAATTCATTTTTATCACCTTTTTCGTATATTAGCGTTATCAGGCCTAAATTTGTGCTTGGAGACAACCATAATTGTTCATGGTAGCTTTTATATATCAAAAGTAGAATTGGGCGTAAATATTTCCAGAATTTGGAATAAAATTCACGAGTTAGTCCACTTAAACCCGGAGACTTATTTGATTTCATTTGTTTCAAAGCACTATCTAGCTCACTTTCTGTTATTTGGCTCTCCAATTCTATTTTCTGGCTATTTGTTATTCTTTGTTGAAAATTATTTATTATTGTTTCTTGGTATTCATTGTCCAAATTTTCCCGTTTTTGGTATAGGTTTTGGTAAAACATCACTTGTTCGTTTTGAATTTCTTTACATGAATAAACCAAATTACCATTTGCTTTTCTCAATGACTTAAAGATTTTTGCCTTTCCATTGGTTTTCTCTAAATTAAAAAAATATTTACTCGGTTTTTCTCCTTCTTCTGACCATTTAACTCTTGCTCTTATCTTGGCACCTTTCTTCCTTTGTTTATAATATTCTGTAATCTTTTGTTCTGTATTTTGAATTTTTTTAAGAGTATTTTCATCCTCTATATTATTTTGCATCTCCCTATATGCGTCTATGTACTGTGTTAACAATTTGCTTTCCTTATAATTGTCTTGTATTCTTTTTAATTTGCTACAGTGAATTGCCCATGTTTTTATTTTTGCCTTACAACAGTCCCAAAAAAAAACCTCTGCATCATCTAAATTACTGAGTTTGAAGTACCAAGCCTTCAATATTGAGTTAGTTCCCAATACAAAATATTCGAAATCAATTCAATTCTGCATTGAACTTCCAGTATCTTGGTCCCCTTTTTATGTTGCTTAGTGATGACGTTATAATTTGAGTTGGATAATGATCTGAAAATGTGACTAATTGGATATCTGTTTCAATAACACTATTTAACTGATTGGTTAAAATATACAATATATCAATACGGCTCTGGACAAATTGTGAACCACGTTTTTGTTTCCAGTTATATTTTTTTGAGTTCATGTTTAAATGACGCCAGGCATCTAGTAGACTCCATTTTCCTATTATTTTTTCCAATTTTATCACACTATTAACCTTTCTAAAGTTTTTTTTCTGCTTATCTATCTATTTTATTAAGTACACAATTGAAGTCACCTCCAAACCAGATTTCATATCTGAATCTGAATCATATAGTGCTTTGTTTAGCAAGTTGCCTTGGCTCTCTATTTTAGTATCAATCAACATGAAAAAAATTTTTCGATCCCTATCAACATTTGGTGCATATATATTAATTAAGATACAGAAAATTTCAGATATTTGCCCAGATAAAAAAAATATATCTTCCACTACTATCAATTTCTTTTGAAAATAATTCCGAATCCATTTTATTTGAAAATGAAATTGCCACACCACACGATAAATTTGAGCTTACTGTCCAAAAAGCACTGTCCCCCCATTCTTTTGTTCAAGAATTTGCCTCGTCATCTGATGCACAATGTGTTTTCTGGAGGAAGACAATATCTGCACCCCCATTTTTAAGATAATTAAAAATAGATGTTCGCTTGGCTCATTTTTCAGTATTATTTTATATAAATACTCAGTTTTTTACCTTTATTGCTGATCTAATTTTATGTGCTTCTTAGCTGTAGGAGGGCTATCATCAGTTGCCCTTTTTAGTTGTGGTTCTTCCAATCTTACATATTTGTTTATATTATCAATCACAGCCTTTGCACCCTTCCCACTAAGATGTATTTTATCTTGTAGGTAATGACTATTTATGTTTTTTTTTTCTGTAAAGCATTCAGGTTTTGGAATACAAATCGTACCTTGTTCAATTGTTTCCGCTTCGAGTTGTTTATTGATTCGATCACATCCATATTTTCCAGACCTTCTTCCATGAAATGGTACAATTCCACATACATATACATTTTCACTGAATTCCCTTGCTTTAGTTATCATTGTCCTTATATCCTCCTCAATTTCCTTGTCCGTTCTTATTATATCATTTGTCCCTGCATATATGACAATGTTTTCATACTTTCTTTGTTCCTTTTCTATTTCTAGTGTCAATCTTTGAAAAGTGCCTCCAGCGTATGATCTTTTTACTATTTTTTTATTCTTTACCTTTTTTTCCATGTGTGCCATTTGTGAATCTCCAATCAATAGGGTATCCATGTCTTCCTCATTGTTCTGCGTATTATTATCACTATCATCGACTTGCATTGGTGTTGCCGAGTTAGTTTTGTTTTCATCTGTTTTATTCTCTATCACAATTGCTTCTGAAGTTGAAACATTGTGGCTCTTTGTTTTCTGTTCAATTTCCTCAATGGTTCCCTGAATACTTGTTTCTGGAGAACCGTTTCCAGTTTCATGGCTCCTCAGGGTTCTTCTTTCAATTTCTTGACTGTTGCTTGTACTACTCTTATTCGTCTGGTTTGTATTTGATGTTTGTCTTTGTAACTCTTTTGTTATTTTATTAATTGTTGTGGCAGTCTGATCTTTCGTGCGTTGCTATTGAGTCAGATACACCTTCAATGTTTGTTTTTTCTTGATTTGCAGACTGTTTTCTTTTTTCAATGCAATCTTTTTCAAGATGAGGTTTTCCTTTCCCTCCACAAAACCTACATTTTTTTCTTCGAGGGCAAGCCTCGACTTTGTGGTTAAGTGAGTGGCATATATAACACCAGTTTTTAGGATTAGTTGGTCGTGTCGTATAATACACTCCAAATTCTTCTCCTGTACAATTACAAGGAAATCTGATCACCGGGGGGATATCACTGTTTAAAATGATTCTACATTTTCTGGTTCCATTTTCAGCACCATCTTCATCAAAAATTCTTCTTATTGATTTAATTTCTCCAAATTTGGACAAGATTTTATTAATTTTACTTTCCGGTACTTCCGATACATAACTGAGTGTTACTTCAGTAGCATTCGAAAACACCTCTTCTGGTTTAGTGTTATACTCTTTGTTTTGATATTTGTATTTAACACCATTTGTCATTACGCTGTCAAAGTTTTCTTTATTTCTCATTTTTATTCGCCAACAGCTTATCTTATCTAAGAATTATATACTGGATATACTTCCTTTACATGTTTGGTCATATATTAATTTTTTCATTTCGTCCCTTTTTAACCATCTGTTATATGGGAACTTGATATTAAATGTGTTAACTTGTTCGATGAAATCATATTCATCATCCCTTTGAGTTTCACCTTTTTCATTCGCCTCATCGTGGTCCTCTTCGCCCGACATAATTCAGGCCTCCTCCACCAGTCCACTTTCTGTCTTAGTCACAACGCAATAATCGGGCACATCTGTCTTAGACACGAACCTAACCTAACCACACTTCCGACCACCAGCTATAACATATAAAAATTTAAACATTTCTGAATTTTTCTTCTAACTCAGTTATTTACATATACATTCACTCGACCGAAAAACAGCTCCTCCAATTTCGTTACGACACGTGTTGCCCATGGTGCAGCCATGTGTGAAGCGTGAAATGACTGCCGCTCTAGACTTTCTGGATCTTTCTCACTCCCAAAGTAATTGATCAGCAGACGGACGCCTAAAAATTCTGGATCTTTCTATTCTTAGGCGCGAAGTAGGAAACCCGCAGGGTTTTTGTTGTTTTCGCACAGAGTCGACTGGTAAACTCAAACAATTGAGCCGAAAGTAATTTCACACAATATAATTAGGTCCGAATTGTTTGCATAGTCTTTTGAACGCATATATAACGGACTAAGTTCTCGTTATCTCACAAAAACGCTTTGTGAATGATCGCAAGATGTAACACACAGGGGTTACGTCGAAATCATATGCAAAGGCTTCCCACAACTTTTGCAGTTTTGCGCAGACTAAACCTATTCCGCGACGCGGCGGCTGTGAAAAAAGTCTTTAGAAAGCGCTAAATCCTGAAATTGATATGTTATGATTTCGTTACTTTTGATCAGAGTAAAATCGAATGCAATTGGGATTGACTATTATATTCAATCAAACTTTAATCGATGTCTTTTTAGTTTGGTTAGTTGAAACATTGATAGGTTAGTCTGACGGCGGTCTGGAAATGTCCACGTTTTCGTCAATTTGTCTGGCTTTGTTGTCGGGATTGCTAGTTTCGAATGTCTACGGAACAGCTAACATATACAGTGAGGCCGTGGAAAAGTTAACAGCTGCAAATTCGAAGTTCGCTGTGGATCTTTACAGGGAAATTATTGCACAACCCAAAACAGTAAATGTGGTATTCTCTCCAGTCAGCGTCTCAGCAGGTATGAAAACTTGTTTGTCTATCTTGTATAATAGTATAATGATATTATGAGCAATAATATCGCTTTCATTTGTTAAAGAAGTTGCGATCCCTTGCGAAATTATTGAAAATGGTAATATTATGACTTGTAATGAAATTGCACTATTTAACAGCTTTGGCAATGGTGAAGTTAGGAACGAAGAAAAATTCCACCAAACAAATTGCAGAAGCGCTTCATTTAAAAGATGTTGAAGCATCACTAATTAATTCAGCATTTGGTGAACTGAATGGACTTCTTTTTGACAAGGTAATTTTAGATTATATTAATATTTTCATGCAATTCTCAGAATCAAAAAATATACACATTACATTTTATGCGTTTTTACTTATGTATGATCTTTATGCCAAACTTTTTTGTAGCCTAAGGACAACATCACCCTGAAAGGTGCGAATGGAGCATTCATTTCAAAGACTGTCAGTGTGTTGAATGACTATAAAAATGCTCTCTCGGTGTTTGGAGCGAAAATTGGAGATGTGAGTATATAAACTTACATTGCATGCTAATATGAGAGTGTTCATATAATAATTAGACTAATTCTTTTTATAGTTGGATTTTGGGGACAAGGCATCTGTATCTCACATCAATAAATGGATTTCTCAAGAAACTGGCGACCTCATTCCAAATATGCTCAACGATGACGATCTAGATGCGACAACTGCTTTGGTCCTTGTCAACACCCTTTATTTTACTGGTGAATGGCACTCTGGTTTTACACCAATGCACACTGATAAAAGAGCATTTTATGTGTCGCATTACAGAATCATCAATACTGCATTCATGTATCAAAGAGGTGAGAGAGAGAAGCGTTTCATTTTTTCAAATAATTTAAATCAATTTAGGAAATAAGTATTAAATACATAATGTAAGTTTTAAGTAATGCTTATTTCTAATTTTTACAGGAAAGTTTCGTTTTCGGTATATTGAATCATTGAGTCTTCAGGTTTTGGAATTGCCCTACGTTGACCAAGATATCAGCATGTACCTTTTCCTGCCAGACAATTTTGATCTTGCATCTGTTGAGAAGAACTTAAACTATGAGAACCTTACCAATTGGATTTCCAACATGGACTACGAAACTGTTGATGTAAGTCTCAATTTCTTCAAATAATGTACTTTGTCAAATCTATTATGAATTTTGATCCGGTCTGTTTTATGGTCATCAGTTGGGTTGGTTATGACAATACGGAGTAATTCAAATATATTCGTTAAAGTATAAAAAAACACGATTATATTTCAAATGCTTAAATATATACACGATCATGTGGGTTACAACCTTCATTGCTATGCAGGAATCACATCTTTACTAAAATCTCGATTAAATCAGTTTATCATTGTGTTGGTTTTAGATCACATTACCAAAATTTAAAGTGGAGGCTGGCATTGAACTTCAAAAATCATTGCAAAACCTGGGTATCAAAGATATATTTTCATCCGGCCAAGCTGACCTATCTGGAATAAGTGGTGACAAATCACTCTTCGTTGATGCCATTTTTCACAAAGGTGTACTAGAGGCAAGTTTGACATTTTTTCAGTTTAGGGGAATATTATTGAATACTAGTGAATCTTATACAATTTCCATCAGGTTACTGAAGAGGGCAGCACGGCGGCCGCGGCCACCACTGTCCGGATATGGCACGCTCAATTGATCTCGCAATCAGATTTTTTTGCTGATCATCCATTCATATGGTATGCTGGTAATATTAAATAGTAATATTTTACTTGTGATAATTCAGGTGAATCATCTAGGGGGATTGGTTGAGGCGGAGCGTGAGGAAGCCAACCGTACACCTGCTGACAAAAGAATTATGTTTTATGCGGATCATCCTTTCATCTTCCTGATCAAAAACATGAAAAGTGGTGTCATGTATCAGCTTGGAGCATTCAAACGTCCAGAAGGCAAGGAACAAAATCATGATGAGCTATGACCAGAAAATTGCTTATGCCACCTCCACTACTATCTCTCACAATTTTTTCCAATCATAATCTGTAAACAATTTACATGAAGTTGCTCAACTTTTCACTGCTTATAAAGCTGGTGCTTTTTTTGATAGCCATTTTCAGTATTCATAATTAAATTTTTGCAGTATAAATCTGGTTATAATCACTGGTACTACTTCCTCTTGAACAGATAGACAGTGCATGTAGCTTTTTGATAGTTGGGGTGTTCAAGAGTTGCATTGGCCCTTATTTCCGATGAGCCTTGCATGAATCTGACAATGAAGCGTAGCCATATAGCTTGCAGCATTTTCTTAGAAATTATAGTTAACTGGGTGAGAGAGTTCAAGTTTTTTTTTTCTATAGTTTGGATGAATTACTGACGAGCTATGGGAGATGGACCTGCATGCAATCCAGAATGGTTCACCAACTTTCAGTTAAATAAGTTTTGCTCCTGATTTTGTTCTAAAGTTTCGAGCAATCGGATTTATATCTGTTCACTAGGATGACACTATACAAAAGTGTACCCACCCGATGGAATATTATCAAATATTAAAATAATCTCACAATTGCTTGCTGCACAATTCACGTGTACACACGTAGAATTTACGGCTGGTCAACAATACAAAATCTGGACAGTTGATCAGATGTGAGAACATGCTCTTCGCCTTATATAGACAGTTTTAAGTCCTATCTAGGCGGTTCCATAAGAATATGAGATAATAAAAAAATTCACTGAACTGCTGTGACAAGAGTACAAGACAAACCATATTTCAAAGAATGTCTTATCCCAAGCATGACTAGGAACCTAGACTGGTATACCCTCAAATCTTCATGATCAACAACAGATATGAAATATTCATTAAGTCTCCAATCATTTGGTTTATTTGATCAAGCAAAAAAACAGATTTGTTCTGGCTTCAATTGTCATTCATCAAGAATGCTGGCTAGTAAGAGTTTGACACATCAATTAAGTCCCCAATTAACAGTTGTAATGGTTCTTGTAGTATTGAAATATTATTTTGATGGCAAGTAATTGACATGATACTGCTATTATTTATGTAGCGAGAAATTTAGATTCTGTAGGGCCAATGTTTCCCTATTCCTCTCCAAGCAGGAATTTAAATATTTTGCATGTAGTATTATTGTGAAACATAGATATGCATATGTTTAAACTATACAAAAGCCAGAAGGCTAGTTGCACATATCACAAGCAAATGTTCCATTCAAGATTGAGTAACAAATTCAAACAGAAGTTTTTATATACAGTGGGGACAGGGGCGCAGCCAGAGGGAGGGGGGGGGGTTACATGGGTCGTAATCCCCCGTTTGGAATCGTTTTTTTTTAATAGTGTTACGTTTACTTACAATAATTTTATTCTTTGCGTTATCACTTTCGCGCAGCGTCCGACTTTAATAATCATGTTCACGATTCGTTATCGCTTTACGCGGCAGTGGAGCTAGCTGCCAGCGGGGGGTTACAGAAGTCACAATCTTCACTAAACATTTTTAAATATAATTGTACTACCTTTCACTTGACACAAATAGCAACGGACGTATCACACTATATAGTGCGTGATTGCCACCAGGTAAACACATGTTGATAATAAATGAAGCACAACCGGTGTTAGCAAAACGATGTAATTTGCCGACGTTTCGAATTTCTATACAGAAAAACTTCATCAGGGCATGATATGGAAAGGACAAAAGTGGATACATATAGAGCAAGAAAAAGAAGAAAATGAAAAAATTATCATGGCGTCAACTCTAATCTAAAAGGATGATGATAAGATAATATGTGTAAATAAACAAACTAGCGCAAGTTCAAACAAAGAGGGGACTATTTAAACAATGATTTATATACAGGCGGGAGAAGTGTGGTTTCACTATAGCCGTCAAAACTATTCCGCAAGCGCGCTCTCGCCTCGACACATTCAACGATTTCACAAGCGCGCTCTCGCCTCGCCACATTCATATTTTTAATCACATACGTTATCGTTGTTTATCGCTAATTACGAATTTTAGTTATGTAGTGTATCTTTAACCAGCGATGGCACCAGGTTCATAAGCAAATAACAGACAAAATGAATTATTGGAAATCTATGGTTCATTAACAAAGGATTGCCAAATGTGGCAGCATCGAAGAAAAAGTGTCAAAAATAATATTCAATCTTCGATAAAACAAAATATTACAGAATAATGTTCAATCTTCGAACAAAAAGTATCGCAAAATAATGTTCAATCTTCGAGTAAAAAGTATCGCAAAATAATGTTCAATCTTCGAGAAAAAAAATATTACAGAATAATGTTCAATCTTCGAGAAAAAAAATATTACGGAATAATGTTCAATCTTCGAGTAAAAAGTATCGCAAAATAATGTTCAATCTTGGAATAAAAAGTATCGCAAAATAATGTTCAATCTTCGAGAAAAAACATATTACAGTATAATGTTCAATCTTCGAGATTTTTGGGTAGCAAAATCGTTTGGAATCGTCGTTCTCAATCAGTACGATACATGAGCTTGTTTTCAAACGATTGTAATCGTTATATGAAGTTATAAATACGGGAACATCAAATATATTTATTTTGGAAATGAAATTTCGTGACGCACTCAATAGTTTATGAATCATTGGCATTTGGCAAATACAGGGGGAATACTGCAGCAAAACGCTGGAAATCGAGTGGGCGTTAACGAATCAAGTTGCCGCAATGGAGCGTATCGCGTCAGACACTCCTCATTGGTCAAGGCTTTGGTTGCGCATCATGGTATGTTAGTCGTTGGGCAAATATATATCATTAATTTATGCTATTTCTTCATGTTTCATGATTGCTAATATTTCATTCTGTTCTTATTCTCCATTTTTGCGTTATTTCAGTTAAAATCATGTGTGGCATTTTATTTAACCGTTGACAATGGGGTAATAACCGGCGATTACTAAAAGGTTGAAATGGGACATGCAAAAACAAAATAAACGAATTGACGCCTGTCAAAGGGGGCGAGTTCTGGCGACAAAGAGCCACATATGTCGGTGTTTCTCTATAATCGGCATCACTTTGAAACTCTAAAACGCAAGGACACCCCTCGGAGTGTAGACTTGCGCATAGGGAAATATTGGATTACGATTGCTGAATAAGCGAAAAAAACAAATTTATTACAAACTTATTTACTTGCTTGAAACGACGATAAACCAATTTAACCCTGTTGCCAAAAAAAAATAGCATGCATTATTACAAACTGGTAATAATATGTTAATAAATCGCCTCTAAAAGTAGAGAAGCGTTCTGTGCAGATATCACAGGAATTTAAATTCGCGACGAATTCACTTTCAGTAATATAGTTAACGGCGCATTGAAATGAAAAGTTGAATATTCATGACCGAAGAGAATGGTCGGCGATTGCTGAAAGTAGGACATGCAAAGAAAGGCTAATGAGACATAGCGCCGCACATATTCTTTTGCCATCATCGGAGCATCTCTTCAACGACCTATAAACGCGTTCTTATTTCACCCCCCCCCCCCCCCCCATGAAAAAATCCTGGCTGCGCCCCTGAGTGGGGAGGAATGGAGGATTTGAAAAATAGACCAAAAATTGCACCAAAAAAAGATTGGAAACCACTTCACTAAGGCTTCCCTATAACAATGTACTATTGTCAGCTTGAACTGTCAGGATGATAAGTTGCTTGCTGAATGTTAACAGTTTTTAACAATTCACAAATATCATCATCTCTGAATCTATCTGCAAACGAATCTATCATGCCTGAATGGGTGGCAGGATAGGAAACCAAATTAATTTTTTCACTTTTATTTATGGTGTTATCTTGAACAAACAACTTTCTTGGTTGACGTCGTAAGATGACGTTCTGTCTCAGTTTTAACATGTCAGGTTGTATGTCAGATCCCACAGTTGCATATTTCTGCCATATGACTCTGGCAGTCTCACAATCGCCATGCGATTTGTAGACTTGCAGTTTGCACAAGAAATCACCAATTACTTTTTGACCTTTGGTCTCTATGAGTGAACGATCAAGAGTGATAAGAGCATCTGCCTTTCCGTCATTTTTGCATGTAGTGTGCATAACAGTCACAATACCAACCTTCATCAAAACTCTGAGAATGACATATCTTGCTTGCATATGAGCTTGCCTCCATGTTTTATTTTCTGGGGTGTAGTGCAGAAGTTCTTGAACTTCTGCCCAAACCATATTTAGCCAATTGACATAAATGATATCATCGGCAGATTATCCTTCATGTCCAAAAATCTTGAGTGCATCCCTGTTGAGGCACAGGTATAATCCCACACATTCTGCCCTACATTCCTCATATGGTGAGGAAAGTTCAACAAATTTGCTATCCCACGTTTCACCAGATTTGTACCATTTTTTCGACTAATTTATTTGTCAATGGATTGATGACTTTCTCTTTATCAAAATTCATGGTTCCATATTCCTTTGTGCGAAACAATTTCCCACTGCCGAGTCCTAACAACTCATGCAATCCAACTTGAACTTCAAAAGATTTACTTTTGTAATTCTTAAAAATAGCCTTCATCGGAAAGAAACCATACTTTTTATTCTACAGGATACGCTGCAGATAACACATTCTCAAGTGATACATTCTCGAATCCTTCCGACTGACGAGTGTCATCATAGTTTGGTATATTGATACCAGCAGGGATACCACTAGAGAACGACCACATGAGTGTGAAATTTGTTGCAAAACATTCACTCAAAAGAATCACTTGACAGCCCATTTACGATTGCATTTTTACGATGAGACACAAAGTCAACGTAGAAGTGAAGATTGCGAAAAAGTACTCTTCGACATGCGGAGTGTAACTATTCACATGAGACAACACACAGGGAAAAGAACATATAAATGCGATGAGTGTGGAAAGGGCTTTTTTGACAAAAGTAACTTGAGAAAACATATGAATCGACATACAAAAAAATTTGTCTGTGAAATCTGTGAACGGCAATTTGGCTGCAAGTCTCATCCTAATCATCATATGCTTACACATACAAAGGAGAAGAGATTTGGATGCACAATTTGCGATAAGTTATTTGCACGTAAAGAGAATTTAAAGTTGCACATGAGAAGACATACTAATGAATATCAATTCAAATGTGAAATATGTGTCGTCATCAAGGTGCAGCAATGCGAACTGAATGTTCATATGCACGGATGAAAAACCGTTTACCTCTAAATTATGTGGAAAGACATTTAGTCAACAAGGTAGTCTGACTGTTCCTTTGCAAACAGTACATTCCAACGCAAAGCCTTATGAATGTGAGATATGTGGAAAGAGATTTGCCGTACAAGCATATGTCAACGCCCATATAAAGCGTAACCATTCGAAATGCAGAAGTGTTTCAAATACAGACAAAGTTGAACAAGAACGTATTGATCACATGTATTCAGAGAGCACTGTTATTCCTCATGAGTTCGATCAAAACGAAGAGACGTCGCAGCCTAAATTACAAACAACTCAAGTAATTGAAATCAAAGAAGAGTTGCACTCAGGATCTGATCACGAATAACTTGATTATATGCGCAAGGTGTTATGAACATGCTCACGCCATTTATTCACTTATTCCACACTTCTGATAGACGAAGGTTTTGCCTGGGACATGAACCTCTTTCAGGAAAAATACTTTTTGATACACAACTGATGTATTTGAATCAGAATGTTCGTCAGTGAATAAGATTTGATATTTTTCCTATGGTTAGAAATTCAGGGATGGCCAATACCGAATAGTTCACTATTTCGAATACATTCGAAATTATTTTATTATTTTTTTCGAATACTTCGAAAATAAAATCCACTAATTGAAGCTTATCTAAATGTATGTAGGAATTTCCATACAATAAGCAATAGAATAACTGCTATCTACAAGTTACAACCTAGCTATATTACCAGGTATTTCATATTTGCAGATTATTGCGATATATATTTTATATACCATGAGTCATGTTAACAGAATTAAATTAATAGGGCAATAGTGGTATCGGTGATGGATTTGAATATTTGCGCAACACAAAATCATCCTAGTAAAACGCCCATACTTTTAAATACCAACCATTATCCAAAATATTTGCCAAAAAGCGGGATAAAGTATGAGTTATTTTTCCGACTTGTGAAAATTTTTTCGTGAGTACAAAAATGCGAATCAAAAATTAATTATATTCGGGAACTTTACCACACATTTTAAGTCCGCAGATCGCCGTTGTATGTTTAAGTAATAATACTTTAATTATTTTATATATATGAAAATAGGAATCAAAAACTATTTATAATCGGGTTGTTTACCACACATTCTAAGTCCACAGATCGCCGTTGTATTTTGTAAATACGAAAATAGGAATCAAAAATTAATATTTATCGCGAGTTTGCCACACAATTTATGTCCACAGATTGCCGTGATATTGTGCCGAATATAATTAGTTTTTGATTCCTATTTTCGTACTCACGAAAAAAATCGTCACAAGTCGGAAAAATAATTTATACTTTATCCCGCATTTTTGGAACTAATTTGAATACTGGTTGCCATTGATTTGTATTTAAAAGTATGGACTTTTTACTAGGATGATTTTGTGCTGCGCAAACTATTCGAATCCATGACCGATCCATGCCCGATCGTGTTAATTTAATTCTAATATCATATATCAAATGTTGGTAAATCGGGCAGTTTACCACACATTTTAAGGCCACAGATCGCCGTTGCATTTTAGAATTATAATAGTTTTATTATTTTGTAAATACGAATCCGAAATTAATTACAATTGGGCAGTTTACCACATATTTCATGTCCACAAATACCCGTGGTATTTGGTATTAATACTTTCATTATTTTATCAATATGAAAAATCAATATTTAATAATATCGGTCAGTTTACCACACATTTTATGTCCACAGATTGTCGATACAACCATGAGTTACGTTGAACAGAATTATATTAATACAGCATGACATTTTAAATGCTGATACCAGTAATGAATTGAATTATTTTGCACAACAAAAATCATCCTGGTAAAGGATCGATACTTTTAACTATTGTTATCAAAATTATTTGCCAGAAATTATTTTCTAATAAATCGACTTGTTTTTCCAATTTGTGACAATTTATTGGATATCGTAACAATTACGGCTATAAATACCGTATTTCCCGGCTAACAATTCCACATGGCAAATAAGACGATGCCTATTTTTAGCACTCAAAAAAGTTTTTTTTCCATATAGGCCTCCAATAACAATAAGACGAGTAGAAAAATTGTGTCCCTGATGTTCAGTTATGCTAATATGCGCTAATAATTTTATATGTTTAGAACCAGATCATGTTAGTTTGGTAGAATCATACTCACAGAATTAACTATATTTAACAATTGAGCGGTAAATTTAAGTTGTAAAGCGGCAATCATTTTGGACAACCTATTAACCCGAATGTTAAAATGGTTTTGAAATGTGATAAGTACTACACTGTACTTCCACGGGTTATTTCACAGCTGTTCTTTCCTGTCCCTGTCGTGTTCTGCTGAATCGGCAAAACGAAAGGGTCACAAATCACTTTATCTCGGTCGCCGTGTTTCTCTTTAAAGTAACGATAACCGGCCTGCGATTAAACATCATGATTGGCAGACCCTAAGACCCAAATATAAGGTTACACAAATCATGCTTGAGAAGACTCATGCGACTAATAAGCTGGCCACATGGAAATAAAATAAACATAATTTCTTAATTAGACGCCCCCCCCCCCCCCCCAAAAAAAAAAAATAAAAAAAATCGGGCCTAGAAAAGCGACTTATTAGGCGGGAAATACGGTAATTGTCAATTTTTCGACGTAATGGAAATGAATTTGTAAATTAAAAGCCTCGTAGACGTATGTCGTCAATGTCCACCCACGCAAACGTGTAAATGTGTGGCAACACTATGCGACGTACGGTCGCACAGAATATAAAGTTTCAATCAAAGTGCCGATTCTATTTCATCGTCATTACAATACGTGAGACAGCGTAAAAAGTCGTTTGAAGATTCGCGTAAAACGAAACACCACGTTTACGGCGAAAAGTGGCTACTATTCGGAATTATTCGAAAATCAGCCGAAAAGGTATTCGAATACTTTGATATTCGAATACATTCGAATATTCGATTCGTTTTGGACAACCCTGGTTAGAATACATATTCGGTCCTCACCATCATTCATGATTTGGAATAACAGCAGCAAATATCAAGCGTAACTCGTACGAAGAAAACTTCAAAATGAACTAGTTATCTTGTAGTGTATATAAATATTTTTGGCGCTTCCGAAGTGCACCAAAATGGCGCACAGCCTGAACCCTAACCCGGTACACATACTATGTTCGGGTTGTGCGCCATCTTGGTGCACATAATTCTGGAGATCCATATTTTTTTTATTGTTGACTCAAAAGTGTATTTTAAATTGAAACGAATGTTAAATTATGTGTTTATGTATATTACTGCAATAAAAGCCACCACGGTGGCCTTGTACAACAGCTTACTACATAAACGGTGGAGGAGGGGGGTGTATGAGCTTTGCATGCAAAATATGAAAACAAAATAATGAAATTGGACTATTGGCCATTGTGGTCTATCTCGCACAAAACATTGCCTCACATGCAAGTCTGCGGTTCAACTCAAGACTTGGCTCATATAGGCAAATGGTTTAGGTAGACTCATTACTTTTTAGTATGAATCAGAGCGTATTATAATTGGGTGGTTTCAATTAAAATGGGTTCCAAAAGCAAATCGTATGAAGGGGGCGGCGTTGGTAACCACCGATCTTGTTGTTTAGCACACATTTAGACCGATCGCGGTCAGGATAAATACCATCAGTTAGTAACGGCAAACGGCGATTGTTTCGTAGCGGGATAATGGCATTTGTATGTAGAATGAAAGGGAGTGATTTATGCGAATAAAATTGCATTGGTGTCAAAATTAGAAGAAGTCCGTACCACCACCTCAAAACCAAACACCCAAAAAAATTATTTGTCGTCGTCCAAATGCGCGAGGGACACGACTCAAAGAAAATTTTGGTGACATTGCTATCAATATACTTCGGCTGTAGTGAGCACTGATATGGACGATTTGTCTATTTACAGCGAGCGGTGAATTTTATATAAGGTAAAATGTGTTTCGTAATTTTGGTTTGTTTATTCCGGTCATCTACATTCGAATATCGATTCTCCTCGTCAAGCATGTACCAGATCTTGCGCTCTGGTCGACATCGATGTTTTCTTTATTTCTCGAAGGGCCGCGAGTTTTGCCCAACAATATCGAAAGCTATGGTGGTCATTGGTCGAGGAAAATTATAGGAATAAATTTGCAATCCAAATTTAATTCAATATGATTATTATCTTACGTGTAGGCTTTGATCATCCTTATCGCCAATAAGTACAATATCTTTGCTACTGGCTTCGGTATACGTTTTTTTTTTCTGTTTGTACTTTGCAATCGTGTGTATGTTATTTTTGCGTTAAATAAATTTCTGAAATTTAGTCACTGCGTAAAAACGTGTTCAGATATTCGCGATAGCTTTGTGCAACCCAAGCGTTTGATTCAGCGACGCGCAAATGCTAACGTAAATCAGAACTGGTACATATATATATATTTGAGTATGGGGCCCGCAATGCGTTTCCTCATCTGAAAGTTGCCCGCGGCACAAAAAGGTTGGACATGTCTGTAATTATTTCATGATACTCAGACAATCTCACGGGATTAAGAGAAACCAAACCACTAATACTAAAATACAGCTTCAAAAATGATTTTCGAGTTTATGAGCTTTACATGAATGATATGGAAACAAAATAGTAAGTCAGTATTGGGTGTTTTCAATCCAAATGGGTTTCATAAGCAGCAAATCGTATGAGGGGTTAAGGTTGTGAAGATTGGTAACGACTGATCTAGTAGTTTAGTACATATTTAGACTGATTGAAGCATGCAATCAGGTTGCAAATCATCAGTTAATACGGGTATAAAGAGATTGTTTTGGACAGGGCTGTCGCAATTACCCAATCAAACCATAGTATCTATAATAGGGATGGCGAACCACTGATCGACGAGTCACATAGTAACCCACCGCGATCACGGAATAATGCAAAAACATACTAATATTTTAATGATAATAAAAACAGCTTCAATATAATTTTACATGAAACGAATTGTTATAAGTGTAGTGGCAATTATTATAAGTGTATTGAGCTGGTTTAGTAATTTTCGAAACCCCCAATTCGGACGACGTATCTGGGTCCATGTATAATCTTATGTAGCTACTGGTTGTCACATCTAGCCCAGTGATCGACAAACTTTATGTACCTGCGGGGCAACATTCACTTTTCCGGTAGCGTGTGGAAAACATATAATTCTATAAGAGTGGAGTTCCCGTCCAAGCTCTTAGAACCACAAAAATGATTTACCGCTACATTATGAAGTTTCCTCTGTATTTATTTTCGCACATGAATCTGCGTTTATAAAGTTCAAAAATACACAAACACATCGAATGTTTATAAGATTAGCAAGTTTCCCGTTGATTTTATATCTGTGGGCCACATTTTTCTGTTCTATAATAAAAAAAAGTTTGACCAATTCAATAAACAATGTTTGCCATTCCTGTCATGGACCGTCTTCTTCATCTCTCGTATAGACTGTTTGTTATCATCCCAAATATCAATGAATGATCGCATTTCGTTGCACTTCGAGTAATTGTCACCGAGATAGGTCAATGATCTCTCTTTCCGTGTGTTGTTAAATATACACAACGGATTATCGAACACGTAAGTGGATCTTTTTAATATTATGTTGTTCTTGTTCCTTGTCAGAGGACCAATCCCTTTGAAACTTTCAGTGCTTGCGGATTGAATTTTTCGCTAGAAGGCTATTACTTTTATTTTTTTTAAATATTCCGTTAAGCTGTATGGGATCCGTTTTTTGTGTGCTGTAACGTACAAAAATTGCCACCATGTGGCGGTTCCGCGAACGCATATGAGCACAACGTGTCCATATATTTGAACATGACTCTCCTGTTACTAATATATAGATTTCTCATTGTTGCATTGCAAAATACAATCTTTCGAAAAGAACTTTCGATAATGTGATTCTAACTTGAGGTCCGGTTATCTAGCACAGGGCTTGCCAAACGTTTGAGCTCGCGACCCCTTTTAATATATTTTTTTCGCGGTCCTTCCCGGCGTACATGGCCACTATCATACCGCGCGGCCTCAAAAGCAATATTCTTGTAGGGTTCCATGACGCTGATTGCGGTCGGACTGCTGTTATATTACTATACTGTTGCCCATGATTACCCTGGTTGTGCCTGGAGTCTCTTTTTTTGTTACGGTTTTGGATTTTCTTGGACATTCTTTCCTTCACTGCTTAAATGTGTTCGATTTATTCTATTCTACTTGTATCAAAGTTAGACATTTATCACAGGTGTCGCTGCTAGATAACCAACATTGGTTTTTTCGCGTCACCCTTCACCATGAAATGCCTTTATTTATGTTTTCTCTAATTTTTGTTCGCATTACGTGTATGTTTCATTTTGGTGAAAAATAAACGACTGACTGACCTTGTTCACGTTAATAATGCAGTTCGAAATATGCATTTCGATATATTTTTTTTAATTCTCAACTTTTAGTAGCCTAGTCAATAACAAAAACAAGCATGTATTTACTTAGATTAACGTTACTCGATTATTCAGTGTAACGGGTGCAAATGCTTTTTGCTGTTCGGCCAGCCAAGCCGTGGCTCAATGTTTGTTTATGCAGGCCTACATGATGAATTACGATGTCTGGCCACCGGCATGTCCTTATCCGGAATTGTTCACTCTTACTGATTAAAATAGCATAGGGCAGTGCGGCGCCAAATTATCAAGGAAAACACACCTACACGGAAAATATGCTGCTCCAAAATAAAACACAATCATCGTTGATATTTACTTTATGCCGTTTGAGGGCTACAAACATGTAGGCCTAAGGAATGAAGGCAAAAAGTTAACTTTTTTTTTTTTTTACCTCTGCCTGGTTTTTCTTTAAAGTGCTATAAAATCACTCGTGTTCGATAAAATCAGTTCAGCAAATGGATAAATACAGACTACGAAATTGCAACTTGCAGGGTTTATCTCTTCTGTTACAATAGACCCTACGTAACAGATAGAAACAACATAGAACGGTAAAATGAATTTGATCATTCTCATCAGTTGCAACAATGAGAAACAATAAGACATTTACAATGAATAAAATCGAGGCGCACTTCGCCTAAGGGAACCGCTAGCTTAACGATTAAAGCCGGCATTGTTATGCAAGCACGGTCTTACGATCAAAATATGCAATATTATACGAGCGCGATGATTCTACCGTGTTTCTCCGAAAATAGGACCAAGCCTGGATTTTAAAAAAGTCCGGTGGAAGTTTGTCGTTTCAATTTTGCTAGGGTGTCGTAAAGTTTCGCATTTCGTGAATATTTCAACCAACCCATATCTTCTACTTTTACTGAAAAAGGGGAAGATTAAATCGATCTTGCCTGTGATGGTGTTATATTAAAAAAGGTTGATTCTGAAAATTCGGTTTTATGTAAATAAAGATTATTTTTCCTTTGTTCAAAAATCGTTGCGCACTCCTATCCCCTTTGCGATTTCGTATTTATATGAAGCAGGGTTTTTACCATGGTGATCATAAATCAAAACGTGCTATTTATAAGTAAATGGAAATCGGTATTCATATTTTGTATATTAAAAAATATCATTATTCTCTACATCCCCCCAAAATAGACCCTAGTGTTATTTTCAAAAGAAAATTAAAGACACTGTCTTATTACCGGGAAACACGGTATGATGATGTATTCGCTCGGAAATTTTTGTTTTACACTATTTTTAATAATTGTATTTCGAATCAAGAGTCTGAAAAAGTACAATAAATATAGTACCTTGTGTAAAATTGATGTTTTCTTTGCGGCCCCTAAAATTTGTTTCGCGGCCCCTAGTTTGGGAAGCCCTGATCTAGCATGTTCCAAAAGATTCGATAATCTCCAGACACTCGGTCAGGGAAAATATACTAACAAATTTTATTAAAGACCAGTATTACTTAGTCAAATCTGGCATGTTATGGTGGATTTTTCGTCATATTTCGATATTAATAATTTTGGTATTGCAACGATAGTATTCCAATTTCAAATAGCTAAATTAGTTTATCGCGAAAAAGTCAAGATAATGAAGTATAAACAAAACCGTATTCAACTTCAGTGTAATAATACAAGCTTATCTTAGGATGCAATGCTATCTGTAATATTAAATAAAAAAAAGATAAAGAATGCTTATTTTTAGAGTGCTCGCGTTCACAAAGAGTCTGGCGCCATGGACGATAGATAAACTTTGAGCCTTCCCGTTCTCGATGAATCTAGCGCTAAAAATAACAAACGTAGTTCCATTCTAGTTTGAGTGTCTTATCTTAGCGATATTTACTTTGCACCAGACTGTGTATTATCATTGGTAAAACTGGAGCGCCCGTGTGACTTTTATTATCTGATAATTTAGGTAGACATTTGTTTACAATAAAACTATTTATCCGATTGTATTACACATATATATACACTTTAATCAGCTTCTTTCATTCAATATTCTGATGAAATACTTCCAGATACTAGCAACCAAAATGGAGGAGGATATAGAAAGTAGGTCTCACGAATGCGGTATTTGTAGTAAAAGTTTTCGTTCGATTAGTAAACTAAGAACCCATCAATTGACGCACACCGGGGAACGACCACATAAGTGCGACACTTGTGGCAAGGGATTTACTCAAAATTGTAACTTGAAACGCCACGTGCGATTGCACTTCCCTGATATGCCACTGAATCAAAAGAAAATTGTTAAACAGAGAAAGTTGCACGAATGCGGTATTTGTGGTAAAAGTTTTCGTTGGATTGGTCATTTCCAAAACCACCAAAACAAACATAATCCGCAATCCGCAAAATCTAGGAAGGAAGATTAATCAAAGTAAGTTGCACCAATGCGGTATTTGTGTTTCGTAATTTTGGTTTGTTTATTCCGGTCATCTACATTCGAATATCGATTCTCCTCGTCAAGCATGTACCAGATCTTGCGCTCTGGTCGACATCGATGTTTTCTTTATTTCTCGAAGGGCCGCGAGTTTTGCCCAACAATATCGAAAGCTATGGTGGTCATTGGTCGAGGAAAATTATAGGAATAAATTTGCAATCCAAATTTAATTCAATATGATTATTATCTTACGTGTAGGCTTCGATCATCCTTATCGCCAATAAGTACAATATCTTTGCTACTGGCTTCGGTATACGTTTTTTTTTTCTGTTTGTACTTTGCAATCGTGTGTATGTTATTTTTGCGTTAAATAAATTTCTGAAATTTAGTCACTGCGTAAAAACGTGTTCAGATATTCGCGATAGCTTTGTGCAATCCAAGCG
Source organism: Styela clava (assembly GCF_013122585.1). Lineage (NCBI taxonomy): Eukaryota > Metazoa > Chordata > Ascidiacea > Stolidobranchia > Styelidae > Styela > Styela clava. Next base: position 16,665,845 of record NW_024102836.1, read on the forward strand.
TTTGATTCAGCGACGCGCAAATGCTAACGTAAATCAGAACTGGTACATATATATATATTTGAGTATGGGGCCCGCAATGCGTTTCCTCATCTGAAAGTTGCCCGCGGCACAAAAAGGTTGGACATGTCTGTAATTATTTCATGATACTCAGACAATCTCACGGGATTAAGAGAAACCAAACCACTAATACTAAAATACAGCTTCACAAATGATTTTCGAGTTTATGAGCTTTACATGAATGATATGGAAACAAAATAGTAAGTCAGTATTGGGTGTTTTCAATCCAAATGGGTTTCATAAGCAGCAAATCGTATGAGGGGTTAAGGTTGTGAAGGTTGGTAACGACTGATCTAGTAGTTTAGTACATATTTAGACTGATTGAAGCATGCAATCAGGTTGCAAATCATCAGTTAATACGGGTATAAAGAGATTGTTTTGGACAGGGCTGTCGCAATTACCCAATCAAACCATAGTATCTATAATAGGGATGGCGAACCACTGATCGACGAGTCACATAGTAACCCACCGCGATCACGGAATAATGCAAAAACATACTAATATTTTAATGATAATAAAAACAGCTTCAATATAATTTTACATGAAACGTATTGTTATAAGTGTAGTGGCAATTATTATAAGTGTATTGAGCTGGTTTAGTAATTTTCGAAACCCCCAATTCGGACGACGTATCTGGGTCCATGTATAATCTTATGTAGCTACTGGTTGTCACATCTAGCCCAGTGATCGACAAACTTTATGTACCTGCGGGGCAACATTCACTTTTCCGGTAGCGTGTGGAAAACATATAATTCTATAAGAGTGGAGTTCCCGTCCAAGCTCTTAGAACCACAAAAATGATTTACCGCTACATTATGAAGTTTCCTCTGTATTTATTTTCGCACATGAATCTGCGTTTATAAAGTTCAAAAATACACAAACACATCGAATGTTTATAAGATTAGCAAGTTTCCCGTTGATTTTATATCTGTGGCCCACATTTTTCTGTTCTATAATAAAAAAAAAGTTTGACCAATTCAATAAACAATGTTTGCCATTCCTGTCATGGACCGTCTTCTTCATCTCTCGTATAGACTGTTTGTTATCATCCCAAATATCAATGAATGATCGCATTTCGTTGCACTTCGAGTAATTGTCACCGAGATAGGTCAATGATCTCTCTTTCCGTGTGTTGTTAAATATACACAACGGATTATCGAACACGTAAGTGGATCTTTTTAATATTATGTTGTTCTTGTTCCTTGTCAGAGGACCAATCCCTTTGAAACTTTCAGTGCTTGCGGATTGAATTTTTCGCTAGAAGGCTATTACTTTTATTTCTTTTAAATATTCCGTTAAGCTGTATGGGATCCGTTTTTTGTGTGCTGTAACGTACAAAAATTGCCACCATGTGGCGGTTCCGCGAACGCATATGAGCACAACGTGTCCATATATTTGAACATGACTCTCCTGTTACTAATATATAGATTTCTCATTGTTGCATTGCAAAATACAATCTTTCGAAAAGAACTTTCGATAATGTGATTCTAACTTGAGGTCCGGTTATCTAGCACAGGGCTTGCCAAACGTTTGAGCTCGCGACCCCTTTTAATATATTTTTTTCGCGGTCCTTCCCGGCGTACATGGCCACTATCATACCGCGCGGCCTCAAAAGCAATATTCTTGTAGGGTTCCATGACGCTGACTGTGGTCGGACTGCTGTTATATTACTATACTGTTGCCCATGATTACCCTGGTTGTGCCTGGAGTCTCTTTTTTTGTTACGGTTTTGGATTTTCTTGGACATTCTTTCCTTCACTGCTTAAATGTGTTCGATTTATTCTATTCTACTGGTTGTCACATCTAGCCCAGTGATCGACAAACTTTATGTACCTGCGGGGCAACATTCACTTTTCCGGTAGCGTGTGGAAAACATATAATTCTATAAGAGTGGAGTTCCCGTCCAAGCTCTTAGAACCACAAAAATGATTTACCGCTACATTATGAAGTTTCCTCTGTATTTATTTTCGCACATGAATCTGCGTTTATAAAGTTCAAAAATACACAAACACATCGAATGTTTATAAGATTAGCAAGTTTCCCGTTGATTTTATATCTGTGGCCCACATTTTTCTGTTCTATAATAAAAAAAAAGTTTGACCAATTCAATAAACAATGTTTGCCATTCCTGTCATGGACCGTCTTCTTCATCTCTCGTATAGACTGTTTGTTATCATCCCAAATATCAATGAATGATCGCATTTCGTTGCACTTCGAGTAATTGTCACCGAGATAGGTCAATGATCTCTCTTTCCGTGTGTTGTTAAATATACACAACGGATTATCGAACACGTAAGTGGATCTTTTTAATATTATGTTGTTCTTGTTCCTTGTCAGAGGACCAATCCCTTTGAAACTTTCAGTGCTTGCGGATTGAATTTTTCGCTAGAAGGCTATTACTTTTATTTCTTTTAAATATTCCGTTAAGCTGTATGGGATCCGTTTTTTGTGTGCTGTAACGTACAAAAATTGCCACCATGTGGCGGTTCCGCGAACGCATATGAGCACAACGTGTCCATATATTTGAACATGACTCTCCTGTTACTAATATATAGATTTCTCATTGTTGCATTGCAAAATACAATCTTTCGAAAAGAACTTTCGATAATGTGATTCTAACTTGAGGTCCGGTTATCTAGCACAGGGCTTGCCAAACGTTTGAGCTCGCGACCCCTTTTAATATATTTTTTTCGCGGTCCTTCCCGGCGTACATGGCCACTATCATACCGCGCGGCCTCAAAAGCAATATTCTTGTAGGGTTCCATGACGCTGACTGTGGTTGGACTGCTGTTATATTACTATACTGTTGCCCATGATTACCCTGGTTGTGCCTGGAGTCTCTTTTTTTGTTACGGTTTTGGATTTTCTTGGACATTCTTTCCTTCACTGCTTAAATGTGTTCGATTTATTCTATTCTACTTGTATCAAAGTTAGACATTTATCACAGGTGTCGCTGCTAGATAACCAACATTGGTTTTTTCGCGTCACCCTTCACCATGAAATGCCTTTATTTATGTTTTCTCTAATTTTTGCTCGCATTACGTGTATGTTTCATTTTGGTGAAAAATAAACGACTGACTGACCTTGTTCACGTTAATAATGCAGTTCGAAATATGCATTTCGATATATTTTTTTTAATTCTCAACTTTTAGTAGCCTAGTCAATAACAAAAACAAGCATGTATTTACTTAGATTAACGTTACTCGATTATTCAGTGTAACGGGTGCAAATGCTTTTTGCTGTTTGGCCAGCCAAGCCGTGGCTCAATGTTTGTTTATGCAGGCCTACATGATGAATTACGATGTCTGGCCACCGGCATGTCCTTATCCGGAATTGTTCACTCTTACTGATTAAAATAGCATAAGGCAGTGCGGCGCCAAATTATCAAGGAAAACACACCTACACGGAAAATATGCTGCTCCAAAATAAAACACAATCATCGTTGATATTTACTTTATGCCGTTTGAGGGCTACAAACATGTAGGCCTAAGGAATGAAGGCAAAAAGTTAACTTTTTTTTTTTTTACCTCTGCCTGGTTTTTCTTTAAAGTGCTATAAAATCACTCGTGTTCGATAAACTCAGTTCAGCAAATGGATAAATACAGACTACGAAATTGCAACTTGCAGGGTTTATCTCTTCTGTTACAATAGACCCTACGTAACAGATAGAAACAACATAGAACGGTAAAATGAATTTGATCATTCTCATCATTTGCAACAATGAGAAACAATAAGACATTTACAATGAATAAAATCGAGGCGCACTTCGCCTAAGGGAACCGCTAGCTTAACGATTAAAGCCGGCATTGTTATGCAAGCACGGTCTTACGATCAAAATATGCAATATTATACGAGCGCGATGATTCTACCGTGTTTCTCCGAAAATAGGACCAAGCCTGGATTTTAAAAAAGTCCGGTGGAAGTTTGTCGTTTCAATTTTGCTAGGGTGTCGTAAAGTTTCGCATTTCGTGAATATTTCAACCAACCCATATCTTCTACTTTTACTGAAAAAGGGGAAGATTAAATCGATCTTGCCTGTGATGGTGTTATATTAAAAAAGGTTGATTCTGAAAATTCGGTTTTATGTAAATAAAGATTATTTTTCCTTTGTTCAAAAATCGTTGCGCACTCCTATCCCCTTTGCGATTTCGTATTTATATGAAGCAGGGTTTTTACCATGGTGATCATAAATCAAAACGTGCTATTTATAAGTAAATGGAAATCGGTATTCATATTTTGTATATTAAAAAATATCATTATTCTCTACATCCCCCCAAAATAGACCCTAGTGTTATTTTCAAAAGAAAATTAAAGACACTGTCTTATTACCGGGGAAACACGGTATGATGATGTATTCGCTCGGAAATTTTTGTTTTACACTATTTTTAATAATTGTATTTCGAATCAAGAGTCTGAAAAAGTACAATAAATATAGTACCTTGTGTAAAATTGATGTTTTCTTTGCGGCCCCTAAAATTTGTTTCGCGGCCCCTAGTTTGGGAAGCCCTGATCTAGCATGTTCCAAAAGATTCGATAATCTCCAGACACTCGGTCAGGGAAAATATACTAACAAATTTTATTAAAGACCAGTATTACTTAGTCAAATCTGGCATGTTATGGTGGATTTTTCGTCATATTTCGATATTAATAATTTTGGTATTGCAACGATAGTATTCCAATTTCAAATAGCTAAATTAGTTTAACGCGAAAAAGTCAAGATAATGAAGTATAAACAAAACCGTATTCAACTTCAGTGTAATAATACAAGCTTATCTTAGGATGCAATGCTATCTGTAATATTAAATAAAAAAAAGATAAAGAATGCTTATTTTTAGAGTGCTCGCGTTCACAAAGAGTCTGGCGCCATGGACGATAGATAAACTTTGAGCCTTCCCGTTCTCGAGGAATCTAGCGCTAAAAATAACAAACGTAGTTCCATTCTAGTTTGAGTGTCTTATCTTAGCGATATTTACTTTGCACCAGACTGTGTATTATCATTGGTAAAACTGGAGCGCCCGTGTGACTTTTATTATCTGATAATTTAGGTAGACATTTGTTTACAATAAAACTATTTATCCGATTGTATTACACATATATATACACTTTAATCAGCTTCTTTCATTCAATATTCTGATGAAATACTTCCAGATATTAGCAACCAAAATGGAGGAGGATATAGAAAGTAGGTCTCACGAATGCGGTATTTGTGGTAAAAGTTTTCGTTCGATTAGTAAACTAAGAACCCATCAATTGACGCACACCGGGGAACGACCACATAAGTGCGACACTTGTGGCAAGGGATTTACTCAAAATTGTAACTTGAAACGCCACGTGCGATTGCACTAGAAAATTGTTAAACAGAGAAAGTTGCACGAATGCGGTATTTGTGGTAAAAGTTTTCGTTGGATTGGTCATTTCCAAAACCACCAAAACAAACATACTGGGGAACGACCACATAAATGTGAAATTTGTGGCAAGGGATTTGCTCAAAACGGTCATTTAAAAAACCATTCACGATTGCACTTTCCTGATAATCCGCAAAATCTAGGAAGGAAGATTAATCAAAGTAAGTTGCACCAATGCGGTATTTGTGATAAAAGTTTCCGTTTGATCAGTGGTCTTAGAAGCCACCAAACGACACACACTAGAGAACGACCACACGAGTGTGAAATTTGTTGCAAAACATTCACTCAAAAGAGTTGCTTGACAGCCCATTTACGATCGCATTTTTACGATGAGACACAAAGTCAACATAAATGTGAAGTTTGCGAAAAAGTACTAAACGACATGCGGAGTAAAACTATTCACATGAGACAACATACAGGGGAAAGACCATATAAATGTGATGAGTGTGGAAAGGGCTTTTGTGACAAAAGTAATTTGAGAAAACATATGAATCGACATACAAAGAAATTTGTCTGTGGAATCTGTGAACGGCAATTTGGCTGCAAGTTCCATCTTAATCATCATATGCTTACACATACAAAGGAGAAGAGATTTGGATGCACAATTTGCGATAAGTTATTTGCACCTAAAGAGAATTTAAAGTTGCACATGAGAAGACATACTAATGAATATCAATTCAAATGTGAAATATGTGTCGTCATCAAGGTGCAGCAATGCGAACTGAATATTCATATGCACGGGTGAAAAACCGTTTACCTCTAAATTATGTGGAAAGACATTTAGTCAACAAGGTAATCTGACTGTTCCTTTGCAAACAGTACATTCCAACGCAAAGCCTTATGAATGTGAGATATGTGGAAAGAGATTTGCCGTACAAGCATATGTCAACGCCCATATAAAGCGTAACCATTCGAAATGCAGAAGTGTTTCAAACACAGACAAAGTTGAACAAGAACGTATTGATCACATGTATTCAGAGAGCACTGTTGTTCCTCATGAGTTCGATCAAAACGAAGAGACGTCGCAGCCTAAATTACAAACAACTCAAGTAATTGAAATCAAAGAAGAGTTGCACTCAGGATCTGATCACGAATAACTTGATTATATGCGCAAGGTGTTATGAACATGCTCACGCCATTTATTCACTTATTCCACACTTCTGATAGACGAAGGTTTTGCCTGGGACATGAACCTCTTTCAGGAAAAATACTTTTTGATACACAACTGATGTATTTGAATCAGAATGTTCGTCAGTGAATAAGATTTGATATTTTTCCTATGGTTAGAATACATATTCGGTCCTCACCACCATTCATGATTTGGAATAACAGCAGCAAATATCAAGCGTAACTCGTACGAAGAAAACTTCAAAATGAACTAGTTATCTTGTAGTGTATATAAATTTTTTTGGCGCTTCCGAAATGCACCAAAATAGCGCACAGCCTGAACCCTAACCCGGTACACATACTATGTTCGGGTTGTGCGCCATCTTGGTGCACATAATTCTGGAGATCCATATTTTTTTTATTGTTGACTCAAAAGTGTATTTTAAATTGAAACGAATGTTAAATTATGTGTTTATGTATATTACTGCAATAAAAGCCACCACGGTGGCCTTGTACAACAGCTTACTACATAAACGGTGGAGGAGGGGGGTGTATGAGCTTTGCATGCAAAATATGAAAACAAAATAATGAAATTGGACTATTGGCCATTGTGGTCTATCTCGCACAAAACATTGCCTCACATGCAAGTCTGCGGTTCAACTCAAGACTTGGCTCATATAGGCAAATGGTTTAGGTAGACTCATTACTTTTTAGTATGAATCAGAGCGTATTATAATTGGGTGGTTTCAATTAAAATGGGTTCCAAAAGCAAATCGTATGAAAGGGGCGGCGTTGGTAACCACCGATCTTGTTGTTTAGCACACATTTAGACCGATCGCGGTCAGGATAAATACCATCAGTTAGTAACGGCAAACGGCGATTGTTTCGTAGCGGGATAATGGCATTTGTATGTAGAATGAAAGGGAGTGATTTATGCGAATAAAATTGCATTGGTGTCAAAATTAGAAGAAGTCCGTACCACCACCTCAAAACCAAACACCCAAAAAAATTATTTGTCGTCGTCCAAATGCGCGAGGGACACGACTCAAAGAAAATTTTGGTGACATTGCTATCAATATACTTCGGCTGTAGTGAGCACTGATATGGACGATTTGTCTATTTACAGCGAGCGGTGAATTTTATATAAGGTAAAATGTGTTTCGTAATTTTAGTTTGTTTATTCCGGTCATCTACATTCGAATATCGATTCTCCTCGTCAAGCATGTACCAGATCTTGCGCTCTGGTCGACATCGATGTTTTCTTTATTTCTCGAAGGGCCGCGAGTTTTGCCCAACAATATCGAAAGCTATGGTGGTCATTGGTCGAGGAAAATTATAGGAATAAATTTGCAATCCAAATTTAATTCAATATGATTATTATCTTACGTGTAGGCTTTGATCATCCTTATCGCCAATAAGTACAATATCTTTGCTACTGGCTTCGGTATACGTTTTTTTTCTGTTTGTACTTCGCAATCGTGTGTATGTTATTTTTGCGTTAAATAAAATTTCTGAAATTTAGTCACTGCGTAAAAACGTGTTTAGATATTCGCGATAGCTTTGTGCAATCCAAGCGTTTGATTCAGCGACGCGCAAATGCTAACGTAAATCAGAACTGGTACATATATATATATTTGAGTATGGGGCCCGCAATGCGTTTCCTCATCTGAAAGTTGCCCGCGGCACAAAAAGGTTGGACATGTCTGTAATTATTTCATGATACTCAGACAATCTCACGGGATTAAGAGAAACCAAACCACTAATACTAAAATACAGCTTCACAAATGATTTTCGAGTTTATGAGCTTTACATGAATGATATGGAAACAAAATAGTAAGTCAGTATTGGGTGTTTTCAATCCAAATGAGTTTCATAAGCAGCAAATCGTATGAGTACATATTTAGACTGATTGAAGCATGCAATCAGGTTGCAAATCATCAGTTAATACGGGTATAAAGAGATTGTTTTGGACAGGGCTGTCGCAATTACCCAATCAAACCATAGTATCTATAATAGGGATGGCGAACCAGTCACGAGTCACATAGTAACCCACCGCGATCACGGAATAATGCAAAAACATACTAATATTTTAATGATAATAAAAACAGCTTCAATATAATTTTACATGAAACGAATTGTTATAAGTGTAGTGGCAATTATTAGAAGTGTATTGAGCTGGTTTAGTAATTTTCGAAACCCCCAATTCGGACGACGTATCTGGGTCCATGTATAATCTTATGTAGCTACTGGTTGTCACATCTAGCCCAGTGATCGACAAACTTTATGTACCTGCGGGGCAACATTCACTTTTCCGGTAGCGTGTGGAAAACATATAATTCTATAAGAGTGGAGTTCCCGTCCAAGCTCTTAGAACCACAAAAATGATTTACCCCTACATTATGAAGTTTCCTCTGTAATTTATTTTCGCACATGAATCTGCGTTTATAAAGTTCAAAAATACACAAACACATCGAATGTTTATAAGATTAGCAAGTTTCCCGTTGATTTTATATCTGTGGCCCACATTTTTCTGTTCTATAATAAAAAAAAAGTTTGACCAATTCATTAAAAAATGTTTGCCATTCCTGTCATGGACCGTCTTCTTCATCTCTCGTATAGACTGTTTGTTATCATCCCAAATATCAATGAATGATCGCATTTCGTTGCACTTCGAGTAATTGTCACCGAGATAGGTCAATGATCTCTCTTTCCGTGTGTTGTTAAATATACACAACGGATTATCGAACACGTAAGTGGATCTTTTTAATATTATGTTGTTCTTGTTCCTTGTCAGAGGACCAATCCCTTTGAAACTTTCAGTGCTTGCGGATTGAATTTTTCGCTAGAAGGCTATTACTTTTATTTCTTTTAAATATTCCGTTAAGCTGTATGGGATCCGTTTTTTGTGTGCTGTAACGTACAAAAATTGCCACCATGTGGCGGTTCCGCGAACGCATATGAGCACAACGTGTCCATATATTTGAGCATGACTCTCCTGTTACTAATATATAGATTTCTCATTGTTGCATTGCAAAATACAATCTTTCGAAAAGAACTTTGATAATGTGATTCTAACTTGAGGTCCGGTTATCTAGCACAGGGCTTGCCAAACGTTTGAGCTCGCGACCCCTTTTAATATATTTTTTTTGCGGTCCTTGTTCACGTTAATAATGCAGTTCGAAATATGCATTTCGATATTTTTTTTTTAATTCTCAACTTTTAGTAGCCTAGTCAATAACAAAAACAAGCATGTATTTACTTAGATTAACGTTACTCGATTATTCAGTGTAACAGGTGCAAATGCTTTTTGCTGCTTGGCCAGCCAAGCCGTGGCTCATTGTTTGTTTATGCAGGCCTACATGATGAATTACGATGTCTGGCCACCGGCATGTCCTTATCCGGAATTGTTCACTCTTACTGATTAAAATAGCATAAGGCAGTGCGGCGCCAAATTATCAAGGAAAACACACCTACACGGAAAATATGCTGCTCCAAAATAAAACACAATCATCGTTGATATTTACTTTATGCCGTTTGAGGGCTACAAACATGTAGGCCTAAGGAATGAAGGCAAAAGGTTAACTTTTTTTTTTTACCTCTGCCTGGTTTTTCTTTAAAATGCTATATAATCACTCGTGTTCGATAAACTCAGTTCAGCAAATGGATAAATACAGACTACGAAATTGCAACTTGCATGGTTTATCTCTTCTGTTACAATAGACCCTACGTAACAGAAAGTAAACAACATAGAACGGTAAAATGAACTTGATCATTCTCATCATTTGCAACAATGAGAAACAATAAGACATTTACAATGAATAAAATCGAGGCGCACTTCGCCTAAGGGAACCGCTAGCTTAACGATTAAAGCCGGCATTGTTATGCAAGCACGGTCTTACGATCAAAATATGCAATATTATGCGAGCGCGATGATTCTACCGTGTTTCTCCGAAAATAGGACCAAGCCTGGATTTTAAAAAAGTCCGGTGGAAGTTTGTCGTTTCAATTTTGCTAGGGTGTCGTAAAGTTTCGCATTTCGTGAATATTTCAACCAACCCATATCTTCTACTTTTACTGAAAAAAGGGAAGATTAAATCGATCTTGCCTGTGATGGTGTTATATTAAAAAAGGTTGATTCTGAAAATTCGGTTTTATGTAAATAAAGATTATTTTTCCTTTGTTCAAAAATCGTTGCGCACACCTATCCCCTTTGCGATTTCGTATTTATATGAAGCAGGGTTTTTACCATGGTGATCATAAATCAAAACGTGCTATTTATAAGTAAATGGAAATCGGTATTCATATTTTGTATATTAAAAAATATCATTATTTTCTACATCCCCCCAAAATAGGCCCTAGTGGTATTTTCGAACGAAAATTAAAGAAACTGTCTTATTTTCGGGGAAACACGGTATGATTGATGTATTTTTGTTTTACACTATTTTTAATAATTGTATTTCGAATCAAGAGTCTGAAAAAGTACAATAAATATAGTACCTTGTGTAAAATTGATGTTTTCTTTTTTCGCGGCCCCTAGTTTGCGAAGCCCTGATCTAGCATGTTCCAAAAGATTCGATAATCTCCAGACACTCGGTCAGGGAAAATATACTAACAAATTTCATTAAAGACCAGTATTACTTAGTTAAATCTGGCATGTTATGGTAGATTTTTCGTCATATTTCGATATTAATAATTTTGGTATTGCAGCGATAGTATTCCAATTTCAAATAGCTAAATTAGTTTGACGCGAAAAAGTCAAGATAATGAAGTATAAACAAAACCGTATTCAACTTCAGTGTAATAATACAAGCTTATCTTAGGATGCAATGTTATCTGTAATATTAAATGAAAAAAAGATGAAGAATGCTTATTTTCAGAGTGCTCGCGTTCACAAAGAGTCTAGCGCCATGGACGATAGATAAACTTTGAGCCTTCCCGTTCTCGAGGGATCCAGCGCTAAAAATAACAAACGTAGTTCCATTCTAGTTTGAGTGTCTTATCTTAGCGATATTTACTTTGCACCAGACTGTGTATTATCATTGGTAAAACTTGAGCGCCCGTGTGACTTTTATTATCTGATAATTTAGGTAGACATTTTTACAATAAAACTATTTATCCGATTGTATTACACATATATATACACTTTAATCAGCTTCTTTCATTCAATATTCTGATGAAATACTTCCAGATACTAGCAACCAAAATGGAGGAGGATATAGAAAGTAGGTCTCACGAATGCGGTATTTGTGGTAAAAGTTTTCGTTCGATTAGTAAACTAAGAACCCATCAATTGACGCACACCGGGGAACGACCACATAAGTGCGACACTTGTGGCAAGGGATTTACTCAAAATTGTAACTTGAAACGCCACGTGCGATTGCACTTCCCTGATATGCCACTGAATCAAAAGAAAATTGTTAAACAGAGAAAGTTGCACGAATGCGGTATTTGTGGTAAAAGTTTTCGTTGGATTGGTCATTTCCAAAACCACCAAAACAAACATACTGGGGAACGACCACATAAATGTGAAATTTGTGGCAAGGGATTTGCTCAAAACGGTCATTTAGAAAAACATTCACGATTGCACTTTCCTGATAATCCGCAAAATCTAGGAAGGAAGATTAATCAAAGTAAGTTGCACCAATGCGGTATTTGTGATAAAAGTTTCCGTTTGATCAGTGGTCTCAGAAGCCACCAAACGACACACACTAGAGAACGACCACACGAGTGTGAAATTTGTTGCAAAACATTCACTCAAAAGAGTCGCTCGACAGCCCATTTACGATCGCATTTTTACGATGAGACACAAAATCAACATAAATGTGAAGTTTGCGAAAAAGTACTAAACGACATGCGGAGTAAAACTATTCACATGAGACAACACACAGGGGAAAGACCATATAAATGTGATGAGTGTGGAAAGGGCTTTTGTGACAAAAGTAATTTGAGAAAACATATGAATCGACATACAAAGAAATTTGTCTGTGGAATCTGTAAACGGCAATTTGGCTGCAAGTCTCATCTTAATCATCATATGCTTACACATACAAAAGAGAAGAGATTTGGATGCACAATTTGCGATAAGTTATTTGCACGTAAAGAGAATTTAAAGTTGCACATGAGAAGACATACTAATGAATATCAATTCAAATGTGAGATATGTGGCGTCATCAAGGTGCAGCAATGCGAACTGAATATTCATATGCGTACACACACGGGTGAAAAACCATTTATCTGTAAATTATGCGGAAAGACATTTAGTCAACAAGGTAGTCTGACTCTTCATATGCAAACAGTACATTCCAACGCAAAGCCTTATGAATGTGAGATATGTGAAAAAAAATTTGCCGTACAAGCATATGTCAACGCCCACATAAAGCGTAACCATTCGAAATGCAAAAGTGATTTAAATACAGACAAAGTTGAACAGGAACGTATTGATCACATGTATTCAGAGAGCACCGTTATTCCTTATCAGGTCGATCAAAACGAAGAGACGTCGCAGCATAAATTACAAACACCTCAAGTAATTGAAATCAAAGAAGAGTTGCACTCAGGATCTGATCACGAATAACTTGAATTATATGCGCAAGGTGTTATGAACATTCTCGCACCATTGATTCACTTTTGCCACACTTCTGATGGATGAAAGTTTTGCTCGCCTGGGACATGAACCTCTCTCAGGAAAAATACTTTTTCATACACAACTGATGTATTTGAATCAGAATGTTTGTCAGTGAATAAGATTTGATATTTTTCTTATGGTCAGAGTACATATTCGGTCTCACCACCATTCCTGCTTTGAATAACAGCAGCAAATATCAAGCGCAACTCGTACGAAGAAAACATAAAAATGAACTATTTATCTTGTAGCGTATATGAATATTTTTGGCGCTACCGAAGTATGTGCACCAAGATGGCCCACAACCTGAACCCTGACCCGGTACACATAATATGTTCGGGTTGTTCGTAATCTTGGTGCACATAACTCTGGAGATCCATATTTTTTTAAAAGTTGACTTAAAAGTGTAACTCAAATTGAAACGGATTTCAAATTATGTGTTTTTATGTATATCACTGCAATAAAAGCCACCACGGCGTCCTGGCACAACAACTTCCTACTCCAGAGTCCATAAACAATGGACAGCTCTGCATTGCATGCATAATATGAATACAAAATAGTGAAATGGAACTACTGCCCATTGTGGTCTATCTCGCACAAAAAATTGCTTCACATGCAAGTCTGCGGTTTAACTCAAGACTTGGCTCATATATGCAATTGGTTTAGGTTGACTCATTGCTTTTTAGTATGAACCAGTGCGTATTATTATTGGGTAATTTCAATTAAAAAAGGGGGCAAGGTTGGGAACCACTGATCTTGTTGTTTAGCACATATTTAGACCGATCGCGGTAAGGATAAATACCATCAGTTAGTAAGGACATACGCCGATTGTTTTGCAGCGGGATAATGAAATTTTCCAGTCAAAAATTAGTATATATACCTATGTAGAATGAAAGGGAGTAATTTATGCAAATAAAATTGCCTTGGTGTCAAAATTAGAAGACGTCCGTACCACCACCTCGAAACCAAACACCCACACTCGTGTTATTCAAACCAGCGTGGGCCGTAACGTCTGCAAGCCATTCTATTCACCTCGAAAAATATACAAACGAATTCTGTTGCGTCCACGGTTACATGTCTTGTTCCTTTCGCGTATATTGAACTATTTCTTATACGCTGCATGTTATGGTGGATTCCTCGCCATATTTCGGTATTGCAGCAATGATTCCAAATTTATTACACCATGACGTGAGTTTGAAATAAAAACTTCAGGTGACAAGATACTTAAGTTTGCCATTATTCTGACCAGTCATGCAAACGAAAAATACTTCAATGCCTTTCTCGAAATAACGAGACTTCAGATTAGAATGTCATGCTATCTGTATTGTCGAGGGAACGCACGATAAAAAAGCTCATTTTTAGGGACTTGCGCCATAAAATATAAACTTAAAGCTTTCCTCGAAGAGTCTAGCACAGGGTCGTCCAACCCGTGGCCCGCAGAAGAGTTTTGAGTGGCCAGCGCAGTATTTTTCTAAATTAAATAAACTAAACTCAACCCGATGTCTCCCACAAATTTGAGACACAATTGACTCCTTTCATAAGAAATGAAGTAAATTATTATTAAAAAAAAATTTTCCTCGTCGTTCAAATGCGCGAGAAACACGACTAAAAGAAAATTTTGGTGACATCGCTTTCAATATACCTTGGCTGTAGTAAGCCCTGATATAGACGCTTTGTTTTGTCTATTTCAGCCTGTTGTATTCAACCTCCCTCCACAGCGAGCGGTGAATTTTATATAGGGTAAGGCGCTTTATATATAGGATCTTGCGCTCTGGTCGACATCGATGTTTTCTTTATTTCTCGAAGGCCCACGAGTTTTGCTCAACAATATCGAAAGCTATGGTGCGATCATTGGTCGAGGAAAATTATAGGAATAAATTTGCAACCCAAATTTATTTATTATGATTATTATCTTTCGTGTACGCTTGGATCATCCTTATCGCCAATAAGTACAATATCTTTGCTACTGGCTCTGGTATACGTTTCTGCAATTTATTCACTGCGTAAAACGTGTTTAGATATTCGCAATAGCTTTGTGCAATCCAAGCGTTTTATTCAGCGACGCGAAAATGCTAACGTAAATCAGAACTGGTATATATATATATTTATTCGACTATGCGGCCCGAGTTTCCTTATCTGAAAGTGCCCGCGGCAAAAAAAGGTTGGACATGCCTGTTTAGTTGATGATGCTCAGACAATCTCGCGGAATTAAGGGGAACCAAACCACTAATACTAATATACAGTGGTCTAAACCAGTGGTTCCCAAACTTTTTTGACCATCGCCCCCCTAAAGTAGTTTATACAACTTCATCGCCCCCCCGGCAATACAAAAAAATGTAAAGTCAGAAACGAATATATTACAGACCAAATAAGAAGACAAATCATAGTCTATACTGTTTTTTAATGAGGATAGATGAGCTTGGTGTTCTTCAGCGAGTTTTTTTTTATTATATCGAAAATTACCCCGTTTACTGGTGGAAAGTCAACTTCGTTGTTTTGATAGCAATAGTAGCACGGCTGAAAACCCCTTTTTCACCATATAATAGGTCGGAAATGGAAGAATCCAGGGTTCCACCTCCTCAAAAACCGCCGTGTACTCTTGCCTCATAGCATTTCACTTCCTAAATTCACCCCATTTCACATTAAAATAATGAAAACAAAGTTAATTTTCCCAAAATTATAATAATGATTTTCGTACATCTCATTCATTCGTACAGCCTGATGACCTGCACCAAAATACTTCGGTAAAATTCATCCCCGATTCCTCATCCTACCACGGCCCCCAGTCCGATCACCAGTCCATAATTACCCAGCCATTTGTTTTTGGATTCATGGACTCGGATGTGGAAGAAGCCATGACCGACTATCGGCTACGGCCCAGGTTTTCGGCAAATTTTATGTCGCTCGCAGGACAAAATTCAGGGTTGCTAGGCTTTTGCGGGTGGCATATATTTTTTGAAAGTTAAAAAAAAGGAACAGCGCGCGAAAACTGCGACAATTCGTGAACTCAACTCAGTCGTCTTATTAAATAATTTTTCAATGACATTCAATGTGACACTGTCTTTTTGCTGCATCACGCTGGATAGCTTTACGACGCCAAGATTGAAACATTTTCTAAATGGGCATCACTAATTCCAGTTCTTTGCTTGTTCTTTGTAATGTTCATTTTCGAAAATATTTGTTCGCACAAATAGGTACTTCCAAACATCGAAGTGAATATTTTCGCATGATTTGTGGAATTTCGATAAAGATTTTCTTTGAGAAGATACATTCTTACAAAAATTAAGCAGTGATGAATCTCTCGAATAGAATATGAATTTTATTTCTTTATTGCTTTGCATTATATTCGAATATTGACTGCGCTATTGAACCCCTGCCCTCAGCATCAACTTTTCTTCGTGTTTCCATTTGTCTAATTATAATTATATTGTAGGCTCGTTAAACGAGTAGCTGCTCAATAGAATTTTTAGGATATAATAAAATTTAGTCCAAACGTTTCTCACGATAAATTCTGTTACGTAAAAAAATGTTATTTACTCCTCGAGCGTAGATTATAAATAAAAAAAATTTATCGTCAAAACCGCCGTTTGGATGTTTTCCCGGGCATAGACTTCCTTGTTTACTTCGTGACATTGGCCAATCAGCAAGATGCAAAAAACGTAACAATGCCCCCTTTCGCATCCGCTCAAGCGCTCAGACACGCTCACTCAGACAGATTTTCAGGCGTGGTCGTGAATATTACCTCATTTTCGCGTTTTTGAATTATATTCGTTAGTTTTTAGTTGTTTTTCGGAAATTTAAATATAAATCAAATAAGTCAATGATTACTTGGCTTTCTGTGAGTTTCAGTTTAGATACAGCAATCAAAAATCAGTGTAGAAATAGCGGTGATAGACTAGGCCAAAATTCTTTATCGGTACTTTTAAAAAACAGATTGTTGAATGGTGTGTATTAGAAAGATAGTTTGAAACAAATACCCCATTTTACAGGCAACAACTCGTGAAACCACTCTTTTAAAATAAGCACCGACAATTTTAAAATGGTAAAGTATGGGAAGAATTTTCCACAGTCA
The DNA here is from genome assembly GCF_013122585.1 of Styela clava. Taxonomy (NCBI): domain Eukaryota; kingdom Metazoa; phylum Chordata; class Ascidiacea; order Stolidobranchia; family Styelidae; genus Styela; species Styela clava. Next base: position 16,683,108 of record NW_024102836.1, read on the forward strand.
AAGGTCGGGGAAAGGTCCATTCAGTAAATCTTCCCGGGCCAGATTATTTTACTCCGGTCGTATTTTGCCGACCACTGGGATACGCAAACTAACGTACCTTACTGCGAAGACGAGTTCAGAAATCCTTTCGCGTGTGATAATCGCCCACATGATTCAAGCCTGCGAATGCACACAACGTACAGAATTAAGTGCGCCGAACATAAAACAGGTTCCGCGAAATCGCCCCCCTATCGCCCCCTTCGACTTTTTCGCCCCCCTGTGTATCGTTTTCGCCCACTGGGGGGCGATATCGCCCACTTTGGGAATCACTGGTCTAAACAAAGATCTAACGGGCTCGAGTTAATAAAACCTAGATGGACAGTGAAATTATTATAAACATCGATGTGTGAGGAAATTCTATGTACTGAAATTCCTATCCTAAGTCGAAATGATTCAATTATTCGTTCGATCCGCTCTATAGTCTATAGCAGGGTGGTCCAAGGTTGTCGGCTTTTCAGGCCACAATAATGTCAATTTAATATAAAACTTACTGTTATCGTGGAAACACATTGATTAGTATTTGTCATTATCAAGCTAAAACATGCAAAAACTCACTGAGACATTCAACAGTCTTTCTATATATATATTTAGTGTAAGATTTCAAATGGAAGAAGTGCTTCCGTAAATATAAGTGCCCTATGGTGGCCCATCGTTGTCACGCGTAAAATTAAAAAAAAAAAAAAAAAATGCAAAAAATATTAAAAATAAAAACGATAATAAAATAAAAACGAAATAAAAAAGAGCGAAAAAAAAAATGAATAAAAAGGTTGACAACGATGGACCGCCTCCTGGCCCATCGTTGTCACGCGTTTTTATTTTGAGAAAACTTGCTTCTGCTTGGGACCAACGTTGTAATGCATAATCCTACGCACACAAACGGTGTTCCCTGGGTTTCTAACTCACTACTGATTTTCTTGAGCAATATTCAATAAATTCAAAACGAAAATGTTCTAAAAATTCTCCATGCTACAAGTTCAACTAGAAGTAATATATTTATAATAATGATAAGAGAATATAGAATTGAGTACGAAAATTCGGGAAATTTGTTTTTACGTGTAGAAGGTAATTGAAGTGGAGAATGCTGCTCAACTGCTCAGTTGTCCGGACACTCTTGCGATACCGGTACCGTTTGACCGTATCTGTAACCATGCAATTACTCATGAAACGAATGGCAGATAAGGACGAATGATAAATCGCGCGGACTCAACCATTTATTACAATCCATCCCTCGATTCACTATATTCTACCAGAATATCCGTATCTCCCACTCGTTTCATGAGTGACTGTATGCTGGGTACCGGGTACGATCAGACGATATCGGTATCGCACGAGTGTCCGGACAACTGAGCATCTAAGCAGCGTTCTCCAATTCAATTACCTTCTACACGTAAAAAACAAATATCTCGAATTTTCGTATTCAATTCTATATTTTCTTATCATTATTTTGAATATATATATTACGTCTAGCTGGGCGAGGAACCTACTGAAGCGTGTCTGTGCCGTCGCAATATCCAGCATTTAAACTTTTCAACTGATTGACTTAAGGTGTATCTAACTGCTTCTCAGCGCTAAGTTACGTAAATTGCCCAGTTTAGATGTCCCTCGATGGGATATGCTAGGATTCCGTGACTGCCCCTACCAAAGGCAGAAAAAATGAAAGACGGCAAGTAGTTTTTATAGCAGTTTTGTCTATAATAAAACATGCTTATTTGTTAAAATGCAAATAATATAATTTAACTAAGGTGTCAAATATTTGAACCAGAAAAGTGTATTATTCAATACCAAACAAATTGATATTACGATATATTAATTCTTGTGTGGACTGAGAGTCGAGCCATAAAAATATATAATAGGGAGAGAGACGAGAGATACAATGCATAGTTTTTTCGATTTGACTTAAACTGTATCCGTACGACTCCTTATTCAATGGCTTAGACCAGGGAGATGAAACCTGCGGGCCAAATGGGTCCCTCAAAAAATAAATGTGCGACCCGCGGAGAAGTTCCAATTTTGTCTGCCCGCGATACAAGTTTTTAATATGTGGCGTCATCAAGGTGCAACAATAGGAACTGAATATTCATATGCGTACGCATACAGGTGTAAAAACCGTTTGTCTGTAAATTATGTGAAAAGGCATTTAGTCAACAAGGTAGTCTGAACACTCATTTGCACACAATACACTCGAACAAAAAGTCATTTGCATGCGATATATGTGGAAATACGTTCACTCAGCAAGTTAGTTTGCAATTTCATTTGCGGACTGTACTGTACACTCCAACAAAAAGCCTCGTGCGTGTGAAATTTGTGGAAAGAATTTTTTCGTACAAGAATATGTTAAAAGACACATAAAACGAACTTATTCGAAATGAAAGACAAAATTGGACGAAAACAAACTAATAACATGTCTTCCGACAGCACCGTTGTTTTGTTACAAGTTTGATCAAAACGATGATAAATTGCAACATAAATTACACCCGCTACAAGAAATTGAAATGAAAAAAAAGAGTTGTACGCAGGATCGCAACACGAATAACTTTATAATATGCACTGAGTATTTGGTACATGATAGCACCATTGATCATATATGCCAAACCTCTTGTGGGTCATGCGTGCAAAAAGATGTTCACTCGGGAGGTTAAAACGGACATAAAACCTAAGTAGATGAATGAAGAAGAATTCTTATTGCGAAAGTGTGGATTTTGGTGCAGTTGCATCGAAAAGCTGTCCACGTAACAATTTCAGCGTCATTCATAATTCTTCTCAACATTCTCCTTTAAATGACCTATATTCAATGTCTTTGTGACTTATCTATTTTCTTGGGTTTCTCTGCAATATGACAAATGTGCAAGTCTTGTCCATGCTGTTAAAACGCAAACGTCCATGTTCTCAATTTTAAGGAAAAATTTCATTTAACAAGTCTGTAGTGTTTGTACATATTTTACAAAATAGAAAAAACTAACAGTCGGCAGCTGAGAGGGAACGTATTGTACGAAAAAAGATGCTCACGTTAGTCCCGTAACATGTGAACAAAGCATTTGATAATATACTTTCCAGGCGAACTCGGAAATGAGCAAAAATGTGAAGTTTGTGAAAAGCTTTTTAACATGACAGTAAAAATTTGCACATGAGGACTGATGACTCTTTAGTTAAAAATCTATAACAAATACCTGCTTCTAGTGAGAGATGTTAGTTGGATAATGGGCAAAGCCTCACGTTACTGTAATCACAAAAACAAGAGAGCCATGCTCAAATGTATAACGTAGAACCACATATTTTTGATGACGTCATAGCAAAATAAGGTAATAGCCTTCTGGAGAAAAATACTATCTTCAACCATTGAAAATTTTAAAGCACTTGGTCCAGTAATCAAAGAGAAAAGCGATTTCTTCAAAACGTGTCAAGGAACAGCAAGAACAAGACTAAGAACAACATGACAATACAACGATCGCTATGTCCACTACGTGTCCAATAACAATGGTTGCATAAATAAATTTCCTCACCTTTCAATTAGATTTTAGAACCTTGCGTGTTTTGCTCCTCGATTCTCTGTCGCTTCCCCAGTAGAACTTCGTGATATCATTGTACATGGTTAAAAAAAGAAACTTAACTTGACCAAAAGTATGAAATAGTGGTAACCATAGTAACGCAGTCGTCAGTTTATCTAAGGTTGCGATAGATGCGATTATTCTGATCGGTCATGCCCCAATGCTTTCATCAATATCGTACAAAATTAAACAAGACCTCAAAATTTGATTCCCGTAGGACAGCGTTTCCCAAACTTTTTCGGCCACGGAACACTTACACTTTTTATCTCGCCTCGCGGAACACCACAAAATGAAAGGGTAAAATTAATAAAAGAAAAACGCTGTAATGCTGCGGTTCTCAATGGGTTTGCCGTGGAGAGTTGTCCAAATGCGCCGCGAAAACTTATCAGAATTGTGTTAAACATACCTATAATACGATTCAATAATATACATATTGCATTTATAATAAATAATTTATTGTTTCCTAATTTAAATACTGCGTATATGAATCAATAAATTCATTTCACCTGTTCATGTAGTTTACTTTCTATGGACCTTTCCCGACCTTTGTCCCCCGAAAAATTCTTCCTATACTTTACCTTTGCAAAATTTAAGTACCATTTAAGAATTTTAGCCTAGTCCAGTGCTACTCAACTGGCGGACCGCGGTCCGAATCCGGACCTTTCGAGTACGAGATTCGGACCGCACCCAATTCTTTATTTTAGATCATAAGCCCCACTTTTGAAGTTTCCTTTTATAAAATGACTTTTATAGTTTTGAATATATATGAAAAGAACTATAACACCATAATAAGCAATTTCGATTAGCTAGTAATCATTAGCCGGTCGAGAAAGTGTGCGTTTAAGGATGCCTAAATAAAAATTCTGTAAAGACCGGACTCAAATAATTTTGAAGTTTTGTATGCGGATCTTCGGTAAAAATAGTTGAGTAGCCATGGCCTAGTCTATCACAGCTATTTCTACACTAATTTTTATAACTGCAGTAAAATTAAAACTCCTAGGAAGACAGGGTGACCATTGAATTATCTGATATATATTTAAGTTTCCAAAACACAACTGAAAGCTAACGAATAGAGTTCAAAAATGCGAAAACGAGGTAATGTTTACGACCACGCTTGAAAATCTGTCTGAGTGAGAAAAGTGTCTGAGCGGATGCGAAAAGGGAGCATTGTTACGCCACTTTTTCAATTTGTTGATTGGCCAATGTCACGAAGTAAACGAGGAAGTCGATGCTCGGGGAAGGGTCCATTACGTAGTGTTTGCTTCTAATGTTACGTCTATGGCGATAGAATTACTTGCTGCAATTTCGCGAGCTGTAGACCTGCAGTTTATTTATCTGCTAAATCGAGTTTAGCGAACATGAGTAATTTTTTCAGCATTTCAAAGTAAAAACGGGCAGAGATGGAGGAAGGAGAGTTGACATTTTGCCTCCATTATTTAGACCTACTTGTTTGCTTGCACTATAGCAAAGCCAAACAGATTGCTGTAACCTTGATGATGAACTTAACAGTCAAAAAGCTAGGCCGAAAGTTAACGAAAATGCCACTACACTACCCTAGTTAGTTCGCATTAGGCCGACGGTGACGCGATGTAGCGCGACAACTCCACGATCCCTAGAGAACCATGTCGAACAATTTGACGTATTTTTGATTCCTTTTCCACGGAACACTCGGAATACGCTCGCGGAACACAGTTTGGGAAACGCTGTTGTAGGATATAGAATAAGAAACGCTTAGAGTCCCAGGATTCACAAAGATTCTAGCGTCATAGAATTAAACTTAAGGCCTTCACGTCCACAAAAAGTAAGCTCTACGGCAGATATGTACCTCTTCAAGGTACTGTGGCAGCAAATAGCCATATCGTAAGTACCATACTGGAGGACATGTATGAAATACCTTTGTGCTGCTAGAATTATTGCAAATCTCACAATCTAGCTGTCTATACATAATTCCTCCAAAATCAATAGACTTCTGGTACGACATATGATGAATGCACATGCAAAATCTGGAGCAGATTCAATCTCGCTTTCGTGAGATATCGCGTGCATCTCTAACAGACAGACAAACAGACAGACAAATATCTATCAACATACTTACCGATTAAAATCGATGAGTAATGAGGTTAGCTTTACTGGGGTTACTGTCTTTCTCCTGACCAAAACGTGCTGCTGGTGTTTGTAAACCACCAGAAGAGCATTTTTTATTTTAATATTTGAAAAATGGATTTATATTTGTTTTCGTGGCATATTCATATTTTCGACTTGGTAAATTTTTTGTAGCGTGGGATTTGGGTCACGGCAATTTTCTTCTGTCGACGTTGTGTTGTTGAATGAGGTGAGAAATCTCTCTGAAAAGCTAACATTGTCCCAGGACCATGTTATAGGTGAGTTTTACGGGCTGTCCAGTTCATCATATCTTCGATTCTTTTAAATTTCCTTCCATCGCCAACATAAAAGATTTCATTGATTTGAATGCTAGGTAATTATTCACGAATGAGATTGGAATTTCGCGACGCAAAGTTTAAACCAGTGGCGTGAACTAATTATGACGTCCAAAATCCTTTTACGGTATTTTAATTATGCCGATGCCCAAGTACCAATTAAAACCATTTTATAATCTTATATTGCCCGAGGCAACATGAGTTATTTTACAATGTGGAGTATATGACGAAATCGTATAATTATTTCAATTGGGAAAGGTCGGGATGGGTTTTCAGAACATAAGATAATTTGTTCTTATTTTAAAATATTTTTGACAAAACTTTTTTGTATTATGCTTTGAGTAGTTTCAATGAGCATTTTTGTACCACAAACCGCTTGTAACATAATTCGCTGTACTCATGGGATACACACAGTAGTGGGATTTAAATTTTTTGTCAGCCGGTCCCATCACAAAAATCATAGTTTTCGGCCGGTTCTGTTACAAATTATTTTTTTGTAATGTTAACCGGTTTGCTGATCTCATGAAATTCGGTGAGACGGTTCTATAGAACCGGTGTTAACTTGCTGAATCCCACCACTGGATCCACAACATTCAAGCAGATAGACCATATAAAACGTTCATGACGTTGAAAGGACTGAGGTATACGAGCAAGATATTGCTCATCTGCCAATACGTAGATAGATATATATACATATGCTGGAAGTCTGGAACTATAATTGGTACTGGTCCTATCTAAAATCTCCTCCATTACCAGCAGGGATGGCCAATTCGAATAAAGTATTCGAATATCTCGTCATTCGAATATCGGAATTCACGTTCTAAGAATATCGGATATTTGTGTGACGTCACACATTTTCGACGCCGCTTTCGAGATGTTTCCGTTGAATGAAAACATTCTCGATAGAAACTTGCGCGTGATTGTTTTCATCACTCATCAGCGTAACGTGTTATTTAGGCCCGTAAACGCCTTTACGATTGTGTTATTTACTCTAAAACGAAAATTTTCCACAAATTTGTTCCAAGATAATCATAACATTTATTTTATTTTTGTACGCGCACGGAATTGTGAATCTGGTAAATACGTTCATCGGCGGCGAGTTTCTAAAGACAACGCAACTTTTTGATTGAAAAGCGGCAATTTAGAATACTGAAAATAAAACCGTAAACAATGTAAGTTTTATTGAGGCCGCGAAAATTTAAAAAAATCTTTTCTAGGCAGTGAAAATCGCAAAATTTCGTGTGCCTCTGGCACACATGTTTGGTCGGCGTTTAGAAACATATCGTCACTAATTGAGGGCGGGATTTGCCTGATTATCCATTACTTTAAATTGCCGTCGAATATTTTCATGTTAACACAATACAAGGTTTGAAACGCGACTTTTTCCCGGGTTGTGAGGATGTATATAATATAATTAATCTAAAGTATATTCAATCAATTTTATTGTGATGAAATAAATTTTACTCTAGAAATATTACAGCATATTTATGGTTTTCTCGAACAGTTTTATCTAAAAATAATCAGAGTTTCGGCAGCGGCAGTTAACAAGTACATCTAAATATTTGCCCAATTCGCAAAATACGGATCAAAACAATATTTAATCGGACAGTTTACCTCACGTTTTTATTTTTATGACCGCGGATTGCAATGGTATAGAAGAGTGGTGAGGATTTTATTTTGTCGACGCAACCGCAGGTTAAATTGAAGACAATTAAATTAATAATGAAGCAAGACATTTTGAATATGCCCGTATCGGTAACGAATTCATCACTTTGCACAACAGAAAAATATATATTCGTTGTTATATTATTTGTTTTAAAAGTCGAGGTGGCATAATCGCGGCGAAGAATATGTATTTTTAATTTACTGCTAAACTTTATATGTATACTCATTGTATGAAATGAATTATACTCTACACTTAACAGGATTTTATATAATTATTCGAGATTTTTCTAACGGCGGTAACGAGTTGGCAAGATTGCAAAAATACGTAATAAAATTAAATACATCAGGCAGTTTATCTCGTAATTTTAGGTCACAGATCGCCGTGGACCAAATAGTAATGTTTTTTTCTTTTTGGCGTAAGAAGAAGCAACCGCGAGTTACGTTGGACATATTAAATTAATATATAAAGATATTTTAGATCTCGTAGTTGTCATGGATGGAATATTTTACGTAACAGAATGATCATTATACGCTGAAAAGACGGCTCTTTTAACGAGCGCGAAATCGCGGTGGGTGTTACAGGCGGCAATGGGAATTTCCGATTTCGAAAATCCTGGCTGCGCGCTGGCAGTGGTGGTCATCTATTCTCTACTAATTTATTTCTAATTCCAAACACAACATTATGTTACACATAATAACAATATACTGGTAGGTAGTAGAATACCTCAGGCCTAAATATTAGAATTTTTAAAGGCATAATGGATTTCCGATTGTTGTTGCCTGTATTGCCAATAAATTTTATTACTCTCAGAAAATATACACAATAATCTGAATACAAGTAGTATTTTTGTCAATAGACTTGACTATTATCGTAATATCATGGTACCAATGATAGAAAGCGTCAGACAACTCCTTGGCTATTATTTCATATGGTCATTTGTACAAAGTGAATAATGTTAATAAACTGACTGTGTCACAAGTTGCTATTATTTTTTATTGATAGCTATAAACTATTAATTACTTTGTGTACATATACTGTTGGTTTGTGGCTTCATTCTGATATTTCTATTGAAGTTTATTTCCTAATTTACTGGGTTTTAATCAACTAAAACAAAAATGTGTTATTTTCGATTTTAGAATGTATTCGGAATTCCAGATTCGAAAACATTATTTTAGAATGTATTCGGAATAGTTTAGTATTCGGAAATGGCCATCCCTGCACACAGTATCATTTCTTGAGTATTTTTTTTTCAAAATCCTGGACAAAGCATTTTCAGGCATTTGTTGAACTTCAATTCTGTTGTTGTTCATTCACATAGGCAACATTTTCGATTTATCCGAGTGCCATATTCAACAATCATTTTGGGGAAAACTTATCAATGACACAAACACTATCTCGTTCCTTATCAATTCAACGTTCATTTGCTTCTCATGCGAGTTTCTCTTACTTCTGTCTTTATATTAATAACAAAATATTTGACAAAAAAATGTGTTTTTTGTAGTCATATTGAAATTGAATACCAGTCTCCAATAATGTAGAGCAGTAATGGTCATTCCCAATAGTGACACGGCTCGATTAATTAGGTCGCAAGTAGGGCGACAAGTTTTCTCTGTTTCCATACAGGAAATGTGTCACGTCATAAGTAGGGCTGGGCATTTTCGAATACCTTGTGATTTCAGAATCGAATCGAATATTTTTTTCGAATCGAATCGAATCTCGAATACTTGGGAATATGTAATTGTAAGCGACTTTATTATAGTAATTGGTCCTCTTAACAAATGAATTACTGAAGAAATAGAATACATCACTCGGATAGATTACTGAGCGTTCACACACAATAACAAACACGTTTTATCAACAACTTACTGCAGAAAATAGTCATTGGTTGAAAACATATGGCTTCAATAAAAAAAAAATTGGGGAATTCACCTCGAACATTGGCAAAAAGAAAAAAACAAGATGGCGGCGATTCGAAATTTTCTTCTGAACCGATTCGAATAATTTATTATTCGATTTGATTCGAATATTCGATTCGAAATGCCCAGCCCTAGTCATAAGTCTGATCACATCAGGGTGCCGAAGTGCCTAACTGCTGCAAGTGTTGCGTAATGTTCCAGTCGAGATTGATAAGAAAGTGAAAAAAAATGGTAAAACTTTTATAACTCTCCCAGTGACAAGACAGTTTTTAACGTGAACAGTTGGTTATAAGCAAATAAGATAGTTTAGTTTTCAAATGTGTGCTAATCCAACTAAATTATTTCGAAGTAGTTTACGAGCGAGAAGGAAATATTAGATATTTTATTATTTAACCCGAATAAGTACATTGGCCGGTAATGAGCAACTATGCGTATGTTTTGAAGCAAACCTGAATTGTATTTGTAAGACACTTAAATCTATAGTTCCTTACCACATAATCATGAGTTTTCAGAGTGCTCAGTGAAAAAAACCTAGGGGCTCCGCGAGTTATTCGATTATTTATCACACAACTGACTTGACTAATGTTGTAAGTCATAGTCAATTTTATTTTTTCCATCCAGTAAAACGTAACATACGAAATTGAAAAATAACTAGAATTCAACACACATTTGTACTGGGGAGGAAAGCCTCGGGGAACCCAAGGGCTGTAACTGTCCAAAGAAGCAACAAAAATATTGGTCTGAGACCGAAGACTTATCGATCGAAAGTTAGGGGATCCCCCAAAACAGCGCTCCTAATCCATAGTGACACTTTGTGTTCCATCACCAATTAATAAATAACTCGCTAATTATACGACATAATTCATCCAAAATTAATAGGCATACAATGAATGCACATGCAAAATCTGGAGCAGATTCAATCTCGCTTTCGTGAGATATCGCTTGCATCTAACAGACAAGACAAATACCTATCAACATACTTACCAATTGAAATTGATAAGTAATAACAGCATTAAAACCATTTGATGACAGTAGCGCCGAAATGTGGCAACGAGGCGTTAATTCAAATACAGTATCAGATCTATAAACAGAAGCGCAGCCATCATTTTTAAAAGAAAGGGAAAGGGTTCCAAATTGGAGTCGGAATTCACGCGCAACATTCTTCACAATTAGGCCACTCGTTCAAAAAAGACCTTTTCAGCTGGTAACGAATTTTCTGTTGCGTAAATATACAAGCCATGGCCGATGCGAGCATTTACAAATCTTGTCATATTGATTTGTGCTCACCGTTACTCGTCTTTAAGTCGAGATTACTATTACAATTACTAAAATGAAAGAATACCATTCTAAAATAAAAGACGCACTCAACTGCTAACTTCAAATAGATTGGAATTGTTATTTAGTGATTTGTCAAATTTGATTCGATATTTCGACAAGACTGCTTAATCCAGCGTTTCCCAACCTTTTTTGGTCGCGGACTATTTTCTCACCTGCAAAAACCTTTGCGGACTCAAGGTGAGTTCATTGCAACCGTACTCTGTGAGAAGAAGCAATTAAAGCCATTGCGCGCTCGTTAAAGAGCCCACTTTTTTAGTGTATAAGAGCGTTTCCGTCGCACAATATTCAATTCATGACAACGACAAGAATTTAAAATGTCTTTCTATTTTAATTTAATTGTGTTCATGGTCGCGGTTGTGTTCAACTCGCGGTTGCGTCGACTTACGACAATATAAAAGCATTACTTTTTTAAAATGCCACGGCAATCTGCGAACATAATAATGTGAGAATAATATTGCCCGATTATATTTAGTTTTGATACATATTTTTTGCGATCTTGCGAATTTGTCATCGCCGTTAGAAAAATCCTACTATCTGCAATAAAGTTCCAGAATATACAACTTGATTCAGCACTTAATAAAAATATATTTAAGTATATTAGTAAATCAAAAATACATATTCATCGCCTTTCGTGCTTCACTATTAATTTAATTGTGATGATTTTAATCTGCAGTTGTGTTGACGAAATAAAAACAACGCGTGGTAAAGTGCCCAAATATATTTTGTTTTGATTCGTAATTTGGTGAATTCAATTTTTAACAAAACGTTTTTAATCGATCGCGAACCATCATAAAACAAAACCTATGGTGTTCTCCGTTTTGTTTCTAGTATTTCGTATTGCCGCTTTTCAATTTAGAAAATTTGGGTTGCCCCCATCGACACCTACCCGATTTTTTTTTTCATTTCTCGTTGTTCGAACTCGCGAGAAACACCACTATAGGGTACATCTATCGAAGCGTGTGCAGATTCGTATTTTTGTCGGAAATCCGCAAGTGAGTTGTGAAATCCAATCGTTGATCAGGCGACGCGTCACCTGTTACCAAATTTTCGAATAGTAAATTGCTATTCTGATAGTTGAGTATTCGGATATATGCCCAGTCCTACTCATTAACCAGTAATTATCATTGTCTCGAATATTGTTATGTGAATAAACTTGCCTTTTATGTTTTATGTAAATTCTAACTTAAATCGTAACTTGGCTGATAATTAAGTTTCGCAAAAACGTTTGCAGTCCGCAGTGAATTTCTGGCTCGTTGCGGACTCATTCAAACGCTCCGCGGACTCATTTGAGACCGAAGAGAAGATGGTCGTGAGGACGCCGTAGAAGTCCAGAGGCTGTCGTAGAACTAGCTCCCTCACAACCGGTGCCCGTTGTCACCCCTAGACACTTCAACCAGTGAATGTACCCCGACCTTCTTCTTAGCCGGAAGACCCAAGTCAATGTCCTAGCATTCCACCTTTCACTGGCGTCCCGAACATCAATATAGTATGTGATGATTTGACACCAATGAATATGGTTAGCAAATTTCTCACCAATGAATTTTTCGAAATCATCAGAGATCAAACAAATTTATATGCCGCACAAAAATCAGTGCTACTCAGTCATCCACTACACACCCCCGAATATTATTGAAAACCTGGAAAGCGGTTATAATCGCCGAATTAAAGATTTTCTTTGCAATTATGCTTCGCACCGGCGTGGTCAGAAAACCTCAGTCGCGACTATACTGGTCAACAAGCCCCTGTTATGCAGAAATAGTTTGTCAGTCTCTCATGTCCCGAAACAGATTTACCTCAATATTATAGATGCTACATTTCAATGACGTCAACACATATGTACCATATGGGACAATTGGTCATGAACCATTGCACAAGATGCGGCATATCATAAATCTGTTGCATGATAAATTTGAGAATAATTTCTATCCAAATCAAAAAGTATCTCTGGATGTTGGGACGTGTCCTTTCAAAGGACGACTCAAATTTCGAACTTATAATCTAGCCTAACCGCATAAGTGGGGAATCAAATTATACCAAACTTGCCTTGTCTCTTGTCTCTTAGAAAAATACATGTGCCGTGGGTGCATCAGGATCACAAAAAAACAACACAACAACAAAACAACAAAACAAAAAAAAACACAAAAAAACAAACAAAACTGCGTACATGTGTGAGTTGTGCAAAGTGCCACTTTGCGTCACTCCTTGTTTCAAAAAATACCATACTCAGCAGCAGTATTGGGGGGAATGATATTATATTGCAGTTTATCAGTGCTTTTATTTATTTTTTTCACTTATTCTTACACTCGTTGTATATATACATTTTTCGATACAATTATTTCCACAGTGTTTTCTAAAAGCACCCTTGGTATATCTTATGCATTGCATATAAATGTATCATCAGTGTTTTTTTTATTTCTCCCATCATTTGTTATCACTGTTCAGTTCATTTCTTTAATTTGAGTTGTTGTTTTTCACAAAAAAAATTCGGTGTTTTCATATGCTCTTTATGAAAAGTAAGGTATGGGTTAGACAAAAAATGATTTTTCTGTTTTTTTTTTCTAGATTTGCAATAGCCTATATATTTTGGTCTCCAAATTTCGTGGCTGTGGCTTGTATAGTTTTCTTGTGAGTAAACCGTTTTCAATATCTATCGAAACCTTGCGTTTTTGATCAATTTCGCTAATATTTACTAAAAGTGAAAACATCAATTAGTTTGACGTAAAAAATTCGGCGAATCGATTAGAATATTCAAAAAATGAAGGGCATTGCCATGTAGGACTTCTTTAGCTCTCTCAAGCGCAACCGAATGCGTGTTCATGGGGTCAGTAGTTCATGTTTGAGTTCGAATTAAAAACATAGCGTATTTAGGGGGTTTAATGCGGGTACAGGTGGGTGCAAGTGAATTTGACCTTGGGGCTGTAAGAGTTGAGAGGAGTATTTGTATTATTATTATTTCAATCATTCAACGATGAAACAAGCTCATCTATAAATCGCGCTTCCCTTGGCGGCTGGCCCCTGAAAAACAGTAGAAGCGGATTTCGCGCGCTGTGTGGACAAGTATGATCGGAAAAGAGGAAAAAATTGGTTTGAAATGTTTTTACATGAACTGGAAAAGGGAGCTTTTTTCAGGACTCGGACAACATATAGTCATTTCCTTGTAAAGTTGATCAATGTTAGTGTTAAATATTAGTAGTTCCATTGAAGTTGTGGGGATTTCAAGAAATTCACACATCATCTTTTTTTATGATGTTGTTCCAGAACAACGTTACAGAACTCGATGATGACGTCATCATTTTTAGTATATATAGTATTGACATCGTAAATACTTCATTTCAATATAAAAATAGTTTTTTTCGGCGTAAGCGAAAAAGTCATGAATGAAAGGATTAAGATTTAGATTTAACAAAAGTAAAGCTAACTTACTCTGGAATCATGATCGGTAAATAACAATTTTAAAATGCATTGTGAATCATAGTCAACCATTTCACGAATTCCGTAGTTTAAGAACCCTTGAGTTAGACCATTGTTATCTGAGATAACCTTATTAATTAGTTCAGAAGGAAAGCTGTATTCCAGTGGGATTTTTCCGAATTTTACATGTGTGATACGCCGACCACGTTCTATTCAATTAAGTATTTTCATCATCGTTAGCTTATCTCTCACAACTCAATTTCTATTTGTTGATTTTGCTATTTTTTATTCTTATTTCAGATTGATAAATAATAGCCTAAAAGCCTTTTATCCAGTACATTTATATATTTCATCCAGTATATTTATATATATTGTGATCAGTTCGCTTTTTTTTCAATTTTGCAATGAATTAGATTAAGATACTTACAACTAAAATGACAAAGGTAAAACAAAGTAAGTTGCACAGATGTAATATTTGTGGTAAAAATGTACGTTCGATTAGTCATCTCAGATATCATCAAACGACACACACTGGAAAACGACCACATAAGTTTGAAATCTGTGGTAAATGATTTCCTAGCAATAGTAACTTGATTGAGACACCATTTGCGATTGCACGTTTCCCATAAGCCACAAACTCAACAGAAATGCGGACAAAAACTATCCACGTGAGACAACATACGGGAGAAAGACCATACAAATGTGATATATGTGGAAAAAGCTATTGTGTTAAAGGCGCCTTGAAAAAGCATATTAATCGACATTCTAAAAAATTCGCATGTGAAATATGTGACAGACCCTTTGGATGTCGTTCTGCATTGACAGATCACATGTCCACTCATACCAACAAAAATTATATTCAAGCAAAAACAATTTATACCGGCATATGAGAAGCCATACAAATGATACCCCCATTGAGATGTGAAATATGCGGTGTCACCAAATTGGAACAATCTGTTTTGAATATTCATATGCGTACACATACAGGTCAAAAAACGTTTATCTGTAAATTATGTGGGAGAGCATTTAGTCAACAAGGCATTCTGAATACTGATTTGCAATCGGTACATTCCAACAAAAAGCCTTATAAATGTGAGATATGTGGGAAGAGATTCACCGTACAAACATATGTCAACGTCCATGTAAAGAAAACTCATTTGAAATGCAAAAGTATACCGAACACAACCAAATTAAAGTTGAGCAGCAACCAACTAATCACATGTATTCGGAATGCACCGTTCAAAACAAAAAGATAATACAGAATGAATTGAAAACGCCCCGAGCAATTGATATCAAAGAAGAGTTGCATTTGGGATTTGATCACAAATAACTTGATTATATGCACTTTGCTCTCACCGTTGATTCAGATATGGCACACTTCCGATGCACGGAAGGTATACTTGCCCTGTGATAGGACCCTCTTTCGGGAACAGTAATTTTTTACACACAACTGGGGTATTTGCAGTCGAGCCCGCGTCGGCTAATACGACGTACTTTTTTCTTGGTTGAGGTTGATATTCGGCCTCCACCACCGATCCTATTTTTGAAACATTTAACAGATTCTGTCGAACTCAACCAACCTAGACGTGCATGTAAAATATTTTTTCCTTATTGATTAGAAATGAGTCCTAAATTGAAACGAATTATAAATTATGTGTTTATGAATATTATCGCAATAACAGCCGTAGTAATAAACATGGTTTTTGTGGGAACTATAATTTGTAATGTGGCCGGGGATGGATACCGGTATGAAAATTTGATATATATGCTTTAACGTTATACTTTGCGTTGGTTCATCGCCTCCTTACAAACAGAAAAAAAACTTGTTAATCTAATCCTAGAAAAGCGTACACAACGGAGACTGTTTATGTAAGTTTAGGCGTTTTTTCAGATATTTATATCCGTCGTACATGAAATGGTTCACAATTAAAAAAAATCAATAAATAGAGAAAAAATAACGGCCATACAATATTACAATTGTAAATGACGAGGAGCCGCGAAAAAACTATACAGTAAGCGCGTTATCGACACCAAAAATCTCTTGTGTTCAGCAGCGGACAACGTCAAATAACTTGTGAACTTGAATGTAGCAAGTTTACTTTCCATACGAAAAACGTCATTTACGCAAATTCGTACTCGTGAAGCGACCAACGACTTGTAAACGATACACGGGGGAATTTACGCATTACATCCATCCTCAAAACCTGTTTGACTAAATCACACAATATGCAGTGTTATTGCCGTTTAATTACATAAAAATATGAAAAAAGTAATGGCAAAAAATAGCAAAATTTGTCTGACTAACAACACACAATATTTTATGTTTAATGAATTAATTTGGAAAATGTTAGTCGAATTGAGAGAGTCAGTTAGGAAAGAATTATTTAAATAGAAAACGAGGGAGTTTGTTGACGTCCATGCCTTCGAAAACAAATAATTCTATACCCGACATGGAATGGTAACCGGACGAGAGGCCTGGGTTCGCCATATGGTTAAGCCGTTTTATACGCTTCCTTCTCCCCCGGGATAAATATGTAAATCCTACTAAAATTGCTGGATTGGAGCTATTTAAATAAGTCATGAAACAGAAATTGCAATTTTTTCACTTGACATTTCAACCAGTGTTTTTTTCTATGACAAATCATTGTTGCAATTCCAAATGCTTTCCAGTTAAAAAGTGTGGAATTAAGATGACATGTGTTGCAACTCGCAAGCATTGCATTGTTGAAAGAGCCCTCGCGTTCACAAAGAGTCTAGCGCCGTAAAAGATAAACTTAAAACTTTATCGGAAGTGAACATGATAATGAAAGCATAGAGCCCTCGAGTTCACAAAGAGCTTAGCGCCATGAAAAATTAACTTAGAACTTTATTGGAAGTAAACATGATAATAAACGCTTTGAGTCCTCGCGTTCACAAAGAGTCTAGCGCCATGAAAAATAGACTTAGCGCCAAAACGTTCACGATATGAAAGTTTGCTCAATGGACATGGACGTGAAGGCTCGATGTTTCTCTTTCATGATGCTACCCTTTTTGTAAATGCGAGGACTTTGATATATTATGTCCTATTTTATTTAATAATACAGACAACATATCCTTTGTTAACTATCATGCATTTTCTTGGCTCGTCAAATTTTGTATGATATTAATGAAGGCATTGAGACATGGCTGGTTAGAATATTCAAAACTAATGGTAAACGAACTACGGATTTTTGGTTCAGTTAAAATTCCACCTGTGCCTGACTAACTATTATCGATTGAAGGCTTTTCAAATATTTAGAAGTATAATTTGATTTCCACGAGAAATCATACACCAAACAAAACAATGAACACGCAAAAAATTTGAGAATGCAGTTTAACAGAGACCACTTGCTAACGTTATTTGTGAATGGCTTTAATTGCAGAAATAATTGTAAACACAATTTAATACTAGTTTCAATTTTAGTTGCGTTGAGCCACAATTTATAAAACGAAATATTTACGAAAAAATAGGAAATAACGGTGTTATCTAAGTTAGTTCCCGTTCAACTTGTCCGTATTTAAGATACTTTTTGATTTCAAATGAATCCGTTTCATGTGTTTCTTGACATATCTTTGTAAAGCAAATCTCTTTTCACATATCTCACATGCATACGGCTTTTCGTTGGAATGTGTTTGCATATGAGCATTTCGATTAGTGTCATGGCTAAATGCCTTCCCACATAACTTACAGATGAACGGTTTTTCACCTGTATGTGTACGCATATGAATATCCAGCTTGCGCTGTTGCACCTTAATGACGCCACATATCTCACATTTGAATGGATACTCATTAGTATGCCTTCCCACATGCAACTTTAAATTTTCTTTACTCGCAAAAAATATTTTCTCCTTTGTGTGAGTGAGAATATGAGTAGAAAGCTGAGACTTGCAGCCGAAGGGCCGTTCACAGATTTTGCAAACAAATCTCTTCATATGTCGATTAATATGTTTTCTCAAAGTACTATTGTCACAAAATCCTTTTCCACATTCATCACATTTGTATGGTCTTTCTCCTGTATGTTGTCTCATGTGAATAGTTTTATTTTGTACATTGCAAAGTACTTTTCCGCAAACTTCGCATTCGACCAACTTATTTATTTCAACTTTTTTCATTTCAAATTAATAAAACACAGCCTGCTGCAAATTAAATATCATTACTGAAAATAAGAAAACAAGGATGCAACTAAGTTTGTTGTAATTTAATTTTCATTATGACCTCCGACGAGCTTTACTTCAGTTGCAAAAATTCTAAATTTGTCCCGCAAATACTGCGATGGACCAAGCTATAACTTGCTGCCAGTATATGCAATTTGCACGCGGTCAAATCTTTTGGGGAAACATCCATGGTGCTAGCTTGAGGTAGATATCTCATGCTGTATTATAACTTGAATTTACCTAAAATGAAATATGATTGTTGCAATTGGGCACGCGAAGTATGTGGACCAAGATGGCGGACACCGGAACCGATACAAATACTATGGGGATCACTTGACTAATCCCCGAATTCATAACATAACTGAAATAGGAAAATTGGAATAAAATTATGGTTTAACCTTAACCTGGTAGACATACTACGTTCTGGTGTCCGCCATCTGGAAACATGGCTTATAAGTAATAATTTGATATTGAGACATGAGAAAAAAGCAATTGGTTGTTTTCGCGTGTAATCTGACGTTAGGCATAAGAATATTACACTGACCGACTCAGCTAGAATTACGCACGAACAAAGCCGTTAATATATGTGACTGTCGGCTAAAAAATACATATGAACTTCAAAATGAAAAGCCAATAATATGCCTGACATTTTCACTAATAACAAAGCTAAAATATCTGGGCACGATCGCGCCATACAACAGCAACAAATAGCTAAATCAGCAAAACCATAAGACCACATCGTGCTCGATAAATTCTTTGTGGTGGTTGTGATATTGGTTTCAGTTGCTATTCTAGTTCATTGTTGCCGAGGGTTTATTCCGTGATTTTGGATATTCAAATCCGTTTACTATATTTATTTGGATTAGCGCCCAGTGGTTTTCAACGGAATACAAAATTCTATCCTATGTCGCCTCTGAAAAACGCTTCTTCAACGATCTCAATTGGGCAATTTACGCAGCACAGCGCTGAGATCCAGCCAAGCATAGTTTACTTCAATCAGCTTCAGCGCTCAAATCCTCGATATTGCGTCGAAACATACACGCTTCAGTGGTTTCTGCAGCCTCAGAACTTTCGGTTCGTTTTATTCTATCGATGAGGCGGATGGAGTGAAGCATTTCCTATTCTCCGGCCTTTGTTAAGGACTAAGTATTTGATATATATGAGTGACTAATACTAATACTACCCCGTTTGATTTGGCAATTCCAATAACTCATGATCTCTATCCTACTCGTACACATCGATCAGCCTAATATGTGCTACTACTACTAGGTCAATCTCATAGACCGGCGGTTCTCAAACTTTTTTGTTCGCGCAGCGCCATTCTACCAGGAAAAATGCTGCTTACCTATAAAACTCAATTTTGTTATAAAACAACAAGTAGGTCTAAGCAATAAAGGCAAAAAGTCAACTCTTCTTTCTCATCACTGCCCGATTTTCGTTTAAAATGCTAAAATAATCACTCATGTCCACTAAACTCGATTCAGCAGATAAATAATATTTCCAGAAAGTAGTGGTTATCTCTATTGTTACGTAACAAAATTATTTCATGTGAATACTAAGTAAAGAGCCTGGCCGATTTATATATTTAGGTATATTCAAGAAAAGTCTTCTTATCTACGATATATAAGGTTAGAGGGGATGTGAAACTAGAGATAAGCTACCAATAAGAAAAACACTATTGCAATTTGCAAAGCAACTATCATTGCTGAGACCTTCGTATCGGCAGTGGCCCTTCTCTCCGTGAAAGTAGAGGCTCTTATCTTCTATGGCGCTATAAACTTTGTGAACGCTGAGGCTTTGAGCGTTTCTTATCATGTTCACTTTCAATAAAGTTCTAAGTTTATCTTTTATGGAGCTAGACTGATTAGGAACGCGAGGGCTCTTCCATTTTGGTCGAACCCGTAAGAAATAACGCTTGTTCCTGAATACTCGTGATCAATTTGTCCCTACTCAACTTCGCCTGTAATTGAGATACTTTCTGATTCGAAATGTGTCCGTTTCATGCGTTTCTTGACATATTTTTGTACGGCAAATCTCTTTCCGCATATCTCACATGCATACGCCTTTTCGTTGGAATGTGTTTGCATGTGAATATTTCGATAACTGTGATCGCTAAATGCCTTCCCACATAATTTACGGATAAACGTTTTTTTACCTGTATGTGTACGCATATGAATATTTAGTTCACATTGTTGCACCTTGATGACGCGACATATTTCACATTTGAATTGATATTAATTCTTATGTCTTCTCATATGCAAGTTTAAACTATCTTTGCGTGCAAAAAAATTATTGCAAATAGTGCACTTAAATCTTTTCTCCCTTGTATGAATGAGAACATGTTTGAAATGAAGGGTGAAACAAGGACTTGTAATAAATGCAATCAAGTTAAGTCTATTGTTATGACGATGGAGTAGCAATGAATGTAGACGCCAATCATCCGAATACAAAAGAAACTATTACCAGAAAAATAAATTAAGAAAAGCAAGACAGTAGATAATAAATGCTCGAGATAGTGAGAAACCTAGACTGCTCCATCATTTGCAATGTTTAAAAGATGTCGAAAGCGTATTCTCAAAACCATCAGAACAAATTCTAAAGCTGCATCCACAAAAGAATTGACAGATCTTACTACTGCTGGATTAAGAGCCTATATCCAAACTCAATTTACGGAAGGCATGACTTGGGAGAATCGCGATCAATGGGACCTGGATCATCGAGTTTTTCTTTTCCGATTTTAGTGATTCAGATCAACAGAAGATTTGTTTCTAGCATAAAAACTTGCAGCCAATGTGGAACAAAGAGAATATGGAAAAGAGTGTTATGTATAACGAGGAGGACAAGCAGGCCTTAATTTCTGTATATTATAGTCAATTCAACATAAGTAAACTATATGATAGAACAAAATCCTTGTCGACAAGCTTGTCGGATCGGTTATGACCAGAAACTTCGGGAAAAGTGTAAACCGCTACACTTCTTCGGAAACTTGGCGTCACCATGGACAAATACATGAATGAAGTTGAGCAGAGGAATGTGGCCAGGGTCATTCCTCATAGATTCAGAAAAAAAAAACTCAATTACTAAGTGAAGGTATTACTGCTCTTCAGGAATCCGAAATCATTATCCAAAACACTTTAACATCAAATCCCCATGTCCATCTGACACGTATTTCTGAAATCCCAGGAACCTCCCAATAATCTATTACCCCCACCACTTCCTCCGTTCCAAACCCATCAAAAGTCTGTCAAACACCTAAAAAAAAAACTTCTGATTACAAATCCCCGAGGAGTAAAGTAAAAGCCACAGAGACTCAAAAAAAAAAAAATTTCCGAATAGGATAGGTTATGTTTATATTTCAACAAAAACGTGATGGGTTTTCTTGAATACAAAAGAACCCTGAGTATACCGCAACTAGAAGAGATAATGACAAAAATGACAATTTCGCTAAATGTTATAGACGTGTTAAAAACGTCAAAATTAATTTATTTTTGACTGTCTTTTGTACCATGCACGACATCTAAACAGATTTTAAAAAAGTCACTGTGGCTTTTACTTTTTGTTTGTAATTTTACTCGTATACGTATATATATATGAAGCTATATTCCTTGTACATACTAGAGATGTATCGGTAATCGGCAATATCGGCCATGTATCGGTATCGGTTAGATTAAGGCAGAAATAT
Source organism: Styela clava (assembly GCF_013122585.1). NCBI lineage: Eukaryota > Metazoa > Chordata > Ascidiacea > Stolidobranchia > Styelidae > Styela > Styela clava. The sequence continues at coordinate 16,705,316 of NW_024102836.1, forward strand.
TTACCTTTTTGATATAGTCCAGAATGTTTTAAAAGATAAGTTGGAATACTACTTTTTAATTTTTTTGTCTGGAGAGATCGTGAGCTATGAGCCATACAAGTCTCCACCACCGCGAGAGAATCGGATTCACGTGTTTTTAGTTATTTATTCATGTCTCCACCCCCGCGAGAGAATAGGATTCACGTGTTTTTAGCTATTTATCAGCCAAACTAGCTCAACTAATTTGTCAATTTTCGCTGTCAAATTTTTATATTGACATTTTTAATATTACATAGTAATTATGAAGAAATATATCAACACAGCACATAACAAAAAGCAACTAGGCGCCCAGTTTTGATTCATACAGTGGAATTGGGGTCCTTATTAACGGCACATGGAATTTATAATTTTGTTCAACTACACAATTTCTTTATAGATTTATTGACATGACCGTCTAGCCAGCCCTAGACTGTCTTAAAATATATGATAGCAATTATATAATGATATAAAATAGTAAAGTAAAAGAACATCCTCGATGGATATGGGTAGGCCTTCTTTTGGTCGGTGCTGATTGATATTCTTTCATGTTGGCTTTGACTTATTGCGTCGACGATAACAATTAGCCACAAAATAAAATATTTGTAAAATGCTTTTAATTTGAACGTAGGACGGCAGCGCTAGAATGTGTGGGTGATATTCGATATTCTTTTAAACACGAATAACGATATTCGAAGGTCGCGATATTAACATTAAATTCAAATTGGACATCCAGGCTTATGAGTTTTCTAATTGAACACCGAGATTACTAGCGTTACTGTACAATGTATGTTAATCAGTTAAAACATATGGATACCAAACATTAATTTTATATCATGTTATATATCTTTTTTTCGATCTGAAATAATGTGTACTATGAACAACGCTCAATGACCATTGTTTTAACCCGTCTGCCCTACACAGCACACCTAATTAAGTAATATTTACATAGTATCGGAATATCGGCCTTTCTGTAGTATCGGTATCGGCGTTTTAGCTGGTATCGGTATCGGCGACAAAAATGGTATCGGTACATCTCTAGTACATACGTTATTGCGTGTTATCTTTTTACATCAAATAAATAATTTTTCTTCTTGTCTCCATTTTCTTTGTGCATTTTTACTTCAGTGGTATGGTATGGTGGTAGGATATTATAGATGCAGCAAAGAAAACATGTACACAAATAAAGTTGTGATTCATATGCCGGGGCTCCCGAAGTATGCGAACCAAGATGGCGGACATCGGAATGTAATGTGTGTACTAGGTTAGGGTTAGGCCATAATTTTAGGTATAAATACTACGGGAGGCTCTTGGCTAGTCTTCGAACTGATAATTGGACTAAAATAAGGAGAATTGGAAAAAAATTATGGCCTAACCCTAACCTGTTACGTTCCGATGTCCGCCATCTTGGTTCGCATATTCGGGAGAACCCATATGCCTGTTTCGGCAGACCAACGAAGTGGACGAAGATTGGCACCTATACTCGAGGTAGAAACAAGCGCCAATAAATTATATCCTGGCACATGTCACCATTTCCTACAAGACTCCACGGCCGTCATTTTCCTTCGATGATATCGCCCAATCAGAAAAGATTGTGTTTTCTGTGTCTGCTGCAATTTCAGATGAAGACAGAAACGGCGTACTACTGTAAAGGAAACCATCTATAAACCACTGGTTTTCATGGCCCATGAAGACATTTTCTGGCGGACCACAAACGTATCGAATATAATAGCGATTGTGGTAGCATTGAATGATGATGCTGGTTTTTTGTTACAGGGTTGTTCTACTTATTATTATTAGGAAAATGCCTAAATAAATGAAATCGAGATGATAAACTTTTAAAGTGATGAACCTTACCCATAAAAATTAAACCGTTCAATCAATTACATTTAAAGGATTTTAGTGGCTTGAAATTGCTTCTTATTGATGATATGATATATATGTTTCGCTTACAAGCAAACGTGCCCTAGTCAACGCAACAATTTATTAGCAAATTGTCATCAAAAACTAGTTTTAAATTAAAAATCTCTAACGCCGGACACGTGGTAACGAGTTGAGGGGCGTTAGTTAGGGTTGGTAGTTTTTGTTTCCCTATGACTCCGTGCTTGTCGAGACTGGCCTTCCTTTTAAACTGCCGCTTCAAAGTATCTAATAATAACGAGATATACTAATGCCAGAGTTAAGAGAATGAATTTATCTTTATTAAAATATATGATGACGATATGATAGCTCCAAAATAACAATAATCCGTCAGCCATGAGATATATATTTTATATTTTCACCAGATGTAGCTTAATTAATTTGTGATTCGAGACAATAACAGAAAATACAGGTTGTGCGACAAATAATCGCGTTTGGTCGATAATGATACCTCGTTTCCATGGTAACCAGGTATTCTGTTATCAAGGGAAATTGTCAAAATGCACTTTTGATCATTTTCTTCACTTCTTATATACACATCGGTTCACTTGTCTTGAAAATATCCTTTTATAAAGTAATGTTCATTTCACTTGATACGGATACGTTTCCATGGCAACGAGGTATTTTCTCGGATGGCACCATATCCAAAATTGATCAGGGGATGCTAGTGCCAAGTTTCATTCTTGCTTCCAAAAGTGCATGATTTTCCCTCTTATCCGCTGGACTACTTGGAAACCGCTGTCGTATGTTTATATCAGTGGTTAGCAACCTATTTCAAGGGACGGACCGGTAAAGCCCGACTAAAATGTCGATGGCCACCCCTACACAAACGGATTAAGCCTATGCAGTTAATTATATGCATTAGGAATTTTATGCGATATTTGTTTGCTGGCCATTAACAGTTCCCATATTGGAGACATGGTCGACATTGACAAACGTAACACGTTTCTTAAATCCAGACTACTTCGACGTTTCGTTTTTGTAATTATCAATATTGGACACCAGGCATCACATTAATAAGATTTCGAGAAAGGTAACAATGCCTGTAAACCTTCTGACTCTGGTCTGGCTATTGATTGATGTTTGTTTTACCAAAACTATTTTTTACCCGATGTGCTAACTTTGTGATTATCCTGATTCTGAAGTATCGAATTAGCGAACTAACTAGGTATTACCGGTTAGCTACGAGCCAGTAGCGGAGTAGTCACGTTCTTAGCAAGAATCATTTTGTTGTAGAGATCTTATATGGAGTGAAGTGAAACATACTCATACGGTCGTAGAGGAAACAATTGACCCAGCATTATTGTGACATACTGGCATGGCGATTGTTTGTGAAGTTAGAAATGCTGCTCTAATGCGTTGTGTTTGTCTGGTTTGCTCTTGTGTGCTGTTTTTGATCGTAGGGTCAGTGGAGGTTTTATTACGGCCTCGCCCATTTTTGTGGTATGTTATTTAATTCACAACATCAGACGCGATTGACTACTCGAGACATTGCGATCGACGTGTTTGTCACCCCTGCCCTACAAGAACGTGAAGGTTCGATGTCTCTCTTTCATGATGCTAGACTCTTTGTGAATGCGAGGGATTTAATATATCATGCCCTATTTTAATAATACAGACAACATCATATTCTGTGTCGACTATCGTGCATTTTTCGGGCTTGTTAAATTTTGTACGATATCAATGAAGGCCCCGAGAAACGGCTTGTTGGAATATTCAAAACTAATGGTAAACGAACTACGGATTCGCAGCTTATAGTTGCCGTTAATCCTTTTCTTTTTTTTATCTTCAGTTTTGGTTCAGTTAAAATTCCACCTGTGCCTGACTCACTAATATCGATCAAAAGCTTTTCAAATATTTAGAAGTAAATTTTGATTTCCCGGAAAAATCATACACCAAACAAAACAATGAACACGCAAAGAATTTGTTAGGATTACTGTTATCTTGGAGCTATCATATCGTCATCATATATTTTAATAAAAATAAATTCATTCTCTTAACTCTGGCATTAGTATCTCAGTCAGATAAAAACGGAAAACTTGCATTACATTTCAGTTCAGTTTCATGCTTGCTTCCAAAAGTGCATGATTTTACCTCTTATCCGCTGGACTACTTGGAAACCGCTGTCGTATGTTTATATCAGTGGTTAGCAACCTATTTCAAGTGACGGACCGGTAAAGCCCGACTAAAATGTGGATGGCCACTTCTACACAAACGGATTAAGCCTATGCAGCTAATTATACGCATTAGGAATTTTATGCGATATCTGTATTTGTTTGCTGGCCATTAACAGTTCCCATATTGGAGACATGGTCGACATTGACAAACGTAACACGTTTCTTAAATCCAGACTACTTCGACGTTTCGTTTTTGTAATTATCAATATTGGACACCAGGCATCACATTAATAAGATTTCGAGAAAGGTAACAATGCCTGTAAACCTTCTGACTCTGGTCTGGCTATTGATTGATGTTTGTTTTACCAAAACTATTTTTTACCCGATGTGCTAACTTTGTGATTATCCTGATTCTGAAGTATCGAATTAGCGAACTAACTAGGTATTACCGGTTAGCTACGAGCCAGTAGCGGAGTAGTCACGTTCTTAGCAAGAATCATTTTGTTGTAGAGATCTTATATGGAGTGAAGAGAAACATACTCATACGGTCGTAGAGGAAACAATTGACCCAGCATTATTGTGACATACTGGCATGACGATTGTTTGTGAAGTTAGAAATGCTGCTCTAATGCGTTGTGTTTGTCTGGTTTGCTCTTGTGTGCTGTTTTTGGTCGTGGGGTCAGTGGAGGTTTTATTACGGCCTCGCCCATTTTTGTGGTATGTTATTTAATTCACAACATCAGACGCGATTGACTACTCGAGACATTGCGATCGACGTGTTTGTCACCCCTGCCCTACAAGAACGTGAAGGTTCGATGTCTCTCTTTCATGATGCTAGACTCTTTGTGAATGCGAGGGATTTAATATATCATGCCCTATTTTAATAATACAGACAACATCATATTCTGTGTCGACTATCGTGCATTTTTCGGGCTTGTTAAATTTTGTACGATATCAATGAAGGCCCCGAGAAACGGCTTGTTGGAATATTCAAAACTAATGGTAAACGAACTACGGATTCGCAGCTTATAGTTGCCGTTAATCCTTTTCTTTTTTTTATCTTCAGTTTTGGTTCAGTTAAAATTCCACCTGTGCCTGACTCACTAATATCGATCAAAAGCTTTTCAAATATTTAGAAGTAAATTTTGATTTCCCGGAAAAATCATACACCAAACAAAACAATGAACACGCAAAGAATTTGAGAATACAGTTTAACAGAGACCACTTGCTAACGTTATTTGTGAACGGCTTTAATTGTAAAAATATTTGTAAACACAATTTAATACTAGCTTCAACTTTAGTTGCGCTATTAAGCAACAATTTATAAAAAAAAATATTTATGAAAAAAGTAAGAAAAAGTAGTGTTCTCTAAATACGTGTGATCAGTTACGTTCTGTTCAACTTGTCGGTATTTGAGATGCTCTCTGATTTCAAATGAGTCCGTTTTATGTGCTGCTTGACATATGTTTGTAAGGCAAATTTTTTTCCACATATCTCACATGAATACTGCTTTTCGTTGGAATGTGTTTGCATATGAGCATTTCGATAACTGTGCCGGCTAAATGCCATTCCACATAGTTTACAGATAAACGGCTTTTCACCTAAGTGTGTACGCATATGTAAATTCAGTTCGCATTGTTGCACCTTGATAACGCCACATATTTTACATTTAAATTGATATTCATTGGTATGTCTTCTCATATGAAAATTCAAACTATCTTTGCGTGAAAATAACTTATTGCAAATAGTACATTTGAATCTTTTATCCTTCGTATGAGTGAGCATATGTTTAAAAAGATCAGACTTGCCGATGAAGGGCCGTTCACAGATTTCACACACAAATTCCCTTGTATGTTGATTCATATGTTTTGTCAAAATACCTTTGCCACAAAATCCTTTTCCACATTCATCGCATTTGTATGATCTTTCTCCTATATGTTGTCGCATGTGAATAGTCTAACCTTGAACATCGCTAAGTATTTTCCTGCAAACTTCGCATTTCTGTAGATTTCGTGGATCATCGGGAAAGTGCAATCGCAAATGGCTTTTTAAGTGACTATTCTGAGTATGTGTCTTGCCACAAATTTAAACTTGTATGGTCGTTCTCCAGTGTGTGTCGTTTGATGATTTCTGAGATGGCTAATTCACCTAAAACTTTTACCACAAATACCGCATTCGTGCAAATTACTTTGTTTCTGTTTCAATTTCTCCATTCCATTTATTAGTATCTGATTGACTTATTGCATCTCGGCATTGAATAAAAAGAATTACACACATATTAGATAAAAGGTGTTTTTATCAACAATATTTTTCTAGAATATAAGATAACAAAAGCCACCGAGGAAGTCGCAGTTACATCTAAGCTAACATGATAAAATACAGTCTGTTGCAAACTAAATATCGATACCCACGACAGCATTGACTTACATAGCGGCAAACTCGTCGTGAACGTAAGAAGTGAAAGCTCCGAGTTTATTTTTCATGGCGCTAGACTCGTTAACGCGAAGACTTAAAAATGGCTTTGATAATCGTGTTTTCTTCAAGAATTTAGATAGCCTGCGATTATCTAATATTGCGGCACGACAGGTCAAAATAATCACAATCTGTGCTAGACAATTCACATGGATAAAATAGGGCGACAAAGTAACAATTTTAGCTATTAAAAAGTTGAATGCGAATGGTGATATCGAATTAGGATAAAATGTCCGTAACATACGAATAAGTAATATTTTTACAGAAAGAATGGGAAGAAAAAATTGATTGTTTTGATTTGTTATCGTGGGATTATTTAGTATATAGTCCCCCGTCGGAACGATCATAAGTTATACTTCATCAAATAGGTTGCAATATGCGCATTGTGGTAATATCACAGAGCACCGAATTTGCGGAAAACATGGGCGGACGAGCGAGACGGAGTCGGGTATGAATAATTGGATTCATCGCCAGTGAATATCATTAAAAAATTATTCCCAAAACACTGGAAAAGCAATTGATGATGAACAAATGCAGCTACTAAAAGTAACGCCACTTCCACAGGGGACAATTTATTTATTTGACAAGAAGCATAAATATAGATAGCTTTAATGATTATTGTCGTTTGGAAAAAATCGCCATTTCTCAAAGCAATAGATTACAAATATGCGAAACAAATTAACAGCATTTTTGGGACTTCAACCATCTTCAAACACTGGCAATTTAAAATCGATTTGTGTAACTTATCTAAACAACGGTTATCATCAACGCGATCTATATTTAATCTCCTTGGTATATAAGAGAGCAATGGTCAAATACATTAGCACGAAAGCCAAAATTATTCGTTTCTGAAAAAGTCCCCATCCTGGACAAAGCAAGTCGGAACTATGGAATGGCTAGCAGTTCCGTATCTGTGGGCCGTGTACTACAACTAGGCGGCATAGCGTAAATATTTTGCATGTCACACCTGATCCCCACATGACCCCGTTATAAAAAATTACGTTACTTGCGATAAGTTTGTTATCTACTGTGGTTTCGGTAAGAAATATGGCCCTTGGTCTGAATACACGACCCGTTGCACCTCTTCCATATTCCACTTCAGTTATCTGAACTAAACAGTTTGCGGTGCAGCCATCCGATTCGTTTATATCGTTTTCTAGACTTTTATTAACAGAAAGAACAATTTGCAAGATATAGCTCTCTTGCTGTTGTATTATGTAGGTAAAGGTGAGTTTGTCTATTGGGCTTTCCTAAAGAAAGCCGTCTACACGGTGGACGACAAAATTCTTGTTCAAAAGTTACAACACAATGGTTTCAGAGATAATGCAAATAAATTACTACTTATTAATTGTAATGTAGCAATATCGTTGATAAACATCTCGTTATGTGGGGTTACCATATTTTTGTGACCTCAAAGCGGGACGCCTCCAATGACCATAGCTGTGATTTTTTAAACTTCAAAATTATTGATTTTACATTCGGGGCCTACATTTAGAACCATCACGGCTGTCTTATCACGGCTGTCTTCATTGACCATATTGTTATCGAGAGTTTGTGCGCTGTCTGTCTTAATATCGTTTTCAATTCGAAATTAATTAACGTTAAGCACCCTTTTAGTGTTCGGGGCTTACACGTAACAAATTGTAGCAATTAAAACAACGAAACAATCGAAATCACGCATCCACATTCAGTGACCAAGCTACCGGTACTCTACACAGCAACAACAGTATCGAGAACATGGTAAGCGGTAATGTTGGTGTATTATTTTGCCTGGCTGGGAGCCAAAGCGGGACTTTTGGCTGACCGCTCGGGACGCCGGCACAAAACGTAAAAAAGGGGGACTGTCCCGTCTAATTCGGGACGTATGGTAAGCCTATAGTTATGTATTCCGTGATTTAAGATGAAAATTTGCAACAACCCGAAGTTGAAAAACGGCGTTTTGGGCTGAACTATTCGGATTTAAAAAATACAATTGAGATGATGCTATAAACTGTTAAAGTGATAAACTTTACCCACAGAAATTATACCGCCGAAAACGCGCGATGTTTGGGGAAGAAGATGCCAGGTACGCTGAGTTGACATTGTGGGCCCAGAGGTCAATTTCTACACAGTCAGCAATACTAAAATACTATTTAAAAGTTTTTAGTGGCTTGAAATTTTCCTTCTAAATGATTATTTTTGCTTCTTATAGATGATATGATATATATGCTTCGCTTACAAACAAACGTGCCATAGTCGACGCAAACGTTTGTGAGCAACTTGTCATGAAAAACTTGCAGTTTCAAATTAAAAATCCCCAACGCTGGATTCGCGCGAAAAAAGATGTAGGGGCGCGTTAGGGTTGGTAGTTGTTGTTTCCCTATGGCTCCGTCGAGACTGGGCATCATTTTAAACAGCCCGCTTCAAAGTCTTTTACAATAATGAAATTGCTTGGTCGTGTGATATATTCTTTAATAAAACTACTCATTCAAAGCGCGGCCTCTTCGTTTTGACAGCAAGCAATTTGTAGAATAACTTATACATTATTTAAAAATTTATTATTGAATAAAAATTAAAGTTTGTAAAGAGTGGAAGAAAAACCAAGCACAAGTGACCAAGGCGGTAAGTTATTCAACTCTTATTCGAAAAAATCACGGACTTTGCCTTACATTGTACTGTTGTAAAGCATTCTATGTGAAAAGTATTCCAGTACAGTATGCCTAAATATGGACAATTTTTTGAAAATCATATGCGGTAACTCAATAGTACCTGTATCGGGGTACCGTGGCGGTAATATGGCGCAGGGTCTGTCATAGCTTTTTTGAGTCCTGTAACGATGATACATCCTTCTTGATTATGTTTAAACATCAAATAAAATATCACGTGATATACGTCACTAATGATAAAATTTTGTTTAGTCCATGCCACTTTTTGATTTATCACTTTTTTGGAATGAGCTAAATATGCGTTATTCATTGAGATTGCTTTATATTTTAAACTTCACCGTGTCATAACCTCAATTGTTGTTGTTGCTTCCCAAATATCGTATACTGTTAATAATTGTCTAACCTCAATAACGGTATAGCACAGTGCCAATTTTTTGATTGCTAATTTTAATTGAGTCTGTGATATTCCTATTTTCGTATTGTTTACTTATAATTGATATTGAGTCTGACTCTTCTGTGATCAGTAATTTACTAGATCACAGTGTATTGCTGCTTACTGGTATATAATTTGGCACATATCTTCCAAACTCTATATATTAACTTACACAAAACAATGTATAAATTGGTAAAGCTACTTCTATAGAAATTTTTAATATCGTAGAAAAGTTTATTTCGACTCTATCAGCATAATAGACGATATTTTCTTTCATCGTTTGAGGAAATTCAATCTCTCTCACGCTTTCTCTGTCCGCGTGGGATAGGTTTTCGATGTTTGTAGAGATATCGGTTGTTCTCGTGATACGTGTAAATGGTGTAATTTGGATAAAAATAATTATGATAAAATAAATTTTAATAATATTGAATGTGAAGTTGAACTTGTTTATTTGGTGTTGTGTTGTCTCCATTTATATATATTGTCTTGTCTTATAAACTCCCCTGTATAAACAGTTTTGCATACTCCACCCTTACCACTTTCACCACACCAAACGACTCATTGCCCCACCTTGCACAACTGTCTATATAAGGGACCACACTATACATATTTAATCTAATGTTTTTTGTTTTATATTTGTTAAAATAGGGTGCATGCCGCGCATTTGTGTTTTAGGCCAGTACGGTCTTGTGCATGCATCCCGTCTTACATAATAATAATCGTTCATTTATTTTTTTATCACTATTACGAGACGAATAAACATACATACTTTCATAGGCATCATTGAATTAATGCCAAGCAAGATTAGGTGATCATTAAGATCTTAATGTGACAAAGAAAATTTATTTCTTGATGAAACCAACGATGATATCCTTCAAAAATCTAGAATGGTTTGATAGTATTTAATTAAGTGAGGATTTGCATAGGTTTATGGATCACACACATATATTTAGGTCAAGTGTCAACATACATAGTCGGGGGAATGGGAAAATCCTAGCAGCATGATAAGCTTTTCAACTAATTTTTCAATATTTTTTTTTCATGTCAATCTAAAATATACAACTATGTGTCTGCATTATGGTGGCTTATGGACAACTTCCAAATCAAATGGACTTACGATGAACAATGGACTATCAAAAAAGTTCGCGTGAGACGTCTGTACTTATATTGGTCGACCTGTAAACTGATGATGGAGTCTCCAATAAAGCATAAACCGTCGGAATATACGAGCATCCGCAGCGTGCAAGGGTCAAATTCGAATAGACCTTCATGGGGTACTTACTAAATTATCACCAGTCAAACAAGGCTCAGGTTGCAAGTACCCCAATGCTGGTTTGGGAGACGGTAAGAAGCATGTTAAAGTTACATCATTTCAAGAACCCCATCATAGTAAACCGAAGAAGTATTAAATCGCCCAGTGATTCTTAAAAACGTTGACGTACGGGAGGACGATGGGTATGGGCTGCAAATTCTGACAAAAAAGGCAGCTATTTATTGGAATCGACTAAAACGTTTAAAGTCACATCAAAAAGTGACAGCTGCTGAGTATCCAGGAAATAAAAGAATGTGATGGGGGAAATATTTCATTTATGGCCAAATTTGTCAATTTATATCCAAATAAAAACAAAACAAGAGAAGACAGGGGAGGATGCATAGACGAAATACTATGGGATGGAATGGACACAGTGTTAGTGAAGAAAAAAGCTATGCATCTGAGAACATGGGGCACAGCATGTTCACGGGGACAATGACGGTTCAGACAACTGCTTATACTTGTATCAACGAAATTGCGGATATTGGATAAACATTAAAAACGGATGATACCCTTGAATTAGAAGGGGAAATTATTGTGGCATCGAATTTTGAGACGATACAAGCTCTGTAATAATTGCTCTGAAGAAGTACGTGAAATACCATCTAATTTAGCATTAGGTAGGTGCACCGAATGCTCTTCAATGATGAACATTTCGGCATGCAACCAAAAAACATCACTGGGCTCATCACTTTCAAATGTGATGTTGGAAGACAGCATGATGGAAAATGAACAGGGGTTTGGGTTAATAGAAGAGGGCACAGACACATCTTCCATACATAACCTAGAAATATCGCTTTTGACCACGGCAGAGAATCACAACAGAACAAGAGAGCAATGCGGTTGCACGAATGATTTTATTGAATCATTGAAACTAATTTTTTCTATCGCAATATATCCCGCAAATTTCTTTCTGTCTTGTCTAATTAAGTACCATTTATATTCCCCCTAACCTGTGAGTGAATGAGATCGTCCGTCAGTCAAAGTTCTTGATTCTGGGTGGCAGCAGGAGTGGAAATGGTACTAAAGTAGACCAGAAATCACCACGTTTGTATGATAAAATTTTTTTTAATTCGTTTCAAGTTTCTTTCTTAAATTCATTAAAAACACAATTTCCATGTATGTTTTTTCAGTCAGTGGGGTGTGGTTCTGCAGTCTCAGTAGCATATACTAGCCATGAACACAATAAAGGCTAGAAATATCCTCTGTCCTAGTATGAAGAACTGTCGAAATGGGGCATCTTGGAAAGATATTGTTGTCTTTATCATCACCTGTGAGTCAAGTTATCAAGAATGGTCAAGACTTAGTCTACTGAACATAACAGCAATTTAGTCAAGGGTTGACGTGTATGTTTGAGCTTATATTCAAATTAAAGTCTGTTTCATATATCCACCACATCTCGGAGTACCCTGCGTGTGTTTGAATTATGTGCGAGAGGATTGCTGGACTTCTCGCCACTGGAGGGGGGTTATTGCTTCCTCTATCATCAAGTACATGCATTCGAAACAAATAACTGATGATGAACATATGATTAAGTCGAGTTATCGGCTTTTCTCTCACTTTGGATAAATATGTAAATCCTATCTAAATCTATATTCTAAAAAAGCTTAATGTCAAATAAGACAAGAGAGCTATGCTCAAATATATGGACACGTAGCGCCACCCAGTGGCAATAATTTTGATGACGTCATAGCGGGGAAAAAAAGTAATAGCCTTCTGGAAAAAAATCTTTAACAATCTTTAAACACTGAAAATATCAAAGCAATTGGTCCAGTATTCGAAGAGAAAAGCGATTTTTTAAAAATGAAGACGGAGACAAATAACAATAACAACAAAATTTTGAAACGAACGTTATGGCCACTAAACGTGTCCAACAAGAGCAATGAATGGTTCGCAAATATGGACACAAATATCGACCAGTACGACAACCTGTATAGCTGTGTATTTAAATTGTATCAAAATCATTTAAAACTATAAAACGATACTTATGCTGCTAAAATAGACAAGCAGACGCGGTCCAAATTTTATGGTCGAAAGGTCCGGATTCGGACCGCGGTCCGCCAGTTGAGTAGCCCTCGTCTAATGACTTTGCCTGTGTCATACTCAACCTCACTCAGGGTTGCCATCTTTTGTATACGAATACAAAGAGCCACACCTGAGAGGTATCTAAATAATGATGGATCGCCATGTAGCTTCTCTTTTTCATAAGTTAAAACAAAACCAGTGACACCTTCATTGGCCAAATTTTCATTTTACACTTCAGCTCATTACATCAATATGAGATCATACTAATAGCTGTACACTGGTCATATATTTCATTCTCACATCTGCAAATTACAACAATTTGATTTTTAAAATAGGTGATTTTTATCAATTTATATTTGAGTTAACTGAACCATCACAGCAATGTAATAACAGATGACTTATAGTTTGTCTTGAAACGTGTTCCTATATATATCGTAAATGAAATATTTACTGCTTGACAAATTTTTCTATGCCTCTTTCAGGACATTTTTAACTAACTTTCAGCCCATGCATTTGGATAAAAAATTAAATACTGATTTATATTTATTAAACAAGTTTGTCTCATATAATACTATTATATAGGGGATGACAAAAGTGCATAACAGTGTAGCTTTATCTTACTAATAATACGATAGACCACATCAGTTTTCGCAAAACACACGCATCTGACCAACATTCTACATTTTGTATGCTAGACCGGATTACAACCAAATCACAGTGTTTAAAAAACTCATTTTCAGATAAACAGTAGAAAACATAATGACCAGATTGAATAGTCGAGATACAACACCAAGAAGTTTGTATTTGTTTCCTTTTAAATCGAGATTGGAAAAAAACTGCAGCATATTAATATTTTTTATGCTGATGATCAACTCTGCAAATCGCAATGAACGAAACAGTAGGCAATGTGTTAAACGAATAATTGACATATTTGAGTGAATTGCAATTGTGACATATTTCTTTTTGATGCTTTTAAAATCTCTTCAAGTTTTTTTCCTTGGTTAAACTTGAAAATGTTGTATTTCATTGTACTGAGAATATTAGAATATTCACCGCAGAAACAGATACTGAGAAAAGGCACATAGATTGCAGGGTAGTAACATCTTTATTATGGTACCTAATTTGGTCGTCTGAAACCTTAGATAATATTATACGAAGAAGTTCAGCAGCATAAACATTTTATAGGGCCTAGCATGGTAATCTTGAACAAACAGAGAAAATTCGTATGCTGGAAGACATCTTGTTGATTTAGCTGGTAAAAATAGCATTCTGCGTCTTAGGATATTAGTTTGCAGAAATGTCAGGCCTGTGATATTGAGCACAAACAAAAGTCATGTTGTACATGAAGTGGAACAATGATTGCAACACGCCGTTAACCCAGCAAATATTTTTTGCATTAGTAAGACCGCGACCACCCTATTTCAGAACATGTTGAACGTTGTTGGAAAGGTTGTAATGCTTCTTTCTTGGCATATTTATTGTTTCTGTGTTGACAGCAGAACTGTCTATCAAAAGAGCAACAAGTTGAGCACAAACATGACAGCTCGCAAGGCATACAAATAAAATGGAATAAGTTAATTTGACTGCAAAAAAATAACACAGTAACAGTAAACATGTAAATGAAATTGGTATGCTCTGGCATTAAGACTTACATGCGTCACATGTTAAAAATTATCGATGATGCTTCTTCCTTAGCATATTTCTGTTGTTTCCAGCAAAACTGTAGTAATAAAGCAAAATGAGCATAAACATGAAAGTTGCGAGAATAAAAAGATATACGTTAGGTTAGACGTTAATTTTACTGCAGGTAATGGCATCGGTAAATGAATTGACTTTATTTTACTGTTAAACATTTGATATGCTCAGCACTTACACTTACCTGCTGCACATGTTGAATTTTTGTAATGATTCTTTCTTTGCATATTTATGCATTTGTGGTGTTTCCAGAAAAAATGTAACAAAACAGCAAAAAATGAGAACAAGTATCGCAGTTGTATAGCTGTATAGACATGCTCATTACTGCATTAATGAAGAAAAATAAATAATAATTGAATTTCCCTGCAGACACACAAGACCACAGGTAAATAAATTCGGTAAGCTATGGTAAAATTGCCAAAGTTCAGACAAAATAGACTATTCTTATTTTCACGAATAATTCTACTCATTTACGGTATTAGGTACGGTACCGGTATGTTTCAACAGTCTACCGGTACCGTACCGTCTCCATAAGAAACTTTCAATTTCCACTTACAATACAGCACAGGGACCGATAAGCTACCGGTGCGGTCCCTATAAAAAAAACTTCAAATTCCAACTTCCGCTAAGGCGGTACGGTACATCCGAGTCACTACTGTAATATAACACCAAGTACGGCGCTATTCGCCGTTCACCATTCCCCAAATCTGAGCAAAGCAAGGATTTCGATACGAACCACCGACGTTCGATGGCACGTGATCAAAAAGAGGAGTGCCTGCATATGCGTCCGCAGAACGTTCAGTGACGTCATAGCAAACACATCTCAAATTTCACAGAGCTAACAGAAATATTTGAAATAAAAAAAAGTAATAGCCTTCTGGAGAAGAATTTCATCTTTAACCACTAAAAATTTCAAAGCATTTGGTCCAGTGATCAAGGAGAAAAGCGTTTTTTTAATATTTCCAATAGGTGTCCAGAAAGTGTCAAAGAACAACAAAACGATCGTTATGTCCACTAACGTGTCCAAAAAGTGGAGTTACCCATGTTTGCTAGAAAATCGGAAAACAGAGAACTCACACACACGGAGATCAATATTATCGTTGGGGACATCGGTCTGAGAAAGTTGTTCAATGGAAAGGAAAAGGGTTTAGATAAATTCGAGTCGACAATTAAAAAGTGTGCTCAAAATTTCAAAATTTTTCCCAAAACATACGAAAATAGGTATTTTGTACACATACCACTAGTGCTGTCCAAAATCGAATAATTGTCTGATTCGAATCGAATATTTTCGCCGATTCGAACCGAATATTATTGCGCAATCATAAATCTGTCTCTATTATACAATATACAATAAACGCCTGCCCTTCGATGATGTGACAACGTATGTGCAGTTACATCTGACTTACTGCTGGTATTTTGCAATACCATGTTTTCAGATTTATGAAAGGAGATCACACACTTGTATGAACTGGTGAACAAAAATTGGAGGTCTCTAAAATTAGGGTTTCAAAAAGTGTTGAGAGTAAAAATTGCACATATCAAAAATTGCACTTTCAATTCTAATGGATTCAGTTTTAACAGGGAATGTAAAGCCTCTAGATCAGCGTTTCCCAAACTTTTTCGGCCACAAAACACTTACACTTTTTATCTCGCCTCGATTCGTTGCAAATTTTCATCTTGACGAGTTGTTTATCAACGATATTGCTACATTACAATTAGTAAGTAGTAATTTATTTGCATTACCTCTGAATCATAGTGTTGTATCGTTTGAACAAGATTTTTGTCGTCCACTGTGTCGACGGCTTTCTTTAGATCAAGGAAAACCCAACAGACAAACTCACATTTACCTACATAGACAACAGCAAGATCGCTATATCTTTTAAATTGTTCTTTCTGTTAGTAAAAGCCTAGAAAACGATATAGACAACTCTTCTCCGAATGGCCGCACCACAAACTGTTTAGTTCAGATAACTGAAGAAGTGGAATAATAAGGAGGTGCAATGGGTCGTGTATTCAGATCAAGGACCATATTTCTTACCGGAACCACGGTAGATAAGAAACCTATCGCAAGTAACGTAATTTTTTGATAACGGGGTCATGTTGGGATCAGGGGTGGCATATGCAAAATATTTACGCTATGCCGCCTAGAAGTTCTTGTAGTACTCGGCCCACAGGTACGGAACTGCTAGCCATTCCATAGGTCCAACTTGCTTTGTCCAGGATGGGGACTTTTTCAAAAACGAATAATTCTGGCTTTTGTGTCCATGTATTTGACCATTGCTCTCTTATATACCAAAGAGATTAAACATAGATCGCGTTGATGATTACCGTTGTTAAGAAATAAGTTACACCAATCGATTTTAAGTTGCCAGTGCTTGAAGATGGTTGAAGCCACAGAAATGCTGTTAATTTGTTTCGCATATTTGTATACATATTTGTGATCGATTGCTTTAAGAAATGGCTATTTTTTCCAAACGACAATATTCATTAAAGCTATCTATATTTATGCTTCTTGTCGAATAAATAAATTGTCCCTTGTGGAAGTGGCGTTACTTTTAGTAGCTGCATTTGTTCATCATCAATTGCTTTTCCAGTGTTTTGGAAATAATTTTTTAATGATATTCACTGGCGATGAATCCAATTATTCATACCCGACTCCGTCTCGCTCGTCCGCCGATGTTTTCCGCTTACCACAATGCGCAAATTCAATATATTTGAGCAATGCCTATTTTATTTCCTTTTCAAGTGTCGTGTGAATTGTCAAGCATATTGCAACCTATTTAATGAAGTATAACTTATGATCGTTCCGACGAGGGACTATATACTGAAGAATTCCACGATAACAAGTCAAAACAATCAATTTTTTTTCCATTCATTCTGTAAAAATATTACTTATTCGTATGTTACGGACATTTTATCTTAATTCGATATTGCCATTCGCATTCAACTTTTTAATAGAAAAAATTGTTACATTTCGTCGCCGTATTTAAGCCATTTGAAATGTCAAGCACATTGCAACAATTTCGATGGAGGATAATTTCTGGTCACTTCGGCCAGAAAAATATTCTAACGCGTTGAGAGGCCACGATTACATGAAGAACGGTTGATTTGTTTCCTTGACAAGTCTGTAAAATTATTACTCATGTTGTGGATATTTCGATACTACAATCGCATTTGCCTTTTCAATAGCTCAATTTGTTACACGCTAGAAACTCAGGAAAGAAAAAAAAGTCTCAATCAAAAAAATGACTCAATCTAATCCCTCATTTAGAAAGGTGAGAAATATCGGCAGTTTGTCCAAGATTGTGATTATCAGATAACCTCAGGATGGGATTCTATCTGGATTCTTGAAGGAAACGCGATTATGGAAGCCATTTTCGCGTCAACGAGTCTAGCGCCATGAAAGATAAACTTAGAGCCTTCACGTTCTCAAAGAGTTTGCCGCTATGAAGGAAAAGAGGGTTGAAAAAAAGATTCAGTGGGTTATCATGGGTATCGATATTTACTTTGCGACAGACTGTATTTTGTATGTTAGCTTAGATGTAACTGCAACTTCCTCATTGGCTTTTGTTATCTTTTATTCTAGAAAGATATTGTTGATAAAAACCTTTTTATCCAGTATAAATAATATGTACCTATTTCTTTTTATTTAATGCCCAGAGATGCAATAACTCAATCAGATACTAATGAATGAAATGGAGAAATTGAAACAAAGTAATTTGCACGAATGCGGTATTTGTAGTAAACGTTTTAGTTGGATTAGTCATCTCAGAAACCATCAAACGACACACACTGGAGAACGACCATACAAGTGTGAAATTTGTGGCAAGACATATACTCAGAAAAGTCACTTAAAGAGCCATTTGCGATTGCACTTTCCCGATGACCCACGAAATCTACAGAAATGCGAAGTTTGCCGGAAAATACTTGGCGATGTTCAAAGTAAGACTATTCACATGCGACAACATACAGGAGAAAGACCATACAAATGAGATGAATGTGGAAAAGGGTTTTGTGGCAGTGGTTCTTTGAAAAAACATATGAATCAACATTCAAAGAAATTTGCGTGTGAAATCTGTGAACGGCCATTCATCGACAAGTCACACCTTTTGAAACATGTTCTCACTCATACAATGGAAAAAAAATTTGCGTGCACTATTTGCAATAAGTTATTTGCACGCAAAGATAGTTTAAATTTACATATGAGAAAGCATACAAATGAATATCAATTCAAATGTGAGATATGTGGCGTCACCAAGGTGCAACACTGCGAACTGAACATTCACATGCGTACGCATACAGACAAAAAACCGTTTGTGTGCAAATTGTGTGGAAAGAAATTTAGTCGACATGACAGTCTAAATACTCATTTGCAAACACATTCCAACGAAAAGTCGTATGCATGTGTAATATGCGGAAAGAGATTTGCCGTACAAAAATATGTCAAGAAACACATGAAACGGACTCATTTCAAATCAGAAAGTATCACAAATACAGACAAAGTTGAGTAGGAACAAGCGTTATTTCTTACGAGTTCGAACAAAACGAAAAGATATCACTAAATAAAGCTCGAACACTTCAGGTATTTGATCAAAGAAGAGTTGTACGCAGGACCAGATCATGAATAACTTAATAACAAGAATGAAAGAGATATGCTCTTACCATTGATTCATATATTGAAGTGTTTAATGTCTGCGAAGGTATGTGGAATGTGTAAATATTGAACAATTACTAAATTGTGTTTTTACGAATATTGCTGAAATGAAATCCGCACAACAAAATAAAAATGTATTTTGGTATAACGATGACCTGACTAGAATCCGCCGGACCAACAAAAAAACATGGGATTTGCATGCCCAGTCTGCGAGACCTTACCCATATAAACGAATGCCATTGTTTTTCACTTGTTCGTACCATTATTGCCAACGAGTTCTAAATCCTTATTATGACAATAGTACTTTGAAAAGACTTATCAATCGACACCTGAAGACATTTGTGTTTGAAGAATGTAATTGGGCATTTGACGGCAAGTCTACCGTTTCTACTCATATGCTCTCTCATACAAATAAGAAAAGATTTGAGTGCACCGTTTGCAATAAGTTATTTGCACACAAAGCCAGTTTAAAGTTGCATATGAGAAAACAGACCAACGAGTGTCAATTTAAATGTGAGATATGTGGCGTAATCAAGTTTCAACAATACGAACTGAATATTCATATGTACATACAGGTGAAAAACTGTTTTTTATGTAAATTATGTGGGAAGGCATTTAGCCAAAACAGTTAATTTTCATATGCAAACACATTCCAACAAAAAGTATTATAAATGTGAGATATGTGGAAAGAGATTTCCCGTACAAAGATATGTCAGGAAACACATAGAACGGGCTCATTCGAAATTCAAAAGTATCTCAAATACAGGCAAAGTTGAGAAGTTTATCACCGGATAAAGCCGAACACTTTCGTTTATTCATATATTCCACACCTCCAGTTTCCTGTGCTGTCGGTGACATGAGGGTTCACACGGGAAAAGTAGTTTTTGTTACACAACTGTGTGGGAGAGATTTGATGGTTACCTCCTGGTTAGTGTAGTGATTCGGCCTCCACCACCATTCCTATTTTCGGAATGTTGAACATTGCATATCACAATGAACTGCCTTTGTTTATTTGGGGTTCATGAAATTTGCACGCATAATATAAAAAGCAAACTACTTGCACAAGAAGGCAGTATGCGAGACTTTACTCGTATAAACGAATGTCATTGTTTTTATTGTGCGTACCATTATTAGATGGTGACCGTACATTTGAACCCACGTACATTTGAACCCATGCGTATATCCACGGGTTCAATCTATATGCGGGTGATAAAACCCATGGGTTAGAGTTAGTATGGGTTTAACTATCCGTGAAACAAAAAAAATTCCATAGGTGCAATAGCATACAGGTGCAATTGTCATGGGTTCAAATGTAATGGAACCTTATTAGATAGTTTCGTTCGAAATGAGTTCACAAGCAAATCATCTTAGGAGTCCATGGCGTTGGAAAAGTTAGTAACCAGTGATCCATCCAGTAGTTTAGTACATTTTAGGCAGATCGAGTGGAATAGTGAATATCTGATTTTAGGCATTGTTGTTGATATTGCCCGGTCAAAAAACTGTGTCTATGTAGAATGGGAGAGTGTGAATTCTGCGAATGAAATTGACGTGGTGACAGGGTTAGAAGATTTCCGCACCACCACCTCGATTCCTGTCAACCAAACGAAGGCGTCCAAAACGTATTCTTATACAAACCAGAGTACGTAGGCCGACATGTCTGTAAGCCCTTTTTAGTCACCTCGAAAAATATACTGCTGGAGGCCACGATTACATGTGTTGTTCCTTCCTTGCGTGTTATAATATATTATAGTATAGACAGACAGATACTCAAGCATGGTTGCAAAGATTGCCTCTTTTTGATGTTTGGTTGGTATTAGTCAGTTTTTTTAGTGGCGTTTCCAAAAATTATGTGTGAAAGAGGTATTACAATATTCCCGTTGCGTCTTTTTGTGAGCTTCAGTTTAGTTGCGATAATTAAAAATTCGTCCCGGGAAAGCTTGAATAGACTACGCTAAAACGAGCTTCTATTACGTGCACACGGCACTTGTATATATATGTTGATATAAATAAGGGTTTTGAACATGTAAATCAATTTGTACGCGTCAACTCTCCAAAACAGTCGCAAAATAAGTATTTAAACTTTTGCAATAGTAAAGTATAGAGGACTTGCACGGGTCACGTGACCTTGTTTACTGGACGGCAATAAAACAAAACGTCCATTTGGCTCCTGTCAGTTGCAAGTCGGATTTTACGTTTCCGCTTTGTTTGGCTGTTGAAAATGGTTATTTCGTATTGTTCCGCTGGCTGTACGTATAGTATAAACAACGAAATGGATATTCAGTTATATTCCACCGTTTTCAAAAGATCCGGAACGTCGCGCAATGTGGATATTATCTATTGGCAGGACTGCTTGGTGTCAAGTCCAGAAGCCATCTCACTTGTGTTTCACTGTTTGCGGACAGCACTTCGTTGATGGTGAGTCATAATGTGCCGTTATCATTTTTTTTAAATATTCATAAGCTCCCTCATTTCAATGGAAAGCAGATGACAAACTACTGTTATTGGTAGGCCTAGGCGTAGGCCTACTTGCAGACTTGACTCGTGTAAGGTATTAATCAATAATTGCCATTAGGTATTGTTTCCCTAGTTAGCAGGTAATCTATTAGTAAGTGTAAAAAGTTGAATAGATAACTAAAGTTTAACGCCAGTGCTTAACGCCAAAAAATAACTAGAATTCAATTGAATTCTCCATCTAAGAATACGCTCGCCACCGAATCTCTGATTCCCCTGGGAGTTTCACAGGTTTCAATCCCATGCGGGCGTAGTTATGTGCGAGGCGATTGCAGCTCTCCTGCCACTGAGGGTGGTTCACACGACCGCTGGTCGATTACGACATCCCCCACCATCAAGTCCATGCTTCTAAAACAAATAACTGGCTAACTATTCCCGACATAGAATGGTAATCGTACGATGTTGCCCCTTGCAATCTGTCCCCAACCACAGATAAATCCTAAAAACTACCCACATTGGTAGGCATAGTTGCGTTTTAAATTGAAAGAAATCTTCATTAATGGTCAGAAGGTGTTGTCTGATTGTTTTATTAGTTAGCAGGTGATTTATCACTGATCTGATACACAAACTTGGCACTGTCAAATGATGATTAGTGTTTAATTTATTTTCAGGAAAAAGGGATCAGCTGCTTATATGTCCCATCGATATTTGAATTTTCGCCATCTCCAGAGAGGAAGAGAATAGTTAGAAAAAGGGGGATTTTGAAGAAAGGCAAAAGGCAGGACCATTTCAACAAATTCTGTTAACTTGTATGCGTTGCAATATTACTTTGCAGTTGTTAGCATAAACATTCAATGTGTCTTTCGACTAGACCTACCACACTTTAAAAGAAGCCGCCTACACCCCTTTTCACTAGAACCATAATACTGTAAAATATTTGATAAAAAATTACCCCCGAGGCATCATATCTTCCATTTAAAAGGGCTGTGGAGGCAGATACATTTTTTACTCTAAATTATGGAATGTTACTTCCAGGTTATCTTATCCTTGCTTATAGATATCTTGAGGTCAGTGACTCCAACTGACTCATGCATGCCACACTGAAAATTCTCTTGTGTACCGATAAAATTAGGCTGTTGGAGCCTTCAGACCTTGAAAACAGTCAAATCTGAGCACGATGGATTCATGTGAAACACGTAATATGCATTTATAGGCAAAAATATCCCATCCTGAGCAGCACCGATCCACAAACTCCTGCCTATGGAATCGAAACATTAGACAAATTAGTGTACTGTGCGCATTCACAAATCTTTGCAAATCAAGTGTGCCTTTTGACTGAAGAAAATTTAGCATTGAAATGGTCAATCTCAATATCAACCTAGTATCTGCAGATAAAACCAATTGTTTTTTGAAAAAACATTTTTGATGTGCTTTATTTTTCAAATATAATTTATAATTACTGTAAAGTGTGTGATACATTTGATACCATGAATACCATTTGCAAATTAGCTTGGGTCACACCCCTCTCAAATAAAAGTTTAGACTCTTATGTCATATCTCATAATATTCTTTAAACAAAGGGTTGCGGCTAGCCGGCTACCCATCAGAATTTTCTTTCAGATCACAAAGTCGCAATATTACGCCTCGCTAAGTTTCATTGGCAACTGTATTTGGTTATAGTATCGGTGTCCAACTTTAGACTGAAACCTTCACTATCAGACCCACCAAAACAAAACAAAAAATTCTTGAATGGGTCGTATTGAAGTTGCTTTCGTTCAAGCACAATAGACACTTTATCTCCACCAATCCACAGTAATCACAAGTTACTTTGTCATTACGATAAGCATCAATAAATGGATACTGAGGATGTATTATCAAGTCACGCAAGCTGAGGTCTTGTGCCACTGTGGTCGTGTTGTAACTTATACTTTGCCATCCATCTATTCCATGGTCGCACCCATATCTGTAAGATAATGGGTACAGAGTTTTCATAAAATCTAACGATCAAGGAGTGTGAAATTTATGTCCATATCCCACCACAGCCACTAGTCGTAAGTGAATTTGATTCCGGGTAGCATATCTTTTTTACCAATGACAATAAAAAGACATTTTGGATCAGTTGTACAAGCACCATTAGGATAGGATGTATCTGGGGGGGAGCCAGTTATTTGTTTTCAGAAGCATGGACTTGGATGGTGGGGAATTGTCGTAACCGATCAGCGGTCATGTGAACCACCCTCGATGGGAGTAGAGCTGCAATCCCCTCGCACATAACTATCCCCGCATGGGATTGAAACCTGTGAAACTACCAGGGTGATCAGAGATGCGGTGGTGAGCGTATTCCTAGATGGCGAATTCAATTGAATTCTGGTTATTTTTTGCCTGACCACTGGTGTTAAATTTTAGTTATCTATTCAACCTTTCACACTTGGCAATAGATTACCTGCTAATTAGGGAAACAATAACTTATGGCAATTGATTATTAATTCCGTACTGTCTTACACAAGTCAAGTCTGCAACTGCAAGTAGGCCCACGCCTAGGCCTACTAATAACAGTAGTTTGTCATCTGCTTTCCATTGAAATGAGGGAGCTTGTGAATATTTAAAGAATTTGATAACGGCACACTATCACCACATTATCACTCACCATCAACGAAGTGCTGTCCGCAAACAGTGAAACACAAGTGAGATGGCTTCTGGACTTGACACCAAGCAATTCTGCCAATAGGCAATACCGTAGATGATATCCACATTGCGCGACGTTCCGGATCTTTTGAAATCAGTGGAATACAACTGAAGATCCATTACGCTGTCTATACTATACGTACAGCCAACGGAACAATATGAAATAATCATTTTCAACAGCCAAACAAAACGGAAATGTATAATCCGACTTGCAACTGACAGGAGCCAAATGGACGTTTTTGTTTTATTGCCGTCCAGTAACAAAGTCACGTGACCCGTGCAAGTCCTCTATAGGAGAAATATTCTGTGGTTCGAGGTTCGGGGAAAGGCCCATAATAAATAAAACCAATTTATTACGCCTTACGCAATGACAATGTAATTTTCTCTCGTTCCATATTGGCCGATAAGCTAAAGAATAGAAACGCGTCACATTATCAGTCGATAAAATAAACCGAAATGCTCGAGGACTCAAAAAATCACTGAAGCGTGTAGTAATATCGAGTATTAACTATCAGCGCGGTGTCGCGTAAATTGTCAAGTTGACATCGTTGTCGTCGAAGTGTTTTCAGTGCCGGGATGTGTCAGAATCAGAAGTAGGTGACTATCCCCAAAGACAGAGAATAAAAATGACGGGCGGCGTGGATGGCGAGTTGTTTTGATACCAGCGTTGTCCATAATAAAACATACGTAGTCAGTAAGGAGCAAATAGGATACCAGGTAAAAAGCAGGTAAGCCTTTCTCTTCACGATAAATTCGGTTTCATGTCAGTCAATACATTTTTTCATTCAAATTATTGACTTTATTTGTCTGCAGATCTGTATTCCAAATGTTTCAAACTTCGAATGGCCACTTTTCGCTTTGCGTCATTTCGTCGTGAGAGAGAAATGTCTGCGTGATCAGTGACGCGTGATAGCGTCACCGCGTAGAACTTACGATGCCGTGATCCGTTTTGCATGTCGCACACTGACGTTCATCTATGACAGCCGTTTTATTTTTTCCGATTATTAATTCTTTCGGGACAGCGGACATTGAAGTTTTATATATCTGGTCAATGACATTAGCAGCATGCTTAATGTCATTGATCTGGTATACCCGTGCGTTTACATCGGCAACAGATCTTGAAGATAAGAAGGACTGATTTCAAAAGCCAAATTAATTTTATTCTGATTTTTATCTTATGTGTTGGCTTTGATGTTATCACTGTTTGTATATTATTATTCGTTCGAGTTTAAAGAGAACGGTGATATTATTATCGACACCGGGATGGAGATATTTATTAAGACGATGATTGACGTTCTTATGCTTTGCACCTGCGATTGCACGAATCCTGAATTTTTATTTATTATAATAATTGAATAAATCGGCCGTTATGCATTTATACTTGTCATAAGGCTTTTGGTCCTAATAGCGTGTCGGACGCTAATTATATATAACTATTTCCCTCAAGTTTTAAAGTTCTTTTTTTGGACAAAACAATAACCCGACGGTTATTATAGCTAAAATCGTTACCGACTAACTCACAATTTTATCTACGGAATTTGCGAACTCAGCACTTTACTCGACGAGTTTGACAGTGTCACGCCATAATTATTACCGCTAAAATGCTTCAAAATACAACGCATGTTATAATTTTGCCCAGCGCTATTTCTGACATTTCGTAAAACTAAACCATTTACTTCTGACTATTCCTAATTTCATGAAAGTGCTAGATTTTGCTAATATGATCGTTTTAATACAAAACAAAAATGAGACAACATGGGACAAATGAAAATAAAAAAACAGACGAATAAACTAAGTCGTAAAAATGGAAGTGGAAAACAATTTTTAATACGAAACAAAAATGAAACAGTGAAAATAATAAAAAAAACGAATGATGAATTACGATAGGTAGTAAAAAATGGCAGTGGAAATGGAAAACAATATGGAACGGTGTAGCTTGTGGAATTCAGATATAATGTATTCACAGGCAGATAGACAAAGTCAAATGACATGAAACGGATAAAAACGCCTAATAGAAACTTTGAAACTCTTTTCTTCATTTTGCGACTTACTCGTATGTGGTCCAACCTCCTACTGAGTGCACCTGAGTTTCATGCTCACCTGTGCAACATTCTACGCTTAAGATCATCGTAAACATACATACTTTATCATTGTGATAGTATAGATACGCGTAACTGGCTGTTCATTAGCCTTGCGTATCAACAACATCTATACGTTCGGAGAATGAATGCAAATATATCAACGCACAAATTTGATGTGCATTAAACGGATTCACAATGAATAAACAGCATATGACTGGGGCTAGAATGAAGTTTTTGTAGGATTTGGTGACTAGGATCAGGTAGGAGCTTTCACTTTATATTTTACTACACGTGGCGCCACATAGTCTGGCGTTCAAATGTCGCAGCGAGTTACGCAATGTGACGTCGGCGTTGAATGGAGCGAAATTGAATCACGTTGTTGACGTCATGTTCAGCGTAAGCATCGTAACGTCGATATTTTGACGAAATTTTTAAATCAAAATAATATATTTTACTTGAATCGCACACGACATCTCGTGATCACTGTAATTTTTCTTGTACATTGTGTATGCCCTCTAGCGATTGACGGTCTTTTAGTGAAGTTAGCGTCGGCAGAAAGCGTGGGATTCAACAATATTCGAAACCGCAGATAGACTACCGTAAACGCAGGTAACTTCATGAGACAACATGGGACAAATGAAAATAAAAAAACAGACGAATAAATTAAGTCGTAAAAATGGAAGCGGAAAACAATTTTTAATACGAAACAAAAATGAAACAGTGAAAATAATAAAAAAAACGAATGATGAATTACGATAGGTAGTAAAAAATGGCAGTGGAAATGGAAAACAATATGGAACGGTGTAGCTTGTGGAATTCAGATATAATGTATTCACAGGCAGATAGACAAAGTCAAATGACATGAAACGGATAAAAACGCCTAATAGAAACTTTGATACTCTTTTCTTCATTTTGCGACTTACTCGTATGTGGTCCAACCTCCTACTGAGTGCACCTGAGTTTCATGCTCACCTGTGCAACATTCTACGCTTAAGATCATCGTAAACATACATACTTTATCATTGTGATAGTATAGATACGCGTAACTGGCTGTTCATTAGCCTTACGTATCAACAACATCTATACGTTCGGAGAATGAATGCAAAAATATCAACGCACAAATTTGATGTGCATTAAACGGATTCACAATGAATAAACAGCATATGGGCTAGAATGAAGTTTTTGTAGGATTTGGTGACTAGGATCAGGTAGGAGCTTTCACTTTATATTTTACTACACGTGGCGCCACATAGTCTGGCGTTCAAAAGTCGCAGCGAGTTACGCAATGTGACGTCGGCGTTAAATGGAGCGAAATTGAATCACGTTGTTGACGTCATGTTCAGCGTAAGCATCGTAACGTCGATATTTTGACGAAATTTTTAAATCAAAATAATATATTTTACTTGAATCGCACACGACATTTCGTGATCACTGTAATTTTCCTTGTACATTGTGTATGCCCTCTAGCGATTGACGGTCTTTTAGTGAAGTTAGCGTCGGCAGAATAGCCGCTCAAAAACAAGGTGTCAATTTTTGGCTAAAATGTGATTTTTTGTGTCAAAAAATAAATAAGATTAGGCGATTGAATATGATAACAGATTAAGATATATAAGGACTCTCTATAGAAACTGCCAGAAGCAAAATATGACGTAATTTAGTCAAGATATAAACGATTGAAAATTTCATCCGAAGTTACAAACCATCCGAAGTTACCTGCGTTTACGGTAGTCTATCTGCGATTTCGAATATTGTTAAATCCCACGCTTTGCTGTGATACGTCGAAAATTCCGAGAACGTTACTATCCGCGGAAGAAAATACACTTTCGAACGAGTCGTCGATTATCCATGAACTCTGTAGGGTACGGTAAGCTTAAGAATTGCAGTGAAAATGTTTTATCATCAGTCGCAGCATACCACTTACGCATGAATGCTGACGAGACGCGCAGCGCTCAAAATGAATTTCGGCAACCCTGCCGGTATAATTCGGCAATTTTGCCTCAATAGCAAGATATTTCTTTAGTGCAGACTTCGGGTATCATCGGAGGCCCTGTGCGCCTACCGGCTTGGTATTATTTGTTTGTGATTAGGGTTAGTTCGGATACCTATAATTTTCACTATCCTGATTACCCGAATAGTTACTGCTAACTTTAGAGAACCGATTTCACAAGATTTTTGCGGTGAATTGACAGAAAACCACCACCACACAGTTCTTTATTTTGTATATATAGTATTTTGTGTTCTGTATTATTTTGTGATTTCTTGCACGACGAAATGTTGACGAACTTTGTACATATATATAATACTGTGATAGCATACATATAAATAAAATCATGAACACACAAAATGATGATATTGAAAAAAACGAACTAGTCAGAAATTTCTTCTAATTTGAAATTCACTGTAAATATTCCCACGTTTGTACTAATTAGGCCACGACCTAAATCTGATTCGAATACCCTTTAAACTGAATTAACAGAGCCAAAACAATGCTGCACCAGTTTTTGAACAATTTTACTTATCAACCTAGGTGAGTAAATGAAAAACATGACACGATACAAAGTCTGTCAAATTAAACTTTGCTGAAATATTATAGACCATCCTGCAAACAAGTTTTTTTGGGAAAGTGCCATGAAAACCACAAATGTAATAACAGCCCTTTTTGAAATTTTCGAAAAAGTCACTAATAGTCAGTTGCCAGTATGCAGCTTAAATATTGCTTGGAAATATTAATTATAGAGGAGCCTTTACAGTAAACTCAAACGCATGCATAGACCTCTCAATTGATGGTTCCTTTTTGTTAAATGATTGAAGGGTCAGCTGTTTTCAAACAGGATTTCTGGGAAATTTATATAACAGATCCGAATACTGTTATACATAATTATATCTTACGTTCTTACCCCAATTCTATTTGTGAATATTTTGTCTTTTCATATCTTAGATAGATATTGCCGATAAGAAAACTTTATTTGGTATATTTATATACAGTATATTGTAACCAGCTTCTTTTTATTCAATGTTCAGATGAAAAACTTTTAGATATCAGTAACCAAAATGAAAAAAAATAAACAAAGAGAGTTGCACGAATGCAGTTGTTGTTGTAAAAGTCTCCGTTGGATTAGTCATCTCAAAAGCCACCAAGCGACACACACTGGAGAAAGACCACATAAGTGTGAATTTTGTGGCAAGGGATTCACTCGAATCGATCATTTAAAAACCCATTCACGATTGCACTTGCCTGATGACCCGCAAAATCACAGTATTAAGGTTAAACAAAGTAAGTTGCACCAATGTGGTATTTGTGATAAAAGTTTTCGTTGGCTCAGTGGTCTCAGAAACCACCAAACGACACACACTGGAGAACGACCACATAAGTGTGACATTTGTAGCAAAACATTCACCCAGAAGAGTCACTTGACACCCCATTTACGATTGCATTTTTACGATGAGGGACAAAATCAACATAAATGTGAAGTTTGCGAAAAGGTACTTAACGACATGCGAAGTAAAACTATTCATATGAGACAACATACAGGAGAAAGACCATATAAATGTGAAGAATGTGGAAAGGGCTTTTGTAGCAGAGGTATTTTGAAAAAACATATCAATCTACACCTCAAGACATTCATGTGTGAAATATGCAATCGGGCATTTGACTGCAAGTCTCACCTTTCTACTCATATGCTCACTCATACAAAAGAAAAAAAATTTAAATGTACTATTTGCGAAAAGTTATTCGCATGCAAAGGTAATTTAAAGTTGCATATGAGAAGACATACAAATGAATATCAATTTAAATGTGAAATATGTGGCGCCATCAAGGTGCAACAATGCGAACTGAATATTCATATGCGAATGCACACAGGTGAAAAACCGTTTATCTGTAAATTATGTGGGAAGGCATTTAGCGAGCGTAGTAATCGAAATATGCATATGCAAACACATTCCAACGAAAAGCCGTATGCATGTGACATATGTGGAAAAAGATTTGCTGTACAAAGATATGTCAAACAACACACCAAACAGACTCATTTGAAATCAGATAGTATCTCAAATACGAACAAAGTTCTAACTGAAAATATATATTGAGATAGCACTGTTGTTTCTTATCAAAATGAAAATATATCGCAGCATAAGCACAAACCTCTCAAGTAATTGAAATCAAAGAGCTATCAGACCACGAATAACTTGATATACCGAGTGTCTTAGACATGCTCGTAGCGCTTATTCATTTATGCCACATTCTCAGTAAATCGTCACCGCGTTGCCCGCTCCGTCGCCGACAGGTGGGTTCACTCGGAGTACTGTTCAGCAGCAGTAGATATTCAGCCCAGACACCCATCCCTACTTTTGAAATGTTAAACATCAAGTTATCACAAAACCTGACTTGGCATGTAGAAATCTTAAAATTGAACACCTAACGTGTAGTATCTGTAAATGCTTTTTTATGAATGCTGATTTAGAAATGTAAATTCAAATGGAACGATTATTAAAAGATTTGTTCACAAATAATACTGCAATAAAAGCAGGAGAAAAAAATTACGTATTTTGTGGACAGTGGTCGCCGACGGTGGGTCAGTGGTTCGCCAGCCCTTGCACAGTGGCTTCCAATCAGATGGAATCCATGGATGTGTAATATGGAACGAAGTAGTGAAATAGAACTACTCGCTGTTGCAGTCTGCCTCGGCTAGAAAACAAGTCCTGGATTTATTTATAAACAAAGCTACGGTCTTAATAAGACTTTGTATATGACTGTAATCACATTCAATGAAATGCTTCTTTGTGAATGATTTATCTAAAGAAATATTGGACCAATTACATTATGTACTTTCTCCAAATAAATACGGACCGTTTTTATGTACAGTTTTAATGAGTATTAGTTGGTTCTATGTTAAAGAGATCTACAACATTCAGGTAAATTATCCGAAGGGTCGTCTATTACAGCGGTTCCCAAAAGGTACCGGTAGTGCGCCGCGACGAGTTGCTAAGTGCGCCGCGAAAAATTAATAGAATTGTGTTAAACACAATTAAGATATGATTGAATATTTTACATATTGTATTTATTATAGGTTTTTTAATATTTCTGATTATTAATGCTATATGAATCGATAAATTCATTTCATCCTTTTATGTCGTTCATTATTTGTTACGTTGTGCCTGTCTCTATTATTACGTAATAATAGAGGTAACCACTACTTTCTGGAATTATTATTTATCTGCTGAACCGAGTTTAGTGAACATGAGTGATTTCTTTAGCATTTTAAACGAAAATCGGGCAGAGATGAGAAAGGAGAGTTGGCCTCTTGAAGCAGCATTTTTTTTCGTTCAAGTGAGCCGTGGGTTTTTTCCAGGTAAAATGGCGCCGCTCGAACAAAAAGTTTGGGAACTGTGGTATATGAGATTGACCTAGTAGCACATATTAAGCGAATGTGTACGAGCAGGATAGAGATCATGAGTTAATAAATCAAAGTGGGTACTTATAACTTTGTTGGATGCGATGGTTTACCTAGAATGATGGGTTCACCAACGTTCAGATTATGTTTATATTGTGCACTTAAGAGCAAAACCATGCTCTATTAGCAGCCCAGCTATTATAGACCATTATCAACCACTGATATATCCCAATAATATTTATAGTACTTGCATTATATGAAATCTGATCTATTGACAGTCCATTTTTAGTATTAGTCATTCAAATATCTCAATACTTACTTAATTAGGCCTCGACCAGTTCCCTTTTTTTTATTAATGTTGACTTGGAAATCTAGCTCAAATTGAAACGAATATTAACCTATGTGTCCACGAATATTGCTGCAATAAAAATAGTAATAATCATGTATTTTGTGGAAACGATAATTTGTACAGTGGATGTCAAACGTGGGTGAATATCAGTATAAAAATTAAATATTTTCGCTTTACTTTGCTTATGACGGATCATTCCGTCCTTCGCAGCACCTGTCATTTCAATATTTATTTATTACAGATATTTTGTTGTTGATTGTTTGTTTTTTGAAGTAACCTCTGACTCACTTCCTTGCAGCCAGGAAAAAACTTGTTCATGTTCCTAATCAAACCTGAAGCACAAGGGAGAGACTATTTGTCACTGTAAGTTTAGGTTTTCAGGCTTCAAATGAATGATAAGTAAACACAAATATCGAATAATGCACCAGCACTGATCGCATTAAAACGTATCGAGCCAAATTGCTAAACTGAATTGTATGTAACACCAATAGCGCAGCCAGCCCAAAATTTTTTGGAGGGGGCCAAATTTGAAAGTTTTAGAAATTATATTGGGTCTAAGACACCCCTTCTTCAAGGGCGAAACAACAACCTCTGCCCCCCATGGCTACGCCTATGTGTAACACCACTAGAGCTAGGGTTCGTAAATATAAATACGTGCGTCTTAAAGAGGTAAAGTCAGAAAAAGAGAGAATTTTTCGAGTAGATATACACCACTTTCTTCTGGGCACTGTGGTAGCGAAAAGCTATATCGCAAGGACCAATGCATGAACTACCTTCGCTGCTGCTTTGAAAATCACCAAAAGTAATTTGAAAAACCATTTGCGTTTGCACTTTCCTGCTAATCGACAATATCAACAGAAATTAGAAATTTGCGGAAAAGTACTCGACGATATGCGGAGTAAGACTATTCACATCAGACCACACACAGGGGAAAGGTCATACAAATGTGATGAGTACAGAAAAGGCTTTTGTGACAATAATACTTTGAGCAAACGCATTAATCGACATAGGAAGAAGTTTGAGTGTATAATCTGTGAACGGTCTTTTGGGTTTGAATCTCGACTTACTGATCATATGCTCACTCATACAAAGGAGAAACGATTTAAATGTACTTTTTGCGATAAATCATTTGCACGCAAAACTAATTGAACGATTCATATGAGAAGACATACAAATGAATATCAATTCAAATGCGAAATATGGGGCGTAATCAAGGTGCAGCAGTCCGAATTGAATATTCACATGCGTACACATACAGGTGAAAAACCGTTTATCTGTAAATTTTGTGAAAAGGCATTTTGCCAGATCGGTCATCGAAATATACATATGCAAACACATTCCAACGAAGAGCCTTATGCATGTGAGATATGTGGAAAGAAATTTGTCGTACAAGCTTATGTCAACGGTCACATAAAGCGAACTCATTCGAAATCCAAAAGTATCTCAAACACAGACAGAGTTGAGCAAGAACAAACTGATCTCGTGTATTCAACAGGTACTGATGTTTCTGACGAGTTAAACAACAAAAAGATATTGCAGCATAAAGGGAATGAAACAAATGAAGACTTGAACTTAGCATCAGAACACGAATAACTTACATATACGCACGAAGTGTTAGGGACGTGCTCGCACTGTTGATTAACGGCAGAATCAATAACTGGTTGACTAATACCGAACCATTTTGAAGTTATGGTTCGAGAACTCAAGTCCGATTAACGGGCTTCGAAAACTGGAGAATTGAGCAGTATTATCATACTGCCTAATAAAGTCTCCCTTCGTTTTTTGCTTGTTTCTGCGTGATCCATATCAACATTGCTGTAAGGTCGTTCCGGGGCATGTTGTAAAGTTGAAGTAGCAGTCTCTTCATGTGTCCTGTCAACACCACTGACTTGGTTTTCATAGCTAGGTTTCTTTTGTAAGAACTGGATAATACTTTGCTGTTTGTTTGCCTCTTCTTTACTATCAAACCTCGCTATAGTCCTACTGTCAAATTACGTAACGCGCGGTGGTATGGCACATCGTGCGTTAGGAATACGCTCGCCATCGCATTTCTGATAACTTTGGGTTGGTTCGCAGGTTCGAATCCCATGCGGGGATAGTTATGTACGAGAGGATTGCTGGACTCCTCGTCGCCGTAGGGTGGTTCACCTAACCGCTCTCCGCTGGTCGTTTATGATTTCCTCTGCCATCAAATCTATGCTACCGAAAACAAATAACTAACTAATCCCATACTGCCATAGCTCACATGGAATGGTACCGTAACCTGACGAGAGGCCGTGGTTCGCCATACGGTTGAGCTTCCTTATCGGCTGTCCTCTTCCCAAGGATAAATATGTAAATCCTATCCTAACTGCGAAGTTCTCAATCACGTACCATATCATGTGCTATCAAACTCCTTCGTTATGACGTTAGCCGCCGTTATGAGGTCACAGACTTAATAAAGAACATCCAGTCGTTCAAAAAATCACAAACTTAATCGGCATGCCGTCAATACTTTGTATTTTGCTGCTAATATTGGAATATATTTGGCGGACCGGCAGCAAGATTGCCGCGGGCCGGCGATTGAGAACCACTGGA
Source organism: Styela clava (assembly GCF_013122585.1). Lineage (NCBI taxonomy): Eukaryota > Metazoa > Chordata > Ascidiacea > Stolidobranchia > Styelidae > Styela > Styela clava. The sequence goes on from NW_024102836.1 coordinate 16,740,137, forward strand.
CAACGGTGGGCCAATGAGCATATATACAATAGGTGGAAACTTGCAAAGATTTGCTCATTATGGCATTGTTCCCTGCATTTTTACGTCGTCCAGCTAAATGGTTCGTTTCATATTAAGAAAACGCGTTGCTCGCTGCCAAAATCCCTTGCTTCAGCCGAGTCGGGTGTGAAATTGGCCATATTGAAGTCTTTAATTCTTCAATACATATTTGATTTTGGGTTTCGAAGTATGGTACGCTGAAAGCATACAACTATGAGCATATGCTTATTGGGAATGCATATCTATTAGACAGAAAACGTATCTACAGAACAGAATATGAACCAGTCGCCGAGAGGAGTGCGGTTATTTATGTATTTATTAATTGATATAACATGGGATTTACATATTTATCCAAGCGGAGAAGAAAGCCAAAAAGAAGGCCTAAATATATGGTGAACCACTGCCTCTCTCAATCATAGCTCTGTGCTCCATATGAATCACATGGCTCTGCGAACTATTCGTTCACTTATTAAAAATACGGATTTTAACTATAAATACTCTGGGATATCTTGCCATTGAAAACATAAGCCAGAAATTGGGAGAAAAACAGGGAATGAAATGTGTGTATTATGTAATGGAGAACCTGAGTTTGTTTCACATATTTTCATGTATTGTAAATTTACAAAAAATATTTATGAAGATTTTGTTTTAGATATATTAGAATACATTTTGTTATCAATATGATTCTTGCATATTATTTAATTTTAACGATCCTTTATATAGTCGTATAGATACTGTTGATTTGGATGCAATTATACTTTTGTACAATAGTGAGAAATATTTCATGACTGCTATTAACTATGTGAGCTATTTTTTCTGCAATGCAAAATATTTCCTTCGTCTGCTATTTACTATGTGAATTATTTTTCTGTAATGTAAAGTATTTCCATAACTGCTTTTACTATGTGGGCTGTTTTTTTGGTACTCTCGTAGCATGTGTACCAGGTTAGGTTACGATTCTCCTTATTTTTGTTCTATTAAAAGTTTGGGAATTGTATATGTTACACAAGTGAATATCCCCCTACCGATAGAATTTAGTCCATTTATACAACTTGATATAAAGTAGGCGAACAAAATTAGTTACCTTCATATTGGTGCACATACTTCTGGAGCACCATTTTTTTTGTAATGTAAAATATTTAATATGTGAACTAATTTTAATTTTTCTGTAATGCAAAATATTTTCTACAGCTTCTGTATTTTTTATATGTCACTTTTCATTTCATCGATAATACACATTGTTCATTCTTTGTGGAGTTTTTGGTAAATTTACAGATGGAATAAGACCGACATTCAGCTTTTTTTGTTTCACAACTGTAATAAAAAAAAGGTACTCTTGAAGTATGTAAACCAGGGTCGTCCAACCCGTGGCCCGTGGGCCACATGTGGCCCGCCGAGGAGTTCCGAGTGGACCGCGCTGTATTTTCGGAATTAGATGAAAAAAGGAGTAAACTTGTATTTTGCGAGTAATGAATATGAAGATTTGATACAAACAATTTGTTCATTTTCCTGAAATGCGCTCTGCTGGCCCTTTCAAACGAACCATGAGTGCCATTTTGAATAGGAACCAACTGGAAGATATCGATACATAAATAGTCGCTCACACCTTTGGGCAGAATGGCAGTTTTAATGACCTCATTATTTGGCAGCACTTACTTGTACAAGCAAGTTTTTTCACAGAACCATGTCAAATCCCCTTCTTCATCTCATCTCAGCAAATATTGACTTGTTAGCGAAAAACAAAGCCAAACTTCTCACTAAAATATCTTGGCCTACGTGTAGAAAAAAACTTTGTTGACTTTACTGTATCTTCATTTTTTTATTGTTCTTATTATTGAAAAAGTTTGGTACAAGGGTTTTGTTTGTTTTTTCATTAACTTTTAGTCAGTGTAGCAAAACTAGAACATAATTACCATGTGGCCCGTCGGCCAAAAAGGTTGGCCGACCCTGATGTAAACCCAGTTGGTAGACACGGAAATCATGTATACCAGGTTAGGGTCTACTACATACAAACTTTTCAAGCCGCACCCCCTTTTTAGAATTTGTGAAGTCTTGGGCCCCACCTCAAAAATGATTAGCTAACAATAATAAGCTACAAATAACAGTAGTAAGGCGTAAGTAAGTTTTATTGGAAAAACATGTGGAAAATACATGGATGGAACGGAATAAATGACAAGTTTTGATATGTATAAAATTAGCCAAGTCCAGAAGTCAGTATTTTAAACTAATAGAGAGAGAGAGAGTTTATTTCGTTCGTCAAACCATGAACATATATAAATTATAATAAATAAAAAAAAACAGATGCTCAGGTGTTTGACTGGGAGACAACGTTACAACATTTCGGGTCATTTAACAGGTTTGGTGTTAAATTCTTCAATACCTCTCATATACCGTATTCACTTTATTTACATTATTCACAAGAATTTTTGATTTGGGAAGTACTGAATAATCATGTTTTGTCCTAAGATCATCATTTAGTCAGCTGATAAGTTGACATGTATTGCATATAAACTGCATAAAAATGGGTTAGCGAGGATACCTATTATTTGGAAAATTTGTCTACTAAAAATGAATGTAATAGGACATGGATTTTTTATAAGCAAAGATGGGGAAAATTTTATTATCATAGCACTTTAATTATGAACATTTGATAATAGTAATGAAATCATGAGTAGATTTCTTTATACACTATAATTTGAACACATCAAATTATTATACTTGATTATGACTTGCAAGTGATTTGGAGGATAGTAACATACAATAATACATGATCAGGATTTGACCCTTCTCCAGCAGATATATATATATGAAATAAAGTGCTCATGTACATATCTATATTCGGCTACAGAGCACGTAACATAGAATGAATTTTAAGGCGAAATATTGATAATATACTGAAATAGCAATGATACCCAATAGGTTATTTTTAAGTAAGTATTACCTGTTTCGTTGCTTAATTGCTATCTGCTCAGAATAGAAACTCGTATACAGCTGAACTACATTTATTGAGAACAGCGGCACAACTAAAACAATACAACTTAAACAGCGGTCATAAACAACGTCTACAAGTTAACACAACTATATATCGACTGGTGAGCCAGACGAATAGATGAGATGCATTGCACCGCAACAATTAAGAGTTGTCGCGCTACTCATCATTTGAGTAATCACATTACGTCACATCTTCCCGTCAAACAAGAAATAGCATATTAATACAAATAGCATTAATAAATGTACAATAAAATAAAACATCATTAATCAATACCCATATCTATCAGGTATTTTAACAGTGCGTGTAGATATGCGAAGAGGGGGGCTTGATCTACTTTCTGTTTGATCAGATATACTAGGATTAACTAAAACACTGCTATCGGGAATATTATCATTAATAGTTGGGTCATGTGTTTTTATACCATCATTGTTATAGGAAGATGTGTATGGCTCAGAAATACTACAATCGTAATCATAATTCTTTGTAAAGGGTTGGAACTCATCAGGTTCTCTTGTATGCCTCAAATGCCTTCGATTTCTTCGATAAAGACCACCATCTTCAGTTCGGATCATATACGATCTGATGTCAACTTGTCGTTCAATTCTACCTTTGCGCCATCTTTTCCCACGGTCCGGCTTCATTCTGACCAACTGACCCGGGTACAATTTTATCAGCTCCCTCGTTCCCCTGTTGTAATATTTAGCTTGGATGTCTTTACGCTTCTTTAAATGTGGTTCGATATTTGTAACAATTTTCGGTAGGAGAAGAGATTTTGATGTTGGAAGCAGAGTTCTTGTGCGTCTTCCAAATAACCTTTGTGCTGGTGATCCTGGGATTCCTTCACTCGGAGTGTTACGCCAATCGAGCAATGCAAGAAATACATCACTCAATAGCTTTTATCATTATGCTCTTCATTTGTTTAACGGCGGATACTGCTTTGCCATTGCTTTGGCTATATGTAGGAGAGCTTGTAACATGCTGAAATTCATAATCTTCAGCAAATTTTCTAAATTCTTCGCTACTATATTGAGGAGCGTTGTCACAAATCAGTTTTTCTGGTAAGCCGTGTCTAGCCATGTGTTGTTTTAATGCTTTGATAACTTATAGATAATTGACAACTTTGGTACTGAAAAATAAATAAAGTGCTCATATACATATAGATATTTGGATACAGAGCAAGTATCATAGAATGAGATTTAAGGCACAAAACTGATAAAATACTAGAATAGCAAGTATAATAAACATTATGATAATTTTATTAAATGAAGTATTACTAAAAAATAAATAATGTGGTCATGTACATAGATATTTGGATACAGAGAAAGTGTCATAGAATGGAATTTAGGGCGAAATATGGATGCAAGTATGATAAACAATTTGATATTTTTATAAAAAGTGTTACTAAAAAATAAAATAATAGATTACGGAGTTCCAGCAAGTGTGCTCATAACAAAAAAAAAGATAGCAATTCATTTACCACAGTGAATTAAATTCATTACACATTACTACTTGCTATAACACAGCGGGCACATGATACTCATCGTGTTTTAAACTTTTTTAAAGGTTTTGCTCGCTCTCCAGAACTCTCCTTTTTTTTTTTGTTTGTATTGTCAGGTTGTGGACTTTTCAAAATAATCTATCTATATCAATGAATACAATATCCCAGGTCCCCACTTGGCTGGTTCATATTCTGTTCTGTAGATAAGTTTTCTGCCTAATAGATGGTATTTATTCCCAATAAGCATTACAGTATGCTCATTCGTTCACTCAATGAGTGATTTTAATTACGGTAAATATAAAATAATATATATAATATAAATAAGTTCATATTCCATTTTGCATCCATGATCCAGTATTTATTTTGTTCAATTCCAGTAGTAATCCATACCATAATTAGGTTATTTTAATAAATGCATTGATATAAAACAATAAAAATAAAATAAGTAAATATAAAATACATATCATAAGCATATAATTTTTTTTTTAAAATAATGCGTCACATAAATTTTCAATTCCCTCTCAAATGGGTTGTTTATTCTATAATTCTCTATATTTTTCTACATATTATGGCCATTTTTATCTGCTTTTTGAGAAAGGCAAAATGTGGTGTTTTATTTTCGAATATAATAGAATTTCTAGTGGTCAAAATTTTATATCTCACTATTGATTACAAAAGTATAATTGCATCCAAATCAACAGTATCTATATGACTATATAAAGGATCGTTAAAATTAAATAATATGCAAGAATCATATTGATAACAAAATGTATTCTAATCCATTTTGATATATCTAAAACAAAATCTTCATAAATATTTTTTGTAAATTTACAATACATGAAAATATGTGAAACAAACTCAGGTTCTCCATTACATAATACACACATTTCATTCCCTGCTATTCTTCCAAATTCTGGCTTTTGTTTTCAATGGCAAGATATCCCAGAGTAATTTATAGCCTAGTTAAAATCAGTATTTTTAGTAAGTAAACGATTAGCTCGCAGAGCCATGTGATTCATATGGAGCACAGAGCTATGATTGAGAGAGGCCGTGGTTCGCCATATCTTCAGGCCTTCTTTTTTGGCTTTCTTCTTCCCTTGGATAAATATGTAAATCCCATGTTATATCAATTAATAAATACATAAATGACCGCACTCCTCTCGGCGACTGGTTCATATTCTGTTCTGTAGATACGTTTTCTGTCTAATAGATATGCATTCCCAATAAGCATATGCTCATAGTTGTATGCTTTCAGCGTACCATACTTCGAAACCCAAAACCAAATATGTATTGAAGAACTAAAGACCTCAATACGGCCAATTTCGCACCCGACTCGGCTGAAGCAAGGGATTTTGGCAGCGAGCAACGCGTTTTCTTAATATGCAACGAACCATTTAGCTGGACGACGTAAAAAATGCAGGTAACAATGCCATAATGAGCAAATCTTTGCAAGTTCCCACTCATTGTATATATGCTCATTGGGTGGGCAAACTACAGCTCACCGGAGCTTCTATGCGGCTCTTCTCGCTGGCACTAATTATATATTATCCAAATTTAACTAAAAGAAACTATAACGTAACATTTTTTTTTTAAATCATTAAGCGGTTGAATAATATATACTTTAAAAAATATTGGTATTATACGTTTGTGTAAAGTTCTTTTCAGTCCACGGCATTCTAATATTATTAATTTTCAAAATTATGCGGCTCTCACATATTTCTGACTTGCTGCATGCGGCTCTTATACTAAAAAATGTTGCCCACCCCGGCTAGTAATTACATGGCGTGATCACACTTGAATGCTGTAAAACGCGTGACTGATCTTGTTGTTGTTCGTATAACAGCTGTTGGTTTCTGAGTAACTTCGATGAAACGAATCCAATACGAGCCTACGAGTTAAATGAGTTCACAACGCACAGACAATCTCAGGGGATTTGGATAAACCAAACTACTAATATATATTCGTGTGAACGAAGATCTTCAGTAACGTACTCGAGTTAATAAAACGTAGAAATAAATTATCAGTGAAATTATCATAAACATCGATGTGTGAGGAAATTTTATGTTTTAAAATTTTCGTCTCAAGTCAAAATGCTTCGGTTATGTGAAGCGGGATGTATATATGTGAACATGCTATGGTATTCATATTGTAGTTATATTAGAAGCAGTCTGAATCCAGGCATGTTAGAGGGATTCGAATTCAGGGGTGTGTAACTTTTTTTTTATCGGTGGACCATTTAACAACAAACTTTAGACACCTAAAGGAGCCACACAAAAAAAAGTTAGCGGGAAAAGCAAGGAAAGAGAATGCGGCTATTGCTTATATCTATATATATAAACCCTACAGTGATAAATGCACCGGGAAAAACGGCGGAAGATGTAATGCAGCGACCAGAGCAAAAATCATTCTGTATTTTTATCCATGTGAGCGCCTTTTCAAACATTAACCATCGATTAGGAGTTTATGATTAGTGGGGAAAAATCTGAGTGTTGACAAAGGGCCACACTAAATGGCTTGGCGGGCATTGCACACCCCTGGATTAAATTGAATGAAGCTATGTTCACTATAAAACAAGATTCGGTGGTGTGTGCTTCCGCACTAGTTTCCTTTTATCGCTTGGATGGAAAATGATATAATAAATTAGGACCATTTGTACAAAGGGACTAATGCAAAAATGCCGAATTTCAGAAAGACACCCCCACCATGTTTTAGAATAAAAAATAGTAATTATCCTGTTAGGGTTAAGGCGTTGAATGATTTCAAAATTTCCAGCGTCGACTACATCTACTAACCCTAACAGTATAATTACGGATTTTCTTATTTTGAGAGATGGTGGGAGACTTGGTACAAAAGATCCATAAATACTTGTAAAAATGAGGAATGATCTAACTTGAGAAAATCAAATAGAAAGTGAAATGAAAATAGATTTGATAACAATGTGCTGTACAGAAAGTAGAGTCATAGCTTTTGAATATGCACTAGTGGACCCAAAAATTAACGATTTCGTGTATGGAAACATTTGGGCTCTGTCTCTCAGTCTGGTTTAATTTGTATTGAACTTTGCCTTGTTATCTATTTATCAGCCTATGATGAATGAACAGCTAGATCGGGGGTTCTCGACCGGGGATCATACAGCAGTTGGAAGGGGGCACAATGCTAGTCAAAAAAACTGATTTCACTCTCCACTTTACAATAAAACTCTTCGTTTGTCCTAGTTTCATTGCTTGATAAGGTTATTTCACATGGCGTTTCAATTTTGTTTGGCATAAATCGTTTGGAAATAATGAGATTCAGATCTACCAATCAAAATAAAACTATAAATACCACTGGAATGATAAACCTGGGTCCATGAGCGCCAAAAGCCTCTGGATGGGGGGCAGGAGCCATTAAAATTGAGAAATCTGAGATAGACGCTTCAAAAGACAGGTAGATTGTACAAGTGCAGAGATAGAATACTCGTGTAATAATTCACAATAGTACACAACACGAGGCGCCTTACTATACTCATTATTCTTCAATATTACAGAGAACAAGAGAGTAAATTAAATAAATATAAAAAGATCTCCACAACAAGGAAAGTCAATTATCACACTAATGCTTTTGTAGTGCCGATAAGTCACATCTTATAGCTGAACCCGTAACTTGAAAATGGGTAGTGAAGCGTCAAAAGGTGAGTGAGTTTCTAATTGAGATAATGTTGCAATCACTAGATCATTTTTTAACAATTTCACTTAGTATGGATGTTTTCCCCGGACATCATTTTCTCTATTTATTCCTGTAATATTGACCAATCAGCAAAAAGGTGAACGATGACGTAACAGTGGCAATTCTTGCAGCCGCTCAGACAGATATTTAAGCATGGTTAGAAACATTTTTTTCGTTTTCGTGGTTTTGCGTGTTATTTGTCAGATTTCAGTTATTTTAAAAGGTAATTTAATTGCCATTATGTGATCCGATGAGTTTTAGTTTAGTTGCAGTTTTCAAAAATTAGTCCCGGAAAAGCTGTGATAGACTATGCTAAACATAGCTATCAGTTACTGTTAGCGTCGCCTGGTTGTATATTTCGATAAGAATGATGGTTTTGATCATGTAACTCAGTTTGTAAGTGCCAACTGTCCAAAACACTCGTAAAATAAGCATCCAAAATTTTGCAATAGTAAAGTATAGAGAGAATTCTTCTGGGGTCAAAGGTCGGGAAACATTCATTAATATACGTCTGTCGATATAATGCGACTGAATGAAATTCAGAAATGAAATATTTTAATAGTTAACGTCCAATCGACGCCGTAACAATCGATGTGGCGGAGTTCTACCTTACATACGCTAAATGCGAGGATCGTTCTAATCTACAACACCTTTTTCCCTCCCATTGTTAAGATTTCGTAACAATTAAGAATTGCCTGAATTTATTGCCTGGTTTTATATCATTTACGAATGTCTATGTGACAGTAGATAGATATACGTTAAATTGTTTATGTTTCAGAATTCAGACTCATATTTTTCATATCGTTGCGGGCCCTCTGTGCAGTCATCACGGATCCCCGGGGGTCCACGGCCCCAGTTATGAAAACTCTGAAGTAACCCGCCTGTTTAATTCAGCAATCCTCTCACGCAAAATTATGATTAAGATTGTTCAGTAAATTTACCGCTCCCGAAGTATGTGGATCAAGATGGCGCACACCCTTAACCCTAACCTGGTACACATACTGTGTCCAGGTTGTACGCCATCTTGGTGTGTATACTTCTGGAGTACCGTACATTTTCTCAAAAGTCAGGTCTAACTGATTGTAACTATTCACAGAAAGGAAGCGGAAAGAAAGGGATGAAGAACGTAATCAGAAAAAGGCCATTGAAGATGAATTACGTAAGCGTTATGAAGAAGATCGCAAACGTCACGATGAAGACCGTGAACGGAAAAAAGTGTTTGAAGATGAATTACTTAAGCGTGCTGAAGAAGATCGTAAACGGATAAATGTCATTGAAGATGAACAGAGAAAGCACAAGAACGAGATGGATAAATTGGAATCAAAAAGGAAAATAAACGATTTGGAGCACGAGAAAAAGAAGGAAAATAATCGCCACAAAGAAGCTATAGTCAGAGAGATCGGCAATATTTACGAGAAGCATTTTATCACGTGGTGAGCAAGAAAAAAAGGCGCTCCCAAAGTAACCTAAACATAGTGTGTGTACCAGGTTTGATTTCAGGTTGTGCGCCATCTTTGTGCACATACTTCGGGAGCTCCCAAATAAAAAGTTTAATTTTTAAAGCAGTGAGAAACCAATCTATGTTATAAGAAATTATTAGATATACTTTGAACAATGATAAATATGCGTGAAAACACGTTTATTATTATTTCTCCTTTTATTAAATCGCACTTTTTAATTACAGTGAAAAAGCCGGATTGTCAACAAATGAAGCAGAGGAAAAGTTTAATATAAGGCTCGGTGGACTCATGAGAAAATTAGAGTTGAAGTGAGTACAATTATGCGTATTCATGCCATTTGGGCTAGATAGTAAAGAAACTGATTACCCTGAATTGTAACTTTTATTTTACCGAGACGCGTAACTTTTTAATCTATTAATTGTCCAGGACTAAAACCACATAAAGTCTCTCTAGTTGCGGGCACAAGCATGGCCAACTATTTGAAATGAAAAAAAATTCAATGTCTAATCAAGATGAGGAATTTCCTTCAAATGAGCCCGAAAAAATTAATTGAGACTAATTTTTTTTAGTCTCGACGAACTTCCGAAATAACTGCCTTCACGGATCACTACATATGGGATCTCAAGCTGCGACAGACGAATATCATATTTTATAATTTAGTTGTCGATTTATCGAGTAAATATAACAGAGTTCCATGATCATATAATATAATAATTTATCTTATATGACTAATTTTCTGATTTTACCTGCGGGAATATGTAAGGTGTTCATGCTTAGAGTTGTTAGTGGAAAACATGAGAACCAGCGCACATTGACATAGGCACCAGCTTCGGATGCTTGTGGTTGTAGTAGTAAATTTTGCATAAAAGTAATATTGGGTGCAGATTCAGGTGTTCAGGTTCATTTATCAATATATTTCCTTTCAAATTTGATTCAGCAACTGATCTTTCAGTTTTGGGTGCGTGTAGATCAGTGACGTCTTTTTTTTCAATATTGCTATTATACAGTTGAGTTGGGGACAGGGAAAATAATTTAGTGATATACAAATAAATTTAAAGGAAATATATACAATTGACAAAAACAAAATTGATTTTATAAATTTCATAATCATATGAAATTGTTGGGTAACACTCCTCCAGAGCATTAAGCCACACGAAACTGGAATCTATTTTTATTCTGTACCCGGAGTCTTGAGTCGGAGTGCGAATCAACTATTTTTTTCTTCAAGTTTGTGTTCGATTCAGCTTTTGAAGCTAAAAAATATAAATTGTTTCGCAAATATATTTAAACCATCGCTCTATAACACACTAACAACTTATTGTAGAGATTCAAAAGCAGCACACATTACGTCATCCAACTGAGTTACCATATATCACATTTTTTTATTAAGATGATCAAAATATGACGTTTTCCGAAACTTATTTTTCATCGCGATAAGCAGGAAAAGGCTGGAGCAATGCCCGTATGAATAGGCGCAAGGAAACAGTGCAGATGTCGCAACACCAAACCTATTGTAAACAAGTTACAGATAGCAGAAGGCAGAATCTCTTTACAAAAAACATACGTTCACATTTTTTACATTTATACATCCAGCATTGTAAAATGCTATGAAAACACATTTAATACAGGGTATCGGGGATTTTATCAATCCTGCTATTGCTCAAACATGAATTATATGTAAACGCTCCCAGAAATTTTGGAATATGTTAATACTGGTTCCCAATCTTCTCAGTACAATAGACCCTGAATTGCATAATTTTTTTCGGCCTTTTCAAGTAAGCCCATGTATAATCGCTATGTAGAAGATGTATCTAATAGAAAATCACGTTCGCGATTCATTCGGCCTGGTCTTCCAAAAAATTGCGCAGTATGCTTATGAAGTATCAAATTGACGAGTAGGAAGGTATAGAATTGACATAGGCAAACTACGATTTGCAGGCCAATTCCGGCCCGTTGGGAATTAAATCTGGTCCGCCTGATGCTTCTACAACCAAACTGAATTTTGATGTTTTCAGCGAATTTGTTGGAACTGCGATTAAATTTAGTTTCGGCATGAGGCTTTTTTTTTCCACGTTTGCTTTTGTAACACTGTAAATATTATTAATGAAACTTATTTTTTTACGTCACACTTACATGGCCCGCCAGTATAGATGGGCAAAATTTTTGGCCCCTGGTTCAAAATCCTTGCCTATCCCTGGAGAATATGGTGCCAACAATTCGCCCTAAAAATTATAAACTATTCAAACAAGCAGCTATCTTAATGCTCATATCTGTCATTTTCCATTACTGCTGAGTGCTGATGTACAATGTTCAATATTATATTCACTTCAGAGGGCGCTCCGGAAATGTATGTACTAATATTGCGGCAACTAATTTCGTTCGCCTACTCTACATTGAGTTGTGTAAACGGACTGAAATCTATGGACAGGGATATATATACACTTGGCTAACACAGACAGTCTCCGAACTCGTAAATAAAATAAAGAAAATCGGAATAAAATTATGCCATAACCCTAACCTGGTACACACACCACGGGAGTACCTTTCAAAGCATGAAATTCTGTAAAGTACCCCTGTTAATTGCATCAATTGAAATGTCTGTTGTTCTAACTATTTTTTGTTTCATTTTACCCGTACAATGTTTGATGTAGCACAAAAATAGATGATATCTCAATCAATTAACAAACTATTCCGTATCTTTGATGAGGCCATGCGCCACCGTCAGAGCTAAAGTTCAGAGGCATAGAGGATTTACACGAAACAACCTTAAAGTTGCGTATTGTGGGCTTGTGGACTTCAGCTTGCTTATCTCAGTTATAAGACGGGATAATTTGGAGAGAATTGTCTGGACCGAACATAGACATATTTGCTGTATTGGGATAGACTAGACTAGAGCGTTTAGACTGGAAATTATTATCACGGTTCAGCGCCCTTCGTCTTTGTGTAGCAAGCAGGGTGCATAAGGTCACACCCCGTCAAGCTTCTACGATACAGTAATATTAGATGTCGAAGAAACTAACATCATAACCTAGAATTCAATTCCCACCTGCAGAACTTACAAAAGAATATCATCGGACCAACGTCGTCTTTTCTACTTGACGTTAAATAAAACGTCACATGTTTTAAACATGTTTAATTCGTTATTCAAATATTTTAAGTACATATGGCTGTATGGTAACGGTGGACGTATACAATATGAATGAGTTTTATCGTAAATATATACTGTTTTATCAATCTTACATCAATACTTCTAAATAATAAAATATTATTCATTCACCTATTACAGTATTACACACATTTCTTTATTTATTTCCCACTGAATAATATTTAGAACCTTGAAAAAATATATCTAGATTTTATAGCTAACATCTAGGCTCCAAATTTTACATCTAGATTCTTGAGAAAAACATCTAGATCTAGACATAAAACATATAGAGTGGCAGCCCTGGTTGGGGTTATAATTGATCTCTGAATTTATTCATACAATACTTAGTGATTACGCGTAAAGCTATATTTTCCAATAAGAAGTTCAAGCAGCAAAAATCGAATCGTACTATAATATACTTTTTTGTGCTGGAAATGCTATTTCTGCAGAGTTCTAGATTTGCTTATGATTGAACGTTGGATTTCTCGTAAAGCAATATTTTCAATACTAAAAATTTCAAGCAAGAGAAATCGGATGATTAGACCAAATGAGTGACTTGTTTCAAATTGCGCGATACTCGAGAGCCATTAATGATTGATTATACGTACGGAAACATGTTTTGATATTGTTTTGGGGTTTGCAGAATTTGTTCAGATTTACCATCTTATGTAATATGTCTTGACAGAAATTAATTACTGTTTGGTTATGCTGTTGATGCACAGGAAATGGTTTTCGTACACGAATTTCACAAAATTGAGTACCGGATATCGCCTCTGTACTGATGAGTTTGAAGCTCAAAACTACACATGGCCAAACTCGGGATTATAAGATTTGGGGAAACGATGCGAAAACGAGTTTATCATTGAATAAATACCTACGACTCAGTCTCATTTTCCAAAATAAAATGTAATTCGTGGTCCTGCATTAAAAAGCTTCGCTATTTCTGAGCTAGACCATCATCCATTGGCGGAAATTTTTCCCCATCTAAGTGGAATGTATCAGTTTTTCTTTGAACCATTGATTCGAACAAGATTTGTACGAGTAATACCTGATTGAGAATAAGGGTGTTGCCAATATTTAGAATGCTGAATTGAATTCTAGGTATCTAGCCTCTTTAGGCCAATATGACTGACTACAGATCATCCCATGCAAGCTTGCTCACAACAAGACCTCGAGTCCCCATTTTAAAATGATTGACACGAGATTCAAAATAATTAAAGTTTATTCCTCGGATTTGAGGTGCCTCGGATTTAAGATAGACTGGGTCTTTTTATTAATCCTAATTATTTCTACTAATCCATTATATATTTGTTTCTACTTATCAAAACTGAAGCAACAAGTGCGTCACCAAGCGGCATAACAGACTGAGTAGGATATGTTTTGCAGCGCTGTTTGATTGAAGAAAAGAAAGCCGTGTTGAAAGAAATCATTTGGCCAAGAGATACGCATGATTCTCTTATAATTATCCGGGCCAAACTAAATCTCAGGATATTTAACTCTGGGCCGAGAGCCATAGGTTTGAGGGTCACTTCTCATTAGAAAGAAGCAAAGCGCAAGTATTTTCTGAAACTTTTACCTACAACGTATATAAAAGTATTGCATTGATATAATGAAATTCCGTATTCAATCGAAACCATACACATATTAAAAAATCACGATTTTTCAGGATACATATAATTAACATAATTTTTATAAAATATCTTCCAAGTTATTATTTCAAATATTTTTGATGTAGTTTATTTCTCCACATTGCCGTCTTCATTGTCTGCAGAACTTGTTTCGGGTATTGATCCTAAGACAATAATAGTTCAATAAAACGTTTGTTAATTATATATGTATATTAAAAATTAAGGTGAAAGTCCTCAATAGAGGTGTAAACGGGTTCACACATCCGCTTTGTGCTGATATGGTAATTTGCAATGTGGCATGGTATTCAATGCACTCCCGCGCATATATTCGAATATCGTTTTTGGTGTTTAAAAGAATACCGAATAAAGCGCACACATCTTAGCGCCGCCGTCCACGTCTTGCTTGGAAACGTCGAATTAATTTATATTGTTGCACTGGTATATTACCGTATATTTATTTATATATAATATCCAAAGTTTAGGTGCAAGTTCGACTAGTTGTTAGAGTAGGAGTGGGCAAGGTTTTTGGACCCGTGGCCATGAAATTTCGCCCACCTAGACTAGCGGGCCATGTCAGTGTGGCGTGAAATTTACATTTTATGATCAATATTTACAAAAGCAAAAGTGGAAAACAATAAGCCTTGTGCCTGAACTAGATTTAATCGCAAATTCAACAATTTCCTTGAGCTATATTAGCTGAAACAATAAAATTTGGTTTTAGTTTGGTTGTGGCAGCATCATGCGGGCCAGATTGAAATACCCAACGGACCGCGAGCCGTAGTTTGTTCATCTCAGTGTTAGAGCATTAGACAAAACGTAGTTGCATATCGGGTTATTTGATAAGGTTTTGAGTTCGAAACCTCACACAGAATTTAAAGAATGGAGTCGGCAAAGCTGAAACGAGAAGATTCCAGTCTTTCCAAAATATAATATCTTGTCCCGCCGCTTGTGCAGAAACCCGCCGCCTGTGCAGAGCCTTGTTCGACTTTTAAACGTATAAAAATATTGGGTGAAGATGGATATTAAGATGTGACTACTCACATACCATACGTTACGGCTTGGTCGTTGAGCAAGTTGGATGCGATTGTAGCTTCTGAGTTTTTTTCAGACTCCAAAATTGGACTTTTAAAATACACCTGGAAAATAAATTGACTGATTCAAGACTACAGATTGTACACATCCACGCTTTTTTGAATTTTAGTTTAGAAAAAGCATATGTATATATACAAAACTTAATTGAAACAGTTGTTATCAATTTTTTTTTTTATTAAAATTCATTATTCTAATTTTACATAAGCTACTTGATTTGGAGGAAATCTGACTACTTTGATGGTTGAAACTTATTTCAAGTTCGAGAATGCCTCATTTTTATTGTTCAATTCACTATGATTGGACATTGAGTATTAATGCTTACAATTCTATAACATAAGCCGGGAAACATAAAATATCAAAACTTCATTATATTTGACCTGATTTTGAAAGAAATTTCAAAGAAACCCCACCTCTTTCGCTAAGTTGGATATAGTTTCGAAGGATTCTTTTTTGTAGAAAAATTTCACTGTATCCCTTGTTAACGTAGCCAGTATGAAGCTGAGAGAGCCGCTACAGAAAACAGTATTGGAATTAATTTGTACTAACATTGGCGACATACATTCAAGTAACAGACTTTCAAATTCAAATATACCACAGCCAAACAAAAAATAAATGAAAAAATTGGGTGACGCAGTGGCTTCAACTGCAGTCGACTGGTGCAAGACAGTGGCTGGTTGCTTGTATTATTCAGAGCAAAAGTGGGAATAAAAAACACATGTTCCAATTGTTCCCATTTGATACTCCTAAATGTTTTAAATATTTCGCCATGTTTTGATAATTTTTCGCTCGTACGTTTTGTCTTTTTTTCACGACACATACGTCATTTATAGTTTAAAATTGAACTCCAGTATAAAAAGAATGTGTACCCATATATCATATGTAATTAGTTTAATACAGTAACAAAATACCATAGATTCATTTCTAATATGTGGCAGAATCTTTCCACGACATCTCTGAGGGTCGATCGTAGAACGAATGCATCGGGATATACAAGTAGAATTGAAGGCGGCTCATCTTCTGAATAGTTCGATGGTTGCAAGATATCAATGTCGTTCTGCAATAACATAAGACAAGTTTTCCAACCAGTAAAGATCAATAGTACGCAAGACACAAATTACGAGAAAGAAGTAGGTTGACAGTTTTATCTGGGGGAAGGAAGCCGCAGGGAACCATTGCAGGTTTCAAGCAGCGGTAATTCGGAAGCTTTTTGTATATGATTGAAAGCTAAAAAATAATGAAGTGAATCATAAAAGTTGTACGCAGGGTCAATACGAATCAAATATTAGAAATTGAAGCAAACAACTGTAGGCTGGCGTACTTTAAAACCAGACACATACGAATATGTGAAAAGTAGATAACAAGGAAACGATGCTCAAATATACGAACACGAAGGCCAAAGCGACGCACAAGTCACCTTACCGCTTATACAATACTTTACCTAGTCAAAACCCTTCCGGTTTTCGCATAGCATGTGGCGAATAAGTGCGTAGCAGGTGGTAAAAGTGAGGGTCTGGTGAAAACTAATTTGTAGAAACAGAATATTGGCTAAAATATCATAATAGGTAATTTATTTTCAACACGCATTTACCTGAAAGAAGAACATCTTTGGTTTTCCATCAAGAGAAGGAACTTTGGCAGGCGTGAATGAATCGATAACATATTGTAGCATCTGAATGTCACCGTTCACTTTTTCTAAATGTTTGTAATATCATGCTTAGATGACAATTATTTAAATTTTATTAAAAATAAAAAAATAGCAGTGTTAAAATATATCTACACGAAGAACGCTGTTTGGTACTATTAAGGCCTTAGCTGTCTAGCTAAGCACCAAGTTTTTTGGAAAGATCGGCGGGAAAGGCCGATAAAATAAGGTGTTGCCACATTTTATGAAAAAGAAAGGTGTTCTTATGAATTAAACAGTTGAATTGTAGGTGAAATATCGGTTCTCAAAGCATTCAGAGAAAATTTGGGAAATAGAAGTGCCGTATAGTTGGTTCAGCCTTTTTTATTTACTTGAATTTTAAGATCATGCGGTCCGTTAGTGTTGAAGAGAAATCATTCTTTCACAACAACGACGAATCAGACAACACTTGTTGTTGTGATGACAAATAAGCAATTGACAGACAGTGGTACGAACCTTTGTCGAGAATAAAACACACAAAACAGACGTGTGACGCGAAGTCTTGTTTCGATATCTTCTCAATATCCTCGCCTTGTAGGTTATATCCCACATCTACCTCGTAATTTGCGCCGCTAAAGTAATTTCGGAGAACATCTGCATTAACGGTAATAAATTTAGGCACCTGGTATGTTCAAGAAACCTAGCAAACTATCTTGAAAGAAAGTGATAAGACAAGGTAGCAGTGCTGAAATATATGAACACCAAAATAACACATCGGAACGGTAAAGCTTTGGCTGGTGGCTGAGTTTGATAGACTGGCGTGACGGAATTAAATGTTCCCATATTTAATTAAGTGTTCCCGTGAGTTGAAATAAAACGGCAAGATTTTGAGTGAAATATCGCGTCACTAGGGAAATTTGAACAAAAAACGAAATTAATAGCCCTCTAGCGGGTTAAGCCATCAGGTAATGAAACAAAAAAAGTTGCAAAATGATCCATTGGTCGGTTTCGTGTCCAATAAAAAGGCAATGGGGAAATAGACCGCTGAATTAGATGAAACTCACCGACGAATGGACAATATTCGTCATTGTTGAGAACGATGAGGCAAAAGCCGCGATGGTTACCATCTGGTAAGCTGAAAATAAAAACGTATCAATTGTAATGGTTTTCTCTACATATTTATTTTCTTAAATAAACCGACATATCCCTGGTTTTTGTGTTCACAACGAAAATTTGCCAAAGAAAAGTTGATTTCGACTCCAGCTCACGTCACAACTTACAAGCCTTCTGTTGAATATGTAGAGTTGAATAAGGCTTTGATTTGGTTTACGTAAAAAAATTTATGTCGAATTTTTTGAGAGATTAAACACTGACTCCGGGAATATTAAAAATTACCACACCGACCATGATACAACCATAAAATGTTAAATTCTTCTTTCCTGCCCAAAGTCACACTCGTCCCCAAGCAGCTTTTGGCTTGGAATATACGTTCAAATCAATCCACTTCCCCACCCCTTTCTAAGATTGTTTCTTGTCACGATTTATAAGATAAGATTATGAACAGCAATAATATTAGCAGAACCATAACTTTTAATCACAGCCGGGAAAGTATTGGGTGGATTGACATACATATAAATAATTTGGCAAAAGATTCAAGGCGTGGAAATTTTTTTTTTTCAATTTAATCACGTCCATCGGTATTTACTAAGGCACAGTTCTACACTGTAATTCGTTGTAGCCTCAGTATGCCTTGATACTTTCGTAGTCGCCTGTTATTTAGCTCAGAAAACAATCAATTTCTGAGTGAGTGCGCGTGGTCTTGCTTAAAAATATTCCCACTAAAAAACATAATTACAGCGTATAAGCTCGTACTTGTACGCTTCTTTGGTCATTTCCGCGGTTTCGATCAGTGGCGGTTTCCGGCTGAAATAAAATATAACAAAACAATTATGAATGCTCAAATAAACGAGGATGTGTTGTAGATGTGGGTATGTACGGTGTATCATAAGGAATTTTATGAAATTCTAGTTTTAGAGTTATTATTGTTGAGATTGGCAGCAGTCAACACCATCCATGAGAGATTACATGAGACTGCCACGAGAATTCGTCGGAAACAGATGGCGGACCGCCGCCGCTCCAGGCACAGGTTTTTGCTTTATTGGACACGAAGTGGACATAACGATCGTTTCAATATTATGTTGTTGTTGTTCTTGTTCTTTGACACGTTTTTAAAAAGTCGCTTTTCTCTTCGAATACTGGACCAATTGCTTTGAAGTTTGCTTTTCAGTGGTTGAAGATAAAATTTTTCTCCAGAAGGCTATTACTTTTATTTATTTTAAAATTTCCTGTGGACTTCGAGAGATTCGTTTTTTGTGTTCAAAGAAGTGATCAGAATAAAAAATAGTGACACCTTGTGGCGATTGCGCGAAGGCATATCAACTGAGAAGCGATCGTAATTCTTGCTCCGCTAAGAGTTGTTTATGGGGAATCGAGGTGTTTGGGGTTACCGGTACCCGCAATGCAGCAATGCAACGGTTTGCGATAACTTCTTAGCTAGTTGACTATTACTACAGCTTCGCTTGGTGACCATATATTTGTTGACTGCGGTATTTACTGTTATCAGTTGGTATTTCAAATTATTTCTCAATAAACTCGAAAGGTTTTTGAGGTTAAGTTAAACTACCGGTACTGTTTCGCTCGGTGTTCAATCAATCAATCAATGTTCACTTTCCATATATTTCAGTATTTGTAGACTGTGGTTCCGTGTTAAGCGAAAGTGATACCGGTACCGGTACGATAGCTGGGAAAGCTATGACAGTCCCTGTGGCCTATACGGCACGTACCGGTACCGTTTACAGGTTTACGTACCGTCTTACCGATACCGTAGTCCGTTACAGTATTACTGTACTAGTTGCATTAATTTGTTTAGAGTGTGTGCCTGCATTGAAATTAAGTTTTTGTAATGAGCCAGCATGTCTGCACAGCTGCTATGCCTTTCTAATTTTTCGCTGTTTCAGACTTTACAAAAAGGATAAGATTTACATAATTATCCCGATGGAGAGGAAGGCCTATAGAACGGCTTAACCATATTGCGAACCACAGCCTCTTGTCTGGTTACCGGTAAGGTACCATTCCAAGTCTGGTATGGCTGTATGGGATTAGTTAGTTATTTGTTTTCGGAAGCATGGATTTGATTAGTTTAAGTGGCCAGCATATCACTAATCTTTTTGCTTTTTTGTTACAGTTCTGCTGTAAACAACATAAATATGCCAAGAAAGAAGCATTATAACCTTTCCAATAGTGTTCAACATGTTCTGAAATATGGTGGCCGAGGTCTTACCAATACAAAGAATATTTGCTGGGTTAACAGTGTGTTACGAATATTGGTTCGGCTTCCACTTCATGTACAACATGATTTTCGCTTGTGCTCAATAACACAAGCATGTAATTTCTGCAAGCTGATATCTCTAAGACGCAGAATGCTATATTCACCAGCTAAAGCAACAAGACGTATTTCAGCATATGAATTTTCTCTGTTTGTTCACGATTTCCATGCTAGGCCATTTGAAATGTTTGATGCTGCTGAATTTCTGAGCATGATTTTATCTAAGATTACAGATGACCAAATCAGGTACCATAATGAAGTTGCTAATACCCTCCGTTCTATGTGCCTTTTCTCAGCATCCATTTTTGAACGGTGTTGCTGTTGTGAATATTCTCGTATCCTCAGTGCAATGACATTTAACATTTTCAATTTCAATCAGGGAGAAAATTTCCAAGACATTTTAAATCATCAAGAAGAAATATGTCACAAATGCAATTCTCTCAAATGTGTTAATTATTCATATAGAACATTGCCTTCTGTTTTATTTATTGCAATTTGCAGAGTTGATCATGAGCATAAAAAAAATGTTAATACGCTGCGGTATTTTTCTAATCTCGAATTAGAAGGAAACAAATATAAACTTCTTGGTGTTGTATCTCACGAAGGATCGACTATTCAGTCTGGTCATTATGTTTCATACTGTTTATCTGGAAATGAGTTCTTCAAATACTGTGATTCGGTTGTAACCTGGTCTGGCACAGAAAATGTAGAATGTCGGTCAGATGCATGTACACTGTGTTTTGTGAAAACTGATGTGCTATTGGATCCATTGATTTATGATACACCTCCAACATCACAAATTCATGATTACTTGGTATCAAACACATACTCCCTTTCAGACTGTTCATTTGCTGCTTCGCAACAGTGCCTTTCTGGAGAGTATGCCGAAAATGTGGCAAGCAACTCAAATCAAGGGAAATATTTCAAGATGTTTGATGCTCCTGAAAAGTCACTGACAGACGTTTCCTCAGACCATTCCTTTGACTCTTCTCTGCTACCTGTTGATGAGAATAGTGGATGTGCGACAAACAATTCAGACAACAATATAACGACTGTAGAAATTTTATTTCAAACATGTGACACTATGAAAAGACATCGACGTCAACACAATATTCAAAAAGCTGGAACAATTAAAACAAAAAAGGCATTGTATTATCAGAAAAATGCTGGAACTATTAGAAAAAAGCAAGCAATCTATGATGCTAATAATGCTGGGACCATTAGAAAAAAACGAAAGTTGTATAATGTGGTCAATGCTGGTGCCATTAGAAAAAAGCAAGCAATCTATGATGCTAATAATGCTGGGACCATTAGAAAAAAACAAGCGTTGTATAATATGATCAATGCTGGGACTATTAGAAAAAAAACAAGCAATCTATGATGCTAATAATGCTAGGACCATTAAAAAAAAAACAAGCATTGTATAATGTGGTCAATGCTGGTGCCATTAGAAAAAAGCAAGCAATCTATGATGCTAATAATGCTGGGACCATTAAAAAAAAACAAGCGTTGTATAATGTGGTCAATGCTGGTGCCATTAGAAAAAAACAAGCAATCTATGATGCTAATAATGCTGGAACCATTAGAAAAAAACAAGCGTTGTATAATATGATCAATGCTGGGACTATTAGAAAAAAACAAGCATTGTACAATCACATTAATGTTGCTACAATCAGACAAAAACAAACGAAATATAATCACAGGAATGCTCTCAAAATTAGGAAATAAAGAATAGAATATTATCGTCAAAAGAAATGGCCACAGAAACAGATGTTTTACAATTTTGCCAAGCTTGATAACCTATGTTTCATCCAGGAGAAGTATCGCTATGTGAACGCAAGAAATCTCAACCTACATAGACAAACACTTCGTTCATTACCTTACACAAACTTGGAATTTAGGAGAAGGGTATTGTACACCCACAAACATTTAAAACTAATTCATCTCAAACAAAGAAAATTTACTTCTGACTTCAATTCTGGACAAAATCAGTATCAACTTGCTAAAGTCGTTAATAAATCCTATTTGGCAGCTTTTCAGCATGCCCGTCAAGCATTGCTACAAGGACCAGTATACGTTTGTGTTTGTTGTGCACGGCTACTTTTCAAAAAGGCTGTAAAACAAGTTGCATGCAACCTGTGAATGGGCCTTTGGCTGCTGCGGACACAGTCATCCACAGAATGGCGGATTCTTTACACAGCACTATTATAATTGCACCTGCCGAGGCGAATGCGCCTACAAATTTTTTTGATCCCATAAGTAAGACACAAGAAGAAGAGAGCTTTCCGAAGTTTTTTCCTTTCGGGTGTGGAGGTTATTACTCAGCAAGAGAGATGCCATGCTCTTTCACGAACTATATAAATTGCAGATTAAGAAATGTGGATGGAAGGTTTCGGGATTTGACCTACCTTTTTGGTGCCAATATGTGAAAGAAATTCTTCAGATTCGTGGGGTACAATCTGTTTATTTGCGGCAGATGCTCACCAGAGGTGTTCATACAAAACAGCATATTCATGAAAAAGGTGGTTTGGAAAACCTTATTAATTCCGATGCTGCATTCAATGCATACAAAACTATCAGAGGTACTCCTGCATATTGGCAGAACAAGAAAAAGGATGTTTTTGCAATGGTCAGACAATTAAGGAAACCTCATATATTTTTCACTCTTAGTGCAGCCGAAACAAGGTGGTCAGAGCTTTGGCAAATATTACATCGTGCAAAGTTCAAAAAAGATCTGTCTGAAGAATCTGCCCTCGGTTTATCATATACGGAAAAAATGAAACTCATACAAGATGATCCAGTTACCACAGCTTTGTATTTTCATCATCGTGTTACAGAGGTCCTCAAGTTTGTCAAATCGCCATGTAAACCATTGCTTTGCGCAGTTAAAGACCATTTTTATCGAGTTGAATTTCAGGCAAGAGGCTCGCCACATGTCCATGGCTTAATATGGTTAGACATCGGCAATAATGATAATGATACCATTGTCCAATACACAGAGAAGATTATCAGTTGCTCTATTCCTGATGCACAAAATGATCCTGAACTATACAAGCTCGTCACTGCACTACAAGTACATCATCACACATCTACCTGTTTGAAAGGCAATAATGTCGGTACTTGTAGATTTTTCTATCCAAGATTACCTTTGCCACAAACAATGCTTTTATCAGGCATACCCGATTCCACCTCCGATGCAGATATCAGAAAATTCAAAAGAATTAGGAATAAACTCTAGGAAAAGCTGTGTGACCTACTACAAAATTCTAATGATACTGAAGTTTCATTTACAGATTTTTTAAAATTATGTGACGTTGACGAAGAAACGTATATAAATGCCATAAAAACATCTATTAAAGGCGAAGCAGCAATTTTTTTAGGTAGAAAGACATCAGAGGCTTTTGTTAATAATTATAATCCGAATATTCTCAGGCTACATCAAGCTAACATGGATATTCAATTTATTGTTGATGAGTATGCTTGTGCTAATTACGTATTATCTTATATAAATAAGAATGAAAGTGGTATGTCAAAACTACTGAACGAACTGAATGAAGAAGCCAAAACTTCCGGAAGCACAATGAAGGAGCGTTTGCGATCTTTAGGCAATTGTTGGACACATCACAGAGAGGTGTCAGCACAAGAAGCTGCGTATCGCGCTCTGAGCATCCCTTTGGCAGCTTCATCAAGGATAACTAAATTCATTCCCACGTCTCCGATGCAGAAAAGGTATGCTTGTTTAAAGCAAAACTGGTCTGAACTTCCTGAAACTGAAAATGTATTGAAAAATGGTGTCATTGAATACTACATATGTCGGCCAATTGAATTGGAAATACCTCGCTTGCAGAATTTGTTGCCAATTATGATATTATGCCTGGTACAATATCTGGTGACATCACAGAAACAGAAGAAGGGGAAAATTTTAACCACAATTCAAACAATCGTGCTGAACAACGTTCAAATATTTTGCAGATGAAAGAAAACATGGGATGCCTCAGAAAACGTAGGAAGCAGTTTTGAAGTACTTTCGCCATTACAAGACTGCTGCTGAAGAATCCTTTGCACTATGTATCCTTTTTGTTCCTTGGCGAAATGAGTCTGTTGATTTGGGCAATACCAACATGCTTTGTGACAAGAGAAAAACGACCATATTGCAGCAGTTGCGTCATTTCGAAGAAAATGCTTCGTTCGAACATCTCGTGAATAACATTTTGAATGAACTACCGGAGGATCAACTTGAGGAACATTTTGAATATGAAGAGACAACAGATGAGAAAGATATCAACAATCACATATCAACTCGACTGATGTCTGCACCTCGGATTCTTCATGCAAAGGAAGACATTTTGATTTCTTTGCGTAAATTAAATATTTTACAAAGAGAGTTTTTCGATGATGTTCTTGCACATTTAAAAACTCCGGAAAATGAGAGAAAATCGAAGTATGTTTTTCTTTCTGGTGGCGCAGGGACAGGAAAATCATTCGCTCTTCAAGTGCTTACACAGGCTATCGATTATACTCTTATGCAGAGGGCAGATGTGGATCCGGAAGAAATCAGGTGGCTTGTGGTTGCACCTACTGGTTGTGCAGCTTTTAATGTTAACGGCTCAACTATACATTCGGCCTTTGGCATCCCAATGTTAGGAAGTACCAGGTCATATTGCAAACTTTCAAATGATAAATTGAACAGCTATATGCGAAAATATTTCTATTTACAAGTCTTGTTCATCGACGAAATTAGCATGGTTGGTGCTACATTGTTCTCATGGATTGACCAGCGACTGCGAGAAATAAAAAAAAGTAATATTCCGTTTGGGAATGTTTCAGTTATAGTTATAGGTGACTTATTTCAACTTCCACCTGTAATGGATTTTCTGTACTCCAACTATTCATGGAGAAGCAGGTTGCTTGTCTACTAGTATATGGTCGAAATTTTCCCTGATCGAATTGACGGATATATTGAGGCAAAAAAATGATCTTGAATTTTGCCAGATTTGCAACAGAGTGAGAGAAGGAAAGCAAACTCAAAATGACATTAACTTCTTTAACAAGAAACTTCACACAGTATGTCAGCAGGAAGATACTATTTGTACACTGCTTTTTAAAGAAAATGCATTTGTCGATCAGTATAATGCCCAAAAATTAGCATCACTTGATAGTGAAGTTGTAGAGTTTTTTTCAGTTGATGTTTCAGCAGATACTATGGAGAAGTGTGACATACCTTCTTCCTTGCCTTTTTCTAGAACAGCAGGTCTTTCCAGAAGTCTTCAACTAAAGGTTGGTTGTCCAGTTATGGTCACATGCAATGTTGATACCAAATGTGGTCTTACAAACGGAGTACGGGGAGTCGTGCAACATTTAGAAAATACTAACAGTATGGTCGTGTGGGTAAAATTTGATGATCCAGCTATCGGAAATACTATTCGAAATAAAACCCGTTTGCAGAGGCCAGACAACTTCTCTGTGCCTATTGTGCATTTGAAATGCAATTTTTTATACAAGAAAAAAACTGTAAGTTGTCGACAAATACCATTACGTTTGTGTTTTGCTTTGACAGTTCATAAAGCGCAGGGGCAGACACTTGATGGGGCAATCATATCGATGGATGGTAAGAGACGCACAGTTGAAAATGGTCTTTTTTATGTTGCGATAACCAGAATAAGATCAAGCAATCATTTGCACTTAAAGAATTTCAACGAAAGTTACATCCGAATCAGTGCACAAGTGTCACAAGAAATGAAAAGACTTCGGAGCAAACTATATGATTATTGTGAAACACCATTACGAATAAAGACACACAAAAAAGAAATTTCAATTTCATACTTGAATATCTCATCTCTTAGAAAACACATTAATGATTTGAAATCTGACTTCAATTTATTAGATTCAACAGCTCTATGCATTGCAGAAACCTGGCTTAGGCCATCGGATTCTGGTCCAAATTACTACTTGGAAAATTTCAACATTTTAGAAAGACTTGATGGACTTATTCAGACAAATGGAAAAGGATTGCTTCTTTATTCAAAAAGTAATATCAGATATTCAATATACAACTCTGGAAATGACGAAATTCAGTGGATCATGGCCAATATAGATGATCTAATTTGCTGTTTCGTATATTTCCCACCAGGAACTGCTTTGTATATGATGTCTGATTTGTTCTTATCATGGTTCAATTTTCAAACAGTACCCGATTTAATCATTGGTGATTTCAACAAGTCAACTGCAGAAATGGAAGTGTTATCATCAAAATACTCCTTGCTGTGTTTGACAGAAAGCAAGACTACTAGAGGTTCAAGGGATATCAATCACATTTTCTGGAGGAAATCTGATCACATGTCAGTATCTGCACAAGTTTACAATGTGTTCTACTCTGATCATGATGCAGTTTCAGTGCGTGTGGGAAAAAGGGAAAACTCAATGCTTCTTTGCAATGTGGAACTACCAACAGGTAAGGATAATATGATTTCTGATACAGAAGTATTTTAAATGTGTTTTTTTCATATTGTTGAGGAAAATAAAATGACACTGTTGCAATGAGAAATATACTTTTGTCATCTCCCACATAAAACCCAACCTTTATATGTGACAATCTCATCTAATAAATGTAAAGTATTATTTGGCAGTGAGAAATTTTTATTTTTTTTTATCAAAATCCAACTATACCTCAGTTTGTCCTATGTATTGTGTACATTTTTTATGATGCTGTAATCTGTTTAGTTTTATCAAATATAATTTATTATTATTCACTTCATTTTAAAATCAATACATTGTTATTTGCAGATGTGATAATTTGATAGCTGCTGAGCGTGAAACCATTCCTACAATTGTGAGCTGATGTGAAGAACCCCACCACCAAACATTTAAGCTTGAAATTCTTATTAGAGTTAGCTCGTCACGTGCAATATTTTTCATGTTATATGTGTGAGAGCTATTATTGCGATATTCTAATAAGTGGGAGTGGAGAATGTACTAGCATTGTCAATGTCTGATATTTTTCATGGTTTGAATACAATGTCTTCAGTCTCATATTAAACTTTGAGTTATAACACCAATGGTCCTTACCAATGAACAACTTCATAAAACATGCTGTTTTCGTGTGTCCGGTTTTGAATGATTGAGTTCATTTAAATTTATAGTGTAACATCAAAAACTGGCTGATGTAAGTATCGTTGGATTTATTTCAAAATGACAGATGAATTTTTCTGTGGGTAATCTGATCATATGTCAGCATCTGCACAAGTTTATAATGTCCTCCACTATTTTAATGAGTCAATGACGTAGGTATGTGCCAAATCATATCAAGTTTATTTACATGTTTACTCTTACTGCATTTGCAGTCAAATTAACTTATTCCATTTTTTTTTGTACGCTTGCACAGCTGCAATGTTTATGCTCATCTTTTAGCCTTTTTTCATTACAGTTCTGCGGTAAACAACATCAATATGCTAATAAAGAAGCATTACAATCTTTCCAATAGTGTTCAACATGTTATGAAATATGGTGGTCGCGGTTTCATCAATGCAAAAAATATTTGCCGGTTTAACAGCGTGATGCAATTATTGCAAATAGTTTTCGTGTCCATATATTTGAGCATTGCTCTCTTGTTTATCTTATGATTGCTCGAATGGTTATATACTTTTGGTTATATTTTATTATATTACCCCGTGGCGGCTCGTGGTCATTTTGACAACCGGGGCGAGCTACTGCGGGACCAAGTCACCCCCATCTACGGGGACAGGATGAGCGCTGTAAGTTCTCCCATCATTTTATGAGTATAAAAACCATTCCATCGGTAACAACCAATCGGCCAAAGTGACAATTTTTAACGATAAGAAAGTGTCTTTAAAACCGGTCCAAGTCAAGGGATCAATAAATATAGACATAGTTTATTTTGAAACCTCTTTCAAAAGGAAAGGCAATATTTACCCAGATAAATACAATGACATATTAACAGAAACTTTGGGAAAACAGATAAAACCTAAAATAAGGTTTAAAACGTTACTATGAAGAAAGGAAAGTTATGCAAAGATAAGGACATGCGTCGCTCACTCATAGATATATATGCTGCTAGACTTCTACTGCTTGAACATATATGCAACACGCCGCGGTTTCTTGGAAGCAAAATGCTCAATAACACGCTGATTAAAGTCATGCATCCCTGAAATAACGTCTCTGTGAATGGATAAAACAGTCAAGGAATTTAATCTATCTTGCTTCATTGTGTTTCTGAGAAACGTTTTAATACGCTCCAGCGTGCTGAATGTTCGCTCTGCGTCGGCGGAAGAAATAGGCGTCGTCAAAATGATGTCCAGAAATTTTGCAGACGCCGCAAAGGTAGTTACTAGAGTGTTATCTATGAGGAACCCATAGAGCGCGCAAGTTGATGTGATGTTCAAAAAAGTTTGATTGGTGTATATACATCGCAATTCATTTTCCAATTTACCCACGTTGATCATGGGGAAAATTTGGAGACAGTAGCCAACAAATGGATGGGAAATTGACGTGCAAATTTTGAAAAATTTTTGGGGTTCATCAAAGAGAACGCGGCAAGGTGTTCAGTGCGCAGACGATCGCCTATTTGATTCACCAGAATGTCACAGCATTCCTTTGCAGACAAAATCAAACGCTGCGTTGTTTGCCCGCGACGTAAAAAAGCACTCCATGTGTCGTCGTATTTTATTGTTTCCCGGATAAGAGATATAGCATCGCAGAAGTCTGAAATTCACGACTGCACAGACGCTCCATCCATTAGCCTTGACTGCAATGCGCCGTATAATACATCCACGTGATAGAATATTGTGGAGAAAAAAGCGAGAAAAAATGAAAACTCACCATCTTCTAGAAGACGCTTTAGACCTGCCGCCTCCCTCACAGAGCGTTCGTCCCAAACCGGAGAGCTCTGAATGCCATTGAAACACTCAATGAGCTCAGACCTAATTTCGGACACGCCCTGCACCATGCGTGATTGGAAGTTCCAACGTGTTGGTGCACAAGCTGGGAGATGGCGGCTACATATCTGGCGAAGGAGGTCAGACCGCTTCGGCGAAACGGAAAAAAATGAAAAAAACCCCGAAACATTTGCAAAAAATATACGAACGAGAGGGGTATCAAGACACATATTTTTAATAACGAGGTTAAATTGGTGTGCATAACAATGTAAAAAATGCGCATGAGGAAAATCTTCTTTCATATAAACTTGAACACCATGTTTCGACCCACTCATGACTGCCGCGCCGTCATAATGTTGAGCTATCAATTTTGACTTCGCGTTGTAAGGCTGTAACACTTCTTTCAGTACAGCCGATATCCCGCAAGCCGTGCGATCAACGATTGGTACAAAGCTGTGAAATCTCTCGGTAGGTTTACCATCTTTCACAAACCGAAAAATCACAGCCAGTTGGGAAACGCACGTGATGTCAGCTGTCTCGTCAGACTGAATCGAAAGGAACTGGCAATTCTCAATTTCCAGAGCCAAATGTTGTAAATAAATTTTATACATTGAGTCGAGCAAATCATTTTGGATATCCTTAGATGTCCCTTTCGAAACAGTTGCGGCATCAAGATGATCTCTCAATACTGTATCTAGGGATGCGGTGTATTCCACCATATCCAAAAATACCCCTCTATTAGAAGAGCCAGCCCGTCCATCGTGCCCACGGAGGGACAGCTCGTGACAACCAATGAACTTCAAAACA
Source organism: Styela clava (assembly GCF_013122585.1). Lineage (NCBI taxonomy): Eukaryota > Metazoa > Chordata > Ascidiacea > Stolidobranchia > Styelidae > Styela > Styela clava. The sequence continues at coordinate 16,770,400 of NW_024102836.1, forward strand.
TCTATCAATCGACCGAGAACATGGCGGTTTTTCTCGACGTTTTGGTTGTGCCGACGAATAGAAACCGCGCGTCCTTCATCCAACTGTGCTGCAATAATAACATTTCCGAATGTTCGGTATTTTACTGCATTGTCCAGATGCTCCATAGAAGATTGATGATCCCTGGCACGCTCGTCGGAAAGATGTTTAAGATCTCTAAAACCAAATTCACACCAACGTGAGTCACGGGCAGTAGCAAAAAGTAGGCAATAAAAACAAAAAAGTGCATTTTTGTCCTCGCTGTAACACAACTACTCGTGTTTTTAATACCAAGTTTCTGCGCAGAATGTACGCCGACGCTTTCCTCTGTCATGGGATTGTTCCACAATTTTTTGGTTGATAAGGTCCAAGACGTTGTACCTCTAATTTTTGTTCCAGCGGCAGCTGCGAAAACGGAGTGCGAAGTAGTGCATCAACCTTATTCATTATGACGTCTAAGGCTAAGAAATGCGAAGCCGGAAAGCAGTGAGGAGCTTAAAAGGAATGTGGAAAATCGAATGCAAATGGACCAAAGGTCTCTAACTGATTCAAATAGCGAAACAAGCGACAAAAACGAAGGCGAGGAAACTATCAACTCTTCAAGCAACCAACGAACGAGAAGGAATGCGTGAATATGTCAACACGTTGTTGTAAGAAACGTCGGCATTGTGTCGTCATAATTTCGGGGCATAAAATCGGCGTCGCCCCGTCGACGTTCGGCGAAGGCTTTGCGAGCGAAAAATGAACCATGTCGGGAGAATATGGCTAGTGTAGACAGTCTGTGCAACCGATATTGAGGTATTTTTCAAATATTTTTATTATACCGGAAAAACAACCGGGGCATTGCCTCGGTTGGCCCTATAGACGCGCCGCCACTGATATTATCCCATTAAAAAAAATATATTCAAGTTAGTTGTGCACATGGATTATGATTATTACACGATATACTTGACTATAGAACTGATAGAATGCACATTACAAAACAAAATAGAGGAACAACTAATTCAGTGGGGAGACCCTAGGACCAGTTCAGCACTCGAAAGCACATTGGCAGTAAGATTTTAAATTCACTTTAAAGCTCCCATGAGTAGATGTAGTCTAGTGGAGAGCCGCTTTGTGCTACGATTGTTCAGCATAAAAAAGAGTAAGTTGTAAATGTTCTTATAGGTACCCAATACAGTAATGATTTGTCAAGGAATGTAAATTTTGATAAGAGTTTTGTGTATATTCTGATCATAAAAAAGTTGCAATGTGAGGATTTATGCTGTGTGATCAAAGCAGTAAGCAAGAATATAAATTGACTGATGGGTGATTGAAATTGTGACGTCTGTATGAAAAACATATATTAAACACACATATATATTTTAACTTCAATTAATTAGTATTTTATGATGGAGTTCTACTGATCTTGATGATTTTTTCCCGAACTCATTCTGTCATTGTATACGAAGTCACCAGCTGAATATTACAACATAAGAGATGTTTTGCGTTTGCCATGATAATCCATTTTGCTTGATTTCAGACTGGTACTACAAATCTTTTTCACATAAATTGAATACCTATTATTGCCATTATCTAAACATGGCTTCAACATATATATATATTTACAATTTTAGATGTGCCAAAAAGTTTTGAATTATTTTGTCGAGTGTTTTTAAATTATTGATTTGTGATCAATAGCAATAACTTTTTTTGCTACTGCAAAATCCACCACATTTATTGAATGCATTAATATTTCTCCCGGAACCGTTACATTTTATAAATTCCAATTTGTTTTGTGGGGTATTTACATTTTTGTTTCAAATAATACTTGTCGAAGTAGCTGTTATATTTATATATAAACACATACATGCTTAGATGGTAGACAAGGTTCAATCGTTGTGGGTAATTTATTTAAAATATCGTAACTAAAACATAAATTTTTGCAGACGTCTCGAAACTCACTTTTAAAGAATGATTTGCCGTCACCAGATGGGGTTTTGGCATAGAAACACATCTAGAGGGAATTTATGAAGATATGTCTAAAAAAACATTTGAAACAGCCATGTAAACTAACAGACCAACATGTTCAACTCAATAGCTTGATAAAAATGTCAGTTAAATATTAAGCACAGGTTTAGCACAGAGAATTGTTTTGGGTATTATTTCATTTGTATTTTCCTATTAGATCTATCTTCTATTGAGTATTTAAATACTTGGATCATGATTATTATTTCTAAAATTACCAGCAGTATTCAGGTCATTAATAACAGATGAACAGGGGAAATTTTTTTTGTAGGTTCTTCCTGCATCTGTTGCTAGGATTTCGGAGATGTCTGAATTTGAAGCAACGCCAAGTTTTGCAAACTGCAAAATACCATTTTTGACATATGGAACAGCACTACTGACGTGGCTTCCCTGAAAAAACGAAAATCTACTACTACTCTCTGAAACATCTGGAGACAAAAGACTGCAGTAGATCAGCTAAAATTTCATAAATTATTTTACACACTGGAAGTCTACAACAGGTGATTAGCTGAAGTATTTTTAACAAAATAAATGTTATACAGCTACATGCAACACATTCTGTAGTCATATTAAAAAAACAACAACATTTCATTGCTTCTCCAGCGTATGAAAGGCTTCAAATACTGGTACCTCCAACATGTGATATACCATATTAGACCAAACATCTGTCAGACCCCCCTTTAAGTGTGAGATAAAAGTCTTCTAAATTGTTCTACTATATCATACATATAAATTTTTCGTGGTGTGAAACACTTTTTAGAGTTAGACCATCGGGTCTAATATAAACTAACATTTGCGATCAGACCTGTTTTGGTCTAACTTGTCAAGTAAAGATTTCAGACCACCCCCCCCCACCCCTTCAAAATCTACAGCTATGCCCGTAGGGCCTTACCCTAAATATTGAATGAATCGCCAAAAGATTTTCAGTTTAAAAGATGCATATTTTACAGGTCGCGGGGCTGGGAATCCATCGGTGCTCCAGTTGATTGAAAAGCAGCAAAGAAAAATGTAGCAATGTCCACGTGATAGAACCTAAATTGCCTTTTTACTCCAGCTAAAAACCACTCCCAAAGCTTTAAAAAACATCAATAACACTATTAATATAACTTGATATTCAGCGTTTATTCACATTAGTAATTAAAATAATAATTTGTATTTCTATGGATTATTGAGAAAACTTGGGTACTCCAGAAATACGTGTACCAAGATGACGGACAACGGAAGATAGTATGTGTACCAGGTTAGGCCATACTTTTAGGTACAAATACTACGAAACTCACTTGGTTAGTCCCTGAACTCGTAATAGAACTAAAATAAGGACATTTTGGCAACAACAACAACATTTCATTGCTTTTCCAGCGTATGGAGGGCTTCAAATACTGGTACCTCCAACATGTGATATACCATATTAGACCAAACATCTGTCAGCCCCCCGCTTTAAGTGTGAGATAAAAGTCTTCAAAATGTTCTACTATATCATACGTATAAATTTTTCGTGGCGTGAAACACTTTTTAGAGTTAGACCATCGGGTCTAATATAAACTAACATTTGCGATCAGACCTGCTAGGTGTTTTGGTCTAACTTGCCAATTAAAGATTTCAGACCCCCCCCTTCAAACTTTTCAGCTATGCCCGTAGGGCCTCACCCTAAATATTGAATGGATCGCCAAAAGATTTTCAGTTTAAAAGATGCATATTTTGCAGGTCGCGAGGCTGGGAATTCATCGGTGCTCTAGTTGATTGAAAAGCAGCAAAGAAAAAGAAATATGTAGCAATGTCCACGTGATAGAACCTAAATTGCCTTTTTACTCCAGCTAAAAACCACTCCAGAAGCCTTAAAAAACATCAATAACACTATTAATATAACTTGATATTCAGTGTTTATTCACATTAGTAATTAAAATAATAATTTGTATTCCTATGGATTATTGAGAAAAAAAAATGGGTACTCCAGAAATACGTGTACCAAGATGACGGACAACGGAAGATAGTATGTGTACCAGGTTAGGCCATACTTTTAGGTACAAATACTGCGAAACTCACTTGGTTAGTCCCTGAACTCGTAATAGAACTAAAATAAGGACATTTTGGCTTAACCCTAACGTGGTACACATACTACGTTCCGGTGTCCTCCTTTCTTGGTACGCATACTTCAGGAGTACGGAAACTTGACTGTAATCACATACATCTTAATCTTCGTTCTAGCTGCTGTGTTTCTTCAATTGGTTTCGTATTCCATGAGTGCTATTGTCCAACTTGTTGTTATTATTTTGGCTGCAGTACTTTGCGTATACATTTGCTCAAATTTTTTGAATATTTTCTCAAGTAGTGTTGTTACATCTTGACATTCAGTTGTTACATTGTTTAATAGGTATTCGCTCATGAATGATTTGAAATTACTTTTCTTTTATATCAAGTGTCGGATGTTTAATGATGTGATGATGGAAATAAATTTCAGCTGCTTGCATGTGTTGAGATAGCCTTTGTATAATCATTGACTCTTAAAAAAGTTATTTATAGATTGGTTTGATTCATTTCTTGAGCAGAGCCTTGTGTTTCTAGGCTGCATTATTAACAGAAATTGCTGCTCTACCTATGCATTCCAGATTGTTGTCACATTCACAAAAGCTGCAGTGCGCAAATCACTGGCCCTTCGTTTCGTTCGACGCCGTTGAATTCTTTCTCATAATCATCACAGCAAATTTTTTACGTTTACTCATTTTATCTCTTATGAAGTTTCAGATCTAAACTAAATTCAAAGTTTAAATTAATTGGTATATTCCTTTATAAGGTTAAAAATAAGGACACACGTCAAAATAAAGATGTTTCTTAGAAATAAGGACAAAAACATTTCCTAACACAAAGACCTTCAAAATAAGGACAAATTCTAAAAATAAGGACATTGTGGCAGCCCTGATTATAGGTCAAGTGGAGAAAAAACTTCTGTGAAAGCTACAATACTTGAGATGGAGTGAGACCAAAATGCTGTGCTACTAAGCGTTTTTTTTTCTATATAAGGTGCAAAGTATTCATTTTCGTCACCACTTTACCTACATCTGACTGACATTTTTTGCAATGCATCGCATTTTTGATGCCTTGCTTTCTTTCGACAAGGAAGTTGTCACATCATCCTGGTTATTTGCAAGACAGACTGTGTCTTCATTTTTATCGAATTTCTTCGTCCTTCAGCAAATATTTCGATCAGTCATCAATGAACAGGGCTAGTTTTCGAGCTGTGATGCAGGAGCGTCGTCGTCGTTAAGCATCTAGTCTAAACAAAACCAACCGTGACGCCCGCCACTTGGAGATGCAACATTGCCTTTGTTTGTTTATTATACGGCGAGCGGAGTGGGACATCTAGTAGTAGTATATATTTACGGTCTAGCAGACTGCTAACGTAATTATTTCACGGTTCGGTGGTTCGCGCGAAATTTCCAATTCAGCCTATCAATACACAGCAATGGACCACATATCGAGGAGGTCTGAAAGTTGGCTGTACCGCTTTTGCTCCATTGTTTCGTCATGCTATTAGAGAAATCGCTGTTACTCGCGTTGATCGAAAGTGTACGTGGATTAATCTATTTGCTCTAGTCAGGCAGATCTAAAACTGTTCTCATCTCGTTGGTTTCGGCATGTATTCGAGGGAGCTAAGTGGTCCACGTTTGACTTTTCCGAATCATATCGTCTAGCTCTAGCTGGACTGGTTGGATAGACATGTTAATAGTAAATTTACATTGCGGAAATGAGTCATAAATATTCTACTGAGATTAGAAAAATATTAGGAATAAATTGATACAAGGACTGTCAATAATACCAATACATATATACATATACAGCAAAGAATTTGGTCTAATAATCAGGCCTAATAAGCGCAATTCACTTTATTATGATGCGTAAGTTACGATAAATATTATAATACACTTACAGGACTCTTGGAACAGCTTCGAGAATATACTTCGATCTTTCTATCGCCTCGTTACTTGAAAGTCCACGATCCAAGCTAAAAATATATGAAACATTTAGTTAGGAACTGGAAAAAAATGAATACGTTTTTAATAATATTCAGAATCCATTTTTAGAATCGAAATAGCTATGACAGGAAGAAACGCAACATATAGGAGGTACTTACCACTTGTTTACATGGGCTTGCCATGTTTTACTCTGCATTTTCATTGCCTTTTCGATTTTAACTTCTTTGTGGCGATTGTCTTCCACTTGCTTATGAAGCTGACGCTTGTTCTCCGACCTGATTTTTTCAAGCTCAAACTTGCGTTCTTTCTTGGTGCTCTTTTTCATCCCTTCTGTCTTCCATCCTTTGCAGATTAATCTTCTCCTCTATTAATAGAAATATTTGAAATAAGTCAATGTCACTAAGTACCACTGCTCTATATGTCTTTGCGCAGGTAGATCCGCATGCGTATAACGCAGAGATGGTCAAAACGTCGATCGCGTGTGATGTTGCGTAAATTTATTAACATAGCCTAGAAAATTGCCTTGAACCGGTTTCATACTGCACCTGTTGTGTGTTTTAAAACAGAAAGAGTACAATACTGTACATGCGCAAAATACGATATACACATGCAGTATTTGGGTATAAACAAGCCCGATAGAGCATATTATTACGTAACAAATGCAAGTTTCCATACTGCCAAGTTTTAGAAATAAACTTGTGTGTCTTGACTGACAAACGATGCGACAATAATTTCTGCACTGTGCGAAAGTTACTGTCTCACTCCAAGAGTAGTGTGATAAATTTTATTCACAACGGCAGCACAACTAGTAGCTCTGGTTCAATTTTCTAAACACATTTTTAGATTTTGACAAAATCTCAGAGAGCTATCGGTCACGGGTTTTGGCATCTTGTTTGACGGAATCGTTATAGTCAATATCACTTGTTCTTTCAAATTTGATAACTTCCGTATATTCCCATTACCTTGAAAACGTCCGTTTTTTACTGAGTGATAATAATAAATGGCAGGTGTATATTCCCATTATCATGGTACTTAGTGACATTTACCTTTGTTTCAAATATTTCTATCAATAGAAGAGAAGATTTTAAACTGCAAATGATGGAAGACAGAAGAGAAGAAAAAGAGCACTAGAACAAGAGAATAGACGGCGAGAGAAAGAAAAGTTAAAACGAGAAGAAGAAGGTGATCGAAGGACAGAGAGAGAGAAAAAACGCAAGTTTGAGCTTGAAAAAATCGAGTTGGAGAACCAGCGTCAGCTTGATAAGCAAAAGGAAGATAATCGCCACAAAAAAGCAAAGCTACAAATAGCAATGAAAATGCAGAGTGACACATGGCAAGCACACGTAAACCAGTGGTAGGTACTCCATAAATGTTGTGTTTCTTCCTGTCACAAGTATTTCGATCCAAAAAATGAATCTTGAATATTAATAAAAACGTATTTATTTTGTGCCTGTCCCTAACTAAATGTTTGCATATATTTTAGCTTGGAGAGTGGACTCACAGCCAACGAAGACCTAGAAAAATCTAGTTATCTTCTTGTAGTTAGGAACGATTTCCTTGTGAGTGTTTTACAATACCCTAAATTAAGCACTATTTTATTTTATATATTAGGTGGGGCGGGGCCAGTACCCCCTCCTACCCCACCCCGCAAGAGGTGTCCCCCCTCTTTTACATTTTAAACTCTCACGACGCACTAACCCTCGAGCCCACCGGATTTTTCTTAAATTTACACTAGGTATCAAATCTCGCAAATTGGCTCATTCATGGCTAAAACCTGTTTCTTTCAACATGCTCTGATCCTAAAACGTAGGTTAACTTAGAATAGGATAGGATTTACATATTCATCCTCCATGACAAGAAAGCCGATAAGACAACTTAATCATATGGCAAACCACGGTCTTTCGTCCGGTTACCAGTCCATGTAAGATATGGGATTAGTTAGTGTTAGCCAGTTAATTGTTTTCGGAAGCATGGACTTGATGATGGAGGAATCCGTAACCAAAGCGTATATATAATACGGCCGTAAGCCCGTAACCGACCCGCGGGTACCTTGCGGTGACGAGCGTATTCCCAACGCTTAGCACGATGCGCCTGGCCGAGTGACCTTTTTCTCCATGCGATACAATCTGGAAATGCTCAATTATGTTGAAGCAAAGAACGAAAGTCAAAAGTAAGTAAAACTTTGCGAATTAAAAGTGAAACCGAAGTACCCTAATAAGTTGAGTGTACCAGAATTTGTCGGCTCTAGTGGTCGGATCTGGAATATGTTTTGACTCCGTGTGGCAGTGCAATTCTTTGATCAAGTTTTCTCTGCTTTCAGCTGTGTTTCTTTGGCGCAAAAAGGCTTTAGAAAACATATAACGTTACATATATCTCACGGACTGGGAACATCGGAATTGAACATGGCTGACACTCTGGAATGGATATTTCAGGAGCTATTAGTACAAAATATTGTCTTATTTTTGGTCGGTGCAATATTATTTGGTGCGTCATTGTTTGTACAGAAATTCGGTCTTCTTTATCAATTTTTTCACAAGGTAAGTAATCAGTAGTTTATTTTCTCACCATAAATGAAATACAGAATGTAAAAAGAATCAAAAAAGAGTTGATGTAAGGCAAATATCACTATCAGAGAGGTTACGGTATAGGATACAAGAGACTTCAGGCAGTCAGGACTTAGAGGTGAGATTTGGCCCAAAAATTCCAGCCCGATCCAGGCCCGTGGGTATGGTACCGGTATTAAACCCGACTAATAAACTGGATTTGCAGGCCTGAGCCCGGAGCAAACCCGAAATTTTATTCAGGAGTTCATTGAATTGTCATTGCAAGAGTTTAGTACAGTACGGTACCTACTGCAGTAGTCTATGTCAGTACCGGTACGGTATGTGTCGTGTTGATGAGGCAACAGAATTCTGGGTCCAGGGGTCAGCTCGGGCTTCAGATCTTAGCTCTAACGAGACTAACTCCCAATCTTTCCTCATTGCCTTTGTGCTAGTGGATCCATATTCCTGTATTTATATAATGCAATAATGCTGTAGCAGGAATAAAATATTATACTATGCAATTCAAGAGTCTCTGCCGAACACTGACTTGGTAACACTAATGTATTGCTGTATCGTTCCATCTCACTAAAATCATTCCTCTGACAAGCAGTTTACAACAATGACAAGAACAGAACAATCATGCATAGTACAATAGTATGGTATTTTATTCCTGCTGCAGAATTATTATATGAGAAGTATTTTCAAATTGAAATAGATAGCATTATGAAAATATGGAGCTAGCTATTGCTATCTATATTACGGAAGAATACATCCATCACAATTGCGGCTCCTTTTTCAGAATAAAAAATCTAAGCCAAGTTTAGTGGTAACTTGGTTTTTACTCGATTTTATACCACTTAGTTGATATCTGTTTTGTATCTATTCTGATTTGCGTTTGTTTTTGACGCTTGAAATTTGTCTCTAATACTGAATAATGGAGAACCACTGCTCTACAGTTTTTGCATCTTTTTTCCCCCATAATCAGTATGAAAATTGTGTCTGAATATAAAAATTGTTATTCATGTTTTTTGTTCATTTTGCCTTTCAAAGTATTTCAATATGTTTACAGGTGGAAAAGGAATCCAAGCGGCACGGTGGGGAACTTGTAGCCCAGGTTTTGAAAGATCATGGAACGCAATTCCTTTTTACACTCGTGGGAGGTCACATCTCACCCATTCTAGTAGCTGCGGAGAAATTGGGAATTAGAGTCGTCGATACGAGACATGAAGTAACAACCGTGTTTGCAGCAGATGCTGTTGCTAGATTATCAGGTTCTGATTAAATTATAAGATAAGAATAAATTTTGTGATTGCATGATTGTGATTGAGTTTTTAATATAACGGTAGTTCAAATGGTTGCAATTCCAAACCTTTTGCGTTGCAAGGAATATACCAGAGTAAAATTTATTATGCTCTTACACCTAGCTTTTGTGATGCGAACAATGTGATTGACAAAGCTGTCACTTGCTGAGCAGCGAGCAATTTAGGGAAAGTACTGGGCAGACGCTAATGAATAAGTAAAAATGGTAGTTTTCTTCAGAAATTTATGCGTCTCGATTTATCATTTCGATTTATCGTCACAAGATCAATATCAAAAAGAAACTAGTTTTTCGTGCCTACAATTCTGCAACTACTAGAAAGTCTATGTTGAATAAAGGTGCAGCTCACGGTTTCGCTCAGTTATTGTTTTGTGAATAACTTCGTCTTTGCTATTTTTTAACTTTTAAGTAAAATTGCAAATGTAATTTAATTATGTTGTTATGTATTATCTTTTTCTTCAATTTATCAAGGCCGCATTGGTGTAGCTGCAGTAACCGCTGGACCGGGCCTCACTAACACTGTGACCGCTGTCAAGAATGCACAAATGGCTGAATCACCTATTCTCCTTATTGGAGGTGCAGCACCTACATTGCTCAAAGGTAACTAGACTTGAGTCAGTAGGCTACTCAATATATCTTAAATTCCCTTTTATAAAATTTTAAGATTTATGAACATATATAATTTGCACATTCATTAATGGATTTTGTACTTATAATGAGGGGATGTATATTATGACTTGATTTAGAAAATGTTCGATTCAATTAAAAAAAAATCTTCTTAGTTTCATTAATTTTGAATAATTTTGTTTTTAAACAGGCCGAGGAGCTCTTCAAGATATTGATCAAATGAGTTTGTTCAAACCTCTTTGCAAGTTTTGTGCTCGAGTCACACGGATACGAGATATTGTACCAACTGTAAGGCAGGCGATAGCTTGTGCTCAGTCTGGAACTCCTGGTATGTGTATATTGTTAATAATTAGTTAATAAAGTAAAGTATTTTTATGAGAAATTATTAAGCAATGCCACGCATCTATAGTAATTAATTGCATAGGTAACTGAATATGTGTTCACCCAGAATATGTGAATATGTGTCGGTGGTTCACCATATGATTGATTCATGCTACTATAGTGCAAGTTGTACATATCTGACATTTACGGATTGAAAATCTTGCAACTGAGTTGATTATGACTTTGAATTCACTGCTTTAGCAATAATATTTAAATTTTGATATTTGATTCTGCTTCTTACAACTGCTCTTCGATTCTGGCTTTCACATTTTTCTTTCACACACAGCAAATAACTGGCGTTAGAAATACACTTGGCCATCACACTTCTGATTACCCAGCGTAGGTTGCTCCACTTTTCACTGCCGCAGGGTGGTTACCATTGGTCGGTTTTTGCTTCCTCCACCATGAAGTACATGCATCTGAAATAAATAATCCTATTCCTGAATTAGGCTGGTGAACGGGCGAGAGATCTGGGCATGCCATAGTATTAAGCTGAGTCTGAGCAGCTTTCTCCCCTGGGATACTGGTCATAGCATTACAAAAATTTTTTTTTTGCAGGCCCAGTTTTCATCGAGTTTCCTATTGATGTTTTGTATCCATATGATTTGGTGAAGCGTGAACTGGCATCCAGTGGGGGATCAGGTGAATTGATTCATGTATTTAGTATTATGATTAAATCTCAGAAATATTTTTTATGAATAATTTTAGAATTTTGATTTATACAAATGCAGAGTATAACCTATTTCTTTGTAATTGCTTTTTTTATTATGAATTCAGAAGTAGAATATAATTCGTCCTCTAAATTAGTATTGATTTTCAATAATTGAATTGTCAGGTTTTTGCAGCACTTTTACTTCATAAAAGTTTACTTGAGTAGTAATTTCACTATGGAAATGAAAATTGGCAATTTTGTGAAACATCTTGTATATCTTGATAATTTTTTTTCTGGACTAGATTCTTTATATATTCACACCTAAATTTACAGTGGTTCACCAATGGTGAGACGAGCTTCACAAGGAGCATGAAGATAATTCAAAATAAAAAGTTTTTGTTAGATTTGATCTTTCCTGCCTCATTTTGTATATTTAAATTTTCTTTATTTTGGTTCCATCCACGTACTCTCAATGTGTGTTTCAAATAAAACATACTTTCGCCTTACTATCTGTTATTTGTAGCTGATTGTTAGCTAGTTGTTTTTGAGGTGGGAAGAACCACTGGTTTAGATTATTCGGTTGTTCACTCATCCACATTATTATTACAGCAACAGGACCAAAATCCCTCCAGCAAAGAATAGTGCAATGGTATCTCAATAATCATCTCTGCAATTTATTCGCTGGAGCATTCGAACCTCGCGATACCAGTCCTATTCCGATTCATTTTCCAAGAGCATCACAGGATCAGGTAATGCAGTGTCTTCATGGTGGTGTGTAATAAATCAGGCAGGAAATGCTGAATAGCTTGTTTGGAGTGAAGACAAAAGGAAAAAGTGCCTGTCATTAGGGATGATAATGTCTGTATACATTACTCAAAATTCTATATTCATAATGTGTTTAGTAGAGCATCTTTCATTCATCTTTCAAGGACGTGAACAATCCCAAATGTGAAAGTTATGCAGCTTGATCTAATGATTATATTCCATTCTTTTCCAAATAGGTTCATATCAATTCCATGTCAAAATTGATAAGATTATTTGATTTCAAGATTGATTTTAAATATTATACATTAACTCATAATAAAGTAATGATTCGGGAATAGTCGGAGAGCACGCTGAGAAACATTTGTTTGTTTTTTTCAGATCCAAAGTTGCATAGAGCTTGTGAGCAGAGCAAAGAAACCAGTGTTTGTTCTTGGAAGTCAAGCTACATTACCTCCAGTGGCAGCTGATGACCTGAGAAGTGCTTTGGAGCAAATGGGAATTCCTTGCTTCCTGGGTGAGTAGAACGAGAGCTGTACTTTCTGGGTGGAACTTTATGCGTGAATAACTTATTTGAAACAAAGTGTTTGTAGGTAAATTCAGTTTGAGGATATTTTTTCTGGTTCAGGATAAGTTTTTTAACAAACTTAGGCAAAGTTTTGAAGTAAAGTTGAAAAGTCAGATTCATAAAAAAAATTGATGATCATTGCTTAAGATATTTTCAAATCATACCGACCTATACAGTTTTAGGTGTGTTGTCCAAAAGGTTCCAACTGATCCTCCAGCCATACAAATAACCCAACATCAACCCTAGAATCCAACCCCAGCTCTATGATAACAAAGACTTTGTCAGTTGTAACTTTGATTGAATACTTTTGTGAGTATTTATATAATGATATATGTTGATAGGTATCTGTCTGTCTGTTTGTCTGTCTGTTAGATGCACGCGATATCTCACGAAGGCGTGGTTGTATTCGCTCCAAATTTTGCATGTGCATTCATCATAACTCGGACCAGAAGATTTTGGATGAATTACGTCGTATAATTAGCGAGTTATTAATTAATTAGTGATGGGACACGCGGTGTCACTATAGGGTCATGAATCGAAACCGCAGTTTCGATCGATAAGTCTTCGGTCTCCGACCGATATTCTTGTTTTCTCATTGCTAGAAAATGAGAGTATTTCGAATTTTTTTTAAAGTCGCGTAGAAATTATAGGATTATGGAATATAACTAATTCCAAATACATACAAATATTTTTGATTTGTGTACCCATGCACTACAACAAAACCCTTATTTTATCTTCCATTAGGTGGAATGTGCAGAGGTTTGCTTGGAAGAAACTCACCGATACATATTCGCCAGAACAGAAGAGCAGCTTTGAAGGTTGGTCGGTCTATTTTCTACTTCATTCTTTATGCCATGTTTTAGGGTTTTTCACTGCGGACAATGCTAAATAAAAACAGCCGCAGATGCGGGCACTAGGCAGCGATATTTTTGATATAGAAGAATCTTTCAGGTTTAGCCTTGTCTAAGAATTTTATTATACCCCGATGTGGTAGAAGACATAGATTTTAATAATTGAGCCTGATACAAATATGTCATATGTTCGAATACATTTATTCAACAAATATGTAGACCTCAGTCTTTTACACTAAACAAAGCACTGTGTATTGTGGAGTGTCTAGAGGGGCCAAAGAGACAGCACGTTATATGGGGTTAGTTTGTTGCTTAGCTTGATGATTTAGTTTATAATATAACGAATGTTTTACTCTCATTTGCCTTTATTTATTTTCATGTATAATAACATCTACTATTTGTTTATCCCCAAATTATTTTTAAAATTTGTGTAAAGGGCATCATTATCAGAAACTCGCCTCGGGCAGCAGGAAAGTTTGACACGCCAGTACACCACTGTCTTTACACTGTTTTTTTTTTGTTCACTTTCATGTATGAAGTTACCATATTTTAAAAAGACTGGAATATTCTATGTTCATTATTGCCTACATTCTGCATATTGCACCCTGGTGTGGTGGCGGTCATGGGATTTGAACAATTGAACTTGATACAAATGTTTCGAACACATCCCTGTTAACAAATATGTCTGTAACTCTTAGCATGGCTGTGGTGACTATTCTATCAGTATGTTTCTAATAATGCTCATATAAAAAAAATTGAATAATTTGTGGTTATCTAATGCACAGTAATGATTCTGAGTTAGTCAGATTGTTTCAGTCTGACTCACCATCTCTCCTCTATAATCATTGCAGCAATATTGTACAAGTCTTTGATTACATCATGTGATATATCTAGAAAACTTTTTAAATAAATCATAATTTATCTTAGAGTTATAGAAAAAAATCTTGATTGTCCACTGTCCAGCCATATAAATATAAACATTTAAAATTTCAAAACTCCTTATCATGAGCACGGCTATCGGAGTTCCATTTTAGTTTGAACCACAAAGCAGAACAATGGGTACTCCCGTAGTATGTGTACCAGCAGGGGCGCAGCCAGGATTTTTCCAACGGGGGTTACGGTGAAATTTGAACCTCACACCAAAAGTGCTATTCACAACGACGTAATAATGCGTTTAATAAACTAAAACACCGAATAATAAGTATTGTCATTTTAAACATTAATTTGGATGTTGACCGCCGAAACAATCGCTGTGACAATAAATTTTTTTTTCTCGGATTTTACTACAGACTGAAAACTCTGTAACAATGCGGCGTTTTTTATTTCACAATTTTGTCATAATCGAAGGCTGCAGTAAATTTTCTGTCACCGCGATTGTTTCGGCGGCCTACATTCCAATTAATGTTGTTAAGTTATATTAAAGCACTTTTTTAATCAAATATTAATTCTCACCCAACGGTGGATATCGTAGTTTGGTGTTTTTTTTTTTTATTCTGGACAGAATTGCGGGTTCACATCGGCGAACTATTAAGGAGTGCATTCACAACACAAATCATTTTTATCTTCTGTGTAGGATTTGTATCACAGTTTGTAAATTACGGGTCCTAATTTTAAGCGAACAATATTATCATTACTGACCCCGGGATGCGATATTTGTGAACTGTTGACATTTTTATGCTTTTAATTTTAGATTGTGTTTGTGGTACTTTCGTATTGAATAATATTTAATAGCTCTGCAAATTGGTAATCTCTTGAATACCCAGTGTTGAGTATTCACGTAACTCAGCTTTGGGTTAAATCACTGATACTAAACACATGGTTAAATCGGCAATAATGGCATTTCTACGGGGTCAAAATAATATATATTTTTTCCCAATTTCTCGAGAAATTCCCATAAAATACATTATTTACCTGTCTTGCTTATCTGGTTCGACATTTCTAAATTCACAAAAACGGTGTTGACACGCTTCATGCGCAAAATTAGGAATTGAAAAATATGACCCAAAGACGCAAGAAAATTTTTTTTTCACATTTATCGTTTCTACCGGTTAGCAATAGCCGTCGGTAAATTCTTACCCTTAACTCGTTGTAAATTAATGTTAATAAATTCTATTTTGCTTTTCATTGCGCGTGCTTTGTATTAAAATAAAAGTGAAGTCAGGAAGAGGAGGTCCTCAAATTAGCTTATGACCCTTCTCTTCTTTTGAGCGCCCATTACGGCGATTAAATCATTTCATTTCCGTTTCTTGGAGAGAAGTGAAAATATGCCTTCCGGAATTGCAATCAACAATTACAAATTCTTATTTATCCTTATCAGCGCTAACTAAAAAAGATAACATATCTTGAAGACAGAAAAAGTCTGTAGGTGTTAATTGCGTTACAGTGAATAATAGAATAATATTGCTTGGACCGCTAAACCATGATGCACAATTGTAAAACTAAGCCCTTGCTTTTTTGTAGATGAAATTCAAATCAAAAATTTTTTTTCAAACTGGGGGGTTACGGCCCCTGTAACCCCCCCGCTGGCTGCGCCTCCGTGTACCAGGTTAGGTTTAGGCCAGGGTGGTCCAAGGATGTCGCCTTCGCGGGCCACAAATTTATTTTTTTATTGTTCGCGGGCCACGAAATGTAGTATCAGAAATAGGTAAACTGGGCAATACGACTAATCAATATTTGTCATTTATCAAAATTAAACATGCAAAATACGCCTGAAAAATCACTGAAACATACAAAAGTTTTTCAATATCTACATTTAGTGTAAGATCTCAAATTCTTCACAACGGAGAAAGTGCTCCTGCAAATGTAAGTGCTCTCGAACATCGATCGGGTTCTCAATGCAAAATTCCTCAAAATTTTAAAATGCTTATTGGCTCACATGATAGCAAAATGCCGTTTAAGATTATATTTGCCATTACTGCAAATTGATTGATTATCAAATTTTACTAAATGTAAGGTACAAAAGCTCAATTACTAATTTTACTGACAGAATAGAAGCATACTTTCTAATACTGTTTAGGCTGGTTGCAGAAAATCACTCGAAGGAACTATATTCTCAGGTCATAACATTAATATTTTGTTGTTATAACTGTTGGAATATATTCCCAACCAAAAAGATAGAAAGCCAGTGAACAATTTGGAATACCCAAGCACACTATGCAACTTCGATAGTTGCTTCAGCAAGTCGTGACACTAGATTCTGTGATATTTTTATGACGAAACAACCCCAAATGCAATTTTTGATTACCCTACAGCAAAGGCAGATAATGACTGTGGCCTGCAGGCCTGGGTTTGAACCACCCTGGTTTAGGCCATCATTTTATTCTTATTTTCCTTATTTTAGTTCTATTATGAGTTAGGGGACTGTCTGTGTTAACCAAGTGAATATACTCCCTGCCCATAAGTTTCAGTCCATTTATACAAAATTAGTTACCTACATATTGGTACACATACTTCTGGAGCGCCGTTATGCTCTATATTTTTCCTCATCAAAATATATACATGGTGGCAATCATGCACCATTTGTGGAAGCAGATTCTTGCACATTTCAAATTACATAAAATGCCACACTTTTTTGTTTTTCTTGTACAATCATTGAAATTAACCATTCACTTTTTAATCACAGGAGGCGGACCTTGTCATCTTAGCAGGAGCAGTTGCTGACTTCAGACTCGGGTACGGAAAAGTTTTGCCAAAGAGAGGAAAAATTATTGCTGTCAATAGAAATAAGGTGATGTTTAAACTGAGGGCTTGAGAATTAGAAATATTTTATTTAAATACCATGGTCTTATGTCTTCATATCTCACATTAATCGAATACCTGATTCATTGATTTTCTCAATTATGAGTTAAAATCTCGAATTCTTCGAAGTCAGAGCTGAAATTTCAAACTTTTTATTACTTACTGAATAAATACTCTTCACAGTGATGATCAAAATCCCAACTTAACTAAAGAAAAACGTTACGTTGACTTGGCGTTTCTTTGCAGCTTATCAAAAACGGTTTCATGCGCCAATGTTTTTTAAACCCAAATTTGATTTCATAGTTGGAGTCAAATTCCCATTACCATTGAGGAATGGAAGTCAGAATTTTTCTTAACTCTTAACAGTGTTTGAGTCGAAAGATTTTTCAATCAAGACTTATAGCCAAATGTAAATTTGAAATTCTTCAAGCTGTAAAAAAATTCAAGGCTATAATTCAACTTCATTTTTGTCTCCCAGGATCAATTATACAAGAACTCTGACATGTTCTGGCGTCCCACCCTTGCAATACAGGCAGATCCAGCTACTGTCATTCTGGCAATCGCAGAAGGGTTGAAGGAAGGATTCAAATGTCCAAAGGACTGGCCTGAAAAACTGAAGAAGGGTGAGATATACAGGAGGGTAGCAGAGTTCTAATCAAATTCAATCTAGATAAGTTGTATATTTAATAATAATTATTTATTAATACTTATTATTAATAATTTAGAATATGATATAATTGTGATGTTTTGCACTAGATAATAAGTGGTATAATTTTGCTTTTATTATCATTCGTGTCCCCTTCCAATGACTCTCTTCTCTTGAAAAATGAATTATATTGCTTTTAATGCTTTTCTATCAGTTATTTTATAGAGCACACTCACAGTCAATTTACTGTCAAAAATAATATAGTCATCACGAATGTTAACCCAATAAAGGTTCCCCATGTGGTGGGTCCCCAAAAAGACAGGGTCCAGTTTGAGAAACTCTGGATTAACTTTAAACCCATTTATCAGGTGATGATGAGAAGGAAGCCACAAACTTGAAGAAAGCTGAAGATTCAACCGATGTTCATTTGAATCCACTGAAGGTGAGTGCATTAATCTAGCAATAGGATGAAAGTAGGGTTTGTTTTAATACCAGCGGTCCTAAACTTTTTCTTCATGCAATCCAATTGTATATGAGTTACACAATACTGTTAATCTATGCGGTGCACTTAGCAACTTTTGAGAACCGCTAGCCCATAGTATCCGTGAGGGTATCTTTTTATGAATTCGCTCCCAGCAAGGTCTGCATAATGGGTTTCCAAGGAGTATTGGAGCGACCACCTACTCATGAGAGCTATAGGTTTAACATAGTGAATATCTTTTGTGGAATGGATTCATTCTGACCTGTTGGTTCACACTTTCCTTTGAATGAATCAATTTGATAGATTCGCCATATGCTTGAAACAAATAGGCCTTTCTTTCCCCAGGATATATATGAATATTCTGCCCTATTCTTCAGACAGAAAGTTCATCAGAAAGAGCCCATTCTAATAAACTTTTTTGACAACGATATTCACGAATCGCAAATCATGCAATATTTTTCTTTGACGTTATTTTGAGATAAATCAGTCATTCTGATGTGATGTATTTCCTGCGAACTTAATCATTACTGATTTCATAATAGCACAGCTGATTTTTAATTGATTGCTCAAAGAAATACTGAACATACCATATTATAATAGCTCTGTCTTAAATTGGAGTATTATCTTTGCTGTTTTGGCATATACTGTGCTTGTACCCTGTATAAGCAGTCATAAGTCACAGATTTTTCATAAGCTAACGTTTTTAGAGTCTTTCTGAAGAGATGATGGGATTTACGTCTATATTTTAGAAACCCGCTGCCTTGAAATCAAGAATCACATGCAAAATTTTCCAAAAAATCAAAACTGATTTATATTAAATATTTGGATGCTTGGACCAGTGATGTCCAAAACGAATCAGATATCCAGAACAATTCTTTATGGAATGAGCGAAAAAGCTTTCATTTTATTTCTGAAAACTATAACAGTAGACCCATCAGATCTATGATTATCTAAACTTTGCTGCATTTATGAGTTTCAAGTCCATTGATTATAATCGAGTCTATTCTATGTCTCTTTTCTATTTTATGACGTGATAGTATTAGTGGTTCCCAACAGAGCAGTTGAAGGGGGGCCACCATGCCAGCCGCAAAACTGATTTACTTTTCCTTTTACTTTTTAACTCCTCATTCTTCTTAGTCTAATTGCTTGATAAGGTTATTTTCACAGGGTGTTTTTACTATATTGATCATGAATTGTTTAAAACAATTGGATTTGGACCAATCTACCAATCAAAATACCGCTACAAAAACCACTCGGATGATAAACGGGGGCCGTGAGTGCTTGAAGCCTTCAGAAAGTGGGCCACGAGCCATAAAAGATGGAGCGAAAGCCTCAATAATGAAGCACCATATAAAACACTGAAGTATATGGGGTGTCCATGAAGTCGTAAAATTTTTAGAAATTGCAAAGGGAATTTATCAATGATCATAAATTGTTTTGACCCTCACAGATGTGTTAAATGAAATAAAATTTAATTAAACAATTACTGATTAAAATAACAAATCTGGTTAGGATATATTGAGAACTGACTTCAAAACAGAATTGAAGTTGTAAAGGGACTTTCTGCCATTTATATTCCATATTCGAAAATTCTGATGGAAATTGTTTTCATGCTCTCATTTGTGTTGCAGGTTCTCCATGAATTAGAAGACATTCTACCTGAAGACAGCATTCTTGTTGCTGATGGGGGCGACTTTGTTGGATCTGCTGCTTATATTGTCAGACCTAGAGGTCCATTGAGGCAAGTTTTACTCATGTTAGTTATATTCCACCCCATATGACAAACAGCTTTTGTTGTTACTTGGGTACTCCTGTAGTGTGTGTACCAGGTTAGGTTTAGGCTATTATTTTATTCCGATATTCCTTATTTTAGTTCTATTACAAGTTCGGGGACTGTCTGTGTTAGCCAAGTGAGAATTCCCCCTGCCCATAGGCTTTCGTCCCTTTACACAACTTGATGTAAAGTAGACATACGAAATTAGTTACCTCCATATTGGTACACACACACCCTTCTGGAGCGCCTGTAATTGTACTCCTGGCAACTGTATTGTCTTCTCGAATGCTGAACATGACAAGTAGGGTGTGATGTAATTGCTATGGGTGACTGAACACAGCCGATCAGCTTTGAACATGGTTTTACTATTAGGTCTCTGAGTAAAGTACTTAGGTATAGGGGTCAGTTCCTTTAGTGTGTATTTGTCTAATAATCATTAAGTAAAGTGAATTCCTCAAACTGAAAATTGCTCAAATGAGAAGTTTAAAAACAAATAACTAATCACATACCCGACATGGTCTGATAACCAGACAAGAGGCTGCTGTGGTTCACCATATGATTGAGCCTCTTTTCGGGATAAATGTATAAAATCCATAATATGCTAGAAACCTTAAGCAAGCTTCATCAGCCCTGATCAATTTGCTTGCCACAACCAATGTTGGTTTAGCATGGATTTATTTTTTCGATTTTGGTAATCACGACCCTTTTATTACTCATTTTAGATGGTAAAATGGTTTTAGGTGGTGAATCAAGATTGCGGACACCGGAGCATAGTATTGTGTACCAGGTTAAGGTTAGGCTATAATTTCAGGTACAAATACTACGGGAGTCACTTGGCTAGTGGCTAGTCCCAAACTCTTGATAGCACTAAAATAAGGGAAAATGGAATAAAATTATGGCCTAACCCTAACTAAGACCTGGTGTCCGCTAACTAGGTTCACATATTTTCAGTGTACCATAAAATATATATGTAATAACCATAAGCATTTATTTCACTCATTTTAGATGGTTAGATCCAGGTGCATTTGGTACGCTTGGGGTGGGAGGAGGTTTTGCTCTCGGTGCAAAGCTTGTTCGTCCAGAATCAGAGGTTTGGATCATTTATGGAGATGGTTCGCTAGGATACAGTGTCGCTGAGTTTGATACTTTCACAAGACACAAGGTTTGTTAAGAATTTTTGGTATATTATAGACTTCACCACTAGGAGGAGTTGTTGAGCAAGATGGTTCAGGTTAAGCAGATTGGCATACAAACATGATTTACTGAAAAAATAGGCAGACAAGTCTTGCAGAATTCTATGTGATATAATATGCTTTTGATTAAAATCAAATAACTTGTGTGACGTATATCGGGCACAGGATGCAGGGAATAATTAAAAGTAATTTCCTTGATTGATCCATATGTTGCGAAGAAAAGCGGGTTCTTTTTAATACCGACAAAATTTTGCGAAATGATCTATAGGTTGACTTCTTGTCAAATAATTTTAATTGTTTTTCCTTTCAGCTCCCTGTGATTGCCTTGGTTGGGAATGATGCTTGTTGGACTCAAATATCTCGGGATCAGGTTCCGATATTTGGAAGCAATGTTGCATGTGGACTGTTATTCACAGGTGGGGAAATTGGTTCTGATTCAATAAAGTTGAATGAGATGTGAGATACACAGCACGTTTACTACAAAACAAGAGTATTAAAATTCGACCCGGACTCAAATAAAGAAACAGAAACTCAAAACACTAATATCTTTGTATATTTTGTTGTATTGGGTGATGACCTTCCGAGTTGTTTGATTTATACCTGATTTTGGGAACACCACTAAAACTGACAAGTAGTACACTAAACCTTGGAAGCTACTCATTATCTGCAACCATTCTTATAAATATGCATGTGTAAAAGCCGAAATGTTAGTTATTGTAAACCTTACCATACTCAAAATGGAACCATAATAGAATATTGTGTTCTGTAACTGGTAACTGTCTCTGCGCTAAATTGTTCCAGATGCATGAGTTCGAAGGAAGCCATATCATACTAGTGGCTAAATATTATTCCAACGAGTTTCAAACATATTGATTAACTTTTGCAGGGTAATGCTAAACTGTATTTCATTACTACATATTTCTTTATTTCAGAGTATGAAAAGGTTGCTATTGGTTACGGAGGTCAAGGTTTACCACTAGGTCGTGGCGATGACATCAGAGCAACATTGACTAAAGCGCAGGAAATATGCAAAGAAGAAGAGAAACCTGTGCTCGTGAATGCATTGATTGGCAAAACTAATTTCCGAGAAGGTTCAATCTCTGTGTGAAAAGATATGGATGATTGGTTTTTAGAATAATTGAACCATGACTGATTTCAATCAAATATTTATCTCAACTATGCCGCTATATATTGAATATATTACTATTATTATCAGGGTACATGATCTCGGTATTGTAATCCCAATCAAAAAAAATTATGTCTGTGTGTTTCTAAACCTTCAAATCGGAAACCATGAAATATGGGACCTCATGATACAACAGACTGCTTGATTAAATTACAATTTAAACTGTGTAACTGAAATATGGGACTTTATAAAAAATTGAACCTGATAATCTACATCAGGGGTCGGGAACCCATGGCTCGCGAGCCATATATGGCTCTTTTGGTGACGGCATATGGCTCCCAGAAAAATCTAATATTCTAAGACTAAGCTTACTATTGTTACGAGATTTCAAACACTTTTATAGCCAATTTTGGCAGGAAATTCCCAATACGTTTGAGAACGCGCGCCCAGCACATGTCTATGTTACGTAAGATTATGACCGACAGGCATTGTGACAAACAAGGGGATTCTGGAAACATATATTGTGACATCACAAAGCGATAGAGTTTTAAAAACACTACGGAGATGCCTAAACGAAAAAGGGTGATGAGTATCGTAGATTTCAACTTGGGCTGCAAGTGAGCAACCGTTCAAGGCCCGCAGCGACTACATGCAGCATCAGAAATCACATTAAATGTATATTGACATTGTATGTGTTGACTTTTGAGTAAACATTTCAGGCCTGATTAAGTGAAGAAATGTTATATGGCTCGCACGGAAATGCAATTGAAAATATGTATATTTTATGGCTCTCTTGACCAAAAAGGTTCCCGACCCCTGATCTACATCTACTCGTGTAATAACGTTCCAGTGAAATGATTTTTAAATTCTCTGTCCTATTATTTTTCAAATTTAGGGCTCGTTGAATGAAGCTTCAGTCTATCAACCATGTGAGTTTTGAATTCACGCTTCATGATTGTAAATATGTCCCAAATGGTTGGCACATTCCAGTCATTACTTATGCAATTATCCAATTTTACAGTGTTCCATTTGTATATGTGTTTTGTATGCAGCTACTTTATTAGCAATTTTATGTTGTTCAAATCCCAGTCAAAATGCTCCCTAAAAACGTCTCACCTGAAATTTTCTTAAACTACCCATTTTGCGCGCCCTTGTAGCAATTTTATGTTGTTCAAATCTTGGTCAAAATGCTCCAAAAACGTCTCGTCTAGAATTTTCTTAAGTACAGATTTTGTGAACCCTTGATGCATTCGCACACCACAGTATCAATTCTCAACATAAAGTACTTGAGCCATGGGCCAAGTCCTATGTGAATTTCTTCCGATTCAATTCACTTGTTGACCATGATCTGATACGCCAACTCTATTTTAATGTATAAACTATGGTATGCTAACTATGTTATTTTCTTTCGATAATGATCACTTGCTTGATGAATCATTTTTTTTGTGTTTTCAAGATTTATACCCAATTGTTAATTTGTCCAATAAATGTCAACAAGCTTTGTATTGATCATTACTGCATGAAGCACTCTCTTTTTTTCACGCCTATGGACCTCAAATTTGACATGGGCTGGCAACCGAACAGGAGATTATGGTGGTTGGTCAGTTCTTATTGGCTTTTCTCTCCCTGGTATAAAAATGTTACCTCAGATAAATAGAATTGGAGAATATTCCAGAATCCTGCCTTACAAAGTCCACAAATATTGCCAGCCTACGAATATTATTAGTGGCCAAGATCCCGGGAATATTTATAGGCTTTGCGCAAAGATTAATCAATATAACATAAGTTGAATATTAAATTTGGAGTTGTTAAAATACAGCACCGAACCATAATTGAGTCAGCCATCGTATGTATAAAAAATTTATAGTTAAGGATTTTGGCTACAATGGCCGGACTAACCTGGACCGGATATGACCCGTCAATTACTGGTTACATCCACGGGTGTCTGGAGCTGGTATCACCCGTACACTTGTGTAAGTACTTGTGTGTGAACCAAGATGGCGGACACCGTAACGTAGTATGTGTACCAGGTTTAGGTTCGGCCATAATTTTATTTCGATTTTTCTTTTTTTAGTTCTATTAGGAGTTCAGGGATTAGCCAGGTGACTCCCATAATATTTGTACTTGAAATCATGGCCTAACCTGGTACACATACTATGTTCCGGTGTCCGCCATCTTGGTTCACACACTTTAGGAGTACTCAATTCTTGGCAGCATAACCCTATACATGTTCCCCGAATGAAATCACAAAAATCAGTTACGAAGAATAGATATAATTACGAAAAACTCTTCTACAACTTATATTAACGATATATATACCAACAAAGAAATGTATATGAAGGGGATGGCGAGCCTTTTTTATGAACGAATCAAAAATTACATGCTTTTACGCACATATTAATTATCAAGAATGTTTGGAATTCAAAAAAGATTGATTACCAGTTACCACTCGCACAGAATTGCGGATATTATATTAACGATATATATACCAACAAAGAAATGTATATGAAGGGGATGGCGAGCCTTTTTTATGAACGAATCAAAAATTACATGCTTTTACGCACATATTAATTATCAAGAATGTTTGGAATTCAAAAAAGATTGATTACCAGTTACCACTCGCACAGAATTGCGGACTCCAACAGTATTAACGTCCCTAACATCTTTCTCTGTTATAATTTCAAGTTTCTGTATTATTTTAATTAATTCTTATTAATCTTTCAGTATGGATGTTTTTCCGACCCTTGACCCCAGAATATTACTTCCCATACTTCACCATTGGTAAGTATTTTACGCCTATTTTGAGTGTGTTTTGAAGAATTAGCGTTCATAAACTGGTTTACGTCTTCCAAATCATCATTTTTATTATCGGTAGACATAATACAAATTGTCGTATTTGATTACAACTAATTTTGGGAAACGCAACTGAAATATGACAAACACCACATAAAACCCTGAAAACAGGCAATGTTTACGGCCATGCTAAAATATTTGTCTGGTCGAGTGAACTGATTTCAATTATTACGACAGTGTTAACTTATTGCTTGATTGGCCATTAGTATGGAAATAAACAAGGAAATCGATGCTTGGTGAAATATCCATAGTAGTTAGTATCTGTAGTTATGGTGGTCCAGTTATTGTCAGACTAGATTGGGAAAATTTTATTTTTAGTTGGTTCGCCATCCCTGATATGTAATTATAAAACATGATTAACTCTTTGAACTCTGAATCCCCAGAACGATGCTACTCTCTCACCCTGACCTCCCACGGCGTCGCATCGATTTGGCGCGTTAAAAAATTGTAATATCCCTAATTTCAAATCAAAATAACTTCTAAACCATTACATATCAGATGGTCTGTAATATGTCATATAAAAGCTTATCTAGTCTTTTATTTTTAACTGGCATTATTTTTCACGAGATGTTTTGATGAGATGTGTAAGCCTATTTTTAGCCCCATCTACTATTTTTTTGTATTTTGGGTATATTAAATACATTTTTTAGAAATGTAACATCAATATAAGTAAAATTTTGAAAAGTAGACAGAATTACCTTTCGAAGAATATACGGATGACTTTCTTAACATACGCATAACTCATTTTATTGCAGAATTTGTACTATCGATTCAAATGGTTTGCGAACGAAATTGATCAACTATTTTGACGCCAAGTTTGCGTAAGGACGCAAAGGGCGACGACGACATTGTCGTGATAACGTGCGTAACTCCTTGCGTGAGGTATATTGCGCAATTGCACATCTGGTCGTTCACAGCTTGAGTGCAGATTGTGTCATCATTGCATCAGTATCATATCCTCGGCCGCAGATAAAACCTATTCAGACGAATTTTGATTGAACATAGTAAAATTGCTAGAATATAAAGGCCATTTTATATACGTTTACTATTTGGATATGGGACGCCATTGAATGGCCAAAACGAAATATTTGATCCTCATGCATTTATGAGGTTCCGCCGGAAACATCAAGGCTAATTATTCACCGTTGGATATCATGAAGATTGAATAAAAAAAAAACTGATAACGGGTACACGGAAGATATGGTGGCACCAGTAGCACACCTGGTCAGTGTTTTACAGTTTGCGGCCTCATTAGATTTTCGAAATTACTGCATATACGCTACATTCCTGATATTGCTATATTTTCAATGAATTTTAAACGAAAGCTTTGTCCAGATAAAATATTGGATAGTATTCATCTATCGGAAGAAGAAAATATGGCACAATAAAACTCAGCAATGTCGCTAAACAATGCATCCATCGATATGTTCCATCATTCCGTTTTTAGAAATCCTTATTTTTGCTATTCGTATTTTTCATATCTTTATGCAATTGAAACGGAAATAACACTGCGTATTGTGTGATTTAGTCGAACCGATTTTGAGGCTGGATGTAATACGTAAATTTCCCCGTGTATCGTTTACAAGTCGTTAGTCGCTTCACGAGTACGAACTTAAGTAAATGACGTTACGAGCATGCGAGGAAAAGTGTTTCCCGTATGAAACGTAAACGTGCTACGTGCCAACGTAATTGCTTAACGTCGCTGCGTAACGGCGGAAATGTGTTAGGTCGTTATTTATGTCACCTTGACGTCGCCTCGATCTTGCGACAAACAAAATCACGAATAAAAATGCTTCTAAAATTTGAATGGTGCAACATAAGTTCAATCTAATGGTATCACTGGAAAGCTATCTTCAAATTCTACAAATTTTGTCGATAATGTACTAAGTTTAATCGAAAACAAATTGAAGTTTTGTCAATTAGATTTGAGCAATTTTCAGAAATTTTTATGCTTTTTAATTTTGCCAATTTTCATAAGATTATCACAATATTTTATCTCAATTTTAAAATTATACTTAGTCCTGTAGATTATCTTTCACACGATGTAAATTTGTCTAAATATAATAAATGGTTCGCGAGATATGAGGTTTCAAAGTTGCATACCTCTTACGGGATGCGAAAGCCGCTAAAGCGGCTTTCAGCGTCAGAAGACTTTCTCGGGAAAGCCGCTATAGCGGCTTTCAGGGTTCAAAGAGTTAATATCAAATAAGCAGCCTGTTACACTATAAATTGCTGAATTGTATATCTATTTTTTTTTTCAACTGTTTCGTAAGTTCACATTGGTGATGGATCCAATTCTGTTATGAGTTCATTTAGAGTTGCTCTTCGACCATCCGTTATTTTCGGCGCTGGAGACCCTGCTCTGTCATTAAAAATGGTGATTGACCAAAACTTCGAAGTGGAGGTTAACTAGTTATAGGCTCTTGTTTTACCAACATCTTTAGTACAACTTCACATGCTAATGTTCGAGTCACAAATTGGTACACGCACTTACATGGCTCCAATTTAATTAACGGTTGATGTCATAATGTAATTGGATTTTTGTATCCCATCTCACGGCTAAAAATGAATAGTAATTTTTTTGTCGGTAATGTTTCATTTATCAGCAATTGGTCCTTGCCACCCCTAAACCTATCGCAACTGAAAATACTCCGCAACTATGTCGACCATGACCATAAACACGAGATTTAAATCAATCTGAGTCAATGCTATTGTAGAAAGTCGTCCATACCAATAATGCTTTTCGGATTTTTATAAATTTTCACCTGTTACATTATCGATAAAACCGATGAATTCAGTCCAGAAAATGTTTAAAGATGCTTCTCAAAAATGCTTCTTCACAATACAGATATATACTGCAATATCACGTTTAATTCTCCTCTTGCGCCTCTTTTGTTTCTATTTTATAATTCAATCGCCGCCTCAGCTCCCTCTCTATCGAAATATAACGACATCCAATACATTCGAATTGCGTTGGCATTCGCGAAGATTCTTTTCTTCATATCTTTTTGGAAAGAAAGTCTCCCAATCTATTTATTACCTTCGTGAGATGGGTCCTACGACAGACTATAAAAATTAGTCTCGCGCAAATCCTTTGCCCCTAGTTAAACTTACCGAATTTGATTTTACTTGTATAGTCTTGACACTGTTCGAGTTTGCACAAGTACAATTCAGGGATCAAAATAAGAAAATTAATAATTATTCCCTTAAGGTTAGGGATGCAAATTGCCTTCGAAATTTGAATTTTTCGAATCATTCCTAACCCTAACCCCAACTTAATAATTACTATTCTCTTATTTCAAAACGTTTCTCAAATCTCACATTCTTGTCTTAGTGGCGGGGACTTTGTACGAAAGATCCCAATTGAGAACTTGAAACGATCCATCTGCCGGGGATAAACGGTATGGGCTGAATTTACTTAACACGAAATAACTTCACCCAGTTTTCTCAAAACTCTCTATGAGCCTTGTGGATATTTATATCCTACAGGCATATTGAAATTGCAACATTAAAATAGTAAAAAGATATTGCTACTAGACACTAATGGCTAAGCTGACATGCCATCGAAAATGAGGTAGGATTTACACACCTTCATGGCTTCGATCATATCTTAGTTAAAAAGTGTTTCCAAAACTTTATTGATGCTTTCTTCCTCGTGCCTATATCGCTATCTTCCCACTAGGAATAAAAAACTATGAATAGAAATCTTATAGGAGGATTCCTCTCCGGTCGGGAAATTATGGCTCATGCAGTTAATTTTGGCCAAATGACCACCCGTGTCTAGTGTATGAATATACAACATTCTGCTTTTCTTTTTAACTACCAACTACCAAAATGGTAATTTGTGTGTCCTTGACATTATCAGGTCTAAACAGATCATATTATTTAGTCATACATATGCAACATATTATGATTCACAATAATCATTTTATCGGCGTAAGGGGGACTGCTTATGCACGCATTTTGCTCCGAACAAGGCTATGTACAAGCATACAATAAAATCTAACCTTTGTAATGAGCAATTATTTTGAAAATACTGGGATCATTTTTGAAACATCCTTTAGTGAAAATTGTCGACATTTCTTGTTTTTTTGGGGGGGAAAGACGGAGTATTGGAGACAGACAAAAAGTCGACTGAATAAAAATTTCGAACGATCATGGAACTGTAAATTCAAACATTGATTTTGTGACTTTCTTGATGAAAATTAATTGACCATGTAAATCAGTGGTC
This sequence comes from Styela clava, assembly GCF_013122585.1. Lineage (NCBI taxonomy): Eukaryota > Metazoa > Chordata > Ascidiacea > Stolidobranchia > Styelidae > Styela > Styela clava. The sequence continues at coordinate 16,800,140 of NW_024102836.1, forward strand.
AGCACACTTTGTGTATTACTAGGACAAATATACACATTTTCAGTGACGTGTGGACTATATTACTTTATGACGCACACGCAACTCCTATTTGTCTGTAAATTATAACCAACGGTATGCACGTTCGCAAATAAACTGACAACTTTTGCTTACGCTACTTACTACGACACAAACGCCTTGCAAACAGACATTGTTACCATATAAATCCGTGCGCAGATGAGTAAAATATTGATAAATTTATCAATCTGAACACCTGAATCTGCACTTAATATTACTTTTCTGCCAAATTCACTACTACAACCACAAGCATCCGAGGCTAGTGCCGCTGCCAATATGCGTGGGTTCCCATGCTTTCCACTAACAATTCTAAGCATGAACACCTCACATATTCCCGCAAATGAAATCAAATAAACTTAGTCATATAAGGTAAATTATTATATTATATAATCACGGAACAGCTAAATTTACTCAATAAATCGTCAACTGAATTATAAAATATTCATGATTTTCATCTGTCGCAGCTTGAGTTCCCATATGTAGCGATCTGTGTGGTCATTTTTTCGGAAGGTTGTCAGAACTAAAAAAAAATTAGACCCATTGAAATTTTCGACCTCATTTCTTGGTTTAGCAATGGAGTGTTTGGCGGGAAATTCCTTGAATTGGCCGGAAAATATCTTGCTCAGTCATTGGGTTATTGTTTAATTTTAAATCACAGGAGAGGCATGTAGCCGCAACCAGAAATACTGTATGAGTTCATGTGGTTTACTCTTCGATAGGTAATAAATTAGAAAGTTTCGTATCTCAACATTGCTTTTGTTGATAAATTAAAATAGAAGTTACATTTCGGGACAGTCAGGTTCATTCCCTCCCTAGACCAATGACATGAATATACATAAATGTACTCACTTGAGTTCAATTTGTTTCATGAGTCCACCGAGCCTTTTATTAAAGTTATCATCTGCTTCACTTGCTGACAACCCGGCTTTTTTACTGTAATTAAAAAGTTCGATAAATTGAAACGAAATAATTTTCAATTTGCCCAGAAACGTGTTTTCATGTATATTAAAATTCAGAGTTTAACAAACTTTTTAGGGCCGTGGACCCCTATTTGTGGAAATTATTTTTTACGGACCCCCATTCTATACCAATTTATGTGCGTAACCAAGGAGGGAGGATAATGTTTCATTTGGATTTAGAACACGACAACACAAACAAAATTAATGTGACGGATCAATTTCTGACAAGCAAAGTCGTAGGCCCAACTCTATGACAACGACCAATTTATTTGTGTATTCTTGGATAGTCTCTCACAATTAACTTAACTGGGTTTCACGCCTCTTTCTTGCATCAACGGGGCTCAAATGACTATGGCAGAGTTGCGCAAGTTCTCGACGTGGCTCTGTGACAGAGATCTACCTCACAGACGCTGAAAGCAACGATGGTCTACATATACAACTACTTTTTCACTCCCATTGTTAAGGTCTCGTAACAATTACTATTTGCGATTGCGTTAGCTTACGACTTTATCTCGTTTATGAATGTCTAAGTGACAGTGGATATTCGTTAAGTGTATAATATATCAGACTCTCAATATCGCTGCGGACCCCTGTGTAGTCGTCACGGACGGACCCCAGTTTGGGAAACCCTGTATTAAATCCTTGTTCAAAGTACATCTGATAGTTCCCTATAGGGATGGGCAAAGTAGAATAATTTACTATTCTAGAATATTCTAGAACAGTTAAATCGAATCCAGAATACCGAATCCTATTCTATTTTCATACTTATTCAAAAAGTGGGAATTTCCACAATGCTGGATTTAGATGTTAAAAAGTTTTAAATGTATAACTATAAATGTATTATTTATTTGGAAATGTCCTGAACACTGGATTAAACGGGCATTTCTCAGGGCAATAAAATTCAAGAATATTACAATATTTTTTGCCTTCAATAGTTCCAAATGTATGTAATCCCTAAACACCGATATGCTAAATTAAACACGCTTCACACACTTTAATAGTAAGCGGTTATATACACAAATAGATATGAAACGGCATTAATCATTATTAATCTGCCTAGTGAACTAAAACATACCCGCTGATAATTATTTAGATGCAGGACCAGCGTGTGGCCACTGCAACCTATGCGGCCGTCGTAAAATATTAAATTTAACCACTATCAATTAAAATCAACTTTTTATTCTGTGCGAGCAAGTAAAACCAAGTTCCCGTAAACGCGATTTAGTACTTAGTTATTAGGTAATAACATCTAAAGATCAATTCCTTTTCTATGATTATTATTACATACTATATCTACCCAGACTTGGCCGTGCATAAACTCAATACGTCACTATCTTTGCCAGATGCGGCAACTTTTTTTAAATTTATCGGCGACTAAAATAGTACAGACACTTGATCAAACGTGCGTCTATCTTGAACGATAGGGAAGGACCGAAAAATATGTAATCTTTTGAGAGTGAAATTCAAATGTGACAGATTTTCACGTATTGCGATAACTTTGTATTTCGGAAAACGGTGTACTTAGTTATTAGGTAATAACATCTAAAGACTAATTCATTTTCTATGATTATCGTTACATATCATTATCTACACAGACTTGGCCCTAAGTAAACTCAATACGTCACTATCTTCGCCAGATGCGGCAGCTTTTTTTTTAAATTTACCAGCGACAAAATTACTGCAGACACTCGATCAAACGTGCGTCTATCTTGAACGATAGAAACGGACCGAAACAGATGTAATGTTTTGAGAGTGGAGTTTGAATGTGACAGATTTTCGCGTATTGCGATATAACTTTGTATTTCGGAAAATGGTGTAATAAATTATTCGTAAATAATATTTGATCTAAATTAATCGCAAGCAATGTTCTAACATTCAACGCCTGGGTTTTGGTTTACATGCATCTTTTTTTGGTAAAACTCGCAGGTCTCGAGATATCTTAATGTAAAATGAAGCAAGGCACGTCTGTAAACAATTGAAGATTGTTGCAATCAGATTATCGGAATATCGCTAGTAAGTCGGCACAAATAATTATTATTATTATACGTTAGCTACATAGCAAATCATTAGAACGCAAAAACGGTGCAATAACGAGTCTTCGCCGTGAGGTGTACTTCGCCGACTTCTTGTTCTGAATATGCAGATTGAGATTACAGTGTTTGATGTTTACCGATTTTACGAGCAGACGCAAGTTATGTTAAACGAGAGAGATTTCCACGAGAGAAAAAACGCTCGTCTTCAATTGATAAATTAGAATCTCGAAATACAAAAATTGACGCTTGGCGCCGGAGAGGCGGAAACCGAAACCTGTTATCGGATCCCGTTGGATTCGAATACTTTGGGATTCGAATCCTCCGGATTCGGTATTCTATATTGCCCATCCCTAGTTCCCTATAACAGAGATTTGTTTGTCACTGATTCAAAAATTAGACATCTTTTGTCTGCTCACCACGTGTTAAAATGCTTCTCGTAAATATTGCCAACCTCTCTGACTATAGCTTCTTTGTAGCGATTATTTTCCTTCGCTTTCTCGTGCTCCGAATCTCTTATTCTTCTGTTTGATTCCAATTTCTCCATCTCGTTCCTGTGCGTTCTCTATTCATCTTCAATGGCGTTTATCCATTTACGATCTTCTTTAGCACGATTAAGTAATTTATCTTCAAGTTTCTATTTCTGTTTTCGTTCTTCATCCCTTTCTCTTCGCTTTCTTTCTGCGAATAGTTACATTCCGTTAGCCCTGATTCACCAAACAACCTTAATCAGGATTGTGCGTGAGGGGATTGCTGAACTAATCGATGCAGGCGGTTATAAGTTTTTGGAAAGCCCGTCGTAGAGTGGTAATCTGGTTGCATAGAAGCAGTGGCGTGCCTAGACTAGAGTATGGCATCCATGGCCCGTTCCATGGGCGCCGTTTGAGAAGAGCGTAAAAACGGCTAAACGTTTACATCGTGAAACGTATCAATAAAATAATTCGTATTTTCACTCAAATCACAACGTACAAGTATCATAATTCAACAACAGTCGTTAAAAGTTGACAACAAACGATCAAGGGGGCGCATTTCTAAACTTTGCCATAGGCGCTATTTTACGTAAATATACGCAACTCGCTCACTGCATCGAAGAGTTGCAATTGACAAATGTGCTAACATTACAAAAACTAAAATTATTTATGTAACAAAATGAAGCTCGTCCGTATCTCGTTAATTGTACTATTTATGCTTTTTAATAAATTTTTGCTTGTTATGGCATCGATTAGACGTTAACTAAAAAAATAAGTTTTTATTTGCAATATATCGACAGAAACATTTTAATACTATGTGAAATTGTTAAACGGACTAGTGGCGAGAACATCAACTCAATCAATTCCGAGCATCTGGAGAAAAAAAAATTACTGGCCAACAGTATCCCATACCCGACATTGGGCCCCATTCGCCAAACTTCGTAAAAGCCTCTTTAGGAGCACGTAACTTTGTCTCTCAAAAACGAAGTTACGAAATCGATTCACGAAACATCTCGTAAAAACTTACTCACGGTCACGCAAGTTCTCTCGAAATCTAACGCACGGTTGTCGTTGAACAAAAATCTCTGTATGATCTCTCAATCTCAATATTAACTCTCAATATTAACGATACTTCGAGAATACCATTTTTGCCTTTTACGAGAAAGTGGGTGCTCAACTAACACGTTAAAGCCCTCAATTTTAGACAACGAATCAGTAAATATTCGTCTATGAGTCGAATTTTTTAGCTTGCTCGCTACAGAGCGGATTATTCATCGCCTATTTGAAACTCATGTCGTAATAAATGGTACATTTACCTTGCAATCTCCAATAGTCATAACTTTTCTTTTGACAATCTTGGTAACACAGACACAATCTAGGATACATTGAACGTGATATAAATTTTCACCCGTTCGAAATTTAAGAGTAATTAATATAAAAACCGTTTACAATAAGAAGAGTGGAACACTATTTTTGAACAACTGTATTTTACGGATCATATGGCGCACTGTCATTGCTCAGATTGGGGTTTTTACTCGTTTGCCTGAACTATCAGTTTCGCTACGAATTTCACTTAAATCGCCTGGCTACTCAGTTACTTATCTCAGACCATCGGGTTAAAAACATTACAGCAACAAGCACTAGCTTTTAAAGCACTGAGTCAAACGAATATGAAATCTATTTTTATTCGCCTCCCCGATTTCGAATCAACAATTTTTGTTTAAAAATAATAAAAGTCTAATAAAAACAGCAAGAAAGCCACGGAGTAGATTGAACTTTTCCTTGACTTTACATCTCTCAAAACAACATTTTTTTCTTAAGAGCATGAATAAAAGTTCTACTCGATGACTACACGAAGAGCAAACGCTGTCAGGATTTAGTTCAAAAAAGGCGCATAATTTTATGTTTGTTTTAATCTAAATCGCTAAGACCGATTTTTATAACTCCCAAATCAACCGCGGATCAGAGCTCTTTATTCTTTCAAAACAAATCATTCCAATGACAGCGTCACTTAATCCCTCCCTCATATAATATCCTGGATACGCCACTGTCATATTATGTCGAGTACATGCTCCAAATGTGCGCAAAGATTAGATGAAGCTGAAATATAAATTGCTTCGCAAATATATTTAAACCATCGCTTTATATACACACTAGCAAATTATTGTAGAGATTTACAGGCAGTAGGTCCCAAGTTAACTACTTCCTGAGTCACCATATATCACATTATTTTATATATGATTATCAAAATATGACTATTTCCGGAAATTATTTTTCATCGCGATACGCAGGAAAAGGATGAAGCAATGCTTGTGTGAGTGGGCGCAAAGAAGCATTGCAAATGCAACACCAAACCAATTGTAAACGAGTACCATATTACCGCATTCTAACACGCGAACCGGACTATGAACCACGCTGTCAATAAATTGCTTCAATTGGGTTTTTATCCATAAACATAAGACATAATGGGTATATATAACACGCAACGGTTTTTAAGAAGTTAAAGACGGCTTTTCTTTATGAAATAATAGTACCAGTACTGGTTTTGAGTGTGAACGATAAAGCATGCGACACTACCTAATACACACCTTAGATGCACCGGCCTATAAAGCGTACGTTTTATTTTGAGTATATATCAAGAGCGTAGCGAGCACAATATTATTTTGATACGACGTATTTATTACTATGCTTACTCCCTTCTTCCTCTCCCCAGACTTACTTCGCTGTCGAAGTTTTACAAGCGCATAATTTATTCTATCTCAGGTGTTTTGACGTTGGAGGAAGGATTGGTAGTGAACCAAAAAACGCCGGGTTATTAGTTATATCTGTTTTATATTTTTAGTAATAATTAAACGAGAATATCGGTCTTACTCCATAGTGACACCTTGTGTCCCATCACTGATTAATTAATAGCTCGCTAATTATACGACATAATTCATCCAAAATCAATAGGCTTCTGGTCCGACATATGATGAATGTACATGCAAAATCTGGAGCAGATTCAATCTCGCTTTCGTGAGATATCGCGTGCATCTAACAGACAGACATACAGACAGACAAATATCTATCAACATACTTACCGATTAAAATCGATAAGTAACAATGCTAATAGCATTGCCACTCTTCATTACTTCTAATGTATAATGTCCAATATTAAAAGCTATTCACCTCAAAGCATGAAATTCTGTAAAGTAATTTCGGAAATTATTGGTTGTCTGTTTTTTTCCCTTTTTTGATATTATTATTTTTTGTTTAATTTACTCGTACAATATTTGATGTAGCACAAAAATAGATGATATCTCAAGTTGAGATTCTCAACCCATTACCAAACTATCTTTGATGGAGTCTTTCGCCACTGTCAGGGCTAGAGTTCAAAAACATAGATCATTTACACGCAACAAAGACTTGATCTCCAGACTGTGACGTAACGTAAAAATAGGGCAAATCCATTGTGTACCAGTAGCATAAAGATAAGGTGTGTACCGAAGCATGTGTTGCAGTGTTCTTCAACCTTCTTTATCGTGGTATACCTTTTCCAATTATTCAAGAATGTTCGTAAACCTTACAAATACCAATGTTTATTCAAGGCTTAAATAAACATTAAATTTTAATCACATATTGTACTGCAATATCATCATGAAATCAAATAGGCTAAATTTGACCGACGGCCGCAAGTTATAAATTTGACCGACGGCCTTAGCGGCAACGGGAATAATGTTCAACGTAAATTGAACGAAGTGCATGGCGGTTGAAATAAACAACCCAGACACGTGCCTGCATTATCTACATAATTTGTGATGTAACAATGTGCTCAAGTCGGTTCTTTGCGTAAATTACATTTTATAGCCCATGTGCGTTGTTTGCATTGTTGTCTCCGCTTGAATATTTTATAATTTAATAAATTCAGAGTTTAGAATCCCTGACTTAGGCTGTACACCCTTCGTATACCCTTTATCAGTTGTATACCAAACTTATGGTCCGGTATATACTAAAAAGTATACCGTATACCCGGTTGAGGAGCACTGGATTAGATGACCCAAAACGGCGTCTGAGTTTGGATCGCTGGCTATTTAAAATGGTGACGCACTGTGACGTATAAGACCCGGGTCTTATAAACGAAGTTGCAGACAGCTACACGGGGGGTTTTGATGAGAAGGATATTTTAAGGTAATAGAATTTTTTTAAATGTAGGATCGATTAACAATTCTTAGAAATAAATACCTGAACATTTATATTTTACTATAATAAATGGTTTATCAATGGCTGGAAGTCTCACAAAATTTGGTATTATGACGAAGTTTCGAAACCACGCAATAAAAAATTCTGAAGTCGGCCTATTGCACCTGAAGGTTTGATGTTGCTAAACTTTTGGACAAAAGTTGTGTTGACCTTATAAATATCACTGGAACGCTGTAGATTTTTCACGTAAAAAACGTTAACTGCACTCCAGCGTGGAATTGCTGCCAATCCCTGTGATGTAGTTAACACTGCAATTTACGACATCGATTTAAAATCTACAGCTTAAGCTGAAGAGTAGGAGGCAGGTTTTTAAGTAACAATTATATAATCAAAGTGTGCATTATATGTAGGGATTCCATCGATCTGGAACCCAAAATAAGGACGACTGGAAAAATTTCTGCATTGTGAGCAGAAATAGCTGGCTTTCCTATGCTGGGCTCCAGGTTAATGTCACAAATACATACATCACAGCGTGCGAAGCACTCACCCTTCAAGCATCGTTTAAGTTTGAATTCGTTCCCGTCCTTACAAAAAACGTTCTTACGTTTGCTCATTTTTGAATTTAGGCTAAAATATCCACCACCACGACAAAACCTAAGGATCGCCACACTATCAATGCTTCATGCCTATCTGTGCCTGGCTACTTTGTGTTCCAAATAAGATTGTGTTGCTTTCATGATGCCACAGTAAAGCCTTGGCGATAAGACAAACAACACAAAGCTTCCTTTATAAAGTCCAAAAAAGACAAAATAATGACACGCAAGCCTAAAAATAAGCCAAAAATAGGGACAAAAAATAAGGACAAACCTTAGAAATAAAGACGGTATGGAATCCCTGATTATATGCGTTCCATATCATCTAATAACAAACGTATTGGAACTCCCCATAATTTACATACTGCATCACTATAATTCATATATTACACCAGTGTATTAGCGTCATACTTTTATTACGAGATCCCTGTGTCTAAATATTTTTCAGACAAATAATAGTTTTACATAGAATGTGTGAAACCACAAATATAGAATCTGACTACATTTATTTTTTCATAAAAATGAAAAACAATGAATAAGTTATTATCACATCAACATCTTTATCTGCCGTATTGGGAATTTTCCAGCACTCATTTAACTTTTGAAATATTCTATCGTAGGCATTCACCGAAAAACTGTCTGAAAATTTCTGAAATATTGGCACGGTCATTTCGTCTTCTTTAAACTTTTTAAAGCTAGTGCGAATCTTAAATTTCACTTTGTCATCTCGCCATTTCTGCAATTTTGTGTCGATTCCGTCATATATAGCTTGATAGCGATCACTAACGTGTTGTTGTGGGTGATTTAATTTTTTGACGTAATCAGTAAGAGGCTTGAAGTACAATTCTTTGAAAACTCCATATCCTGATTTTGCATCTTTAGCGCCGTCTTCCATTTCAATATTTGATATTTCAAACCCATACGCAGCAACCATGCCTTTGGGCTTTAGCACCCGTTCGCATTCACCTACAAAATTTGTTACATCCATGAAATGCAACGAAAAACAACTTGTAACCAAATCGACGATTCCGTCTCCACAGGGAAAAGCATCAGAGTTACCAACGGCGTAAGACACGTTTTCTTCCAATTCCATCTCTTGAGCTAGTTTTACTTGCTCGGAACTGATGTCGAATCCTATGATTGAATTGAAATTAGGCGAAAAGGCTCTGGTCGATCTTCCACTGCCGCATCCAGCGTCGACCATAAATTGAAACTTCACATCCTCATCAGATATTTCGCCGTAGCATTTTCCTAACTCGTTTAAAATTTTTGTAGTTATCGCGGAATCCAACGATGATTGCTTGGAATATTTTATGGCAGCATCTCTGCTACTGAATTCATTCATAATATTGTATATTTAGTAGTGTCTAAAACAGCAGTTCCAAACCTTTTTCGTTAAATTCCTCTTTTTTTCTATTCTGGAACCCCCCACTATAAACTGCTATATTTATTCAGTCTTCAATCGATCCTTGGTTAGTGTTATGCGCAAGTCACATCCTCGCTTTTGTACAGTTAAATATAGTAAATATATGAAGCATTTAGTTGTTGCAGAAATACGTATTGCAATATTACTAAATGAGTAGAGAATACTACAGTAGTCACAAATATTCAAAGTAAAGTTTTCCTCTGCTAGAACAATAAAGTTATATACAGAGTCAACACAACAAAAAATTAAGTCTCAACAGTTCAAACAGAAACTAGATTTAAACGAAATTTCTTGGATTTTCCGTATAAGAACAATTTTTTATTTTTATTACAACACACATTTCGCGTAAAAGTACGTCGCTCACTACTGGTTTTGGCACATTGTACTAAGCTCTAATACGTCACAACCTATAAATAATAAACGGACATAGCTGAGTTTTATGATGATCAAACATTCGTATGATTCAAATACGAACTCTATGTTTTCTCAGCAAACAACGCCGATATGCCCTTTTGAACCGCATCTTTATTGATAAATTCCTCACTTGGCTCATTCCTCTGCATATAACTCTGTTTTCGTCTATATTTCAGTCTTAAATTGTTTATGACATGGGTCGGAAACCTACGACCCGTGGAGTAATAACAAACCGGCCCGCGACGCTTCACTGAATTGTAGTAACAAAACAGCTGTGTTGACGATTATATTCTTCACGTAACAGAATTTATTGTGAGACACATGTAGACTAAATTATAAATATTAATGAATATAATAATAATATATAAATATAAAAGTAACATTAATAAGTATTATAACCAATCAAGTATATAATTCACAACTACTCGTTTGAGGGCCTATAATTTAATTATAATTGGAGAAATGGCAACAAAACGCAGATAAGTTAATGCTAAGTGCAAAGGGTGCAATGACGCGGGAAATATTCAAATAAAATTTTCTGAGATGCAATACAATAAGGAAATAAATCTATATTCCATTCGCGAGGTGTATCACTTCTGATTTTTAATATAAAAAGTATCTTCTTCATAGAAAACTCTATCCAAACCATGAGAAAAAATATTCACTATGATGTTTTGAAGTACATGTACATTCGAACAATGTACAACAGTGTCCCATTTAGATAAGCGTGATGCAACATAAAGTGTTACATGTTTTTTGTAAATTTTTGTCAACGAGTAAGGCCAAGTTGAGTTCATGATTTGACACAGTCTTCACGCGGTGCTTAAATTTTAACTTCTGATCTGTGTGGAAAAATGTGATTCATCGGCCATCCACTTTCTAAAAATATTTGCCACCCGCCAATGACTTGCACATCTTAACTTTGGTCCGCGAGCGACAAAAGCTTGCCGACCCCTGATTTATGATCTTGTGATACGGCAATATATCACACTTGATATTGTTCAGTTTCATTCCTAACCGTTTTACCTCAACGTTACCAGTGTCATCAAATAAAATGACCTCGCAGACCGGCAACATAAACTATATGAATATCAGTTCAAATGCAACAGCAAGAAAAAGTCAACTGGCGAGACTTACTTGAATGAACAAATAGTGCACGGTTAAAAAGAAGCTTCAACTATTTTTTGTCAACCATTGGTGTAACAGGCAAAAGTTAACAAACATCCAATTGATATTATTGATAAATTATGGACGTCTTTCCGCAGCAGCATTAACTCTAAATATTGTCGGCGTAGCATTCGATTACGAAAATGTTTTATATTTTCAACTGCAAGCTAAAAACCTTGCATAAAACATTGAACGTCAATAGATAGGTAGTTGCCGGATTATAAGAATCATAGTAAAATCGTCTTCCACTAAGTAGAGATATTATTGGAAATTGGCATGCTCCGGCAACATTTCGCGTTTACGCTACTTTCCTCAAGCTCATTTGTTTATCACAAGTAGTAAAGTAATGAAACTTGAAAGTGAATACATATGAGAGCTGATTGCTGATGTGGATGTTTGTGAAGTAAGCTGCCTCATTCATACTATTTACAGTTGTTAATAATACGGAGAACTTTACCCGTTACAAATAGTTGTAGCCCGTTACTCTGACTTGGCTGCTTCTACAATGCCTTGTTCGAATCAGAGTGTCAATGCTCTCAGAACAAGGCTCTATGTGAGCTACTTAAAAGTAAATAGCTATTGGGTTTTGAAAAAAATAATTTTTCAAGAATTTTATTATGTCGCCAAAACTAAGAACTTAATTTAATCTGCGACAGATAGGTTTACAGGTAAGCTCCATCATTTCACGGATAGGGAATGTCCCAAAATAACCAGATCTGGGTAGGGAAATAGCTAAACCGTGATTCCAGGTGCATTGATTATGATGAAAGGGTGCATCAATCCTAATTATGACCAGAAGTGTTTTGTCAATTTTACTGATATGGCTTTCAGGCTGATAGGTTGTAACTATAGGCAAAAAAAGCGGAATAAGAGCGGAAGAAAAGGATTGACAATGAAAAACATGAACGGAAACATAAATTAGAAGATGAAGAACGTAAACTGTAGTACGAAACGTAATCAAAAATTGAAATAATCAGGCTGAAAAACGAGAGATTGGAGAATAAATACCGCCACAAACAAAATGTAGTCCGAGAAATTGGCAATATTTATGAGAAACACGTAGCCACTTTGCAAGTACACAAATAGTTTGAAATATTTTATGATGTTCAATTTTGCGGTAGAAGATAACTATTTCATCAATAAACACTATTTTAGTTTGAACTTCCATATCTAATTCAATAGAAACGAAAACAGGCTTTCTGGGATTAAAATATTTCATTTTTTTTGTGTTAAAGAAGTCACACGTTTCAATTACAGTGAATAAGGAGGGTTCTCTAAGGAGGAAGCAGCGGAAAGTTTCAAAAATATGTTCAATGAACTGTTGAAAAAAATAGATTTCGAATAATTTACGTTTTTCCATATCATATCATTGCTCGGAGAGTATTGAGCTTGAGTGATCAAAAATCTGAGTTTTTGTCTGCGAAACGAATGCTAAAATACGTAACTCTCTAATATTTCATTTCTATCTGCCCAAAAGTAATTTACGTAACATCTGAATGTGAGTACGAAAATTTGAATTTGAAGTTCAATTATCGGCAAGACGGATGTTGAAATACGTTTTAATATAATACTTGATCGAAAGTAATCCACAAAATATCTGTTGCGGGGCATGTGGCGCATTAACCTGCAATTTGAAAATTCGAGTAGAAACCTAATAAGTAATCGAAATGAGGAAAGCGCTTTAAATTGTGCCGTGTTAACACTATGAAATAAAGTGTATGCTTTATATTAGGATTGAAACATTGTGTTTAAGGTTTAGAGACGCCACGGAGTCTAATGATCACCCGGAATAAATAATGTGTAATTCAAAAACTCGTCTTCAACAGACTGCATACCTGATATCAATAATATATTTACCAAATATATACAAATTGACTACTTGATTTAGTTCTTTATTTTCTAATTATTATATATCCATATCCTACTTATTCATCTCTTATAATTGTTAATATATGAATAAAAATATCTTATATAATAAATGTGATTCCATCCAGGGGACAGTGCATAGCTCAGATGGGGCTATTCTGTCAAGAAATATTAGCAGTAATCGCGCGAATCCAAGCACATTGCCAGAAACAGCAGGTTGGGATGCTTTAGCTTAGTTTACACCCACTCTAAATGATGATCATATTTTGAAACATTCAACTAAATTTGTTTACAATATAGAGAGAATAGGCTGAAAATGTATTATCTATCAATAAAGCCAATCAATAAAGACTTTCTTCACTCGTAGAGTTAATAAATTAGTATCCGGTAGTCCGATTGAAGTATGAGTTTCACCTGACTGACAAAAATAAACCACAAAAATCACTCGTAATATTTTTGTGATTTGTGCTTATCAACATAGCGCTCGCCAGTCCCTGTAGTTCCATGCTAACAGAGATATATTGCCTAGCTAGTATACTCACCCATATTCTGTCAAGAATTATTAGCAGTAACCGCAAGAATCTACGTATATCGCCAAAAGCACGAGGTTCGGATGCTTGTGTTTGTAACTGAAGTAGTAACGGGTAATTATTCATGTCTTATATAAAAAAAATTATCCTCAATTTTTCTCTAACTTTTTAAGGTTTTCGAGAAACCACAAAACGATATTTTTTTTAAACTTTTGATAAGAATCCGCTTGAGGGCGTATAAACATTATTCGTGTATGAAAATATAGTCAAAGATAATGGCTCAATTATTGGATAAATTTATGAAGTACAAAACCGCTTTGAAATGTGTTTCATCTGTATTGTTGAAGGTTATACGCTATTAATTGTACATATATGTGTGATTATGCAAAACCGTGATGCTACTGTGTGCTAAAGAAAGATACCTTACGGACGCTGCGTCCATATGAGGTGCATAACGAACCAGAAGCTAGTGGCAAATACTTTACGGATGGCACATCCACATGAGATGTAGGGCGGCAAGCAATCTACAAAAATAGGTGTTCCTGTAGTATGTGCCCTAAGATGGCGCACAACTTCAACATAGTATGTGTACCAGGTTGGGTTCAGGTTGTGCGCCATCTTGGTGCACATACTACGGGAGCGCCCAATAATATTACATGCCGCTTATCGTTGCTTTGGTTGATATAACCTTTTTCAGCTTTCTTTTATAGGCATTCTTTCTATCTTTTTCGGAAGTTTTCTCCAAAAACATTTTCACAATGCACTCGTTTGTTTATTAATACATAAATAAAAGATCAATCGGACAAAGTGACAATAAATCAAGAGAGACTCTTAATCTCATCTCTGGGACAATGCTTCAAAAAAGGGTCATTACTCTTTTACAATTGGTTATGTATATTATTTCAAAACACGTAACGCACAATATATATACAAAGTGAAAGACTCGATTGCTTTTCTTTAGTCGTTATCATTGCTAATTGTAAATTTATATTGCGCATACGAGTCATAAATATGTCACAATTGTGTATTTGACAAACTTTAACTGCAGATTGTGAAAACTATTACAAACAAATCAATACAAGCACTGCTACCAAAGTTGCCAATACTGCTATTATAAAGTGAGTAAAACACGATAATCATAACGCTATACAGCCAACAATTAGGTGGTTTACATGCAAACTCCGCAAAGTATGTTATTACAAACATTTGATTACATAAATATGCGTAATAAATTTATTTATGTGCAGTTCACTAGTAGAATTGACTTTGATAATTTTAGAGTCAAACGTTAAGTAATTGCACTTTTATAGCAAAGACGGATTTATATAAAGAGGGTAAGTTGTTGCCGGTACTTTCAATTTTATCAAACTTTCAAGATTATCCAATTTAAAAATAGAGTAGGCGGCAACAAAAAAATTAATCGCAACGATTATTCAGGCAGTTAATATGTAGCATTTTATTTTACAAAGTTGATTAAATAATTAGTATATCATCAATTTTTTCATTGAAAAACACTCAAACAATATTTAATGTACTATATCACAGCTTGCAAAATTTTCTCATCCTTATTCCGTTACAGATAATCCACCTGGAAAATAAAAACAATATGAATAAAGCCATGCGCGCGTAGGTACCCTGGATAAATTCACTAGCGAAGTAAGTAGTCGGTAGAGAGATTCTTTAAAATCTTGATACATATCAGTGGCTGTTTTATTTAGTCTTGTTTGGAGAAAAGGGCACGAGTAAGAGTCGTATTACGTCATTGTACAAAAACAAATCCTTCGAGGTGATTGATTGAAGTCACACTGAGCTATTTTATTGTAGTTTTTGAAATTTCAGGGGGCCAAACTATGGCACTTTCATTGAACATAGCTACATTATATTTTGTATATTGAATATTTATACCAATATGACTATGAAGAAATGTAATTATTTTTTCAAAAATGACTGCTTCGATATTCTAAAATTGGATAAACATTTACATTTTTTACTGTAAATAATTTTTTTTTTATAAATTTGGATTTTCAAACAACAATTATTCAAATCCTATCTGTATTTTTTCAATATATTGAAAGTGCTCCACCTCTTCTTTCTAATGAATTATTAGTGATGATGATTGAATACAAATTTAGAACTTTATATGGGTTTGAAGTTGTGAAGGCTTTGGATCCATTGGGAACTCATGGAAAGATCGGTCACGCTGTTTCTCAGACGTTGCAGAGCACCCGTATACGACACAGTACACCATATTCAATTATTTTATCGTCTAAAATGCTGAATATTAGGTCGAAATAATCTTATACTAGTCCTATAGCCAGTTTTTGAAAGATAGTAAACAAGTTCAGAGGTTCAATAAAATACCGGTACGTTATGCTTCATGTTCTACAGTACCCTACCATGGGAAACTCACATTTTTACAAGCAAATATGCCAAAAAAAGGATGCAAAAAAATGCCAAATACTTGAAAACAACAAAGAAACGCAGCAAGTGCAGTTTCATGATGAGTGTAAATCGTTGCTGCGGGTTTACGTCGTTGACCAACCAGAGAAAAGGTTTGGTTTAGTTTCTGGCAAAGTTAGAAGTAACCCAAGATAGTGAACATTGGAATACCTCTCTTCGATTTTGTCGTATCAATCCATGTATACGTACCGGTGACGGTACATTTGAACCCACGTACATTTGAACCCATGTGTATATCCGCTGGTTTAATATATATGTGGGTGCTAAATCCCATGGGTTAGGGTTAGCCATTTAACACTAAACCTATGGTTTCGGAAAACCATTTTCAAGATATGTTTTGGAACCACTAGTTTGCCCACTTCCCAATTTGAACAGGCCAATTTGGATGAGGTTTGGGATATTATAAGGTAGCTCAATAGTCACTCCAAAATTAATTAGAATAATCGTATTGCGAAAGCAATAAAATACCTTCTAACGAAATTGCTGTATCGCCCGCTTCTCCTTGCACAGGCTCCTCGCCCGCTCCTCCTTGCACAGGCTCCTCGCCCGCTCCTCCTTGCACAGACTCCTCGTCCGCTTCTTCTTGCACAGGCGGGTAAACATGTGCCGCTGTATCACCCGATAGCTTGATATCTAGAGTGAATGAGTGTTGGGGATTAGGATAGTAGCATGACGAAATTTTCTAATAAATATTACGGTACGCTGTTTTGAGTTAGGGTGGATAAGAACAGATAAAATTTGTATTTATCAATAAAGTATAGTGTTTAGGGTTAGGTTAGGATAAGCAAAATTTGTACTTGAAAATGAGATGTGTGTTCAAATTCGTAGCACGACTGAGTTTATGTTCAATAGTTACATTTATTAATTTTGGTATTAAAGGTTAGAGCTATTAATATATTGAAAGTGCTCCATCTCTTCTGTCTAATGAATTATTAGTGATGATGATTGAATACAAATTTAGAACTTTATATGGGTTTGAAGTTGTCAAGGCCTTGAATCCTTTGGGAACTCATGGAAAGATCGGTCACGCTGTTTCTCAGACGTTGCAGAGCACCCGTATACGACACAGTACACCATATTCAATTATTTTATCGTCTAATATGCTGAATATTGAGTCGAAATAATCTTATACTAGTCCTGTAGCCAGTCTTTGAAAGATAGTAAACAAGTTCTGAGATTTAACAAAATACCGGTACGTTATGCTTCATGTTCTACAGTACCCTGCCATGGGAAACTCACATTTTTACAAGCAAATAGGCCAAAAAAAGGATGCAAAAAATGTCAAATACTTGAAAACGACAAAGAAACGCAGCAAGTGCAGTTTCATGATGAGTGTAAATCGTTGCTGCGGGTTTACGTCGTTGACCAACCAGAGAAAAGGTTTGGTTTACTGCCGTATATTCTGGCAAAGTTAGAACTAACCCAAGATAGTGAACATTGGAATACCTCTCTTCGATTTCGTCGTATCAATTCATGTATACGTTTTGGTGACCATACATTTGAACCCACGTACATTTGAACCCATGTGTATTTCCGCTGGTTTAATCTATATGCGGGTGCTAAATCCCATGGGTTAGGGTTAGCCATTTAACACTAAACCTATGGTTTCGGAAAACAATTTTCAAGTTATGTTTAGGAACCACTAGTTTGCCCACTTCCCAATTTGAACAGGCCAATT
Source organism: Styela clava (assembly GCF_013122585.1). NCBI lineage: Eukaryota > Metazoa > Chordata > Ascidiacea > Stolidobranchia > Styelidae > Styela > Styela clava. The sequence continues at coordinate 16,817,966 of NW_024102836.1, forward strand.
TGGATGAGGTTTGGGATATTATTAGGTAGCTCAATAGTCACTCCAAAATTAATTAGAATAATCGTATTGCGAAAGCATTAAAATACCTTCTAACGAAGTTGCTGTATTGCCCGTTCCTCCTTGCACAGGCTCCTCGTCCGCTCCTCCTTGCACAGACTCCTCGCCCGCTCCTTCTTGCATAGACTCCTCGCCCGCTCCTCCTTGCACAGGCGGGTAAACATGTGCCGCTGTATCACCCGATGGCTTGATATCTAGAGTGAATGAGTGTTGGGGATTAAGATAGTAGGATGACGAAATTTTCTAATAAATATTACGGTACGCTGTTTTGAGTTAGGGTGGATAAGAACAGATAAAATTTGTATTTATCAATAAAGTATAGTGTTTAGGGTTAGGTTAGGATAAGCAAAATTTGTACTTGAAAATGAGATGTGTGTTCAAATTCGTAGCACGACTGAGTTTATGTTCAATAGTTACATTTATTAATTTTGGTATTAAAGGTTAGAGCTATTGATATATTGAAAGTGCTCCATCTCTTCTTTCTAATGAATTATTAGTGATGATGATTGAATACAAATTTAGAACTTTATATGGGTTTGAAGTTTTCAAGGCTTTGGATCCTTTGGGAACTCGTAGAAAGATCGGACACGCTGTTTCTCAGACGTTGCAGAGCACCCGTATACGACACAGTACACCATATTCAATTATTTTATCGTCTAAAATGCTGAATATTAAGTCGAAATAATCTTATACTAGTCCTATAGCCAGTTTTTGAAAGATAGTAAACAAGTTCAGAGGTTCAATAAAATACCGGTACGTTATGCTTCATGTTCTACAGTACCCTGCCATGGAAAACTCACATTTTTACAAGCAAATATGCCAAAAAAAGGATGCAAAAAAATGCCAAATAGTTGAAAACAACAAAGAAACGCAGCAAGTGCAGTTTCATGATGAGTGTAAATCGTTGCTGCGGGTTTACGTCGTTGACCAACCAGAGAAAAGGTTTGGTTTAGTTTCTGGCAAAGTTAGAAGTAACCCAAGATAGTGAACATTGGAATACCTCTCTTCGATTTCGTCGTATCAATCCATGTATACTTTCGGTGACCGTACATTTGAACCCACGTTCATTTGATCCCATGTGTATATCCGCTAGTTTAATATATATGTGGGTGCTAAATCCCATGGGTTAGGGTTAGCCATTTAACACTAAACCTATGGTTTCGGAAAACCATTTTCAAGTTATGTTTAGGAACCACTAGTTTGCCCACTTCCCAATTTGAACAGGCCAGTTTGGATGAGGTTTGGGATATTATTAGGTAGCTCAATAGTCACTCCAAAATTAAGTAGAATAATCGTATTGCGAAAGCAATAAAATACCTTCTAACGAAGTTGCTGTATCGCCCGCTCCTCCTTGCACAGGCTCCTCGCCCGCTCCTCCTTGCACAGACTCCTCGCCCGCTCCTCCTTGCACAGACTCCTCGCCCGCTCCTCCTTGCACAGACTCCTCGCCCGCTCCTTTTTGCATAGACTCCTCGCCCGCTCCTCCTTGCACAGGCGGGTAAACATGTGCCGCTGTATCACCCGATGGCTTGATATCTAAAGTGAATGAGTGTTGGGGAATAGGATAGTGGGATGACGAAATTTTCTAATTAATATTACGGTACGCTGTTTTGAGTTAGGGTGGATTAGAACAGATAAAATTTGTATTTATCAATAAAGTATAGTGTTTAGGGTTAGGTTAGGATAAGCAAAATTTGTACTTGAAAATGAGATGTGTGTTTAAATTTGTAGCACAATTGTGTTTATGTTCAATAGTTACATATATTAATTTTGTTATTAAAGGTTAAAGCTATTATTATATTAAAAGTGCTTCACCTCTTCTTTCTAATGAATTATTAGTGATGATGATGATTGAATACAAATTTAGAACTTTATATGGGTTTGAAGTTGTCAAGGCCTTGAATCCTTTGGGAACTCATGGAAAGATCGGTCACGCTGTTTCTCAGACGTTGCAGAGCACCCGTATACGACACAGTACACCATATTCAATTTTTTTATCGTCTAATATGCTGAATATTGAGTCGAAATAATCTTATACTAGTATTTTAGCCAGTCTTTGAAAGATAGTAAACAAGTTCTGAGGTTCAATAAAACACCGGTACGTTATGCTTCATGTTCTACAGTACCCTACCATGGGAAACTCACATTTTTACAAGCTAATATGCCAAAAAAAGGATGCAAAAAAATGCCAAGTACTTGAAAACAACAAAGAAACGCAGCAAGTGCAGTTTCATGATGAGTGTAAATCGTTGCTGGGGGTTTACGTCGTTGACCAACCAGAGAAAAGGTTTGGTTTACTGCCGTATATTCTGGCAAAGTTAGAACTAACCCAAGATAGTGAACATTGGAATCCCTCCCTTCGATTTTGTCGTATCAATCCATGTATACGTACCGGTGACGGTACATTTGAACCCACGTACATTTTAACCCATGTGTATATCCGCTGGTTTAATCTATATGCGGGTGCTAAAACCCATGGGTTAGGGATAGCCATTTAACACTAAACTTATGGTTTTGGAAAACCATTTTCAAGATATGTTTTGGAACCACTAGTTTGCCCACTTCCCAATTTGAACAGGCCAATTTGGATGAGGTTTGGGATATTATTAGGTAGCTCAATAGTCACTCCAAAATTAATTAGAATAATCGTATTGCGAAAGCAATAAAATACTTTCTAACGAAATTGCTGTATCGCCCGCTTCTCCTTGCACAGGCTCCTCGCCCGCTCCTCCTTGCACAGGCTCCTCGCCCGCTCCTCCTTGCACAGACTCCTCGTCCGCTTCTTCTTGCACAGGCGGGTAAACATGTGCCGCTGTATCACCCGATAGCTTGATATCTAGAGTGAATGAGTGTTGGGGATTAGGATAGTAGCATGACGAAATTTTCTAATAAATATTACGGTACGCTGTTTTGAGTTAGGGTGGATAAGAACAGATAAAATTTGTATTTATCAATAAAGTATAGTGTTTAGGGTTAGGTTAGGATAAGCAAAATTTGTACTTGAAAATGAGATGTGTGTTCAAATTCGTAGCACGACTGAGTTTATGTTCAATAGTTACATTTATTAATTTTGGTATTAAAGGTTAGAGCTATTAATATATTGAAAGTGCTCCATCTCTTCTTTCTAATGAATTATTAGTGATGATGATTGAATACAAATTTAGAACTTTATATAGGTTTGAAGTTGTCAAGGCTTTGGATCCATTGGGAACTCATGGAAAGATCGGTCACGCTGTTTCTCAGACGTTGCAGAGCACCCGTATACGACACAGTACACCATATTCAATTATTTTATCGTCTAATATGCTGAATATTGAGTCGAAATAATCTTATACTAGTCCTGTAGCCAGTCTTTGAAAGATAGTAAACAAGTTCTGAGATTTAACAAAATACCGGTACGTTATGCTTCATGTTCTACAGTACCCTGCCATGGGAAACTCACATTTTTACAAGCAAATAGGCCAAAAAAAGGATGCAAAAATTGTCAAATACTTGAAAACGACAAAGAAACGCAGCAAGTGCAATTTCATGATGAGTGTAAATCGTTGCTGCGGGTTTACGTCGTTGACCAACCAGAGAAAAGGTTTGGTTTACTGCCGTATATTCTGGCAAAGTTAGAACTAGCCCAAGATAGTGAACATTGGAATACCTCTCTTCGATTTCGTCGTATCAATTCATGTATACGTTTTGGTGACCATACATTTGAACCCACGTACATTTGAACCCATGTGTATTTCCGCTGGTTTAATCTATATGCGGGTGCTAAATCCCATGGGTTAGGGTTAGCCATTTAACACTAAACCTATGGTTTTGGAAAACCATTTTCAAGTTATGTTTAGGAACCACTAGTTTGCCCACTTCCCAATTTGAACAGGCCAATTTGGATGAGGTTTGGGATGTTATTATGTAGCTCAATAGTCACTCCAAAATTAATTAGAATAATCGTATTGCGAAAGCATTAAAATACCTTCTAACGAAGTTGCTGTATTGCCCGTTCCTCCTTGCACAGGCTCCTCGTCCGCTCCTCCTTGCACAGACTCCTCGCCCGCTCCTTCTTGCATAGACTCCTCGCTCGCTCCTCCTTGCACAGGCGGGTAAACATGTGCCGCTGTATCACCCGATGGCTTGATATCTAGAGTGAATGAGTGTTGGGGATTAGGATAGTAGGATGACGAAATTTTCTAATAAATATTACGGTACGCTGTTTTTAGTTAGGGTGGATAAGAACAGATAAAATTTGTATTTATCAATAAAGTATAGTGTTTAGGGTTAGGTTAGGATAAGCAAAATTTGTACTTGAAAATGAGATGTGTGTTTAAATTCGTAGCACGACTGAGTTTATGTTCAATAGTTACATTTATTAATTTTGGTATTAAAGGTTAGAGCTATTGATATATTGAAAGTGCTCCATCTCTTCTTTCTAATGAATTATTAGTGATGATGATTGAATACAAATTTAGAACTTTATATGGGTTTGAAGTTGTGAAGGCTTTGGATCCATTGGGAACTCATGGAAAGATCGGTCACGCTGTTTCTCAGACGTTGCAGAGCACCCGTATACGACACAGTACACCATATTCAATTATTTTATCGTCTAATATGCTGAATATTGAGTCGAAATAATCTTATACTAGTCCTGTAGCCAGTCTTTGAAAGATAGTAAACAAGTTCTGAGATTTAACAAATTACCGGTACGTTATGCTTCATGTTCTACAGTACCCTGCCATGGGAAACTCACATTTTTACAAGCTAATATGCCAAAAAAAGGGTGCAAAAAATGTCAAATACTTGAAAACGACAAAGAAACGCAGCAAGTGAGGTTTCATGATGAGTGTAAATCGTTGCTGCGGGTTTACGTCGTTGACCAACCAGAGAAAAGGTTTGGTTTACTGCCGTATATTCTGGCAAAGTTAGAACTAACCCAAGATAGTGAACATTGGAATACCTCTCTTCGATTTCGTCGTATCAATTCATGTATACGTTTTGGTGACCATACATTTGAACCCACGTACATTTGAACCCATGTGTATTTCCGCTGGTTTAATCTATATGCGGGTGCTAAATCCCATGGGTTAGGGTTAGCCATTTAACACTAAACCTATGGTTTCGGAAAACAATTTTCAAGTTATGTTTAGGAACCACTAGTTTGCCCACTTCCCAATTTGAACAGGCCAATTTGGATGAGGTTTGGGATATTATTAGGTAGCTCAATAGTCACTCCAAAATTAATTAGAATAATCGTATTGCGAAAGCATTAAAATACCTTCTAACGAAGTTGCTGTATTGCCCGTTCCTCCTTGCGCAGGCTCCTCGTCCGCTCCTCCTTGCACAGACTCCTCGCCCGCTCCTTCTTGCATAGACTCCTCGCCCGCTCCTCCTTGCACAGGCGGGTAAACATGTGCCGCTGTATCACCCGATGGCTTGATATCTAGAGTGAATGAGTGTTGGGGATTAAGATAGTAGGATGACGAAATTTTCTAATAAATATTACGGTACGCTGTTTTGAGTTAGGGTGGATAAGAACAGATAAAATTTGTATTTATCAATAAAGTATAGTGTTTAGGGTTAGGTTAGGATAAGCAAAATTTGTACTTGAAAATGAGATGTGTGTTCAAATTCGTAGCACGACTGAGTTTATGTTCAATAGTTACATTTATTAATTTTGGTATTAAAGGTTAGAGCTATTGATATATTGAAAGTGCTCCATCTCTTCTTTCTAATGAATTATTAGTGATGATGATTGAATACAAATTTAAAACTTTATATGGGTTTGAAGTTTTCAAGGCTTTGGATCCTTTGGGAACTCGTAGAAAGATCGGACACGCTGTTTCTCAGACGTTGCAGAGCACCCGTATACGACACAGTACACCATATTCAATTATTTTATCGTCTAAAATGCTGAATATTAAGTCGAAATAATCTTATACTAGTCCTATAGCCAGTTTTTGAAAGATAGTAAACAAGTTCAGAGGTTCAATAAAATACCGGTACGTTATGCTTCATGTTCTACAGTACCCTGCCATGGAAAACTCACATTTTTACAAGCAAATATGCCAAAAAAAGGATGCAAAAAAATGCCAAATAGTTGAAAACAACAAAGAAACGCAGCAAGTGCAGTTTCATGATGAGTGTAAATCGTTGCTGCGGGTTTACGTCGTTGACCAACCAGAGAAAAGGTTTGGTTTAGTTTCTGGCAAAGTTAGAAGTAACCCAAGATAGTGAACATTGGAATACCTCTCTTCGATTTCGTCGTATCAATCCATGTATACGTTTCGGTGACCGTACATTTGAACCCACGTTCATTTGATCCCATGTGTATATCCGCTGGTTTAATATATATGTGGGTGCTAAATCCCATGGGTTAGGGTTAGCCATTTAACACTAAACCTATGGTTTCGGAAAACCATTTTCAAGTTATGTTTAGGAACCACTAGTTTGCCCACTTCCCAATTTGAACAGGCCAATTTGGATGAGGTTTGGGATATTATTAGGTAGCTCAATAGTCACTCCAAAATTAAGTAGAATAATCGTATTGCGAAAGCATTAAAATACCTTCTAACGAAGTTGCTGTATCGCCCGCTCCTCCTTGCACAGGCTCCTCGCCCGCTCCTCCTTGCACAGACTCCTCGCCCGCTCCTCCTTGCACAGACTCCTCGCCCGCTCCTCCTTGCACAGACTCCTCGCCCGCTCCTTTTTGCATAGACTCCTCGCCCGCTCCTCCTTGCACAGGCGGGTAAACATGTGCCGCTGTATCACCCGATGGCTTGATATCTAAAGTGAATGAGTGTTGGGGAATAGGATAGCGGGATGACGAAATTTTCTAATTAATATTACGGTACGCTGTTTTGAGTTAGGGTGGATTAGAACAGATAAAATTTGTATTTATCAATAAAGTATAGTGTTTAGGGTTAGGTTAGGATAAGCAAAATTTGTACTTGAAAATGAGATGTGTGTTTAAATTTGTAGCACAATTGTGTTTATGTTCAATAGTTACATATATTAATTTTGTTATTAAAGATTAAAGCTATTATTATATTAAAAGTGCTTCACCTCTTCTTTCTAATGAATTATTAGTGATGATGATGATTGAATACAAATTTAGAACTTTATATGGGTTTGAAGTTGTCAAGGCCTTGAATCCTTTGGGAACTCATGGAAAGATCGGTCACGCTGTTTCTCAGACGTTGCAGAGCACCCGTATACGACACAGTACACCATATTCAATTTTTTTATCGTCTAATATGCTGAATATTGAGTCGAAATAATCTTATACTAGTATTTTAGCCAGTCTTTGAAAGATAGTAAACAAGTTCTGAGGTTCAATAAAACACCGGTACGTTATGCTTCATGTTCTACAGTACCCTACCATGGGAAACTCACATTTTTACAAGCTAATATGCCAAAAAAAGGATGCAAAAAAATGCCAAGTACTTGAAAACAACAAAGAAACGCAGCAAGTGCAGTTTCATGATGAGTGTAAATCGTTGCTGGGGGTTTACGTCGTTGACCAACCAGAGAAAAGGTTTGGTTTACTGCCGTATATTCTGGCAAAGTTAGAAGTAACCCAAGATAGTGAACATTGGAATCCCTCCCTTCGATTTTGTCGTATCAATCCATGTATACGTACCGGTGACGGTACATTTGAACCCACGTACATTTTAACCCATGTGTATATCCGCTGGTTTAATCTATATGCGGGTGCTAAAACCCATGGGTTAGGGATAGCCATTTAACACTAAACTTATGGTTTTGGAAAACCATTTTCAAGATATGTTTTGGAACCACTAGTTTGCCCACTTCCCAATTTGAACAGGCCAATTTGGATGAGGTTTGGGATATTATTAGGTAGCTCAATAGTCACTCCAAAATTAATTAGAATAATCGTATTGCGAAAGCAATAAAATACTTTCTAACAAAATTGCTGTATCGCCCGCTTCTCCTTGCACAGGCTCCTCGCCCGCTCCTCCTTGCACAGGCTCCTCGCCCGCTCCTCCTTGCACAGACTCCTCGTCCGCTTCTTCTTGCACAGGCGGGTAAACATGTGCCGCTGTATCACCCGATAGCTTGATATCTAGAGTGAATGAGTGTTGGGGATTAGGATAGTAGCATGACGAAATTTTCTAATAAATATTACGGTACGCTGTTTTGAGTTAGGGTGGATAAGAACAGATAAAATTTGTATTTATCAATAAAGTATAGTGTTTAGGGTTAGGTTAGGATAAGCAAAATTTGTACTTGAAAATGAGATGTGTGTTCAAATTCGTAGCACGACTGAGTTTATGTTCAATAGTTACATTTATTAATTTTGGTATTAAAGGTTAGAGCTATTAATATATTGAAAGTGCTCCATCTCTTCTTTCTAATGAATTATTAGTGATGATGATTGAATACAAATTTAGAACTTTATATAGGTTTGAAGTTGTCAAGGCTTTGGATCCATTGGGAACTCATGGAAAGATCGGTCACGCTGTTTCTCAGACGTTGCAGAGCACCCGTATACGACACAGTACACCATATTCAATTATTTTATCGTCTAATATGCTGAATATTGAGTCGAAATAATCTTATACTAGTCCTGTAGCCAGTCTTTGAAAGATAGTAAACAAGTTCTGAGATTTAACAAAATACCGGTACGTTATGCTTCATGTTCTACAGTACCCTGCCATGGGAAACTCACATTTTTACAAGCAAATAGGCCAAAAAAAGGATGCAAAAATTGTCAAATACTTGAAAACGACAAAGAAACGCAGCAAGTGCAATTTCATGATGAGTGTAAATCGTTGCTGCGGGTTTACGTCGTTGACCAACCAGAGAAAAGGTTTGGTTTACTGCCGTATATTCTGGCAAAGTTAGAACTAGCCCAAGATAGTGAACATTGGAATACCTCTCTTCGATTTCGTCGTATCAATTCATGTATACGTTTTGGTGACCATACATTTGAACCCACGTACATTTGAACCCATGTGTATTTCCGCTGGTTTAATCTATATGCGGGTGCTAAATCCCATGGGTTAGGGTTAGCCATTTAACACTAAACCTATGGTTTCGGAAAACCATTTTCAAGTTATGTTTTGGAACCACTAGTTTGCCCACTTCCCAATTTGAACAGGCCAATTTGGATGAGGTTTGGGATGTTATTATGTAGCTCAATAGTCACTCCAAAATTAATTAGAATAATCGTATTGCGAAAGCATTAAAATACCTTCTAACGAAGTTGCTGTATTGCCCGTTCCTCCTTGCGCAGGCTCCTCGTCCGCTCCTCCTTGCACAGACTCCTCGCCCGCTCCTTCTTGCATAGACTCCTCGCTCGCTCCTCCTTGCACAGGCGGGTAAACATGTGCCGCTGTATCACCCGATGGCTTGATATCTAGAGTGAATGAGTGTTGGGGATTAGGATAGTAGGATGACGAAATTTTCTAATAAATATTACGGTACGCTGTTTTTAGTTAGGGTGGATAAGAACAGATAAAATTTGTATTTATCAATAAAGTATAGTGTTTAGGGTTAGGTTAGGATAAGCAAAATTTGTACTTGAAAATGAGATGTGTGTTCAAATTCGTAGCACGACTGAGTTTATGTTCAATAGTTACATTTATTAATTTTGGTATTAAAGGTTAGAGCTATTGATATATTGAAAGTGCTCCATCTCTTCTTTCTAATGAATTATTAGTGATGATGATTGAATACAAATTTAGAACTTTATATGGGTTTGAAGTTGTGAAGGCTTTGGATCCATTGGGAACTCATGGAAAGATCGGTCACGCTGTTTCTCAGACGTTGCAGAGCACCCGTATACGACACAGTACACCATATTCAATTATTTTATCGTCTAATATGCTGAATATTGAGTCGAAATAATCTTATACTAGTCCTATAGCCAGTTTTTGAAAGATAGTAAACAAGTTCTGAGGTTCAATAAAATACCGGTACGTTATGCTTCATGTTCTACAGTACCCTGTCATGGGAAACTCACATTTTTACAAGCTAATATGCCAAAAAAAGGGTGCAAAAAATGCCAAATACTTGAAAATAACAAAGAAACGCAGCAAGTGCAGTTTCATGATGAGTGTAAATCGTTGCTGCGCTTTTATGTTTTTGGTGATAATAGTTATCGCTAACAACACTAAATATGTTTAAAGTTGTTAAAAACAATTTTCACCGCCGGATGTACCTTTTCACGTTATGAATTTCATGCAAGGCCCGAGCATAATTTGATAAAGATCATTGATTTTACTATATCGTAACGTTGTTTTTCCGAATTGTGTCGAAACGTTTATTCGACTTAGATTTACAGACTTCAGAAACTACCTGAAAAAGATAATCGTTTTTGTGTTTTAGATAGTGTCAACTTCACCACGCCTTCGTGAGGTGGTGTAGTTTATTAAATTTGATGAAGGATTTATTGGGTTACATTGCAGCAGTGTATGGACGACCACGCGTTTCACAAGATTACTGGAATTGAAACGTTATCCGAATACGACTCCTCAAATTTGTCGTTTCTGTTTTTTAATTTTGAGGGAGGCTTAGATTAGAGCGTATAAAAGCCGATGTAATAATGAAATGTTATTTTGGGTTCGGTTAGGACAATGAAAGTTGTATTTAATAATATGGCGGTATTTAGTTACGGTTAGGACCAGGCTGGGGACTCGGAGTTTGGAACCATGACATTCTGATGAAGACGGAGCTACCAAAAATTTCAGTGGCTCGAGCTCCTAACCATCTAGTTGCAGTTTAACATTTATAATTTTTTATTAACCCATACAAATAGTAAAATCTTTTTTTTCTTTTTCAGCTCATAATTTTTTATAAAATGCAATCCAGAGTATTATTTTAAAAGTTTCAAGTTGAATTTATTTATACAAAACTTCAATTTTGAAATTTTTAACTGTTACAAAATAAAGTCTTGAGTCACGCTTCCACAAAACTGCATTTGGGCAGATATTTCATGCTTGTGATTACACTTAAAAGTCCCAATGGTTATCAAGTCGGGGCCCATCTACAACGTAAAAAAGAAATCGCCGGAGCCACTGTCTATTCAAACTACAGCGATCCAGAAGTATGTGTACCAATATGGAGGTAACTAATTTTGTTCGCCCATTTTACATCAAGTTGTGTAAGGGGACTGAAACCTATGGACGGGGGGGTATTCACTTGGCTAACGTAGACAGTCCTCGCAATCGAACTAAAATAAGGAAAATCGGAATAAAATTATGGCCTAACCCTAACCTGGTACACATACTTCGGGAGTACCCAAACTACGGCTCCAGCTCCGGCGGACTAGCAACTGAATGAGCGAACGAGCGTCAAATGATTAGGCCATTTTATAGATTTTCTTTGTTCTGAGATAACTGGTGTTCAAATTTTATATCGCAATCATTAAAATACCTTTCTTTGAATCGTTCGAACAATTTTCCATGGGTGCGTGAATATGAGCCATTGTTTGATGGTTTGACGTCCCGGCCGTACCTTTCTCTATAGTGAAGTAGACCTTAAAAGTTTGAGAGTGCATTAGTTTTCTTCAGAGACACTAGATTATGGTATGTTGCTTGTTACGTGATCTAAAAACGTGTAATATCAGACATTCATGTTGCGTTAATGAATAACTAACTTGGGTACAATACGCCGAGGAGTGGAATACATTTTCAAATCAATAAAACGTCATTGTCTTCTCTCCCTACTCGCACATTAAAATCAGGTTCAAACAGTTGTGGTTCTTTCACGAATATTTGTAGTAGGTAAGTACCAACTCGAAAAGAGCAACCATGCTCATTCACGACATCAGAAGTTCTCACCTCTTTTGCCAAAGTCGATATAACATGGTATCGTTCATTATTGGTGAATGAGTAAAGTATTTCGTATTGTAGCAAGGTCATAATGGTAGAGAGCGATTTTCTGTAACAAATGGAATTCGTTTAATATTCCAGCGATAATAATCGCTTTAATCTGGATGTGGGATGAGCTACGACTGATGCAATGCTCAATGCAGTGGGTAGAATATTTTTGCGACTAGGCCTTTAGGTTATAGTTGGAGTGAAAGTTTTGCCTTTTTGCTGTTATAAAAGTAGGGACAGACGTTGTTCTTAAACATTTTATAGAAGCGAGAGTGAAATGCTTAGTCTGCTTCGAAGTAACCGGAGACCAAATTTCAGACTTCCAAACGTCGTAATTAGTCTGTTATGCTGAAACAGACAAAAGCTTGAGAAATTTATTGGATTTTGATTGAGTTAAGTTTTCATTACCGGAGTTAACGACTGGAGTCCGTATTTTATCAGCAGGAAAGTCAAAGTTAATAGAGCATTTCTCTCAGTTAAAAAGATGGTTGCAAGATACAACAAAGATGACTGTAAATTAAAAGATTGATTCTGAGATCGTATCCATGTGGTATTCATTATAAAAGATTTAGAACAAATTTACAACAAAAGAGTGAGATGCAAGCGATTCTCTCAAATCTGATACTTTTAACATAGCTGAACTTGACTTTACAGAACATTAATTTTGCGCATAGCAATTCCCTTTCCCACAACTTACCTTGGATGACCGGTTAATATTTCTGCGAATATTTTTATAAAATCTCTCAAAGTCGATCGCAGGACAAATGTATCAGCGTAAGTTGGAAATGTTGTAGGCTCGTCGTCATTCCATAGATTCTTATCGTCATAGATATCTATTCTGTTCTGAAAAAAGACAACTTTTGATATCTTCCTGCCCCATATCGCAATATTTTTGAAATTATTCCAAGTGTTTCGTGATGACCACACATTAGCATTCTGAAAAACCAGTTTAATTTTAGCGAATCGCAGAGATACTTCCAATTGTATTGGACTGATTTGTATGAAAACAACGAAATTTTTATAAATCTTATGAAAAAGTTGCGGCCATTGCGAAGGGTTTTATTCCCACCATTGCTCACCTGGAAGAAAAATACTTTTGGTTTTCCGTTAAGACTCGGAAATTCATCCGGATTGAAGGATTGCACTACTTCATTCATTGTAATAGACGAGTTGTCTGCAGTTTCAATAAGTCTGTCGTTTCCTGAAATGAGTAATATAGGCAAAAAACACAAGGAGAGAGAATATTTACTGGTGATCGAACAGGGATTGCATTTTCGATTTATTTAAAGTGTTGGACTCTAATGAGTTAGAAGTTCAAAATTTCAACAGAAATCAAAAATAAAATTCTTGGACCTCAAAGTTCATTTGTGAAATAATGGACTTCAGAAATTTTATGGTTATCAGATTGCACCTTTTTTCGATTTCGTAGCCGAGTTATAGCTGGTCAGCTCACAAACCGCACAATGGTAAAAACGGAATGCGTGGTACACGTGGGACGTATGTGCAAGCGGTACACGTGGTACGGGAAGTGCATAGCAAATCATTTTCAAAAGATTTTCAAATAAGATTTTTTGTTCAATAAATGTACACACCGGTAGAAAGAACAAAACACACAAGACATCCATAATCGTCAAAATTCCTTGACCTTGCTGGATTAAAAATCGACTCCATTTTCAGACATTCGTGAAACTCCACTTTGTAACCGGCGCTGGTGAAGAACTTGCGAAGAGAAGCTAAACGAGTTCATCGAAAAAAAAGGTAATGAACTAAAATTGAAGGGTCAAGCAAGCGAATGTAATACGACCTGGAAGTTATATGTATCAATGTGCATGAATTATGGACTTTTGCAAAAAAATACCTTATTGGCGATGTAACGATTTGCTATTTGCCTTTCAACTGTTTTAATTCATCCTTATAATTAAATTAACTGTTTTTAGGTTTATTAAATTATGCACAGTGAATAAGGCATTTTATGCGCAATGCGCAAAGATTCACCAGAAAATAACAAAGTCACTGACCTGCTGGGCGTAAATACTTTGTAATGTTATTTATAATGATGCACAGTCCAACGTGCTTCGTTTCTGAGCACCTAAAATATAATATATATAGATAGATAGATAATTCCAATTCTCTCAAGTATTGAATTCACCAATTGCATTTGCTGCTTATTAAAAAGTCTTGGGAAAGCATGTTTGAAACCAGTGTTATTGAGAATCGAATCAGTGACCAGAATCAAACTCGAGTCACGTAAACGAAAACACTCAAACTAAACACCAGAGTGATTCGACTTTGGTTTTTAAAAAATTGAAAATTTTCAGTATTCGAACAACGACGAATTCGGTGACATTCGATACTTTAACTGGCCAGTGGATGGTTGTTAGCCATTTCATGGATGGTCCGAACATAAAATGTATTATGTGATGTATTTATTATCTGTAGAATCAGTAGTCATGAGAACATAGTATAGATAACTATGCTGAACTATATAGCTATGTTATCTCTTCAATGGATTTTGTATTAGCTTACGGATAGGTGCCGAAAATGGGTACAATTGTTTGCGTTTTGACGGCTGTTTCGAAATAATGATTAGGTTGTGAGACATTTAAGATAGATCTGAGTTTGCGACCTCCTTAATATAAACACAAGTTCGAATTTTTTATCCGTGGTCTTACGTATATTATCGGTTGTGGCACCATTTTGTTCGAATATTAAACAAGGAAACATTAAAGATAATTTGATTAAATTAGAATTTAAATCTCTACTAGGCGAATATTAACAAGGATTTATAATTTTTTTTCACAAATATTGGCCCAATGGGGTGAATTGCTCTTTAACATTTTTCTGTTTATAAGAATTCAAGAAAACGCTTCTAAAAAGGGAAGGGCTTACCTGTGAAAAAATTGTTATATAAAATGGGCTGAGACAAAGGGATTTCAGTGGGTCCTCGTTGTTACTAAATCTTAATCCCAATTTGCTCCTTTCTTGAATTTAATGTTTTTTAAATTGCCACGTTTGCACATGATAATATAAATTAACGTTAAAAAATAATATATTTATGCATCGATAACATTGGCATTTTTACAGGTTAGTGGTAACTTGCAGCATTTTTATGAGTGACCTCATTGCTCTCAAGATTGGCTCTCTACAACACCTTTAAACTAACTTACATTAGGAATGGAAAGTTTTTCAGAAAGAAATTTAGTAGTGTTAATACTATTTCGAATTATGATTTGAAATATTACTTACACATACGTTTTTTTGGGAGGTACTTCACAGCCGACATCTTCTGCCAAATTGATCCTGTAACAAACAGAAATATATCTATCACAACCCGGTAGGCGCCTAGGATCTCCGCTGATACGCAATCCCGCAGTGCTAGCCTCTGCAAAACACCTCCCCGTCGTACCTTTGCATACTTCTTCACAAGAATGGTTTCCGGTACAATGGAATGGCTAGTGGACTGTACGCTATGCGGGTCCTCTTCAATCTGACTGTTGCTGCAACATTCGTTCAATTTTGCCTTTGTTTGTGCTCCCAATAATCGTCTTATAGTTTTTTTTCGCCTAGGCATTATGATTACAACTTACGCTGAAAGAACATAATATATATATACATGCAAGATTCAACATTTCCCCGACACTTAACGATTTAATAGAATAGGATTATTTATCATATTCATACGATGAGGGCTGCTTACCAGTTTGATTCGGATATAGCAATCCCAATTTATAGACTTAATTAGTTGAAGAAACCGTAGCCAGCGGTGAATTAGGTGAACCACCCGCTGACAGCGAGAAGTGGGTACAGTAAACCTTAAGGCTTAAGCACATAAAAATTCCGTCAATCTTTCACCATCCAAGAAAAATTGCTGACCTCTAACGCCAGCGTGCCGCAGTGACATGTTTTCCATTACTGCCATATCAGTTTAAGGTGCTCGCATCGTCGTGAATTTTGCTTGGGTGGCTAATAATAAAACACTGAAATTCCCGAGGCTTTCCCAGTTTAGTAATAAGAATAAAGTTACTGAATACGTCATATTCTACTACAGCAATCCATACCGCCTATTAAAAATTGCGACATGCAATGACTAGTTACCAGGCCCGCACTCAAGCAACCAGTTACCATCCATAGAAACTAGTTACTGAAAATGCCAGTTCATTTTGAACGCTGCGCGTTCCGTCGAGTTCATTTCAAACGCTGCGCGTTCCGTTGACATACTCGCGTGACTGATATACTGTAGCTAAAAATAAATAAAATAATGTTCACTAAAATCCCTAAGGCTTCTCCAGTTTACAGAGTATCGAGACCAAAGACGACTTATTTGAGTATTTTGCTATGCGGAAGATAGAGCTCTTGGAATTTAATTTTCAACTTGGTTGGCGAGAAAACGGCGATCAATTGTGAAAAAACTGGAAATTTCCTAACGATCGGCGCGTTTTTCGTTGTTACCATGGAAACGAAACCTCTATCCGGACTTTCTATAAAAGGCACATTACTAGGGTGACATACAAGATTTTTAAGCTATACGATGCCAATAAAGTTCAGTCTAATCTAATATAGGCCTTTTCGCAAATTCGAGAATGATTATTTGCGAAAACATTGCTGGACTTTTCGTGTCTATTCACAATGGTGTCTTGAGGAGTCTTTTACCAACCGAGACTATGCATCTGGAACTGAAAAGACTGTTTCGATGCCCTACCGCGCTGCGAAAAATCATGGGTCGCCATATATGAACGGTTTTACTAATTTATATCTTTCCCAGCAGACAAATATCAAAATGTCCGATTCCGCAAAATATACCAAATCATCTTAACTTTTCTTTATGATTACCTGGCTTTAAGATTTTGCTTTGCGTATCGTCTCCTCATTGCCGCATTTCTCCTCTCGCTATCTCGATCACTAGCTATTTTCTTTTCTTCGAATTCTTTTTCGAGTTTTGCTATTTTCGGGTCATCATTATGTTCGGCTGAATATGTAAAACCATCTTGGTCAGTCTTTGAAGTGTCTATGACGTCTGCAAAAGATTATGAAGACAAACATAAATCTTGAACAAAATTGATTTTCGCTTTGTCGAACAGCTATACACAGCATAGGATTTACATATTTATCCACGGGGAGATGAAAGCCGATAAAACGTCTCAATTACATGCGAACCACGGCCTCTTGTCCGGTTACCATTCCTGACCGATATGTTCGTCAATTATTTCAGAGGCATGTGCTTGATAGTAAAGGAACCGTAACAGAACAGCTGCTGTGTGAACACCCTATGACGACGAAGAGCTTAGCAATTCTTTCGCTCATAATTACCCCCCACGTAATTCGAACCTAAGAACTCGTTTATGGCAATTAGAGATAGGATGGCGAGTGTATTCTAAATGCTGAACACGATTCGCCTCGGGTATTGTGCAATGGTTACAACCTTATTTGTGTGAATTGGGGTTTTTCAATTTTGCTAGTTCGTCTTGTGCTTTGTCACTCGGAAAAAATATGGTGATTTTATTCTTGAATGCCAAAATTTTCTAACCAAAATTTGTGATCTCGGGGTGGATAGTTACAGTCGAAATTTTTACATCAAAAGTAGAACTTCGAATTCTGTCAAATCTTATTTATTTCAGCAAAATCAGAAATTTTTATGAATATTTTTGATAATTTTGTTCGTTGGAACCTTGAAGTTCGTCCTTACCTTGGGAAACTTCGCTACTGCCTTCCAATGGATCTTTGTTATCCCCCACACCCTCTTCCGTATCCATAAGAAACTTGTCGCTATCTCCTTGTCCACTGGATACATAGTCCAAATTGGAAGAATCTTTAGTAGAAATTTGATATTAATTTTAATCAAGTGTAAAACTAAAAAACTCAACAGTTTATATCCAATGTGACAGCAATATCATTGGGAATCCGACCTCCAAGATCAAAATAAAACTCTCATTCCTGGATTTCGAAATTGCTAAAACGCTTACTTTACTTTTGATTCAACACTATCTATACGTCTATACTATTCAACTTATCTATACGTCTCTCAAAAAAGAAAAAGTGAAAATATAGAAGAGGAACATGTTCAGGTATTAGCAGACGTTTTTCTCTCTTTTCTTACATCAAAATTACAATCTTAATATAATGAAGAAATCATACTATTAGCAGATTCACCCCTAACCCAAACACTAGCTCAATTCAAGCAACATATTAACATTCCATACCTCTTATTAATTTTTTGCTACACCACGATATCACTCCTGAAAAAAGGCTGCGTGCGTTTCTACTTGACGGATCTTCCTGCTTCTGCAATGAACAAACGATAAAGTTATATAACTGATATAGTAATTTAGCACAACGAGCATGTTTTTAGGTGTCATTTCGCTTCCATGGCATTCCCGACTATCTGAATAGGCCAGGTGCTAAATTGAGAATGACTTAGGATATAGGGGCAGATATGCAGCAATTGTTATACCACATGTGTTGTAAGTATTTCTCATATATTTCAGAACAATTTTGTTATAATCGTAGTGAAGATCGTAGTGAATCCGCAACCAAACCATTTACGACTGACAATAAATGAATCCTAGGATTGACAGGAGAGCAACACTCAATTAATTGAACACAAAAGCCAAACGTAGTAGCATCAGTACCGGTAGGAAGATATCACTGAGTGAGATGCGATCACGAAACCGGCGCACGATACGATTTTTTTTTTCATTTTTGATGACGTCATCCCACAAAAATATTTTTGTGAAAAAGGAATATGAATTTCATAGAGCTAACAGAAATTTTTGGAATAAATAAAAGTGAT
Organism: Styela clava; assembly: GCF_013122585.1. Taxonomy (NCBI): domain Eukaryota; kingdom Metazoa; phylum Chordata; class Ascidiacea; order Stolidobranchia; family Styelidae; genus Styela; species Styela clava. Next base: position 16,836,641 of record NW_024102836.1, read on the forward strand.
AGCCTTTAGACAACCTTTAACCGCTGACAACTTCAAAGCAATTGATCCAGCGAGTAGATGAGAAAAGCGGTATTTTCACAACAACAAGAAGACAATTCAAAATGACGATCCATAGGTTTATTTTGTGTCCAAACACGATTTTTTTTATTAATGATATTTTAGACAGTGTAATTTTCGCGTTAGGCGAATCAATTTTCTCGTTTACCTAATAATTTTATTATTTGGGATTATAGCTTAGATAAAATGTAATCGCGTTTACGATGACTGGTGGCAAATTGTGTGTTTTCCTCAAAATATCAGCTTAAACCAGTGTTTCCCAACCCGAGTCCGCGGTCTCAAATGAGTCAGCGAAGCGTTTGAATGAGTCCGCAACGAGCCATGAAGTCACTGCGGGCCGCAAACGTTTTTGCGAAACTTAACCATCAGCCAAGTTACGATTTTCGTTAGAATTTACATAAAACATAAAAGTAAGTTCATTCACATAACATTAATCGAGTCAATAATTACTGGAGGGCTGGGCATATTGGAGTATTCAACTATTAGAATAGCAATTTATTATTCGAAAATTTGGTACCAGGTGACGCGACAGGTCACTTGCGCGTCGCTTAACGATTGGATTTCACGAATCACTTGCGGATTCCCGACGAAAACACAAGTCGGCACATGCGTGGATAGAGATACCTAAGTGGTGTGTCTCGCGAGCTCGAACAGCGAGAAATAAGTTTTTCTGGTAGGTTTCAATTGTGGCAACCCGAATTTTCTTAATTGAGAAGCGGTAATACAAAATATTAAATAAAAAACCACAAGTTTTGTTTTATGATAGTCCGCAACCGATTAAAAACGCGTTTTTAGATATTGCAAATCGCAAAATTTTGGGTGCTGCTGTAGTATCAGGGCATTTTTCCTCACGATTCTTGGCTTTACTACCTTCACATTGGTACGTACAGTACTGGAGCGCATTAAGTGTTGTACGAACAGCTCAGATTTGTCGAATTCATAAAAATACGAATCAAAACAAAATATAATCGGGCACTTTACCACGCATTTTTGTGTCCACTGATTGTCATGATATTTTCTTGTATTGCTTTTATTTCGTCAACACAACCGCAGATTAAAATGATCACAATTAAATTAATATTAAAACAAGGCGATGAAGATTTTTATTCAATTTACTAATATACACTAATTATATTTTTAATAAGTACTAAATCAAGTTGTACCTTCTGGAAATTTATACCAGATAGTAGGATTTTTCTAACGACGATAACAAATTCGAAGAATCGCAAAAAATATGTATCAAAACTAAATACAATCGGGCAATATATTCTCACTTTATTATGTTCAAAGATTGCCTTGGCATTTTAAATAAGTAATGCTTTCATCTTGTCGTTAGTCGACCCAGCCGCGAGCGACCATGGACACAATTAAATTAAAATAGAAAGACATTTTAAATTCTCGTCGTTGTCATGGATTTAATATCGTGCGCTAGAAAAGGCCATTTATACACCAGCTGGCTCTTTTAACAAACGCGTAATTGCGAAGAATTTCCAATTTTGAAATTCGTTACAATTCTGTTGTGTTTGGTTTTATTACTTCTTCACGCAGAATACCGTTGCAATGAACGCACGTTGAGTCCGCAAAGGTTTTCGCCGGTGAGAAAATAGTCTGCGACCTAATAAGGTTGGGAAACGCTGGCTTAAACAGTCAGCTTTTTCAAATATGAATATTTCGAAGGCGACAAAAATAGAAATGTCTGTGATAAAAAAAAAACATAAATAAACAAAGTCAATTATATGAGCAAATTTCTACTTATATATTTTATAGACAAGTATGGCGGGCTGGATTCTGTCGGTGTGCCATAGTTTAGGAACCCCTGATCTATGGTATACAAATTAAGTTTTTTTTTGAGTGTTTTTAAAACACTCACGATTAAGACTCGTCCTTTGCGTATACTCTTTCTTCAAATGCAAATGCCTGAATTAAACCCGTAATGAGTTGAATTTTTCAAATTATAACTTTTAATTAACATAATTATCTGCAACAGAACGGACGAGTAATGGCAATGTGATATGCTATTATTCATCTAAATTCATCTTGTCCAAAAAGTAGTGGATATGATTCACCTTTGAACTTGTGTCGCTGGCTTGAGATGAAGCAGGTGACGCCATCACAAAGGAAAGATGAGAATAGATTGAAGCCTATCGAAGTAAACTAATCCGAAAATATATGTAGTAAGACAAGTGCGCTGTTAGAGATGATATATATTTTTTCACCACGTTTTATGTGTCTTCCGCTTTGTAAAAGGCCTTGTATATATAAGCAGAGAATTTTATGCAAGGTGATGCTATATTTGAGAAGTATTGACAATGCTTACTCCCTATTTATCTTGGAGTTTATCTCACTTTTCCTATTAAACTTCACTCAACCTTTTCTAATTTGCGATGTGATTTGGATCACAGCAAATATCTTTCTCTATTTTTAAAAATTGCAATTAATTTTCTAACCCAGACGATCTTCGTCTCATGATTTTATGTCGAATTATCTGCCATTGCCATTGACGAAGAGCCTGTCAATTCTCGAAGTGTTCTAAATAATTATTATTGCTCTTCAAGTAACCCCTGCACTAATACAAATTTAAGAATAAAAGCTGATAATAATACTAGGCGGTTACCAACGCAGACACAAATACAGCGTCTCACTGATTCGGACGTTTTATGAACTTTGCCCTGTCAAATATTGAATAACTGGTTCTATGGAAAAGTGATATCTCCTACTGTTACCGAAATATTTGTGTTGACGCATGAATTTACACAGTACACAACATGTGACACAATTGTAGTTTCTCATCTTATGTCTGCAGTGTAACGACAAACAAGAGGTAAAATAAATAAATCCGAGGTTCTAGCCTATAGACAACCTATAGATCAGCATCAAGAAAATGGGCGGTAAACCGACAAAAGGTGGGTGAGATTCATCGGAGATATATTTATGTCTGTAAGAACTAATTTTAACTAAGTTTTAGTTGCGAGCTTGCGTTTTTTCATGTATGAATTAATATCCAAGAGTAAAGAATCACGCGACAGGACAAAAGTTTTCTCGTAAAATCACATCCACGCAAAGCTGCACTTCAGCAAAAATCCATTCTCAAAAATTTACAAACGTCCAAAATCCTTCGTAGATTTTTGCCAGAATAATATAAATTTAGTGACAGAAAATCTACAAAAAGTAGAGAGCAGCAATAAATTTTCGTTACATTAGGAAACCTATGTTTGAATCTCAAGGAAAATAATTATGTGGGAGAGGATTGTTGGATTCCTCACACCCGCAGAGTGTTTGTTTAATTAATTTTAATATTTTCTTTTTAAAATTAGAGTTGTTCAACTTTAGACGAATTCATTCATTCGACTGCACTCAATGTTTGAGCCTTTAAAACGTTTGGAACAAGAATCAACCCAATCAAAAACGTAACTGTTTTGTAAAATGTAAACCGATTTCATTCAGGGATAAGCCTTCACAAATAGTCAACTATTTGAAAATAATAGTTCAAAATTGATGTGGGGACCCCAAGGCATTCAGCCGATAGGTCAATTCAGCCCCATTATTACGCAAACGGCTAGAGTCAGAATATGAACTGGTTTTCTCGTTTTCTGGGTCACGAAGTTTGGCATTTTGTTTGGTCAAGCCCATGCTTACATTATTGAATGACAATAATTTTTATTTGTGTTCTAAGGATGCCACTTTTAGATTATCGATTCGAATAGTCTCTCTTTTGAACCGTTCGAAGCAGATTCACGCGATTCGGAAAAAGTAAGCGATATCCCGAAGTGAAACAAACATTGAACGTTCGTCCATTGCTGTTATCAGCGGCGTCCAATCTTTTGATAATGCACACTTCAATACCAAGAGTACAGTATCTTTAAAGGAGATGCAAATGGATTTTACGTGATGAATTCTATCGATCAGGCGTCATTTTTGCTCCCAAAAACTACTTTAGTTCCGCATCACATTAAAGAATCTGAGTTTCACATAATTTCAAATTGATCGTACACCCCGAAAACTCAAAACAATTTTGATGAAAGTTTTTAACAGTCTGCGCTGCGACTAAATTATAGTACGCCCTGACAGGACTGGCGGAAAAGCCAGCTACCGACTGCTAGAAAAGATTTAATTTTAATTCAATTACGCTGCGATCAGAGTGAAATATTTGTATATTTTGGGCGAAACATTACTTAATAGGTTCATTGGCAGTTTAACGAAACACGGGGTTGGATAATGTGATGGAACATGTCGAAATGGAGGAAATATAAAATATGCGACGAATAGCAATTTTATTTCATGTCCTACTCAACAAGCGCCAGACTTCATACCAAACTGACCATAATATTGGAATTTCGTATCGCTCTAGCGTCTAGCTCAACGGACATGTTCGGATCGATATATAGAGTCACCTTCAGCGCCGCGGTCTATCAGTCACCTTTGGTTTCAGAAGTGGCAAACCTATTTTTGCGAATTTCTTTATTAAATTGTATCTTTCCTCACTAGTGATGCACTGGATATGATTGACTTATTTCAAATCTTTCCATTAATAGAAGAGAAGGAAAGAGATCGACGAGAGGAATACGAGTCAAATAGACCACGATCAGGAGAGAACAAGTGTGAAAAAATTCGTGAACGAAAAGAAGGAACGGTGACAGATCACGCTTTCACTACAGAAAAACTCAAGTTGGAGTACAAGCATAAGCTTGACATGTATGCGGCAGGGAATGAATACAAAGAGGCACGACTGAAAACGATAATTAATGGACAGATAGATGCATGGAGTAAATATGTAAATACGTGGTAAGTGTAGCTAATTAAATACTTCAATCATAAAGTATTCAATTTATTTCAGTCGTAACTTAAACTTTGCATATCATTGTATTTTTAGCCGGCAGAATGGACTCACATTAGATGAAGCACTCAAAAAAGCAGATCACCTGCAGGTATCGCCGGATGTCGTGACCAGACTAGCGTAAGCGCATTTACCATTTTATGACTTGCAAACTAGTACAATATGCCATATCGGAGCCAGCATAATCTTATATAAGTTACAGCTAATTCGTTTTACAATTCTGTGAGGGGTCATTGATTATCGATCTCGATCGGTAAGTATGTTGATTGATATTTGGGGGCTCCCGAAGTATGCGAACCAAGATGGCGGACATCGGAATGTAATATGTGTACTAGATTAGGGTTAGGCCATAATTTTAGGTATAAATACTACGGGAGGCTCTTGGCTAGTCTTCGAACTGATAATAGGACTGAAATAAGGAAAAATTGAAAAAAATTATCGCCTAACCCTAACCTGTTACCCATGTTACGTTCCGATGTCCGCCATCTTGGTTCGCATACATCGGGAGCACCGATATTTGTCTGTTTGGTAATTATCGATCTCGATCGGTAAGTATGTTGATAGGTATTTGTCTGTCTGTCTATGTGTATGTCTGTTAGTTGCACGCGATATCTCACGAAAGCGAGATTGAATCTGCTCCAGATTTTGCATGTGCATTCATCATATCTCGGACCAAAAGCGAACGAATTATGTCGTATAATTAGCGAGTTATTAATAAATTAGTGATGGGACACGGAGTCACTATGGAGTAAGAGCGCTGTTTTGGGGGATTCCCTAACATCGATTGATAAGTCTTCGGTCTCAGACCGATATTCTCGTTTGTCTGTTAGACACTTTCGTATGTTACGCGATATCTCACGGAAGCGAGGTTGAATCTGCTGCAAATTTTGCATGTTCATTCATTATATCTCGGACCAGAAACCCATTGATTTTGGATGAATTATGTCGTATAATTAGCAAGTTATCAATTAATTAGTGATGGGACACGCGATGTCGCTATTGAGTCAGAGCGAAGGAATCGAAACCACAAGATCGATAAGTCGGCGGTCTCCGATCGCTATCTAGTTTGTTTGTTTGTCTGTTAGACACTTTTGTATGTTCCGCAATATCTCACGAAAGCGAGGTTGAATCTGCTCCAAATTTCGCATGTTCATTCATCATATCTCGAACCAGAAGCCCATTGGTTTTGAATGAATTATGTCGTATAATTAGCGAAGTATTATTTAATTAGTGATGGTACACGCGATGTCGCTATGGAGTCAGAGCGAAGGAATCGAAACCGCAAGATCGATAAGTCGGCGGTCTCCGATCGCTATCTAGTTTGTTACTTATCGATCTTGATCTGTAAGTATGTTGATAAGTATTTGTCTGTCTGTCTGTCTGTCTGTCTGTTAGACACTTTTGTATGCTACGCGATATCTCACGAACGCAAGGTTGAATCTGCTCCAAATTTTGCATGTGCATTCATCATATCTCGAACCAGAAGCCCTTGATTTTTGATGAATTATGTCGTATAGTTAGCGAGTTATCAATTAATTAGTTATGGGACACGAGGTGTCGCTATTGAGTCAGAGCGAAGGAATCGAAACAGCAGATCGATAAGTCGGTGGACTCCGATCGCTATCTAGTCTGTTTGTTTGTTTCACTTTCGTATGTTACGGGATATTTCACGAAAGCGAGGTTGAATCTGCTCCAAATTTGCATGTTCATTCATTATATCTCGGACCAAGAAGCCTATTGATTTTGGATGAATTATGTCGTATAATTAGCGATATATTATTTAATTAGTGATCGGACACGCGGTGTCGCTACTGAGTCAGAGCAAAAAACAACAACGAAACCGTAGATCGAAAGGTCCGCGGTCTCCGATCGCTATCTAGTTTGTTTGTTAATTATCGATCTCGATCGATAAGTATGTTGATAGATATTTGTCTGTTTGTTTGTCTATTAGACACTTCCATATGTTACGCGATATCTCACGAAAGAGATGTTGAATCTGCTCCAAATTTTGCATGTGCATTCATCATATCTCGGACCAAAATGACTAATGATTTTGGATGAATTATGTCATATATTTAGCGAGATAATAAATATTTAATGATGGGCCACGCGGTGTCGCTATGGAGTCAGAACGAAGAAATCGAAATCGCAGAATGATAAGTTGGTGATCTCCGATCGCTATCTAGTCTGTTCGTTTCACTTTCGTATGTCACACGATACCTCATGAAAGCGAGGTTGAATCTGCACCAAATTTCGCATGTTCACTAATCGTATCTCGGACCAGAAGCCTATGGATTTTGGATGAATCATTTCGTATAATTAGCGAGTTATTAATTAATTAGTGATGGGACACGCGGTGTCGCTATTGAGTCAGAGAGAAGGATTCAAAACCTCAAGATCGATAAGTCCGCGGTCTCCGATCGCTATCTAGTCTAGGTTATAAGTTCAGTAATGCATTTTCGACAATAAATCAATCAATTCCAACCTGTGCGTTTCCCGTGACGCAAACAGTACTGCATTCTTACTACTGAGAGTTGATTTCATATTATCTATATTTAAAATATTAACCATAACTTATGTCAGTCGCAACTAATGCCCCGCATATCATTGTATATTTTTAGCCTGAGACTGGAAATACCGAAAAAAGAAGCAATTAGCATTGCCAGAAACATATCCACGTCCTCGGAGCAAGATGAAGAAGACTCGTAAGCTTATTTAAAAATGTTCATTGTGATATGATAAATAAAATACCCATAGCATAGGCCAGGTTTTCAACATTTTGAGGTAGACAACCCAACATTCAAATCTACTATCAATGCTTCCTCCAACTGAACTGACCGAAATAAATCGAGTTGTATTGTATATAATTAGACTCGTTTAATCATAAAACTATCAAAAGTAGTCGTACTATCAAGTGTTATATTTTACCAACAAACTTGGATATCGGAGTAAATCTGTGGAGAGCCTCTAAGATATCAGTTGTCGCCTGAACCTGGTATTGTTCCGAGCGAAAGGCAGGAGCAAACACCGCTCTTGACAGTTCGTCGCCTTTTTTATAATCCCGTGTGAAGTTGTTTACATGTTCAGTCCAATTCACCATCGATAATAAATAGATCAATCATTTCGTACATCATGGTTCTTTTGGGAATTCGAATTAGTGCGTTTGCATAGTGTTAGCAGGATTGCAACAGTACAATTATGAGTTGATTTTAGTTTCATAATTAGTAACGAATTAGCGACTTCAACTGTCAACTTGATATTGGAAAAGTGTGAAAACTATCGTATTGAATGGGAAGTGAATATAATCCGTATTTGAATGGACAACAAAAACATTTTTTATTTTTTAAATACTTTCCATTATCAGTTCATTTCAAAAATAGCACGCCGGGTAATTGTTGCATATGGATGGACTAAGTAGAGAAAGCCTATTGATAGTGTTTCTTGCAGTCTTCTGCAAGGTAATCATACCCACTAAATATTGGAAATGATGACATTTTTGTTATTTTCAGTGAGGCACTCACTGCTGAAGCCGCGGCTACGAGCAATACCTAGAAACCCCAATTCCAGGGGCATCGTGTTACTAATTCGTGATATGCAACAATCAATCAATTTTCGAGACGAACAATTATTAGTGACTGTTTGAACTTCTCTCAATTGGAATTTGCTTTATAATTATATTTCACATTACTAAAGGATAAACCTGTGCTATTGATATGCTATGTGTGCTATATTGATGTGTTATCCGAGTCTCTGGAGAATACACGATGGCAATGCCAACTGTGAAGGATTCCGACTATTACAAAAGATTACAGAGCACCCATTTTGGTACTCACGTAGTGTGTGTACCAAGTCAGGGTTAGGCCATGATTAAATTCCGATTTTCCTTATTTTAGTTCTATTACGAGTTCGGGGACTATTTTTGTTAGTCAAGTGAGTATACACCCTGCCCGTAGATTTCAATCCTCCTTTACCCAACTTGATGAAAAAATAGGCGAACAAAATTAGTTACCTCCATATTGATACACATACTTCTGGGGTGCCTTACAAAAATAGTAGCTCCTTAATAAAATTTGATATAGTGGCTGTTCAGCCCGAAACAGGGCCAGAGATAAAACTTTTAAACAGTGAACAGTTTTAGAATTTTACAAAATAAGGCAGGCATTATCCTGGCAGTTGAAGCGTTTGACTGAAGTGCATTGGCACATATTTCGGGTTCAAATACCATTCGCCACACCTCACCCAGGGCGTAGTAAATTGGTTGGGCAATGTCGCACAGAGAAGTTTCCGGCCTTTTTGAGAATAGCAATCAGCTCCTTGGTTATTCTTAGATATCAGTTGCTACTTATACAGGGCCTGGTTCAAAGCAAAATGAGTGAACAGGCGACGTATAAAAATTCGCAGCATAGAGTCAAAGAGAACGGCTCGAAGTTGGATACAAAATATTTTCTATTTCGAAGAATCTAGTTCAATGGTTCCCAACCTACTACTGGGCCACAGAGACATTTTCAGGTGGGCCATAAGCAAAAATTGCCAGGATTATCGAGTTTCACTTGTATCAATAATTTTATTGTATTATTTTATTGTAGTAGCAGTAAATAATGATGATGCTTTTCATTCTAATTAATAAAGTGAAAGTATTTATATTTGCGAAAAAGTTTTTTGTTTTTCTTGTAGTTTTTACCTTGCATGAAATACGTATTGAAATATTACTAAATGAGTGGAGAATACTATAGTAGTCACAAATATTCAAAGTAAAGTTTTCCTCTCCTTGAACAATAAAGTTATACACAGAGACAACACAACAAAAAAATAAGTCTCAACAGTTCAAACAGAAACTAGATTTAAACGAAATTTCTTGGATTTTCCGTATAAGAACAATTTTTTATTTTTATTACAACACATATTTCGCGTAAAAGTACGTCTCTCACTACTGGTTTTGGCACATTGTATTGTACTAAGCTCTATTCCGTCACAACCTATAAATAATAAACGGACATCGCTGAGTTTTATGATGATCAAACATTCGTATGATTCAAATACGAACGCTATGTTTTCTCAGCAAACAACGCCGATATGCCCTTTTGAACCGCATCTTTATTGATAAATTCCTCACTTGGCTCATTCCTCTGAATATAACTCTGTTTTCGTCTATTTTTCAGTCTTAAATTGTTTATGACATGGGTCGGAAACCTACGACCCGTGGAGTAATAACAAACCGGCCCGCGACGCTTCACTGAATTGTAGTAACAAAACAGCTGTGTTGACGATTATATTCTTCACGTAACAGAATTTATTGTGAGACACATGTAGACTAAATTATAAATATTAATAATAATGAATATAATAATAATATATAAATATAAAAGTAAAATTAATAAGTATTATAACCAATCAAGTATATAATTCACAATTACTCGTTTGAGGGCCTATAATTTAATTATAATTGGAAAAATGGCAACAAAACGCAGATAAGTTAATGCTAAGTGCAAAGGGTGCAATGACGCGGGAAATATTCAAATGGAATTTTCTGAGATGCAATACAATAAGGAAATAAATCTATATTCCATTCGCGAGGTGTATCACTTCTGATTTTTAATATAAAAAGTATCTTCTGCATAGAAAACTCTATCCAAACCATGCGAAAAAATATTCACTATGATGTTTTGAAGTACATGTACATTCGAACAATGTACAACAGTGTCCCATTTAGATAAGCGTGATGCAACAAAAAGTGTTACATGTTTTTTGTAAATTTTTGTCCACGAGTAAGGCCAAGTTGAGTTCATGAGTTGACACAGTCTTCACGCGGTGCTTAAATTTTAACTTCTGATCTGTGTATAAAAATGTGATTGATCGGCCATCCACTTTCTAAAAATATTTGCCACCCGCCAATGACTTGCACACCTTAACTTTGGTCCGCGAGCGACAAAAGCTTGCCAACCCCTGGTTTATGATCTTGTGATACGGCAATATATCACACTTGATATTGTTCAGTTTCATTCCTAACCGTTTTACCTCAACGTTACCAGTGTCATTAAATAAAATGACCTCGCAGACCGGCAACATAAACTATATGAATATCAGTTCAAATGCAACAGCAAGAAAAAGTCAACTGGCGAGACTTACTTGAATGAACAAATAGTGCACGGTTAAAAAGAAGCTTCAACTATTTTTTGTCAACCATTGATGAAACAGGCAAAAGTTAACAAACATCGAATTGATATTATTGATAAATTATGGACGTCTTCCCGCAGCAGCATTAACTCTAAATATTGTCGGCGTAGCATTCGATTACGAAAATGTTTTATATTTTCAACTGCAAGCTAAAAACCTTGCATAAAACATTGAACGTCAATAGATAGGTAGTTGCCGGATTATAAGAACCATAGTAAAATCGTCTTCCACTAAGTAGAGATATTATTGGCAATTGGCATGCTCCGGCAACATTTCGCGTTTACGCTACTTTCCTCAAGCTCATTTGTTTACCACAAGTAGTAAAGTAATGAAACTTGAAAGTGAATACATATGAGAGCTGATTGCTGATGTGGATGTTTGTGAAGTAAGCAGCCTCATTCATACTATTTACAGTTGCTAATAATACGGAGAACTTTACTAGTTACAAATAGTTGTAGCCCGTTACTCTGACTTGGCTGCTTCTACAATGCCTTGCTCGAATCAGAGTGTCAATGTTCTCAGAACAAGGCTCTGTGTGAGCTGCTTAAAAGTAAATAGCTATTGGGTTTTGAAAAAAATAATTTTTCAAGAATTTTATTATGTCGTTAAAACTAAGAACTTAATTTAATCTGCGACAGATAGGTTTACAGGTAAGCTCCATCATTTCACGGATAGGGAATGTCCCAAAATAACCAGATCTGGGTAGGGAAATAGCTAAACCGTGATTCCAGGTGCATTGATTATGATGAAAGGGTGCATCAATCCTAATTATGACCAGAATGTTTTGGCAATTTTACTGCTATGGCTTTCAGGCTGATAGGTTGTAACTATAGGCAAAAAAAGCGGAATAAGAGCGGAAGGAAAGGATTGACAATGAAAAACATGAACGGAAACATAAATTAGAAGATGCAAAACGTAAACTGTAGTACGAAACGTAATCAAAAATTGAAATAATCAGGCTGAAGAACGAGAGATTGGAGAATAAATACCGCCACAAACAAAATGTAGTCCGAAAAATTGGCAATATTTATGAGAAACACGTAGCCACTTTGTAAGTACACAAATAGTTTGAAATATTTTATGATGTTCAATTTTGCGGTAGAAGATAACTATTTCATCAATAAACACTATTTTAGTTTGAACTCCCACATGTAATTCAATAGAAACGAAAACAGGCTTTCTGGGATTAAAATCTTTCATTTTTTTTGTGTTAAAAAAGTCAAAAGTCACACGTTTCAATTACAGTGAGTAAGGAGGGTTCTCTAAGGAGAAAGCAGCTGAAAGTTTCAAAAATATGTCCAATGAACTGTTGAAAAAAATAGATTTCGAATAATTTACGTTTTTCCATATCATATCATTGCTCGGAGAGTATTGAGCTTGAGTGATCAAAAATCTGAGTTTTTGTCTGCGAAACGAATGCTAAAATACGTAACTCTCTAATATTTCATTTCTATCTGCCCAAAAGTAATTTACGTAACATCTGAATGTGAGTACGAAAATTTGAATTTGTAGTTCAATTATCGGCAAGACGGATGTTGAAATACGTTTTAATATAATATTTGATCGAAAGTCGACTGTAATAACAAACCGTTAAGCCGACTTGGAGATATGCGACCATAGACAGAAGTCAGGTATAAATTACTCGTTGCCAATAGATAGATACAATTAAGAGTGAGTATAAACTTTAAATCGTGCAAGGTATATAGGGTGTCCATGAAGTCTTTATATTTTTTAAAAATGCCAAGGGGAATTTATCGATACTATATATTGTTTTGGTCCTCACAAATGTATTAAAAATATTTTATATATCAATAATAATTGTTATTATATAAATAATTATTATTGATATATGTTAATATTATTATTGGTAATAAAACAGTTACTGATTTTAAAACAACAAACCCGGTTAAGATATATCGAGAACTGACTTTATATTATAACAAAATTGAAATTGTGAAAGGATCTTACGGACACCCTGTTTATATATTTTTATAAATCATGTTGAGAAGTTGATTGCTTATATCACAAATCAATATTTGTTGTCGTGTTGAGCAGGAGATCAATATATCTGAAACCTATAATTGAAAAGATCGATATATACAATAAGAGAAATATATGTCTAAAAAATAAATTTCGAGATTCAAACGTCGTAAATTTCAGTTTATCAGATGATTAATCTTATCCACGATAGAGTTCATCGCTTCTGCTTTTATTTTTCACAGATGGCACTATGGGCAGTGTAGGATGGTTGGTTATTCAATAAACCTTGACGAGGATTAAGTGAGTCTTCATAGACTAAGACATAAACGTTTGTAAACTCCGGATGCAAAGTAGGCTTGCCAGGACGCCAAAGTTCTGTGGGCAACAGTATATTACCGCCGGCTGTAGCTATGAGGTGGCCGTTCTGAAAACACAAAATACGTTCCAAATATTATACAATCAATGCGCTACAACAGCGCTATCTACCGCTTTGAAATTTTTAGTAGACAAAGATTAAGAGGCTATTATTTTCGTTTATTTTTATAAAGATTTGATGCTACTACGTTTTGGTCATCGTGTCCATATATTTTAGCATTACTCTCTTGTTTTTACAAAAATTATTCTCGGACCAAAATAGATACTAAACTCACCTGATGTCTCATCCCTGTCCATACGAAAAGGCGAGTGTACTGGCCACGTATTAGTGAACGTACACGAGTTCGCAGCATCTCATAGTGCGTCACATCATAAATGTTTGCCACGTTATTAAAATTGTTCACTTTGCAGAATGATTAAGCAACATCAAAAGTGACGTTCCGTCTCGCCGATAGTACAATTTTGAAGCATTTTGAATTGTATGTCATGTCACAATTCCCTAAAATATATTTGGGAAATATTTCAATAAAACTTACACAATTCTCTATTCAAACTATTCTAAAGTGTGATTTTGGTTTTTAGATATTCTGACTCTACGATGAATTATATTCAAAAAATTAAATTTTAATTGAACTTATATCAAATAACTATATAATACATTACTTTCAATTTGCTTTTCCTGGAGATTCTTTTTGATTTGTTCGACAATATCTGTAAATAGACAAAATATAATTGTGAATATTATAAACTGGGGTCGGCAAACTGCAACCCGTGGGCCACATGCAAACAAATTTTCGGTAGCCTTCGACCGACAACACTTTTGAAACAAAATTTTTAGGTCTTTTTTAAATCCGCACACGGGTTTATGTCGCAACAATGACTGTTGTATGGCGTTTTTAGCGTTAGCACATTTCAGATGTATCTCGTTTACTTGCCGAACGGGATTGCCTTTATTTGGAATTGTCAGTTCAGTTTATCTCGATTTTTAAAATTTGACTATAAAATGTCAGAGGGAAATGTAGAAAATTGGCGACGAGGGTTACCAAACATTTCCAAAGGCCTTGGGAAGAAAAATATTGATCTGTTTAGCATTGTGCAAAATCAGTTTGCTTGAGCAGTCCAGCAAACCAGTCGCCAGTGCGTCATAATGTTAAAAAGTTTATATTTATAACATAAGTTTAATGTGGCGATGTTTAATAAGCAAAAATTAGTGTGGCCCAATAGTCTATGATTTAAGACGTTGTTACTCGATCTACCTGACAGTACATTAACAATTATTTCCTGATTACTTCCGAGCAGTGAAATGAAATCGGAATTTCTGGTGAAATTTCGAAATTACTTTAAGGCTTAAAATACAATTCAAATTCCTCCTAGTCATCTATGACTATGTCATGTCCTGATTATCAATAATAAAATGGCGCGCGAACTAATTACCATCTTTTTTGATATTTTACTCACCGGATTCATCGTTTTTCTGTAAAAAATGGATAAAAAGTTCAATTATTAGGCGTGCAAAAATGAAATAACAGATCCATTTTACGTTACTTGTTTAAAAAATCACTTTATAGTCTTTATATATAATGTCATACAACAAATCGGTAAATATTCGTCTGTGAATCGAATCTTCTAGCTCGTTCGCAACAGAGCGGGTAATTCATCGTCTATTTGAATCTCATGTCGTATTAAATGGTAAATTTACCTTGCAATCTCCAATAGTCATAACTTTTCCTTTGACAATCTTGGTAACACAGACACCATCTAGAACAGGGCTGGGCAATTATTTTTGCTCGAGGGCCACATTGCAAATCAAAATGCAGTGGCGGGCCGGACTAATTTGAGTCAACCCACATTGCGTTTTTTATTGTATTTTATTACACAATTGAATGAAACAAAATCTAATACAATTGTTATTTTTAATGAGACGTGTGTATGCTCTGCTGCGCCTCAACAAGTCCTTGAATGTCGGGTTCAATGGCAGACGTAGATATTCTCAGCAAATCAGAAAGATGTTCATCGGTGAGAGACGACCGAAATTTCGATTTGGTAAAATTCATTACTGAGAAGGTTTGCTCGCAAATATAAGTGGATCCGAAAAGAACTAGCATCTTTTGAGCATGTCTCCTTATGTTGGGAAAACTTTTTTTATTTAGAGAGGAATAAAAATCCAGAATTTCAGATGATTTAAATTTTTCCTGAAGTAAAGTGTCACACTGCAAATCAATAAGCTCGAGTTGTGCATCAGATGGTATGTTTTCCACGTTACTGGTGAAAGGAGAAGAGACCATACTCATTTTATTTTCAATTAATCGGAAATCTTCAAATCGTCTTAAAAATTCAGCATGCAGTGCATCTAGCATTGTAGAGTACTTTTGAAAATCATTTGCAGATGTGGTAGCTGTGTTGAGTGTGGGAAAATGAGCGAGATTATTGTTCTGTAATTGGCGTGAAAGAAACTGCAATTTCGTTATGAACGATTTTACCAAGCTGTGCATATTATGCACAAACAGTTTTTTACTTTGGAGTTTGCAATTCAACTCATTCAATAGAGCAGTGACATCAACAACAAAAGCAAAATCAGATAACCATTTCTTATCTGAAAGCTGCGGAATATCCTTGTTCTTTGTTTGACAGAATTCTCGAATCTCCTGCTGCAAGTCCCAAACTCGCTTCAGTATTTTGCCTAAACTGAGCCATCTCACAGTTGTATGATATCCTATGTCAGTGTGCTCATTTTCTTGCTCTTCCAACAGGGAAATGAACTGTCTGTGATTTAGTGCTCGAGACCTGATGAAGTTAACTAGTTTTGTAACAACATCAGTGACATGGCTTATTTTTAGCACTGACTTGCACAATACCTGTTGATGTATGATACAATGTAAAAACACTAACTGCTGCTTTGGGTCAATTTCATTAACTCTGTCTTTCATGCGCTTCAACAATCCCACATTTTTTCCTGTAAGATTTGGGCACCCATCTGTCGTCACTCCCGCCAATTTTTCCCATTTAAGTCCCAACTTATCCATGGATGCATCTACCTCGCTAAAAATATCTGCACCGGTTGTTGTTCCTTTCATTGGTCTTATAGCAGCTATTTCTTCAGTAATTTTGAAATCACAAGTAATTCCACGAACGAAAATAAGCAACTGAGCAGTGTCGCGTACATCACAACTCTCGTCTGACGCTAAAGTGAAGAAGTCAAATTGTTTGACATAATGTAGCAACTGATCTCTTAAATCTCCTGCGATACACTCAACCCTTCTGGTGACAGTTCTTCTCGATAGCGGAACTTGTTTAAAAGCATCTGTTTTATCAGGACAAACAATTGCTGCCGTCTCTACTAAACATTCTTTGACGAACTCCCCTTCAGAAAATGGTTTGCTGTTTTGAGCGATTTTGTGAGCTATTACGAAACTGGCCATGACAGCTGCATCATTAGATGCATGGAGTCGTGTGGAAAAACTTTGCTGTTTTTCGAGCTTTGCTACCATACTCTCCGCTGTTTGCGCCATTTCATTATTACTTAGATTTTTGTATTTTTTTGCATGTTTTGTCTCAAAATGCCTTTTTAAATTAAAAACCTCAATAACCGCGACCTTCTCCTTGCAAACCAGACAAACAGCTATCCCATCGACTTCTGTGAATAAATATTTCGCTGTCCAACTTTTGTTAAAAATTCTGCATTCTGTGTCAACTTTTCTTTTCTTGTTTTCGGCTGACATTTTGCAACTTTGTAGATCTAGCACAGGTTTAGAATTGACGCTACAGTTCAAGTTACATAAATAAAAGGATAAACAAAGAATAAAATAAAGCTGGGCGCAATTCAACAATTTATCTACATACCACTACTTCTACAATATTTGAAACGCTGAGTAGCGCAGAGCTGACTAGCCTAACTGTATCCTTCTTAATTGGGACACGAATCAAAACGCGACTCATCGAAATTACGCGCGCAAAATTCACGCTTCGATTACTCTGCTGTTCAGTAATCACGTGCAAAAACAAGCGCTGATCGTTGCGACAAAGATGACTACAGATAGCAGTTGGTACTATGCCATGGTCTAATCTAAAATACACAAAGCTACCAAAACGCTTATTTCTATTACATTAATGAAATTTGCCCTCAAAGTATATTTTATATGTAAATAAAAAATGTAAGTGTCTTAATTTAGAAATCTGCTCGCGGGCCGGATGAAACGTTGCCGCGGGCCGGATGAAACGTTGCCGCGGGCCGGATGCGGCCCGCGGGCCGGAGCTTGCCCAGGCCTGATCTAGAATAAATTAAACGTGATATAAATATCCACCCGTTCGAACTTTACATAAAATTAATGTGCAAAGCGGTGACAATAAGAAGAGTGGAATACTATTTTTGACCTACCGTTTTTCACGGGCCATAAGGCGCACTAGCATTGCTTAGATTGTTTTTTTACTCGTATATGAGGTACACTTAGATATAATGCGCGATCAGTACTATTTTTGAATGTGGGCAATAAAGCTTAGGGCAATATCTGATCTATACATTAGGAGCATCGACTTTAAAGGCGCACGATCGATTTTGGGGGGAAGAAGAATTTAAATTGCACAGCAGAAAGAAAGTTTTGTCAACTATCCCGAGTCTACCTACGTTTTACTTTAACGTAAAAAGATTAATTCCGCCTTCTGTAATAGCTAGCATTTGGTCCATTCTTACCTGGTACTCTCTCCACAACCAATACAATGCTGATACAGAGAATACAAATAGCTTTAAAGAAAGTCATTTTATTTTATTCTAACCGCCTTAGTCTGTATAAATTACTTTTTAATAAAAGCCAAGATAAGCTAACTAAGAAAACTGTAGGTAAAATACATTGTTTCAAATTTTTAGTTAAGTAGGCTGTTTGCCTGAACCATCAGTTTTGCTACGAATTTCACTTAAATCGCCTGGCTACTCAGTAACTTATCTCAGACCATAGGGTTAAAAACAATATAGCAACAAGCACTATATTTCAAAGCACTAAGTCACGCGAAGATGAAATCTATTTTTATTCGGTTCCCCGATTTCAAATCAAAATTTTTTGTTCAAGAGCATGGATGATATTACAACTGTGTGAAGCAGCACGAAGCGCAAACGCTGTCAGGATTTAGTTTTAAAAAAATGACGCATGTTTTTTTGTTTGTTTTAATCTAAATCGCTAAAACTGATTTTTATACCTCACAAATCAACCGCGGGTGTGAGCTCTTTCAAATCAATTCAATGATAGTGTCACCCAGTGTTCACTATTAGCGCACTTTTTTGCGAAAATTGCGAAGCACTTTCGCAACTTTTTTTAGGGACTGCGAAATAGCACTTTTTTCCGAATTTGAAGAGAAATAGCACTTTTTTCCGATTTTGAATGGAATAAAAATTCAAAGTTAACAAATATTTTCGAGTATTAAGTTGACAAATAAGTAACATACTAGTACTTTTGTAAATCAATTCTGCATATCATAACGATATTTACCAGAATTCTAACCTATGAGATGCAGACATAGGAGATAAAGCTTATGCATTAACGGCAAAATTCTTGTTTATAAAATGATTATTATACAAGCACACCGATTCCCGCTTTTCCCGCATAAACGCTCCCGGCGTCTTTGAAACCAGATGTTGGAATACTACGCAAAGCGTTTCTTTGAACGAGAGTGGTCATGTGACTATCAATGATATCGATGAATTCAAAATGACTATAAAAGTGTTAGTAAAATATTATAGTCACTTTGGATGAATTGTGACCAAAGTGCACGATTTTCAAATCAGACGAAACTTTTAGCTGCATGTCACAGATTTGCAAAATCACCAAATTCACAAAACAGCTGTTGAAGACATTGAGGAATCAAATTAACATTTGCGTTGGCTTTATTACCTACCAAGATTTGTATATTTACCGTCCCAATTTTATGCGAATGGTAATATTATTGTCGATACCGTGATGCAGATATTTATTAAGACGATAATTAACTTTCTCATGTTTTTCTATGGTGATAAAGTTCGCAAATCCGAAATTGTGCCAATCCTGAATGTTGTTTTAAAATAGTGATTGAATAATTCGGCAATAAAGGCATTTCTGCGTGGTCATAAGACAGGATGACGTTAATGAACAGCACTTCTTTTACAGGATATTTTATTTATTATTTTTACAGGCGACTTAATGCTAAAAAGATTGGGCTCGAGTGCCTTTTTTTCGAGTGCTCGAGTGCCTAATAGAGGTCAGGCGCTAATTGTAACTAATTCCCTGAAGTTTCAACGTGTTTTCAACAAAACAATACCCCGGCGATAATTATAGCTAAAATGTTACCGAGCAATTCACAATTTTATTCATGGAATTTGCAAATTCACCAGTTTCTTGACGATTTTGATAATGTCACGCCCTGATTATTAGTGCAAAAAATACTCCCCTTCTTCCGCGGCGGTTTGACGGGTTCTTTGTTCCATTCTTCAGAAAGTTCTGACACGGGGGATATAGAATACTGAATCCGGAGGGTTGAATCCCTGTCGACTTACTGGCGATTTTCCGTTTTGGAATGGGTGAAACATTCTCTATTTTAAATTAAATGACGTTTCGCGGGCTAGAGTTCTCCCCGAATATGATGTGTACCAGACGTTAGTCAGACGATAGATAAAACATTAGATTAATAATGACGCCCCGTTTTCGAAAATACAGAGTTATATCGCAAAAAATGCGTTTTGATACATTTGGAATGAAACATTATTTACGGTTAATTCAGATCATATTTTACTCTTCATGACACCCGGTATCCGAAAATACAGTTGTATCGCGAAAAATGTGTTTTGTTACATTTAAAATAAGACATTTTTGCGATTAATTTAGATCATATTTTACTTTTCACGACATCCGTTTCCGAATATACAAGGTTATATCGCGAAAATGTGTTTTGTAACATTTAAAATAAAACATTTTTGCGATTAATTTAGATCATATTTTACTTTTCAGGACACTCGTTTTCGAAAATACAAGGTTATATCGCAAAATGTGTTTTGTTACATTTAAAATAAAACATTTTTGCGGTTAATTTAGATCAAAATTTACCTTTCACAGCAACCCGTTTCCGAAAATACAAAGTTATATCACAAAAAAAGCGTTTTGTTACATTTATTTTGTATTCACAATAAAATACATATTTTCCCTAATTAAAGTCGTCGATGAATCTGTTCCTGTCGTTCAAGCTCGACACACGTTTGGACGAGTGTGGGGCGGTTTTTTGGTCGACGATAAATCAAAAAGTTGCCACACGTTATTTGTATAACGATAATAACTGAAAATTAAGATTTGGCAATAAAAGTGAATTTGTCTCAAGATGGTATTTTACGATTCTTGACCACAGAAAATAAACACGCTGACACGCTTGGTTATAATTGATATCCGTTTAATTTATTTCACACTATTAATAAACGCGCCACACCAAGTGCGGCCATATAAATTGCAGTCGCATCGGTATGGACTGTATCTTTTTGGCGCTCTCACATTAATAATAATTTTCAACAAAACAATACCCCGACGGTCATTAAAGCTGAATTCGTTACACGAGTAATTCACAATTTTATTCACGGAATTTGCAATTTCAAGATCTCACTTGACGATTTTAATGATGTCATGCCCTAATTATTACTGCTTAAATGCCTCAAAATACAACAAATGTAATCATTTTCGAAAATAACAAGCGCATCAATTCGTGAACGAGCCATTATAACGAAATTCGCGATTGATTTTACCTCTCTCTTGTTTACAATTTTAACATCCCGCTGGCCATGTATGGTCGAATAAAATGTTCACATATTCGAAACATGACTTGGCCAGGGATGAAAGGGATCACTAAAGAGCTAATAGAAAGTACATACGCGAGGGCATGATATTAATATCGAGAATATTTGTGAGCATATCCCAGGACGGAAATATTTTGCACCCCGCTGTTTGTTGGCAGAACAACGATACGCTAAAGTTAATTGATCGAATACAGGAAAGTATTTATTTATCCTCTCACTTACGAACATCGAGGTTTTGGCGGAATTGTACGATCATGTTGTCTTTCTTAAATAATAACTTTTTCAATAAATGTTCATTTTACTTTTGCGTCTTTATTGTATGTCGGGTTTTCATTTATTTTAAATTCGAAACTGTCCGAAATACTCCAACAGGTGTATAAGTACAATAATAATAGTACTTACCAGGGAAGTTTAATACACACGATGTGTTAAGGGCGCCGTAACTCCCGTTTTTTTATTTGATTGTTTTACATTCTGCTTAAAAAACAACGTCGTTTTGCAGTCATCTAACGTAACTCTCGCGACTAAATCTTTTTTCGTTTTGTATGGCATCGTCTTGGCGCAATTTATTGCCGACTGAATTTTAATTGTGTTTTAGAATACCGTAAGTTATTTTCTGTTTGTTGGTTTCTAAACTTTACAAACTTGGGTAGCAATTACTAATAATGTGAGATTTGTGCATACAAACGATTGAATATCGCGACTGGATGTCCGATATCTGAGAATGCGTACTTCTCTTTCAACATTAATTTTCAGGATATCAGCGTTCATGTGGTCGACTAAAAATTATTTATTGCCAATATATGATGTTTTCTGCCCGAAATCGCACGCAAACCAAGGCATGTCGACATTTAAGAATTACTGGTCTTTGAGCTCTGAAATAGTATAATATAAATATAAATGAGAAACTAGGTCACGCTAGCTCACGAAACGAGAGGATTTTCAAAGTGATCTTGTGTAATATTTCGAAGAAAAAAGTTTGAAAGGAAAGTAGGTCAACACATCTCCTAAAAGGGGAGTATCCTGCGTAATATTTCCGAGGGAACGAGGTTAACCTATCTTTTACAACAGCGGGTGGCGACAAAGTGGTTCAAAATCACAAATTAATAATTATCAGATTAGGTTTAGTGATAAATCAAAAAGTTGAATTTCCAGGGCACCTAACCCTAATTAGTTGATTGCTATTTATATTTGAGGGGGGAGGGGAATTATTTTGCACGGGTTTTGTACAAATGATCCACCCTGTAACTAATATGGTTTCCAGCCTGCATGTATCAATCGTTGTCTGTTAGATGTAAGGAGTAACAAATGTGAAAGCCTTTGCTGTTCACGCAAGTAAGCAACTGACATCGTGATACATTGCATGAAAGTTTTGTCCCCGGCAGGTGTTAGCAGATGTCCTTTCGTTGCCGATGAATTCGCTTGTTTTAATTAAACATGAATTCGCTTAAAGGGAACTCGGTTAACGGAAAGGCTTCTCTTTAATTCATAATATTAACCAGAGGAGCGCTTTTTCGAGTATCTATGCTGTTTTAAATGAGTTATATGAAAGGCTAGGGCACCTAACTTGCTAAAATCGGCAAAAGCACTTTCGCACTTTTTTTTTCGACTGCGAAGCACTTTCGCACTCATAATTCGCTTAGAGTTAACACTGGTGTCACCCCTCCATCATATAATATCCTAGATACACCACTGTCATAATATGTCGAGTACATGCTCCAAATGTGCGCGAAGATTAGATGAAGCTGAAATATAAATTGCTTCGCATATATATTAAACCATCGTTTTACAGCACACTAACAAAGTATTGTAGAGATTTAAAAGCAATACGTCCTACGTTAACCACTTCCTGAGTTACCATATATCACAATATTTTATAACAATAATCAAAATATGACCTTTTCCGGGAATTTTTTTTCCATCGCGATACGCAGGAAATAGCTGTAACAATGCTTGTGTGAGTGGGCGAATAGAAGCACTGCAAATGGTGCAACACCAAACCAATTGTAAACGAGTAACATATTACCGTATTTGAACACGCGAACCGGACTATGAGGCACGCTGTCAATAAATTGCTTCAATTGGGTTTCTATCCAAACACATAAGACACAATGGGTATATATAACGGTTTATAAAAAGTTAAAGACGGCGTGTTTTCATGAAATAATAGTACCAGTACTGGTTTTGAGTATGAGCAACAAAGCATGCGACACTACCTAATACACACCATAGATGCACCCGCCTATAAGGCGTACGTTTTATTTTGAGATAAAAAAAAAAGCTGAATTTGAAGTGCACCTTTTGGTCCGTCAAATATGATATAAATTATCCTACGACATACAGTATTTGATACATTGAATTGAAATCGCACATTGAGAAAAGTAACTGAAAGTTCAGACAATTTCGAATAACAAAAGGCCCTATCCCAGAGTATATATCAAGAGCGTAGCAAGAACAATATTATTTTGATACGACCTATTTATTACTACGCTTACTCTCTTCTTTCTCTCCCCAGACTTACTTCGCTGTCGAAGTTATACAAGCTCACAATTTATTCTATCTCAGGTGTTTTGGAGTTGGAGGAAGGATTGGTAGTAAACTAAAAAACGCCAGGTTATTAGTTATATCTGTTTTATCTTTTTAGTAAATATTAAACAATGCTACTAGCTTTGCCACTCTTCATTACTTCTGATGTATAATGTCCAATATTATAGGCTATTCACCTGAAAGCATGAAATTCTGTAAAGTAATTTCGGAAACTATTGGTTGTCTGTTTTTTTCCCTTTTTTGATATTATTATTTTTTGTTTAATTTACTCGTACAATATTTGATGTAGCACAAAAATAGATGATATCGCAAGTTGATATTCTCAACCCATCACCAAACTACAGTGGCGGCGCGTGGTCATTTTTACAACCGGGGCAAGCTACTGCGGGACCAAGTCACCCCCATCTACGGGGACAGGATGAGCGCTGTAAGTTCTCCCATCATTTTATGAGTATAAAAACCATTCCATCGGTAACAACCAATCGGCAAAAGCGACAATTTTTACGATAAGAAAGGGTGCTCCCGAAGTATGCGAACCAAGATGGCGGACATCGGAACGTAACATGGGTAACAGGTTAGGGTTAGGCGATAATTTTTTTACAATTTTCCTTATTTTAGTCCTATTATCAGTTCGAAGACTAGCCAAGAGCCTCCCGTAGTATTTATACCTAAAATTATGGCCTAACTCTAACCTAGTACACATATTACATTCCGATGTCCGCCATCTTGGTTCGCATACTTCGGGAGCACCTAAGAAAGTGTCTTTGAAAACGGTCCAAGTCAAGGGATTAATAAATATAGACATAGTTTATTTTGAAACCTCTTTCAAAAGGAAAGGCAATATTTACCCAGATAAATACGATGACATATTAACAGAAACTTCGGGAAAGCAGACAAAACCTAAAATAAGGTTTAAAACGTTACTATGAAGAAAGGAAAGGTAATGCAAAGATAAGGACATGCGTCGCTCACTCATAGATTTATATGCTGCTAGACTTCTACTGCTTGAACATATATGCAACACGCCGCGGTTTCTTGGAAGCAAAATGCTCAATAACGCGCTGATTAAAGTCATGCATCCCAGAAATAACGTCTCTGTGAATGGATAAAACAGCCAAGGAATTTAATCTATCTTGCTTCATTGTGTTTCTGAGATACGTTTTAATACGCTGCGTGCTGAATGTTCGCTCTGCGTCGGCGGAAGAAATAGGCGTCGTCAAAATGATGTCCAGAAATTTTGCAGACGCCGCAAAGGTAGTTACTAGAGTGTTATCTATGAGGAACCCATAGAGCGCGCAAGTTGATGTGATGTTCAAAAAAGTTTGATTGGTGTATATACATCGCGGTGACTTTACATTTGAACCCATGTACATTTGAACCCATGCGTATATCCACGGGTTCAATCTATATGCGGGTGCTAAAACCCATGGGTTAGGGTTAGTATGGGTTTAACTATCTGTGAAACAAAAAAAATTTCATAGGTGCAATAGCATACAGGTGCAATTGTCATGGGTTCAAATGTACGTGGGTTCAAATGTAATGGAACCATACATCGCAATTCATTTTACAATTTACCCACGTTTATCATGGGGTAAAATTTGGAGACAGTAGCCAACAAATAGATGGGAATTTGACGTGCAAATTTTGAAAAATTTTTGGGGTTCATCAAAGAGAACGCGGCAAGGTGTTCAGTGCGCAGACGATCGCCTATTTGATTCACCAGAATGTCACAGCATTCCTTTGCAGACAAAATCAAACGCTGCGTTGTTTGCCCGCGGCGTAAAGAAGCACTCCATGTGTCGTCGTATTTTATTGTTTCCCGGATACGAGATACAGCATCGCAGAAGTCTGAAATACACGACTGCACAGACGCTCCATCCATTAGCCTTGACTGCAATGCGCCGTATAATACATCCACGTGATAGAATATTGTGGAGAAAAAGCGAGAAAAAAATGAAAACTCACCATCTTCTAGCAGACGCTTTAGACCTGCCGCCTCCCTCACAGAGCGTTCGTCCCAAACCGGAGAGCTCTGAATGCCATTGAAACCCTCAATGAGCTCAGACCTAATTTCGGACACGCCCTGCACCACGCGTGATTGGAAGTCCCAACGTGTTGGTGCACAAGCTCGGAGACGGCGGCTACATATCTGGCGAAGGAGGTCAGAGCGCTTCGGCGAAACGGAAAAAAATGAAGAAAACCACGAAACATTTGCAAAAAATATACGGACGAGAGGGGTATCAAGACACATATTTTCATTAACGAGGTTAAATTGGTGTGCATAACAATGTAAAAAATGCGCATGAGGAAAATCTTCTTTTATATAAACTTGAACACCACGTTTCGACCCACTCATGACTGCCGCGCCGTCATAAGTTTGAGCTATCAATTTTGACTTCGCGTTGTAAGGATGTAACACTTCTTTCAGTACAGCCGATATCCCGCAAGTCGTGCGATCAACGATCGGTACAAAGCTGTGAAATCTCTCGGTAGGTTTACCATCTTTCACAAACCGAAAAATCACAGCCAGTTGGGAAACGCACGTGATGTCAGTTGTCTCGTCAGACTGAATCGAAAGGAACTGGCAATTCTCAATTTCCAGAGCCAAATGTTGTAAATAAATTTTATACATTGAGTCGAGCAAATCATTTTGGATGTCCTTAGATGTCCCTTTCGAAACAGTTGCGGCATTAAGATGATCTCTCAATACTGTATCTAGGGATGCGGTGTATTCCACCATATCCAAAAATACCCCTCTATTAGAAGAGCCAGCCCGTTCATCGTGCCCACGGAGGGACAACTCGTGACAACCAATGAACTTCAAAACATCTATCAATCGACCGAGAACATGGCGGTTTTTCTCGACGTTTTGGTTGTGCCGACGAATAAAAACCGCGCGTCCTTCATCCAACTGTGCTGCAATATTAACATTTCCGAATGTTCGGTATTTTACTGCATTGTCCAGATGCTCCATAGAAGATTGATGATCCCTGGCACGCTCGGAAAGATGTTTAAGATCTCTAAAACCAAATTTACACCAACGTGAGTCACGGGCGGTAGCAAAAAGTAGGCAATAAAAACAAAAAAGTGCATTTTTGTCTTCGCTGTAACACAACCATTCGTGTTTTTTATACCAAGTTTCTGCGCAGAATGTACGCCGACGCTTTCCTCCGTCATGGGATTGTTCCAGTGAACAATTTTTTGGTTGATAAGGCCCAAGACGTTGTACCTCTAATTTTTGTTCCAGCGGCAGCTGCGAAAACGGAGTGCGAAGTAGTGCATCAATCTTATTCATTATGAGGTCTAACGCTAAGAAATGCGAAGCCGGAAAGAAGTGAGGAGCTCAAAAGGAATGTGGAAAATCGAAAGCAAATGGACTAAAGGTCTCTAACTGATTCAAATAGCGAAACAAGCGACAAAAACGAAGGCGAGGAAACTATCAACTCTTCAAGCAACCAACGAACGAGAAGGAATGCGTGAATATGTCAACACGTTGTTGTAAGAAACGTCGGCATTGTGTCGTCATAATTTCGGGCTAGCCCCGATCGGCCCCGATGATTTAGTAAAAGAAACAGAAAACAAACGAGACAAACGCGGCGAGTGGAAGATAAAAGAGAGAATACGATATACAATGAGCAACCGGGGCAAAATCGGCGTCGCCCCGTCGACGTTCGGCGAAGGCTTTGCGAGCGAAAAATGAACCATCTCGGGAGAATATGGCTAGTGTAGACAGTCTGTGCAACCGATATTGAGGTATTTTTCGAATATTTTTTATTATACCAAAAAAACAACCGGGCATTGCCCCGGTTGGCCCTATTGACGCGCCGCCACTGCCAAACTATCTTTGATGGAGTCATTCACCACTATCAGGGCTAGATTCCAAAGGCGTAGATCATTTACACGCAACAATGACTTGATCTCCAGACTGTGACGTAACGTAAAAATAGGGCAAATCCATTGTGTATCAGTAATAAAAAAACAAGGTGTGTACCGAAGCATGTGTTGCAGTGGTCTTCAACCTTCTTTATCGTGGTATACCTTTTCCAATTATTCAAGAATGTTCGTAAACCTTACTTATTCAAGGCTTAAATAAACATTAAATTTTAATCACATATTGTATTGCAATATCATCATGAAATTATATAGGCTAAATTTGACCGACGGCCGCAAGTTATAAATTTGACCGATGGCCTTAGCGGCAACGGGAATAATGTTCAACGTAAATTGAACGAAGTGCATGGCGGCTGAAATAAACAACCCAAACACATGCCTGCATTATCTACATAATTTGTGATGTAACAATGTGCTCAAGTCGGTTCTTTGCGTAAATTACATTTTATAGCCCATGTGCGTTGTTTGCATTGTTGTCTCCGCTTGAATATTTTATAATTTATTATATTAGAGTTTAGAATCCCTGACTTATGCTGTACACCCTTTATCAGTTGTATACCAAACTTATGGTCCGGTATATACTAAAAAGTATACCGTATACCCGGTTGAAGAGCACTGGATTAGATGACCCAAAACCGCGTCTGAGTTTGGATCGCTGGCTATTTAAAATGGTGACGTATAAGACACGGGTCTTATAAACGAAGTTGCAGACAGCTACACGGGAGGTTTTGATGAGAAGGATATTTTAAGGTAATAGAATTTTTTAAATGTAGGATAGATTAACAATTCTTAGAAATAAATACCTGAACATTTATATTTTACTATAATAAATGGTATATAGATGGTTGGAAGTCTCACAAAATTTGGTATTATGACGAAGTTTCGAAACCACGCGATAAAAAATTCTGAAGTCGGCCTATTGCACCTGAAGGTTTGATGTTGCTAAACTTTTGGACAAAAGTTGTGTTGACCTTATAAATATCACTGGAACGCTGTAGATTTTTCACGTAAAAATCGTTAACTGCACTCCAGCGTGGAATTGCTGCCAATCCCTGTGATGTAGTTAACACTGCAGTTTACGACATCGATTTAAAATCTACAGCTTAAGCTGAGGAGTAGAAGGCAGATTTTTAAGTAACAATTATATAATCAAAGTGTCGAGTTCCGTGTCAAAGTTCCATCGATCTGGAACCCAAAATAAGGACGACTGGAAAAATTTCTGCATTGTGAGCAGAAATAGCTGGCTTTCCTATGCTGGGCTCCAGGTTAATGTCACAAATACATACATCACAGTGTGCGAAGTACTCACCCTTCAAGCATCGTTTAAGTTTGAATTTGTTCCCGTACTTACAAAAAACGTTCTTACGTTTGCTCATTTTTTAATTTAGGCTAAAATATCCACCACCACGACAAAACCTAAGGATCGCCACACTATCAATGCTTCATGCTTATCTGTGCCTTTCTCTTTGTGTTCCAAATAAGATTGTGTTGCTTTTATGATGCCACAATAAAGCTTTGGCGATAAGACAAACAACACAAAGCTTCCTTTATAAAGTCCAAAAAAGACAAAATAATGACACGCAAGACTAAAAATAAGTCAAAAATAGGGACAAACAATAAGCCAAAAATAAGGACAAACCTTAGAAATAAAGACGGTATGGAATCCCTGATTATATGCGTTCCATATCATCTAATAACAAACGTATTGGAACTCCCCATAATTTACATACTGCATCACTATAATTCATATATTACACCAGTGTATTAGCGTCATACTTTTATTACGAGATCCCTGTGTCAAAATATTTTTCAGATAAATATTAGTTTTACATAGAATGTGTGAAACCACAAATATAGAATCTGACTACATTTATTTTTTCATAAAAATGAAAAACAATGAATAAGTTATTATCACATCAACATCTTTATCTGCCGTATGGGGAATTTTCCAGCACTCATTCAACTTTTGAAATAATCTATCGTAGGCATTCACCGAAAAACTGTCAGAAAATTTCTGAAATATTGGCACGGTCATTTCATCTTCCTTGAACTTTTTAAAGCTAATGCGAATCTTAAATTTCACTTCGTCATCTCGCCATTTCTGCAATTTTGTGTCGATTCCATCATATATAGCTTGATAGCGATCACTAACGTGTTGTTGTGGGTGATTTAATTTTTTGACGTAATCAGTAAGAGGCTTGAAGTACAATTCTTTGAAAACTCCATATCCTGATTTTGCATCTTTAGCGCCGTCTTCCATTTCAATATTTGATATTTGAAACCCATACGCAGCAACCATGCCTTTGGGCTTTAGCACCCGTTCGCATTCACCTACAAAATTTGTTACATCCATGAAATGCAACGAAAAACAACTTGTAACCAAATCGACGCTTCCGTCTCCACAGGGAAAAGCATCAGAGTTACCAACGGCGTAAGACACGTTTTCTTCCAATTCCATCTCTTGAGCTAGTTTTACTTGCTCGGAACTGATGTCGAATCCTATGATTGAATTGAAATTAGGCGAAAAGGCTCTGGTCGATCTTCCACTGCCGCATCCAGCGTCGACCATAAATTGAAACTTCACATCCTCATCAGATATTTCGCCGTAGCATTTTCCTAACTCGTTTAAAATTTTTGTAGTTATCGCGGAATCCAACGATGATTGCTTGGAATATTTTATGGCAGCATCTCTGCTACTGAATTCATTCATAATATTGTATATTTAGTAGTGTCTAAAACAGCAGTTCCAAGCCTTTTTCGTTAAATTCCTCTTTTTTCTATTCTGGAACCCCCCACTATAAACTGCTATATTTATTCAGTCTTCAATCGATCCTTGCTTAGTGTTATGCGCAAGTCACATCCTCGCTTTTGTACAGTTAAATATAGTAAAAATATGAATCATTTAGTTGTTGCAGAAATACGTATTGTAATAATACTAAATGAGTAGAGAATACTACAGTAGTCACAAATATTCAAAGTAAAGTTTTCCTCTCCTTGAACAATAAAGTTATATATACACAGAGACAACACAACAAAAAAATTAAGTCTCAACAGTTCAAACAGAAACTAGATTTAAACGAAATTTCTTGGATTTTCCGTATAAGAACAATTTTTTATTTTTATTACAACACACATTTCGCGTAAAAGTACGTCGCTCACTACTGGTTTTGGCACATTGTATTGTACTAAGCTCTATTCCGTCACAACCTATAAATAATAAACGGACATCGCTGAGTTTTTATGATGATCAAACATTCGTATGATTCAAATACGAACGCTATGTTTTCTCAGCAAACAACGCCGATATGCCCTTTTGAACCGCATCTTTATTGATAAATTCCTCACTTGGCTCATTCCTCTGCATATTACTCTGTTTTCGTCTATTTTTCAGTCTTAAATTGTTTATGACATGGGTCGGAAACCTACGACCCGTGGAGTAATAACAAACCGCCCCGCGACGCTTCACTGAATTGTAGTAACAAAACAGCTGTGTTGACGATTATATTCTTCACGTAACAGAATATATTGTGAGACACATGTAGACTAAATTATAAATATTAATGAATATAATAATAATATATAAATGTAAAAGTAATATTAATAAACATTATAACCAATCAAGTATATAATTCACAATTACTCGTTTGAGGGCCTATAACTTAATTATAATTGGAAAAATGGCAACAAAACGCAAATAAGTTAATGCTAAGTGCAAAGGGTGCAATGACGCGGGAAATATTCAAATGGAATTTTCTGTGATGCAATACAATAAGGAAATAAATCTATATTCCATTCGCGAGGTGTATCACTTCTGATTTTTAATATAAAAAGTGTCTGTTTCATAGAAAACTCTATTCAAACCATGCGAAAAAAAATTCACTATGATGTTTTGAAGTACATATACATTCAAACAATGTACAACAGTGTCCCATTTAGAGAAGCGTGACGCAACAAAAAGTGTTACATGTTTTTTGTAAATTTTTGTCTTCGAGTAAGGCCAAGTTGAGTTCATGAGTTGACACAGTCTTCACGCGGTGCTTAAATTTTAACTTCTGATCTGTATGAAAAAATGTGATTCATCGGCCATCCACTTTCTAAAAATATTTGCCACCCGCCAATGACTTGCACACCTTAACTTTGGCCCGCGAGCGACAAAAGCTTGCCGACCACTGGTTTATGATCTTGTGATACGGCAACACTTGATATTGTTCAGTTTCATTCCTAACCGTTTTACCTCGACGTACCGGTGCCATCAAATAAAATGACCTCGCAGACCAACAACCTAAACTAATGAATATCGATTCAAATTCAACAGCGAAAAAAGTCAATTGGCAAGAATTACTTAAATGGACAAATAGTGTAAAATTACAATTTTCTTCATAATAACAACTTGTTCTGCATTAAAGTTTCATCAGTTAGATTAGATATATTACAAGCGATAATATCAGCACGTAATGATAAAATTTAAATGTCGTTTAAGTCAACCTGAATAAAATAAAATCCCATTTGAAATTAAATCATTTAAAGGCAATCCCCAAACAAAGTAGGGTTACCTAAATAAGCATTTCGTGGTTCAACAGCCCACACCCAAGTTGAACAAAAATTTATCAAAACTACTTCGGCGTAATTCTCTAAATATATATGCTTATGTTATGGACAGACCTCGTTGGCCTTGTAAAATGGATCGAATATGATTCATTTTGTCAGATTTTGGATTGCAAACTCTCTCTCATCGACAAAATGTGATCTACCTCAGCTTATGACTGCATGAAATATTTTTTATAACTGGGGGCCCCATTCCCTCCGAACTATTTTCGTATTTTTCATTAAATTAACCGCCAATTATATAAAAACATACCTTTCCTTTGCGTGATTAGCAACAGACAGACGTTCCGCCTATCGAAAGCAGTAACTTTCTCGATAAATATTTGCTTTCAGGGATTCTATTTTGGTGTTCTATATCTATACCACCATTGTTACTCAATTTACAGAATTTCATCAAATTTCCAACCTATATTAAAATATTTCATCACCAGTATAAATTAATGTTTGATTAGGCAATGTCCTGTTTTGCCTGTTGAATATAGACTACTGTATAACGAGAGCTTTCGAATATACTTTCCCGTTTCGTGTTAGGAGGTTATTACTTATCGATCTCGATCGGTAATAATGTTGATATATTGAAAGTTGTTGAGGTATTTGTTTGTCTGTCTGTTAGATACGGGCGATATCTCACGAGAGCGAGGTTGAATCTGCTCCAAATTTCGCATGTGCATTCATCTCGGACCAGAAGCCTATTAATTTTGGATGAGTTATGTCGTATAATTAGCGAGTTCTTAATTAATTAATGCTGGGACACGCGGTGTCGCTATTGAATCAGATCGAAGGATACACGCCGCTCGATCGATAAGTCGGCGGTCTACGATCGCTATCTCGTGTTATGCTTATTTATTACAAATATAAAGCTGCAAAAATTTCTCAGGGTATTCAGTTCTAGGCCGAGGTACATGGGTTTACATTGTATACTGAAATAGGAAGCCAATATTCTGAAACTATCTACAACGCGTATGTATATATATATTTATTGCATATCCAATCGAAGTCATACAGATAATGAAAAATCACATATACCTATTTGAGGCTATATAATTAAGGACAATTAAAAATAATAAATATTTCAAGTTATTCATTATTTCAAATACAATATTGTGATGTTTTTTATTGTTTCACATTTCCGCTATCATCGTCTGTAGGGCGTATTTCGATTAGTGTTGATCCTTAAAATAAAACAGTTCAATAAAACCTTTGTTAAATAGGCTTTTAAATAACTATCTGAGTGAAAATTCCCACTGAATAGATCTGTGGATGGACTTTGAACATCTGGCGAGCGCTAATATGATTACACACGCTTGTCATCATTTTCAATGCACGCACACGTAACACAAGGAAAATTTCAAAAACATCTGTACACTATTGCGCAGTGGCGGCGCGTGGTCATTTTGACAACCGGGGCAAGCTACTGCGGGACCAAGTCACCCCCATCTACGGGGACAGGATGAGCGCTGTAAGTTCTCGCATCATTTTATGAGTATGAAAACCATTCCATCGGTAACAACCAATCGGCAAAAGCGACAATTTTTAACGATAAGAAAGTGTCTTTAAAACCGGTCCAAGTCAAGGGATTAATAAATATAGACATAGTTTATTTTGAAACCTCTTTCAAAAGGAAAGGCAATATTTACCCAGATAAATACAATGACATATTAACAGAAACTTCGGGAAAGCAGACAAAACCTAAAATAAGGTTAAAAACGTTACTATGAAGAAAGGAAAGTTAATGCAAAGATAAGGACATGCGTCGCTCACTCTATATAGATATATATGCTGCTAGACTTCTACTGCTTGAACATATATGCAACACGCCGCGGTTTCTTGGAAGCAAAATGCTCAATAACGCGCTGATTAAAGTCATGCATCCCAGAAATAACGTCTATGTGAATGGATAAAACAGCCAAGGAATTTAATCTATCTTGCTTCATTGTGTTTCTGAGATACGTTTTAATACGCTTCAGCGTGCTGAATGTTCGCTCTGCGTCGGCGGAAGAAATAGGCGTCGTCAAAATGATGTCCAGAAATTTTGCAGACGCCGCAAAGGTAGTTACTAGAGTGTTATCTATGAGGAACCCATAGAGCGCGCAAGTTGATGTGATGTTCAAAAAAGTTTGATTGGTGTATATACATCGCAATTCATTTTCCAATTTACCCACGTTTATCATGGGGTAAAATTTGGAGACAGTAGCCAACAAATGGATGGGAAATTGACGTGCAAATTTTTTGGTGTTCATCAAAGAGAACGCGGCAAGGTGTTCAGTGCGCAGACGATCGCCTATTTGATTCACCAGAATGTCACAGCATTCCTTTGCAGACAAAATCAAACGCTGCGTTGTTTGCCCGCGGCGTAAAGAAGCACTCCATATGTCGTCGTATTTTATTGTTTCCCGGATACGAGATACAGCATCGCAGAAGTCTGAAATACACGACTGCACAGACGCTCCATCCATTAGCCTTGACTGCAATGCGCCGTATAATACATCCACGTGATAGAATATTGTGGAGAAAAAAGCGAGAAAAAATGAAAACTCACCATCTTCTAGCACAGTGATTCCCAAAGTGGGCGATATCGCCCCCCGGTGGGCGAAAACGATACAGAGGGGGGCGAAAAAGTCGAGGGGGGCGATTTCGCGAAACCTGTTTTTGCTCGGCGCATTGTGCACTTAATTCTGTACTCTGTGTGCATTCGCAGGCTTGAATCACGTGGTCTATTATCACACGCGAAAGGATTGCTGGACTCGTCTCCGCAGTAAGGTACGGTAGTTTGCGTATCCCAGTGGTCGGCAAAATACGGCCGGAGTAAAAAAATCTCGACCGGGACGATTCACTGAATAGACCTATCCCCGGAAATTCTTCCTATACTTTACCATTTTAAAATTTTCGGTGCTTATTTTAAGAGTGGTTTCGCGAGTTGTTGGTTGTAAAATAGGGTATTTGTTTCAAACTATCATTCTAATTCATACCATTCAACAATCTGTTTTTTAAAAGTAACGATGATGAATTTTAGCCTATAGTCTATCACAGCTATTTCCACACCAATTTTTGATTACTGTATTTAAACTGAAACTCATAGGAAAACAAAGTAATCATTGACTTATATTTAGATTTCCGAAAAACAACTAAAAACTAAGGAATATAATTCAAAAACGCGAAAATGAGGGAATGTTCACGACCACGCCTGAAAGTCTGTCTGAGTGAGTGTGTCTGAGCGGAATCGAAAGGGGGTATTGTTACGTTTATTTTTGCATCTTGCTGATTGGCCAATGTCACGATGTAAACAAGGAAGTATATGCCCGGGGAAAAATCCGAACGGCGGTTTTGACGATGAATTTATTTTTTTATTTATAATCTACGCTCGAGGACTAAACTACATTTTTACGTAACAGAATTTATCGTGAGACACGTTTAGACTAAATTTTATTATATCCTAAAAAATTCTATTGAACAGCTAGCTACTCTTTTAACGAGCCTACAATTTAATTATAATTAGACAAATGGAAACACGAAGAAAAAAAAAGTTGATGCTGAGGACAGGGCGCATGCAGTAAATATTCGAATATATTGCAATGCTATAAGGAAATAAAATTCATATTCTATTCGAGAGATTGATTCATCAGTGCGTAATTTTTGTAAGAATGTATCTTCTTGAAGAAAATCTTTATTAAAATTTCACAAATCATGCGAGAATATTCACTTAGATGTTTGGAAGTACATATTTGTGCAAACAATGTTTTTCGAAAATGGAGACATTACAAAGAACAAGCAAAGAATTGGGATTAGTGATGCCCATTTAGAAAATCTTCCCATCTTGGCGTCGTAAAGCTATCAAGCGTGATGCAGCAACAAGACAGTGTCACATTAAATGTCATTGTAATAATTTTTTAATAAGGCGACTGAGTTGAGTTCACGAATTGTCGCAGTTTTCGCTCGCTGTTCCGTTTTTAACTTTTAAAAAATATATGCGACCCGCAAAAGACTAGCAACCCTAAATTTTGTCTCCCGAGCGACATGAAGTTTGTCGACCCCTGGGCCGTAGTCGATAGTCGGTCACAGTTTCTTCCACATCCGAGTCCGTGAATCCAAAAACAAATAGCTGAAAAATTATATGGACTGGTGATTGGACTTGAGGCCGTGGTAGAATGAGGAATTGGGGATGAATTTTAACGAAGTATTTTGGTGCAGGTCATCAGGCTGTAGGAATGAATGAGATGTACGGAAATCATTATTATAACTTTGGGAAAATGAACTTTGATTTCATTAATTTAATGTGGAATGAGGTAAATTTTGGGAGTGAAATGCTATAAGGCAAGAGTACACGACGGTTTTTGAGGAGGTAGAACCCTGGATTCTTTCATTTCCGACCTATATTAGGTGCGAAAGGGGTTTTGAGCCGTGCTACTATTGCTATTAAAACAACGAAATCACCTTTCCATAAGTAAACTGGGTAATTCAGATATATATAATAAAAAACTCGCTGAAGAACACCAAGCTCATCCATATCATTAAAAAACACTATAAACTATGATTTGTCTTCTTATTCGGTCTCTAATATATTCGTTTTTGACTTTACATTTTTTTGTAGTGCCGGGGGGCGATGAGGTTGTATAAAGTACTGTAGGGGGGCGATGGTCAAAAAAGTTTGGGAACCACTGTTCTAGCAGACGCTTTAGACCAGCCGCCTCCCTCACAGAGCGTTCGTCCCAAACCGGAGAGCTCTGAATGCCATTGAAACACTCAATGAGCTCAGACCTAATTTCGGACACGCCCTGCACCACGCGTGGTTGGAAGTTCCAACGTGTTGGTGCACAAGCTGGGAGACGGCGGCTACATATCTGGCGAAGGAGGTCAGAGCGCTTCGGCGAAACGGAAAAAAATGAAGAAAACCCCGAAACATTTGCAAAAAATATACGGACGAGAGGGGTATCAAGACACATATTTTTAATAACGAGGTTAAATTGGTGTGCATAACAATGTAAAAAATGCGCATGAGGAAAATCTTCTTTTATATAAACTTGAACACCATGTTTCGACCCACTCATGACTGCCGCGCCGTCATAAGTTTGAGCTATCAATTTTGACTTCGCGTTGTAAGGCTGTAACACTTCTTTCAGTACAGCCGATATCCCGCAAGCCGTGCGATCAACGATTGGTACAAAGCTGTTAAATCTCTCGGTAGGTTTACCATCTTTCACAAACCGAAAAATCACAGCCAGTTGGGAAACGCACGTGATGTCAGATGTCTCGTCAGGCTGAATCGAAAGGAACTGGCAATTCTCAATTTTCAGAGCCAAATGTTGTAAATAAATTTTATACATTGAGTCGAGCAAATCATTTTGGATATCTTTAGATGTCCCTTTCGAAACAGTTGCGGCATCAAGATGATCTCTCAATACTGTATCTAGGGATGCGGTGTATTCCACCATATCCAAAAATACCCCTCTATTAGAAGAGCCAGCCCGTTCATCGTGCCCAACGGAGGGACAGCTCGTGACAACCAATGAACTTCAAAACATCTATCAATCGACCGAGAACATGGCGGTTTTTCTCGACGTTTTGGTTGTGCCGACGAATAGAAACCGCGCGTCCTTCATCCAACTGTGCTGCAATATTAACATTTCCGAATGTTCGGTATTTTACTGCATTGTCCAGATGCTCCATAGAAGATTGATGATCCCTGGCACGCTCGGAAAGATGTTTAAGATCTCTAAAACCAAATTTACACCAAAGTGAGTCACGGGTGGTAGCAAAAAGTAGGCGATAAAAACAAAAAAGTGCATTTTTGTCCTTGCTGTAACACAACCATTCGTGTTTTTTATACCAAGTTTCTGCGCAGAATGTACGCCGGCGCTTTACTCCGTCATGGGATTGTTCCAGTGAACAATTTTGACGTTGTACCTCTAATTTTTGTTCCAGCGGCAGCTGCGAAAACGGAGTGCGAAGTAGTGCATCAACCTTATTCATTATGAGGTCTAAGGCTAAGAAATGCGAAGCCGGAAAGAAGTGAGGAGCTCAAAGGGAATGTGGAAAATCGAAAGCAAATGGACTAAAGGTCTCTAACTGATTCAAATAGCGAAACAAGCGACAAAAACGAAGGCGAGGAAACTATCAACTCTTCAAGCAACCAACGAACGAGGAAGAATGCGAAAATATGTCACGTTGTTGTAAGAAACGTCGGCATTGTGTCGTCATAATTTCGGGGCTAGCCCCGATCGGCCCCGATGATTCAGTAAAAGAAACAGAAAACAAACGAGACAAACGCGGCGAGTGGAAGATAAAAGAGAGAATACGATATACAATGAGCAACCGGGGCAAAATCGGCGTCGCCCCGTCGACGTTCGGCGAAGGCTTTGCGAGCGAAAAATGAACCATGTCGGGAGAATATGGCTAGTGTAGACAGTCTGTGCAACCGATATTGAGGTATTTTTCGAATATTTTTTATTATACCGAAAAAACAACCGGGGCATTGCCCCGGTTGGCCCTATTGACGCGCCGCCACTGCTATTGCGTTGCAGTTGTAAAGTATATTTTTTATATGTTGGAAATTTGGGTGCAAACTAGACTAGTTGTTTGTCAGAGCGTTAGACATAACTGTGTTGCATATCAGGTTAATATCTTGAGTTGGAAACCTTCTCATACAATGGATAATGAATTGAGTAGGCAATGCAGAAACGAGAAGATATACCAGTCTTTCCAAAATATAATGAATTATCAGTGACCGCTTGTGCAGGTCCTTGTTCGGCTTCGGTAAACGTATAAAAATATTGGGTGAAGATTATTATTAAGATGTAACGGCTCACATACCATACACCACTGCTTGGTCGCTGAGCAAGTATTCTTGAGAGTTGGATGCAAGTGCAGCTTCCGAGTTTTTAGACTCAGAAAATGGTTGTTTAAAATACACCTGGAAATGTATAGACTAATTCAAGATTATAACACATTCACCCTTTGTGGGATTTTAATTTAGAAAAGGCTATATGTATATCAACAACACCTAATCGAAACAGTTGTTATCACTTTTTTCCACTGAAATCACGATTCTAATTTGTAAACATAACCTACTTTGTTAGAGGAAATTCGGTTTTCCGGTCTATTTTGACTATAGAACATTTTTTCAATCTGGAGATTGCATTTTCAATTCACTAGGATTGAACATTATTAATCTCAGCTTGTTAAATATTTGGCCACAACAAAATTTGCCTGATTTTAATACAAAAGATTTTGAGTTTTACTTTTGTCATAATTCAAAGTATCCGAAACCTTACCTCTTTCAACAAGGTGGATATAGTTTCGAACGATTCTCTTCTGTAGAAAAGTTTCACTGTATCACTTGCTAACGTAGCCAGTATCAAGCTGAGAGAGCCGCTGCAGAAAACAATAATAAAATTAATCTTTATTAACACTGGCAACGTGCATTTAAATACCGACTTAAAAACAGTGGTTCTCAACCTTTTACTGACCGCGTAACACTTTTGTGTTTTTTACCGTGGCCGCGTACCACCGACGAAACCGCTTTTGTGGCAGGGAACAATGAGACGAGAAACGCGCTATGGTAGTATTTTATGTGGCACTACATCTATTTTTAGAGCTTCGTGCAAAGTTTCAACGTATTCATTATATTCAGTAACAACGTAATAATTGCGTGCAAAATCACGAGAGAATTTGCGTCGTCAACGTCAGAGCTGAAAGGCTTTAATCATCGCCACCACTGAATTATCGCAAAACTCAGACAAATACACTTTGGTCGGCGCTAGCCATTATCCGGAACTGCCTAACCTAATCGTCAAATTGCTTGGCTTCAAAAGTCAAGATTATGCCCATCAGCCAACACATATATTAGGTCAGGGGTCGGCAACCTACGGCCCGTGGGCCGGATCCGCGGAGTAATATAATCCGGCCCGTGCCGCTTCACTGAATCACAGTAACAAATCTGCTGTTTTGACGATTATATTCCTTACGTAACAGAATTTATTGTGAGACACGTGTAGACTAAATTATATTATAACCTTATAAGTATATAATTCACAATTACTCGTTTAATGAGCCTATAATTTAATTATAATTAGACAAATGGTAAGAAAACGCAGAAAAGTTGATGCTAAGTGCAATGGGTTCAATGGCGCCGAAAATATTTAAATGGAATTTTTTGCAATGCAATGAGGAAATAAATCTATATTCTATTCGAAAGATGTGTCACTGTTTGATTTTTATTATAAAAAGTATCATCCGTTCGGTTTTCAACTTTCTAAAAATATGTGCGG
This sequence comes from Styela clava, assembly GCF_013122585.1. Taxonomy (NCBI): domain Eukaryota; kingdom Metazoa; phylum Chordata; class Ascidiacea; order Stolidobranchia; family Styelidae; genus Styela; species Styela clava. Next base: position 16,877,166 of record NW_024102836.1, read on the forward strand.
CCCGTCAATGACTTGCAACACTTAATTGTGGCCCGCGAGCGACAAAAGATTGCCGACCCCTGCATTAGGTAGTAATAGTAACATCCTCATAATACATTAGGTAGTAATAGTATTATCCTTATGATGTATCTAGGCTCTGTCAGGGTATCTTGACACGTGTCGACCACCCCTCCAAACGCTCCCTTCGTTGCCGATTTCTCAATGCAGATGCATTTTGAACGTGACACGTAAAACGGGCGAAAATATGCCCATCTCGTTTCCGTTTAAGTGGGCAGTGGCGGGCGAGAGCGCTCTATAAAGAGAAGGACTGGTAACGCTATAAACTGTTCTTGTTAGTTTGTACCAAAACATGGGGCTGGGCAGCGGCGGGGTATTTTAGTTAATATCATTATATTTAAAACCGTGGTTCTCAACCTGTGGTTGAGTAACATTAACAATAACATTTCAGTAATGAAAGGTAAAAAGAAAGCGTATCTGCCATATTTTAGCCACCTCAAAAGTCGGTTGTAGTAATAATTTAAAGCTTCTCGCGTACCACTTGAAAAACCCCCGCGTACCACTAGTGGTACGCGTACCACAGGTTGAGAACCATTGCTTTGAAACGAACAAATATAAGGTTACTAAGAAACTGGATTGATTCGTCGTTGAAAATAGGTCTCGCTCACGCGAATACTACCTGTTCTTGTAGGAGTCATTCGCGAGTTATAGAAAGTTATTTTTGACTTATTTTCTGGCATAAATCCGGTGAAACATAAAAAAAAAATATGTCGTTATTGTCCCTCCATTAATCCAATTGGCTGTTTCTTTGATTCTGTTATCACAGGTTATTGCTCCACTCCTTCTAACCTAAGCTAAGGTAAGCGGACTATCAATAAACAGATCAGAATATTAATGTTGAGGCAATAACAAGATAGTACCAATATACATAGAGTATGATAGACAAAAGCTATTGAAATCCAAAATATCGTTGCCGGTGTTACATTTTATCGATATGTCTATGAGAATCAATTTACAGCGTCAACTGGTAAAAAAATGTTTTGCTGCTCGTGTTAGATTTCTCGAAGCCATAAGCAGCATTTCCTGGATTAGACTGACTGAAACTAACATAATTCAAAAAAGAAGGCCCAATGGAAACCATCTACATCTGTCCCAATACCCTCTACATTTCAACTGAAGTCACACATTGGGCGATTATATATAAATAAATTGAGAACTAGTTGGAAATTAAATTAGTTTTTTATAGCTACAGTCAGAATATTCAATTATTCCAAAAAAAGCTTTCATTCCAAATGTTTTCATTCGACAGTCCTGCATATTTCAAATCGCTATGTTTGGGCAGTTTTTGTGTTCGTTTCTTCTTCACGACCTTTTTGTCAACGCGACGATTATAGTTGAAATTGAGCTCCAGTGTCAAAATAGTATGTACCCATATATAATAGGTAATAAGCTTAAAAAATTACCATGGATTCTTTTTTAAGATGTAGCAGAATCTGTCCACGACATCTCTGAGGGTCGATCTTAAAACAAACGAATCGCGATATTCAAGTGAAATTGAAGGCGCCTCGTTTTCTGAATTGTTCGATGGTTCTAAGATATCAATGTCGTTCTGCAATAAACAGCACAAGGCAGGTTTATTTTTATTTTTTAAATCAATGATACAAAAATTACGAGAAGGAAGTAAGAACACAGTTTTAATAGAGGAATGGAAGCCGATGAGAACCAAAGCTGGTATCAAGCAGCGATGATTGAAAGTTAAAAAATCTTAAAGTGAAAAGTAAAATCGCAGCGCCTTTCTTTGTAAACCACAACGCGACCTAACAACACTTGAATATTGATAAATTCTGTGTTAGATAGGCAATCCAATGAACCCAAACCCAATAAAATGACTAACGTTAGTCGTGCATATAATAACAATAGAGCGATTCTCAAATATACAAACAGGAAAGCCAAAGCGAAGCAGTAGCCTACCTTACCTTATATACAATACCTTACCTAGTCTACGGTACGGTCAAAAACCTCAAATCCGAGACAGACAAGTAGAACGAATTTGTGTCGGGTGGGGCCGAAATTATAGAAGAAGGATATTGGCCAAAATATAACAATAATGTGTTTTCAACGCGTATTTACCTGAAAGAAGAATAGCTTTGGTTTTCCATCTAGAGAAGGAACTTTGGCAGGCGTGAAGGAATCGATAACATATTGCAGCATATCGAGGTCGCCGTTCACTTTTTCTGAATATTTGCACCAACAATGTTTAGACATTTTATAGAATGCCGTTCGTATGAATTAGGCAGCAAATTCTGGGTAAATTACTGTTTCCAAAGCATTCAGAAATATTTTGAAAAATGAAAGTGCCTTCTAGTGGGTTCAATCATCTTTAAGTACTCAAAATGTAAATCGGTTGGTCTATTAATTTTGGAGAGCAGCCACTCCTTTACAACAACAGTAAATTTAGCAGACCAGACTCATAGACAACAGTTGTTTTTGTGATGAAAAATAAGCAACTGACTGACTATGAAACGAACCTGTATCGAAAATGAAACACACGAAGCAGACGTGCGACGTAAAGGTTTGCTTTGATATCTTCTCAATATCCTCACCTTGAAGGTTTATATTATATCTCACATCTACGTCGTAGTTTGCGCCGTTAAAGTAATTTCGGAGAACATCTGCATAACGTGCATAAATTTAGGCATCTAATATATTCAAGAAACTTAGCACAATACAAATGGACAATAGGACAATGCTCAAATATATGGACACCAAGATCACGCTTTTGCTGGTAGCTGAACACCGAGTATGCTAATAAGATCAGGGGGTGAGCGTAAAATGTTCCAATGTGTACTAAGAAGTGTCCCCGTGAACTAAAACAAAACGTTAATATCTGGGTTAATTAAGTATCGCGTCTCACTGGAAGTTTGAACAGAAAATGAAAGGAATAAACTTGAAAGAGTTCAGGTATTGAACTTCGATTAGTCCAGGGGTGGCCAACCTATGGCGCATGCGCCAAACGTGGCGCATTGTATGATTAGAAGTGGCGCATTGCATCTTTAACCCTTTTCATGCCAAAATTGTTAATTGCACTTGGCTTCTCCACGCCAAGCCGTTTTTTTGCGATTTACATGGTGACTTTTGATTGTACCTAAAATCTATTCTCCTTACTCCACGTCGCCCACTTACGGCTTGTTGGAATTAGAAACAACAGGCGATTATCGACGTTAGCTTTTGGACGGACTTTTTCTAGACTCTCTAAATATCTCTCAATAACCATTGAACAACCAGTTGAATTGACCGAGCCTAAAAAATTTATTATAAATCAACCCACAACATGCTGAAAATGACCCCTAAATACCACCTTTTTCATCCAAACTTCAAATGACCGTTGTCAACAAAAGCGAAGCGTAAAATCGTTGCTGTGACGCAAGTACTAATCTCGAAGAAGCCTGGAGTAAAATCACGCGACGCTAGGCCAAACAGCTGATTAGCAAAGGCCAATTAGAATCGAGGGTAGAGTAGAGTAGAGTAGATATTGATACAGAAGAACTGAGAAAATTTGCCCAGGGTTTTATATGTCGTTTCGGAACGACATAAAGATGTGAACAAACATTTTCTGCCATAAAACTAATTAAAAGCAAAGCGAGGTCAAGACTTACAGATTTAAATTTGAAGAATGCACTGCTCCTCTCAGTAACAAACTTAACTCCAAGAATAAAAAAACTGGCGAAAGTAAAACAGCAGCAAAAGTCTCATAAAGGCGGTACTTAAAAATAAAATTGATCAGTTTCATTTATTATACTTCCTTGCTTAATTTCTATTCATGTGAAGTTGTAAATTGTAAAAACTACATATACGTGTGTATATATGTGTGTGTGTTATAAATTTATATAATTTCAACAAGAAGCGGACATTAGGCGTGGGAATACCCGTACAAGAGATTTACGGCGCATCTGAAACATTATGTTTAAAACGTGGCGCATGGTATGTGAAAGGTTGGCCACCCCTGGATTAGTCCAATGATTGCAAATAAAAGTTAGAAAAGAAAACAGTTACAAAACGACCCATAGGTCTGCTTCGTATCCAATAAAAATGGCAAAGACGTAAAAGACCATTTAATAGATGAAACTCACCGACGAATCGAGAATAAACGCCATTGTTGAGAACGATTAGACAAAAGCCACGATGGTCAGTATCTGGTAGACTGAAAATATAAAATTGGAAACTTAACAATTGTATTGGTTTTGTCTACATATTAAATTTTACAAATAAACGGACAAATCATATGTTTTCAGCTATTTGGAGTAAAAATATTCATTGACTCTTAGCTTTTAAAAATAGTTCGGTACCGGATCTCGAACATGGGTTAAAGAAAAATTGATTTCAATTTCAGATCACGTGACAAACTTGCAAGTTTTGTTTGAATATGTCGTGTTAAATAGGGTTTCGATTTTGTTCATGTGAACATTTTTGTTCCGTTTTTTTTACAGCATTCATCACCGACTCCTGGAATATTCGAAATATTACACCAACTTCATAATGAAATGTTTAATTCTGACTTCATGTTCAAAGCCACACATGTCCCCAAGCATCTTTTAGTTCCGGATATACTTTTGAATCAATTCACCTTTTACTACGGGTGATATTTGCCACGTCAGTGGGTACATAAAATTATGAACAAAATTAATATTAGCACAGCAAGCCATAAACACGCACAATTCCACGCTCTTATTCATTATAGTGTCCGTGTGCCTTCCTTGTCCATCTCTTATTTTGCTCAGAGATCAATCTGCTTTATTTCTGCGTGAGTACCCTTGGTTTGTGATTTTCATCAAAAATATATGATTACAATGTTTAAGCTCTTACTTGTACATTTCCTTGTTTATTTCCGTGGTTACGATCGGTGGAGGTTTCACACTGAAATAAAGTAAAACAAAATAATGGTACACACTCAAATAAATGAGTGTTGTACATGTGGATTCATACCAAGATCAATTCCATGAATTAAATTTATTTTCCCCGGAAAGCCCAATATTATGATATGGAGCAAGATAAAGATTATATGGAATTATCATAATGAATATAAAAAACAGAATGAGATTTCATGATTTGGGATATACGTCAAGACAAATTAACCAAATGGCGGCCTCTCCAGTTTCAGGTTTTTTCTTTTACCGATTTTGGCCCCACATTTTAAATTTCTTAAAACTGATATTTTACCAAAATATATGTTATAAGTTTATATTTTCATGAAAATACTCACAGCCGCTCCTTAAATACCGCATTTCTCTTTTTTTCGCGTTGTTGCAAAATGATACGTCTTTTCCGTGTATCCTCATTCACTTCTCGAGTAATCGGGTCTGTGATTTCGGGAAATTCCAACGCAAACCCTTTCACGTCAGTTTGATCCGTGTCAATGTTGCCGTCGACAACTATCTCTGGGTTTTCTGAAATAAATAAGCAATGCTCAAATATATGGACACAAAAGCGGAAACAAAATATTTTTCCCAGGGTTTCCCCACAAATCATTCTGAACGAATCCGAAATTGTGTACCATCATAACTTACTAGTACCGATACCCGGACTGCCCTCGCCTAAACAGGTCCTATGACAATGATGATTCATTTGTCTTGTCCAACGTGAATAAAAATGATTTAACTCATAACTGTGGTATCAAATCATTTACAGCACAGTAGTACCTAGTCTACAGTGCGTCACCATTATCGGAAAACTTCCGATTTTTGTGAAGCAAGATTCCGCAAAATCTAAATGGAAGACTTTTGTCACGCTTGGCGGATTTAAAACCGTCTTCTCGCGAATAAAAAATAATACAGTGGGATGAAACATTTGATCTTATAGGATTCATAGAAAATTTAGAAATAGATAAAATATTAGTTTCCTACAGAAAAGTTAATTCTTCAAACATTGAAAAATTCAAAGAAGTTTGTCCAGTAGTTAAAAAATAGAAACGAATATTCAAATTATTAAGACTAACAACAAGAATTCTAACAACAGCATAATTTTATATCGTTTTGTAGGTTCATTTCGTATTCAATAAGAGTCAGAGTTATTATTTGTCATGCAAGAAAAGACACTTAACATGCAGGTCTCTATAATGAACATAGGAAGGTCGCTTTCCCTCCAACAGACATAAAACCCGCAATAGGCAACGCTGGCCAGTTTTCAGCAAGTTTTTTCATTTACCAGAAAAACAAATCGGATATTTCAGAAAGTGTGTAACGCTATCCGCAAGATGAAGCACAAGTTGCTAAAGCTAACTAAGCATGATATTTCAATCCTCAACCGGTGCACGCTGCTGTTTTATTCAAAGTAGAGTGTATTGCATAAAAAATATTTACCGTTCGACTCAAATTCAGGAGATCGTTTAGGGCTTGATTCTAGTTGCTCCCGTACAGGTTCCTGTTGTACATTATTAATTTGTTGAGAATCATCTAAATAAATACTTTGCATTATTTTAAATAGCAAGTGTTATTTATTTAAAAATAGGAAGTGTTACCTCTAACACATAAAATTTTGTCTGTCGACCACTGAATCACTAATTAGCTACATGTGGTCCAATTAGATTTGAGACAATGTAGCTGTCCAACGTTCTGTTGGATTACTGAAATAAGTAAGCAAATGTCTTTTGCTGCTTTCCTCTTAACGGAAGGAAATATTTATTCAAATAACCGGAGCTCATCGAAATTTCTAATATTCAGAGTTCTTAGCAATTTTGTTCGTTTGCCGAACGCCAAGGACAAATCGAAAAGAAATGCATTTCAGAATAGTGTATGAACGTTATCCGATAGATGGAGAACAAGTTCCATTAATTCTATAACATTATACACAGTTCTAAAAACGCGTTATATCGCTCAAAATATTCACCTTTTGACCCTGTTTCAGAAGATCTGGGGTGCGCTACAGGTTGTCTCAGTACAGGTTCCTTTTCCCCCGTCGTAGATATGTCATCTGAATAGATAGAATAACGAATGAACTACCAAACAATTGATTGAAAGGAAAGAGCCCGTAGTTGATCTTTTTAAATACAAGAAAGCGATGCTCAAATATATGGACACGTAGTAGTACCGCTATACAGTCTTTCGCAGTACCGTAGTCGCAGTGTTCACGATTTCGCTCTGCAACAAAATCGCTGTGCGAACTCACTGCGAAGACGGAATCGCCACAAGGAGCGCTTATTTTGTAATTTTAAAGACATCATCGCACACAACAAACATATGTTTTATAGTTCACAGGAATTTCTGAAATAAATAAAAGTAGTAGCTTCTAGCAAAAAATAAAATCTCCCACCACTGAAAATTTCGAATCATTTGGTCCAGTGATCAAAGAGAAAGCGATTCTTAAAGAATGATAAGAGGAAGAATTCTAACAAGAACAACAACACAACAAACCATTCGATTCATATATGATTTTTGTTTTGTTTGGGGGGGGGGGGGGGGGGGGGTACATGATAACTAGTAGATTGGTCTGACGATAGAGTAAGGATTAGGATTAGATTTGGATTGTTTGGTCGAATGGTTTAAATTAAATGAATGTCATAAACCAAAGATGTCCGATCAACAGTCAAGTCAGTTCATCAACAATCAATTCTTAGGAAAAATAGAACAAAAACTTAACCAATGTGAAAGAATTCCCGTTAAATTGAATATGCCAACAACTTGCAGGTTGTTGTAATAACCTATTAGTTCGCAAAGATATTTACCGAATGACGCTGATGGTTGTTGCGTTACAGGGGATTCCGTCCTAGCTATATTATCAACCCCCATGTGTCTGTCATCTGTATAAAATAAATATTAATTATTTAACAAATATCTTGTTATCTTGTTGTTATTTATCAAATATCTACATGATAACTAGTAGATTGGTCTGACGATAGAGTAATGATTAGGATTATATTTGGATTGTTTGGTCGAATGGTTTAAATTAAATGAATGTCATAAACCAAAGATGTCCGATCAACAGTCAAGTCAGTTCATCAACAATCAATTCTTAGGAAAAATAGAACAAAAACTTAACCAATGTGAAAGAATTCCCGTTAAATTGAATATGCCAACAACTTGCAGGTTGTTGTAATAACCTATTAGTTCGCAAAGATATTTACCGAATGACGCTGATGGTTGTTGCGTTACAGGGGATTCCGTCCTAGCTATATTATCAACCCCCATGTGTCTGTCATCTGTATAAAATAAATATTAATTATTTAACAAATATCTTGTTATCTTGTTGTTATTTATCAAATATCTACATGATAACTAGTAGATTGGTCTGACGATAGAGTAATGATTAGGATTAGATTTGGATTGTTTGGTCGAATGGTTTACATTAAATGAATGTCATAAACCAAAGATGTCCAATCAACAGTCAAGTCAGTTCATCAACAATCAATTCTTAAGAAAAATAGAACAAAAACTTAACCAATGTGAAAGAATTCCCGTTAAATTGAAGTTGCCCACAACTTGCAGGTTGTTGTAATAACCTATTAGTTCGCAAAGATATTTACCGAATGACGCTGATGGTTGTTGCGTTACAGGGGATTCCGTCCTAGCTATATTATCAACCCCCATGTGTCTGTCATCTGTATAAAATAAATATTAATTATTTAACAAATATCTTGTCCTAATTTTTTGTTATCGCAGTTTGTTAGAGTTTTTACTTGCCATTATCAGGTTATTCATAATTCTGACATTAGTCTTTTGAATACTGACGCTTGTAGTTTGGCCTATAATAGAGAAGTTACTAGTCACAACTGATGCGCTAAGTGTTACATTTATTGGGCTCATGGTGTTGCCGGTTAGCAGAGACCGTGAACTATTACACTGACAATCCAAAAAGCAGAAAAAAAGAGAGACTACTGAATTCCTCTCGGCAGGGTAGTTTTTTCAAAAAGGTGGCATCTTCCACCATTGAGGTACACATATCTGAATATTGGCAATTACAATAATTTTTATAGGTTACCTGTCATTAAATCATACTGTTGCGATGGACAACATCGTGGTTTTATTGGAACAAAACATGCAAAGCCAACAACATCCTTAATAAAATACCAATAAAATATTAAAATTATATTGTGCTAGGTAATTTCCATCACACGCTCTAGTAGTCAATCAGAGTTAGTAGTTCAAGTTACTCATGCATTTGTGTCGCTCATATAAATATGCCGGTTGCCTCATGAGTTCATCGTCATTGGGAGACATCGTTGATTTGAAACGGTGCGATACCTGAGCGGTTAAATCTTTGTTGACATGGCGATTGCAGTTTAAAAACAAATCACACACCCACGCGGGGGCGTGTCGAACTTTCTGCTGCCCAGGATGAGTTTCTGCTAATGATGCCCCTTATACCAAATTTCAAAAATATTTTAAACAAATTTTAGATAGTTGTTATAAGTGAGAATAAATTAATTGAAGCTAGGGATGCCACTTTTGGATTTACGAATCGCATCTATCCGAATCGATTCGAATCAGATTTACGCGATTCGGAAAAAGAGAGCGATTTACCAAAAAAAAAACATTAAACGTTAGTTAAATCGTTGTTTTTGGCGGCTTTAAATCTGCCGAATGCGTTTATGCGCACTCCCAAATAACACCAAATTACCGGACTGAAAAAAAAAACATTGAACGTTTGTTAATCGTTGTTTTCGGCGGCGTTAAAACTGCCGAATGCGTTTATGCGGCACTCCAAATGACAGCAAATTACGGGACGGAAATGAATGAAAATAAATTTTTCGTGATTGACATTTTTACTTATCTGCCGTCATTTGTTTCAAGTTCGACACAACACTCTTTTACGCATCACTCGAGATAATGTGTGGCGTAATTTCCACCAAACTGCGAGTTCAGTTTTCCATTGAATAGCTTAAGTTTCTATTATGCGCGAATTTAAATGGATTGTATACCTGAAAATTCGTGATTGCGCTGCGACCAAGTGCTACCGACGTCTAGACTCTCTAGATCATAGGTTCTCAAAGTGCTCCGTACGGAGCCCCAGGGCTCCGCGAGAGAAACCTAGGGGCTCCGTGAGCTATCCGATTACTTTTTAAAATAATGACTAGTTTTGTAACTGTTCAAAGAAACAATAACAGCTTTGATAAAATTTGACAACATTATAGCCTCGAAATATGGCAAAGAGGCGGAATCGAAAAATGACATTATTTATAAGGTGGAGCGCAGCCAGGATTCTCAAGAGGTGGGGATTTGAATCGGAAATTTCCGCGCAACATTCTTTGCGATTATAAAAAACGGATAACGAGATTTCTGTTGCGTAAAATATTCAATGTGTGGCCGATGCGAGCATTTAAAGTGTCTCGTCGTAATAATTCAATTGTACTCATAGTTACTCAAGTTTCATTCGAGATTACTATTAGGATTACTAAAATGAAGGAATACTATTCTAAAATAACATAAAATACGTGATAAACTGCCACCTATGAATAAATTGGAGTCGTATTTTTGCGATCTTGGAATTTGTCAAACTTGATTTGTTCTTTTGCACTCGAGATTATTATTAAGCAAGATATCGCCGTTAAAAAAATCACAAGATCTGGGCAAAATACGACTTCCGAAAATGTCAAAAGGGAAAAGATTCAACCCCTAATTTATTAATATGTTTGTCAAGTGTCAAATTTACAGGTTTAGTAAGAGTATATATAATTCATCTTTAAAATTTTAATTTATTTATGACTTGCATTAACCCCATTAAAAAAGGTTTAGCCTTTAAATTAAGTTAAGTACTTTCAACTTACTCAGGAATATTTATCGGAAAGCTACAATTTTAACATTTCTTTTGGGGCTCCGCAACACCAAAAGTTTGAGAACCCCTGCTCTAGATAATATTTAATTTTGATCGAAATTTAATTTAAACCTCGTTCTGAGTGAAATATTTCGCGTACACTTGAAGAGAACTATTACTGAATGAATTCATCGGCCGGCAATGTTAATCGACAATCATGTCTCTCATCCTAAAATATATATTTATTTTGTTTGCGTTTGTCAGGCTTCCACTCGAGTGACGGTAAACGAAATCAGGGGGACATAATGTAATAGTACATACACGTCTTTTTTCAGCTGTCGGGTGAACGGTTGTTTTTCTCGAAATCAATTTAATTTAATCTTGGTTAATTTAAATCGTCTCCAAGCATATTCTTGCAAAACGCAAGCATTTCCAATTTAAAGTAATTCAGATGCAATTAGAATGTTTTTGTCGTACTACTCTATGATGCTAGCATAAATATGAAATATTGTACTGAAATTTGAAGATAAAGAATCGGTAATAAGGCCGGCCTCAATTCAATATAACAAGAAGTGAAATACCACAGTCACATATACTGGTGTAGGACTAGGGAAAGCAGTGCTGTTACTGTGTTTATGACATAACAGTGCAACTGTTCCCTGCTTTTTTTCTCATATAAATTCCATCAAATTGCCTCAGTCCTGATACAAGTAGGTCTAACACAATAATAACTCAGTATTGTAAGACTCACAGATAAGTTGCAACAGCAAGTTTTTCGTCAATGCATTTATTGGTGATATCTATGAATTACATCTTTTTTATCATGATGGAAATAAGTGTGGCTTATTCACTGAAAACCCCTTATCATCCTTGCTATATAGCGTATTCCATTTTTAAGTTTTTCTCCTCTAGATTTGTTTTTTTTTTACTTTGAGCAAACATACGCATACAATAAAAAAAAGCTCAATGAAATCAGATTCGGAAAGATTCGATTCGAAAATTTTTGATTCGAGATTCGATTCGAAAAAAATGTATCCAGAAGTGGCAACCATAATTGAAGCACAAGTAAGAGTAGAATTTTTGTATATTATTATTATTTAAATTGAACATCAAAATAAGCAACAAACTCACGCCTGTAACGTGTTGGCAGGGGCGGCTGACCCTTTGGCCAACCTCTAGATACGCCTCCGTCACTACGTCGCCCAGTGAGAACTAAAATGGCCTTGTTCAGAGCGAAAGGTGTGAATAAATGTAATGTGAAAATGCAAACGCTAAATTTGGGCAACAAAAAAGAACTTAACGCCCGTTTCAGCTAATAAACTGAGACATGCAGAAAGCAAAGTGTAATTATTTAATAAATCTCACAAAACCTGTGTATAACATTCGGAAAAGGTGGAAAAAAATTAAAATTATTTTACGATACCTTATGACAATGATAGGTACAGTTGCAAGGACAGTGCTTGTCCATCGTACGACGTTCTTTAAACTAAATCCGAAGCTTTATTTTGTTTTAGAATTGGGAGGAATCCTACAATGACTTGAGTGTTACCTAAAATAAGAAAGTCAAATTATTGACTGATCTGAAGTTAATGTCTGATCTGAAGTTTGGCAACTATGGACGGATGTTTCTCTGAGCATGGGCTTGCTTGTTTATTTTGGTAACATTGGAAATGAGCAACGAATCAACCGTGGTCTAACAATTGAACTTTTTGACGCTGCTCAGACGCCTTTTTCACTCGTACAGATTTCCAAGCATGATTTTAAATCTTGGCTCGCTTTTGTGGTCTTGTTAGCAATCTGTCAGTTTTTAGTTGTATAATTAGGTATAAATTAAATAACTCGACGGACATTTTGTCTTCCGAGTAATTTTAGTTCAGTAGCTCTAATCAAAAATTGAGTTCCGATAGACGAGCCTAAAATTAGCTATCGATACTTTTACATGACACGTGGTTAAATATTTTGAATCCAATGATGGATGAACAAACATGATAACCCGTTTAAGCGCCAACTCCCGAGAACACTCTCAAAATTGGTAAAGGTTTGGGAAAACATCCAATGTCTTTCGGAACTCGGATTTTTATATTTTTGTTGTTAGAATCAGACAATTTTCGATTGGAACAAAAAGATGTTTACCAACACCAAAATCTTTATTAGAGTTAAATTGTGAATATTTAAAATACATTTTTTTGCGCTGTGCAATAACAAAAATTCATTTTTAATCTTATTGAAATAAAAAAATTAGATGCGTTATATATCGTGTCCATGGCAAATTTCCAACGAAATTAAGAAAATCTGCTTTTCTTTAAGTCTTTGGTTGAGGTGGTCTCTTCACGCCAGGCTCTAAATGAATTATTTCTGCAATAAACAAGGAGTCGCATCCAAATTTGCACTAAATATCCTTGCTGATATTGCGAAAAAAACAGAAAAATGTGTACTCACCTCAATATAGTCTAGTCTAGTCATATGCCTCCAAGATGATTCAACGATATTATTAATGAAGTGTAGGTGGTACAAGCATATCCCATCTCTTTAGTTAGGTTTGAATTTTATTAAACTTTGCCTTGTTTTCTTTGTATTAACCTATTGAGTAAACAGCTAGACGCTTTCGCAAACAGGTAGTATGTACAAGTGCCGAAATAATATACCTCACGTGTAATAATTTACACAGTACATAGCACGCGGCGTGGTTGCAGTTATACTTCTTATAACTTCAATATAATAGCATACAAGAGTAAAACAAATAAACCTGGAGTAGTATACTACAAGACAAGTCAATTATCCCATTAATACGTTTGCAGTGCCGATAAGTGATATCTTATAGCTGGACTCGTACCTTAAAAATGGGTAATGAAGCTTCAAAAGGTGAGTGAGTTTTTTAACTCTTTGAACCCTGAAAGCCGCTATAGCGGCTTTCCCGAGAAAGTCTTCTGACGCTGAAAGCCGCTTTAGCGGCTTCCGCATCCCGTAAGAGGTATGCAACTTTGAAACCTCATATCTTGCGAACCATTTATTATATTTAGACACGTTTTACACCGTGTGAAAGATAATCTACAGGACTAAGTATAATTTTAAAATTGAAATAAAATATTGTGATCATCTTATGAAAATTGGCAAAATTAAAAAACATAAAAAAATTCTGAAAATTGCTCAAATCTAATTGACAAAACTTCAATTTGTTTTCGATTAAACCTGGTACATTATCGAAAAAATTTGTAGAATTTGAAGATAGCTTTCCAGTGATACCATTAGATTGAACTTATGTTGCACCATTCAAATTTTAGAAGCACATTTATTCGTGATTTTGTTTGTCGTAAGATCGAGGCGACGTCAAGGTGACGTAAATAACGACCGAACACATTTACGCTGATACGCAGCGACGTTAAGCAATTACGTTGGCACGTTTACGTTTCATACGAGAAACACTTTTCCTCGCATGCTCGTAAAGTCATTTACTTGAGCTCGTACTCGTGAAGCGACTAACGACTTGTAAACGATACACGGGAAAATTTACGCATTACATCCAGCCTCAAAATCTGTTCGACTAAAATACACAATACGCAGTGTTATTGCCGTTTTGATTGCATAAAGATATGAAAAATACGAATAACAAAAATAAGGATTTCTAAAAACGGAATGATGGAACATATCGATGGATGCATTGTTTAGCGCCATTGCTGAGTTTTATTGTGCCATATTTTCTTGGACAAAGCTGTCGTTTAAAATTCATTGTAAATATAGAGATATCAGGAATGTAGCGTATATGCAGTAATTTCGAAAATCTAATGAGGCCGCAAAATGTAAAACACTGAACAGGTGAGCTACTGGTGCCACCATGTCTTCCGTGTACCCGTTATCAGTTTTTTTTTATTCAATCTTCATGATATCCAAAGGTGAATAATTAGCCTTGATGTTTACGGCGGAACCTCATAAATGCATGAGGATCAAATATTTCGTTTTGACCATTCATTTCCGTCCCATATCCAAATAGTAAACGTATATGAAATGACCTTTATATTCTAGCAATTTTACTATGTTCGATCAAAATTCGTCTGAAAGGGTTTTATCTGCGGCCGAGGATATGATACTGATGCAATGATGACACAATCTGAACTCAAGCTGTGAACGACCAGATGTGCAATTGCGCAATATATCTCACGCAAAGAGTTACGCACTAATCGTCGCGTGAACGTTATCACGACAATGTCGTCGTCGCCCTTTGCGTCGTGACGCAAACTTGGCGTCAAAATAGTTGATCAATTTTGTTCGCAAACCATTTGAATCGTTAGTACAAATTCTGCAATAAAATGAGTTATGCGTATGTTAAGAAAGTCATCCGTATATTCTCCGAAAGGTAATTTTGTATACTTTTCAAAATTTTACTTATATTGATGATACATTTCTAAAAATGTATTAAACATTACCCAAATACAAAAAAATAGTAGATAGGGCTAAAAATAGGCTTACACATCTCATCAAAACATCTCGTGAAAAATAATGCCAGGTAAAAATAAAAGACTAGATAGGCTTTTATATGACATATTACAGACCATCTGATATCTGATGGTTTAGAAGTTATTTTGATTGAAGTTAGGGATATTACAATTTTTTAACGCGTCAAATCGATGCGACGCCGTGGGAGGTCAGGGTGAGAGAGTAGCATCGTTCTGGGGATTCAGAGTTCAAAGAGTTAAGATAAGATTAACTGAGAAAATTTTCTCGTCACTAGTTCGTTTCAGCAATTTAACTTAGTAATAAAATGTTTTTGTCAAAATATTGCAACTAAATGCCATTTACAAAATTCTATTTTATTTATCTATGCGGTTTTATTCACGGGAATATGCAAGGTGTACATTGCTTTGATTAGAATCGTTAGTGAAAAACATGAGAATCCGCGTCACAATCGTCAGCTTCAGGTGCCTGTGGTTGTATTAGTATATTAGATAGGAAACTTCGTAACGGGTTCAGATTCATAATATTAGTTGATATCTAATCAATGCTGATGAAAAAGCGATGGGTATTTAAAAAGCATAAGTGGTGAAATTAACGAGATACGGACAAGTTCAATTGTGTTACGTAAATAATTTTAGTTTTTTCAATGTCGGTACATTTGTCTATCGCATTTCAACTCTTCTGTGCAACTAGATTGCCACTATAGAACGGCGTGCATCAAATTTGGCGTCATTATGGATCAGTAGTTGCTATATCGGCCTAATCGATAGATATCCAGAATGCAAACCTAGCTAGCATTCCAAACTTCAGTAACCCCAGTAAATGGCCTGCGACAGCTCTTTCAGCAATCCTCTTGCCAGTCTCACGTACGATCGTGACTACGATTGTTCAGTAAATTTTACTAACATTTGATTGGCACCAAGGCTAACGGATTGTAACTTTACAGCAAGGAAGGATGAAAAGGAAAAGCTTGAGCGTGAAAATGAAAAGCTTGAGCGTGAAAATGAAGAATATAAACGGCAAATTGCCATTGATGATGCAAATCGTAGGCGCGAGGAAGAAGAGCGTAAACAGCAAATTGTCATTAAAGAGGAAGAGCGCATGCTGCATGAAAAGGAGAAGCGTGAGCGTGAAAATGAAGAGCATAAACGGCAAATTGCCATTGATGATGCAAATCGTAAGCGCGAGGAAGAAAAGATGAAGCACAAGGAAGATATGGAGAGAAGGGACAAGACAATTGCTATAGCCGAGTTGAAGCTACAGAGAGAAATTGAAAATGGCCGCAACAATGAAACTGTAATGCGAGAATTCGGCAATCTTTACGAGAAACATAGCAATTATTGGTAAGCACACAAACTTTTACACACATAGTTTCATGATGATCAATTTTGGAGACAGTGGAAAACTATTTTCTATTATAAGAAACTATCAGGTGTTGAAGTTTTGGTGCACTCTACAAATAATTTCATATACATAAGAACACGTTTCTGGACAAATTGAAAATATTTCCCATTCAATTGATTGCACGTTTTAATTACAGTGATGAAGCGGGGTTGCCAGCAAGTGAAGCAGTGGAGAGTTTTGGAAGTATTTTCGGTGTCCTCATGGAAAAATTAAAATTCAAGTGAGCACAATTATGTACCTAGGGTGTTCATTGGGTTAAGAAGGAAAGATTGTGATTGTCAAAATATAACTTCCATTTTAATTTATCCACAAAAGCAGTGCTGAGATACCAAACTTTCCATCTACATACACTCTCTGTGGTTGCGGGTACATGAGTCGCCCACGATTTAAAATTAAAAAAAAAAAAAAAATTCAATGACTGAGCAAACAGAGAATTTTCCTCCAAACGCTCTTTAGCTAAACCCAAAAATGTGATTAACTTTTAATTTTCTTATCAACTATTTTTTCAGTTCTGACGACCTTGCGGAATAATTGCCTGCACGGATCACAACATATGACACTCATGCTGCGACAGAAATATTAAAAATATTTTTATAATTCAGTTGACGATTTATTTAGTAAATATAACAGAGTTCCATGGTTATTTAATATAATAATTTACCTTATATGACTGATTTTTTGCGATTTCGTTCACGGGAATAGGTAAGGTGTACATTGCTTAATTAAAATGGTCAGTGGAAGAGTCCGCGCATATCGAACCAACTTCGTACGCTTGTACTGGTTATAATAGTAAGTTAGACGGAAAAATCGAAACAGGGGCAGATTCAAATTTTTAAATTGATAAATTTATCAATTTCTTTTTTAATTTTGATTTAGTGACTGATGTTTCTGATTTTAGTGCGTGTAGATCTGAGACGTTATTGTCAATAGCACTATTATACGGTTGAGTTGAAAACAAGAAAATTAATTCAGTGATATATAAATAAAGTTGAAGGAAATATATACAATGTACAAAAAATTGATTTGATATATTTCCTAAGCCTATTAAATGGTTGGCTCATTCTTGACATTTATTCTCTCAATTGGTATCTATTGATACTTCTGTCGCAAAGACAAACTTATAAAAAGCTCTTAGCCAGTCCGAGGTTGCCTTTAACTATTCTCCGTCTTTTTTTTACTCTCAGTTGCTTAGAGAAAACTTAACGAGCATTTCAAAATAAACTAATATTTTACGCGCTGACATGAAAAATAAATTGTTACATTTGCTTGAATCAGTGTTCGACAAGCTGTGGCACGAGGGCCAACAACGAAAAATTTCAATATATAACTATATTTTTATAAATTACATATAACATATAATAAGTTATCACCCTATATTCAAGTTATTATTAGTTTTGTTTTAAAAGCTTATCAAAATATGACCTTTTCCGTGCAATATTATTCATTGCGATACGTAGGCGAGGGTAATAGCTAGTGCAGGCAAAGAAACATTGCTCACGGTGCAGCACCAAACCAATTATTTCAAAGCGTCTAGCTGTTTATTCAATAGGTTAATAAATGGATAACAGGGCAAAGTCCAATACAAACTAAACCAGACTAAAGAGACGAGATATGTTGGTACCTTGTATTATAAAAACTTTTTTATCATTAGCGCGATCGATGACAAATAATGGCTAATGAGTTTGTACAATAATAACGTTTGTTCCATATTGAGCTGTTTACCTATTCTTTGCTTTATTGTGGCCCGCATAAAATGCGAAATTAAATTTTGTTGCTCGAGACGCTGACAACCTTGGACCACCCCGAACTAGTACATCAGTGATCATTACTGTTAAAACCCATAGGCGTAACAAACCCCCGAAAAAAAGTCAGTTTATGTTTTTGGAAAGAAGATTTTGCTGTAGAGCAGTAAGACACAAATTTGTACTTATTTTCAACACCATTTTGCTCTATTCGTAAGCGATTCAACCACCTTAATTGGCTTACTATTACTCCTTCCTTCGAACGAACGACCAGATATTGATTAAATTTGACATCGAAGTAACACATGTGGACAGAAAGGAGTGCGTAAGCGTCGTATTGAAAAAATTTTGTGCTGGTACGTTCTAGATAAGGTCTTTTATGAATTAAAATTGTTTGAATATCCTGTTACTGTTTTCGATGTGAGATTTTAATCCAACTTATCAAATGTTTCGCAATAATGGGATGGATAATAATCTGTTATTGGACACGGATTGAACCTATGAATCGTTTCGTTATTACGTTGTTGTTAGAATTTTTCTTCTCATCCCACACATAAAAATTACTTTTCTCATTTACAAATGCAGTCATGTCCAACACAAGTGCTTTCTAGGGCCATAAATCATGTCGCCGCTATACTGAGGGTCGCACATTGTATATTCGGCTTCACACCATGAAATTCGAATCAACTTTAAAACAAAATTTCAAGCAATAATATACATGGCATAAAATATCGAAAAAAAACTGATCGAGCAATTTTTCTTTCCAATCAGTGCGAAACATGCTTTTGAAAGTCATTGTTCAACTTTTTAATATCAACGGGCCGTTTTGATACCACACAACGTAACTGGGTTGTCAAATTGTCTGTTCAAATTATAGGACTTTGAGCTCGAAACAGATTTGTGGCCTATTGAGCAAACAGCGTTGTCTTCACCTTTTTCAAAGAAGTACAACTTTTCTAAAATTTCCGATTTTCATCCTCACATTGGCTCTTTTCTTTCCAGTCATACCGGTAGAGTTGTTTTGTGGTTTATTTTTAGACGACTAAAATTAAATTGAATAACCTTCGACGAAAAGCACAACCGGATGTGACTAACTATCGATTACTTCACAATGGATGGAAAACTCATTGTCATAATCGCCACTGACGTAACACGATTGAGTGGCCTCCTGCAAAACTATGTTTTTCTTATGGCGTAGCCGCTTGAAATAAGAACCCCGAATCTCGTAAGATTTGAAATTATACTTGGAAGTTTTATGGTAAATATGTTTATACGTCCGTATTTGCATAATAGCTTCATGTGGGCCGCATGAATCCTTCCTGCCGGACCATGCGGCCGCGGGTTAGACATGTCTGCACATGGACTAATTGCCTTGAAATTTTCAGTCGCTAAAGCTATTAACTTTATTTGTTCCTAAATTCTCTGTTAGACCTGATGCTTCATTTAAAATGCGCTGTATAATTTTTAATTATGAAAACAGGTTTTTATGAAATCGTGACGGCTGATACCGTTAGTCCACTGTGACAAATTGCTTACCCGTACTACGGCGTTTTGGATTTCGTATTCTTATATTTCAGCATTGTTCTCTTGTTCCTTTATTATTGATTTGGTGCTGCATCATAATCACTGATTTTGCTTGCACTCGCTATGCTGTATAATTTGTGATTATGAAACACGTTTTATGACATCGTGGTGGTGGGTGCCGTTAGTCCACTAAGACAGATTGCTTACCCGTACTACGCGTTTGCAATTTCGTATCCATACATTTGTGCATCGCGCCCGTGTTCGTTCAGCACAAGTGCCGAGATAAAATACTTGTAACTATGCGCGTAATAATTTACTCAGTACGCGGCGCCTCATTATACTGCAATATTACAGCAAACGAGAGTAAAACAAATGAAGCCTGAAGTAATATAAATCAAGACAAGCCAATTATCACACTAATACGTTTGCAATGCCGATAAGTGATATCTAATAGCTGAACCCGTAACTCGAAAATGGGTAATAAAGCGTCAAAAGGTGAGTGAGTCTCGTAGAATATGATTTATTGCATAAGATAGGATTTACATATTTATTCCGAGGAAAGCCCATAAGCCCATGGCGAACCAAGGCCTCTTGTCTGGTTGCCAGTCCATGGGCGCCATTCGCCAAACTTCTTTATCGTTTAACGTGATTTTTTGAAAAAAATAACGGGAAGTGGAAATATCCCATCATCATATGTTCTTGTCATATATACACCTAATAATAGAACTTTCTATCTATTTTGTACAGAAAAACGATGGATCCGGTAAGAAAAATATCAAAAAACATGGTAATTTGTTTGCGCAGCATTTTTAATTAATAGTTAGATAAAACTTCTAAAACCATGACTCATAGAACTTTGAATTGTATTTTAAACTTGAAAGTAATTTCCAAATTTTACCAGAAATTTCATTTCAACGCTTTCATTGTTCGGAAGTATTATCTTTAATCAGGAAATAATTGTTAATGTATTGCCAGATAGATCGAGTAACAACGTCTTAAATCATAGACTATTGAGACACACTTATGTTATGAATATAAACTTATTAAAATTATAGGTTTGCCACAAATGTGGCAAAATGCAAGGACGCTAAGCTTTATCGTGGATACAGATTAATTATGTAATAAACTGAAATTTACGCTTATTGAATCGCGAAATTCATATTCGGACATCTATTTCTGTTATTTTATATGTCATATTTCGGCGCTCCAGAATATGGCGGACACGGTAGTATGTGTATCAGGTTAGGCCATAATTTCATTCCAATTTTTTCCTTATTTTTGTTTTATTATGAGTTCGGGGACTAGCCAAGCCAAGTGACACATACTTCGTTTCGGTGTCCGCCATCCTGGTTCACATACTTTGGGAGTAGCCAATTTTTATAATTTTAGGTGTTAGATGTATTGACATTCTGCTCAATACAACAACAAATTTTGATTTGAAGTTGTGATATATGCAAGCAACTTCTCAACATGATTTATATAAATATGATACACATGATGTCCATAATGTCCCTTTACTATTTCAATTTTGTAATGAAGTCAGTTATCAATATATCTCAACCAGGTTTGTTGTTTTTCAATCAGTAATTGTTTAAGTATTTTACTTCATTTCATACCAAAACGGTATGGATATGAGGTATAGATAAATTACCTTTGCAATTTCAAAATTTTTTAAGACTTTATGGGCACGCTATAAAACTCGCACGATTTAATGTTTATACTCACATTCACGTGCGACACCCACTATAATTACAGCGGATAATGATGAACTGTGGACCTTATTTCTGAGTTCTGGCATTATTCCAGATTAACTCATCTGCATGCTACCTAGTCTAAAACAAAATTTCTTCCATTTCATAATTCTACAGACCGGTCTGCAGTCATTCAATAAAAGCTTAGAAATATTCGAAATTAGACTGGACATGTCGATACTAAAACTTAATGTCGGCTAATTCTGGGTGTGGAACAGCAGTGAATATGTACAGAATAATAAAAATTTGACGAGTAAAAAGTTGGCGTTTATAAAAAGTGTGAAAACTCGCTACTCACAAGGTTTTGACGTTTTAGATTCGATCTCCGGGTAGTTTAAAGTTTGGACTCTCTTATCAAAGGAATTCATAGATACGATTCCAACCATATTTTCTCCTTGTATAATTATAATGCTGACTAATTTTACTTGATTACCTTTTTATTTGTTATACTGTGAATTCATATGTTTTAATTAAAGGATTTCTTTTATTATTGATTAAGATTTTCAAAATCATGACATGCATGCAACTGTGAAACATTTATACAAATATAGCAAGCAAAAACAACGTACTAAAAGACTTCAATCATATTTCACATTTGAATATCATAATAAATTCAGATAACTCAAGGTGTCACTAGAAATCATGTGGATGAAATATCAGATTTTTCAAAGGATTCAAAGAAACTTTAGGAATAAATAAGTAATAGCCTTCTAGCAAATAATACAATCTTTAACCGCTGAAAAGTTCAAAACAAAGTCCACTTCTTGTAACATTCTTCAAAAGACGTGAAATTCTAAATGTGTTTTTCAAGTAAGAACAATGCTACAAGTGAAAATATCGTAACATACTCAAAAACCCACACCACACTGAATTTAGTAGAATTAAGCAAGAATCTCGCTTGTCTTTTTGCAAAAGTAAGTAAGAGTCATTTTTGCTCAAGTTTTTCATTTGATATTTTGCCACAAGTTTCAAATTTCACACAAAACGTATCTGCTCTGTTCTACCTGGTTGAAAATGTATTGATATACGCTTGCCAAACTTTCTGTAGTCATGACATACACGTTCGTACGGGTTGAATGTTGCCGTCCATTTTGTGGATATCCAGTGTAAAATTTCAAACCGCTGAGTGATGTCACAGTTCCGTTGCGGAAAAGTAGAATCCCATTCTGGAAGGTAATATTTCTTAGTAGCAGCATTTAGTATTGTATAAAAGTTCGTCAATTAAAGCTTCTTTGATGCCATATTGATATCTAACACATAGGGTACTGAACTAAAACCCTGATCCATCTAGACTAGATACAGGGTGATCCAAGATTGCGAGATCGGAGGGCTGCAAAAACTTTTGAGGCGGTCTCGCGGGCTGCAGTCGAAAAAAAAAACCCGAAAGTGATCAAAAATCGGGAGTTTATTCACTTTAAAGATATTTAAAAATGGGGGTTTATCGTTTTATTCAGTTTTTTTTTCTTCAAGGAACTGTATGAAGCCATTGGTCTTTTTTAATTTGCTTGCCGAGGATTATCGTGGTATTTTCGTAACTTTTCTCGTGTTTGGTTTTGGAATGTCGCTCAACATTATATTCTTTTGTGACAGATATTACTTGAAACACACATCATACACTGTGGTTTAGGGTGGTTGTGGGTAAGGAGACGTGTTATCTCTAGTTTACCTCGGTCACCCTTTTTCTACACTCATTGTATGATGAATTGTTATATTTGAAAAACTTTACTACTTGTAGAGTGCGCAGATTTAGTGCTACCGTCAAAAAACAATCAAGTGCGTCTAAGATAGGTTAGGACCTCGGACCCAAATAAAAAAAAAGCTGGATCGGTCACATGGCCAACGCTTGACACATGGGCCCGCAGTTTGGACCACCTTGATCTACAACAAGAGTGTGCAGCCTTTAATAGAGGAGGGCCAGATAAAATACACGGGTGAAACCGCGGGTCACACTTTTATTCAACATAGGCTGTCCAGTAGTTACAGGCGCGCAAATGTTGGTTATTGATCTTATGACTTGCTTGTTGGCACAAGCTAGCTGTTGAGAAATTGTAAAGTCATAGGCACTGATAAGAAATGGTCGTAGGCATAGATGAATTGAACTCAGGTATACGCTTCGCAACGCAAAGGGATTGGAATCACTCACACGTACAAAATTAATTCAATTGAAATTTCGTTTTGCGGACCACACTTTCAAAATTGGCACTTCTCCGCGGACCGCAAAATTTTTTCTTGAGAGCCACATTTGGGCTGTGGGTTGCACACCCTTGACCTGAAAACACGCCAGCGATCACCAATGTACACAGAAATAAATTTTCGAGCTGGAAAGAAACAGCCGACGCTTCTCATGTATGAGTGAAAGCCGATTGCAACAATTTATCTAATATCTCATCATTCCCGATTCTAATTGTTCACAATCACAGACAAAATTTTCATAAAAAACGATAGTTTGGCGAAATACCGACACTTCGCACAGGACTTACGATGGGGTCGTATGTCATGCCAAGCCAAAATCCTTTATGTCCTTTCCCATTCATCTTGTTGTTACGTATGTATGCTATGACCTTGTCCATATGAACTTGGCTGTATATATTTGCCAGTTTCCCACCTATCTGTTGGCATTTGGCGACTGCTGATGCTTTTCGGACCTCCACAGATGCTAAAGGTATAAATATTCTTCCGCCATAGCGCACAATATCTGTAATTCAAATAAGAAGAAGTTGTTAAATCATATAAAAATTGTATCTACTTGTGTCATCGGGCATTCACATATCCGGTCAATGATGGCGATTCATTGTGCTTGTCGTGTGGATTGCTCTGGTATAAATTCTAATTAACGGAAATAAGACGAAAATTTCAAAATAAATTTGGTGTTTTTGTTTTGAAATTCACTAGTCTATCGTCAAAATAACGATTTTGCAAAACCTAGAGCCTGATTCGCCCAGGACTGAAGCTATTTTTCAATGGGTATTATTGCGTCGGGTTTACTGGTATTATAATGTTTCACCTCCCCCTTGAGTTTCCTAAAGTGTTGTTAAATTTAATTTAAACTTGACCACTTAAATTTAAATTATAATTATGACGTCATGATACATCTTACATATTCATGATGTCATAACCGATTCCACAAGGCCAAATGACATCTTTTTCATATAGGGGCCATATAAATGCATAACTTATACTTATAGGATCTCTCATCGTCTAACTGTGGCCCTTCCTAAACCCCATAATATTTCTTTGGTTCCTAAAACGCTACAATATTAAATTATCATTATTTACATTATCAATATCAAAACGCAAATTATATTACAAACCTCGTTCAGCGAACCCAGGGGGAATAGTCGCAACCACTGCGGGAATCATGGTTGTTTGTTCTTCTGATTTCGCTGTTGTACTTTCTAGCCATTCATTCATGGTTTCGTTCATTTCTGCTCGTAGCTGTTCCATTGCTGAACGCAAATGATAGTTAATTATGAGGTAAATCCAGATCCCATTAGATTAGAAACCCGAACGACATAAGACTACAAGAGAGCTACGCCCAAATATATGGACACGTCTGTTCGCAGTACAGTATACGGTTTACCGTACCGTCAGATCACAGTCTACAAATATATTCACACCAAGCGAAGCAGTACATGGCGTCCGATGTCCGCAGAACGTTCGGTGACGTCATGGCAAACAAAAACAAATCTCACAGAGATAACAGAAATATTTGAAATAAATAAAAGTAATAGCCTTCTGGAGAAAAATTTCATCTTTAACCACTAAAAATTTCAAAGCAAGTGGTCCAGTGATCAAAGAGAAAAGCAGTTTTTTAATATTTCCACTAGGTGTCAAATAACCACAAGAACAACACAAGAGAGCAATGCTCAAATATATGGACACGCAGAACAATTCCCCAAAAATCATATGCGGTGACCAACGACCAACATACCGGCGGTGACTTACCAGTACCTGTATCGGGGTACCGAGACGGTACAGGGACTGTCATAGATATTTTAGGTCCTGTGACAATTGAAACATCAGTTGAAATATCTCGTGATATGAGTCAATTATGTACCGTATTATCGGATCAGGTACCGAACCACAGTCAAACATTTCACATAAAAACGTTACTAAATAACATGCGTCAACTTAACACCAGCCGAATCGGGGTACAATTTTTGGTACAGTGACTGTCATAGCCGTTTAGGGCTGATGGACAATTCGACTACACGGACAACTCACCAGGCCTAGGGTGGTGTAGCCAGTCTGCGGACAATTTCATTCAAACCGCTATAAAACAAAAACCAATATATCTAACCCGTTAATTTATTCACCGTGGGTGCATCGGCGGCATTTATTCTACACGCTAAACCTCGTATTAACTTTCTACGACAAAGGGTTGAAGCTATACAAATCCCCAAAGTACGGCCCTCGAAAGACGTATTTGCGACCGAACGACCTGTGTGCGACCACGGATTTCAAGCCTTGATCATCGTTTATGCTGCGTCGAGACTATCGCATACGCAGCCATACAGCAATCAAACAGACAAAACACGGTGGTCGCAAATTGGTTGACAATTGTTGGTCTTGTGACAGCGTGAAAACATTGGGCTTCTAATTGCATTTCTGACCGTCATATATTTCAAGAACACGGTTATTTCGAACAAAACTCGTTAAATTATAAACAAAGCACCACATCACAGCAATCAAACAGACGAAAACACGGTGGCCGCAAATTGGTTGACAAAGATATTATCGACGTATCGGAAATGCACACCCCCTATTCCCCCTCCTTCAAATGTAGAAACGCGAAACTTTCAAATATGGTTAAAAGAAACACAACTCTACCCACCTGCCAAGTTTCATCTTTTTATTTCTCATATTTGTATGGATTTTCAAGCTTTTGACAGCGACGAGTTAGTTCAGTGTCACCGCGCTGTGTTACGGTACCAGAACTTCTCTATCTTTAGAAGGTCCTGTCTTGTGACAGCGTGAATTGAAATTGCAAGATGGTCCGTTGGACACAAAATGGCGTCCGATACTCCTAGAACGTTTAGTGACGTAATAGCAAACAAAAACAAATCTTACAGAGCTAACAGAAATATTTGAAATAAATAAAGTAATAGCCTAATAAATAAAAGTAATAACAACATAATATTGAAACGATCGTTATGTCCACTACGTGTCCAATAATGTGATATATGGTGACTCAGGAAGTAGTTAACTTGGGACCTACTGCTTATAAATCTCTACAATAATTTGCTAGTGTGTATATAAAGCGATGGTTTAAATATATTTGCGAAGCAATTTATATTTCAGCTTCATCTAATCTTTGCGCACATTTGGAGCATGTACTCGACATAATATGACAGTGGCGTATCCAGGATATTATATGAGGGAGGGATTAGGTGACGCTGTCATTGGAATGATTTGTTTTGAAAGAATAAAGAGCTCTGATCCGCGGTTGATTTGGGAGTTATAAAAATCGGTCTTAGCGATTTAGATTAAAACAAACATAAAATTATGCGCCTTTTTTGAACTAAATCCTGACAGCGTTTGCTCTTCGTGTAGTCATCGAGTAGAAATTTTATTCATGCTCTTAAGAAAAAAATGTTGTTTCGAGAGATGTAAAGTCAAGGAAAAGTTCAATCTACTCCGTGGCTTTCTTGCTGTTTTTATTAGACTTTTATTATTTTTAAACAAAAATTGTTGATTCGAAATCGGGGAACCGAATAAAAATAGATTTCATATTCGTTTGACTTAGTGCTTTAAAGGCTAGTGCTTGTTGCTGTATTGTTTTTAACCCGATGGTCTGAGATAAGTAACTGAGTAGCCAGGCGATTTGTAAAATCAAATTTGTAGCAAAACTGATAGTTCAGGCAAACGAGTAAAAACCCCAATCTGAGCAATGACAGTGCGCCATATGATCCGTAAAATACAGTTGTTCAAAAATAGTGTTCCACTCTTCTTATTGTAAACGGTTTTTATATTAATTACTCTTAAATTTCGAACGGGTGAAAATTTATATCACGTTTAATGTATCCTAGATTGTGTCTGTGTTACCAAGATTGTCAAAGGAAAAGTTATGACTATTGGAGATTGCAAGGTAAATGTACCATTTATTACGACACGAGTTTCAAATAGGCGATGAATAACCCGCTCTGTAGCGAGCAAGCTAAAAAATTCGACTCATAGACGAATATTTACTGATTCGTTGTCTAAAATTGAGGGCTATAACGTGATTTTTTGAAAAAAATAACGGGAAGTGGAAATATCCCATCATCATATATATGTTCTTGTCATATATACACCTAATAATAGAACTTTCTATCTATTTTGTACAGAAAAACGATGGATCCGGTAAGAAAAATATCAAAAAACTTGGTAATTTGTTTGCGCAGCATTTTTTAATTAATAGTTAGATAAAACTTCTAAAACCATGACTCATAGAACTTTGAATTGTATTTTAAACTTGGAAGTAATTTCCAAATTTTACCAGAAATTTCATTTCAACGCTTTCATTGTTCGGAAGTATTATCTACAATCAGGAAATAATTGTTAATGTATTGCCAGATAGATCGAGTAACAACGTCTTAAATCATAGACTATTGAGACACACTTATGTTATGAATATAAACTTATTAAAATTATAGGTTTGCCACAAATGTGGCAAAATGCAAGGACGCTAAGCTTTATCGTGGATACAGATTAATTATGTAATAAACTGAAATTTACGCTTATTGAATCGCGAAATTCATATTCGGACATCTATTTCTGTTATTTTATATGTCATATTTCGGCGCTCCAGAATATGGCGGACACGGTAGTATGTGTATCAGGTTAGGCCATAATTTCATTCCAATTTTTTCCTTATTTTTGTTTTATTATGAGTTCGGGGACTAGCCAAGCCAAGTGACACATACTTCGTTTCGGTGTCCGCCATCCTGGTTCACATACTTTGGGAGTAGCCAATTTTTATAATTTTAGGTGTTAGATGTATTGACATTCTGCTCAATACGACAACAAATTTTGATTTGAAGTTGTGATATATGCAAACAACTTCTCAACATGATTTATATAAATATGATACACATGATGTCCATAATGTCCCTTTACTATTTCAATTTTGTAATGAAGTCAGTTATCAATATATCTCAACCAGGTTTGTTGTTTTTCAATCAGTAATTGTTTAAGTATTTTACTTCATTTCATACCAAAACGGTATGGATATGAGGTATAGATAAATTCCCTTTGCAATTTCAAAAATTTTTAAGACTTTATGGGCACCCTATAAAACTCGCACGATTTAATGTTTATACTCACATTCACGTGCGACACCCACTATAATTACAGTGGATAATGATGAACTGTGGACCCTATTTCTGAGTTCTGGCATTTTTCAAGATTAACTCATCTGTATGCTACCTAGTCTAAAAAAAAATTTCTTCCATTTCATAATTCTACAGACCGGTCTGCAGTCATTCAATAAAAGCTTAGAAATATTCGAAATTAGACTGGACATGTCGTTACTAAAACTTAATGTCGGCTAATTCTGGATGTGGAACAGCAGTGAATATGTACAGAATAATAAAAATTTGACGAGTAAAAAGTTGGCGTTTATAAAAAGTGTGAAAACTCGCTACTCACAAGGTTTTGACGTTTTAGATTCGATCTCCGGGTAGTTTAAAGTTTGGACTCTCTTATCAAAGGAATTCATAGATACGATTCCAACCATATTTTCTCCTTGTATAATTATAATGCTGACTAATTTTACTTGATTACCTTTTTATTTGTTATACTGTGAATTCATATGTTTTAATTAAAGGATTTCTTTTATTATTGATTAAGATTTTCAAAATCATGACATGCATGCAACTGTAAAACATTTATACAAATATAGCAAGCAAAAACAACGTACTAAAAGACTTCAATCATATTTCACATTTGAATATCATAATAAATTCAGATAACTCAAGGTGTCACTAGAAATCATGTGGATGAAATATCAGATTTTTCAAAGGATTCAAAGAAACTTTAGGAATAAATAAGTAATAGCCTTCTAGCAAATAATACAATCTTTAACCGCTGAAAAGTTCAAAACAAAGTCCACTTCTTGTAACATTCTTCAAAAGACGTGAAATTCTATATGTGTTTTTCAAGTAAGAACAATGCTACAAGTGAAAATATCGTAGCATACTCAAAAACCCACACCGCACTGAATTTAGTAGAATTAAGCAAGAATCTCGCTTGTCTTTTTGCAAAAGTAAGTAAGAGTCATTTCTGCTCAAGTTTTTCATTTGATATTTTGCCACAAGTTTCAAATTTCACACAAAACGTATCTGCTCTGTTCTACCTGGTTGAAAATGTATTGATATACGCTTGCCAAACTTTCTGTAGTCATGACATACACGTTCGTACGGGTTGAATGTTGCCGTCCATTTTGTGGATATCCAGTGTAAAATTTCAAACCGCTGAGTGATGTCACAGTTCCGTTGCGGAAAAGTAGAATCCCATTCTGGAAGGTAATATTTCTTAGTAGCAGCATTTAGTATTGTATAAAAGTTCGTCAATTAAAGCTTCTTTGATGCCATATTGGCATCTAACACATAGGGTACTGAACTAAAACCCTGATCCATCTAGATTCTAGATACAGGGTGATCCAAGATTGCGAGATCGAAGGGCCGCAAAAACTTTTGAGGCGGTCTCGCGGGCTGCAGTCGAAAACAAAACCCGAAAGTGATCAAAAATCGGGAGTTTATTCACTTTAAAGATATTTAAAAATGGGGGTTTATCGTTTTATTCATTTTTTTTTTCTTCAAGGAAACTGTATGAAGCCATTGGTCTTTTTAAATTTGCTTGCCGAGGATTATCGTGGTATTTTCGTAACTTTTCTCGTGTTTGGTTTTGGAATGTCGCTCAACATTATATTCTTTTGTGACATATATTACTTGAAACACACACCAGACACTGTGGTTTAGGGTGGTTGTGGGTAAGGAGACGTGTTATCTCTAGTTTACCTCGGTCACCCTTTTTCTACACTCATTGTATGATGAATTGTTATATTTGAAAAACTTTACTACTTGTAGAGTGCGCAGATTTAGTGCTACCGTCAAAAAACAACCAAGTGCGTCTAAGATAGGTTAGGACCTCGGACCCAAATAAAAAAAAGCTGGATCGGTCACATGGCCAACGCTTGACACATGGGCCCGCAGTTTGGACCACCTTGATCTACAACAAGAGTGTGCAGCCTTTAATAGAGGAGGGCCAGATAAAATACAAGGGTGAAACCGCGGGTCACACTTTTATTCAACATAGGCTGTCCAGTAGTTACAGGCGCGCAAATGTTGGTTATTGATCTTATGACTTGCTTGTTGGCACAAGCTAGCTGTTGAGAAATTGTAAAGTCATAGGCACTGATAAGAAATGGTCGTAGGCATAGATGAATTGAACTCAGGTATACGCTTCGCAACGCAAAGGGATTGGAATCACTCACACGTACAAAATTAATTCAATTGAAATTTCGTTTTGCGGACCACACATTCAAAATTGGCACTTCTCCGCGGACCGCAAAATTTTTTCTTGAGAGCCACATTTGGGCTGTGGGTTGCACACCCTTGACCTAAAATCACGCCAGCGATCACCAATGTACACAGAAATGAATTTTCGAGCTGGAAAGAAACAGCCGACGCTTCTCATGTATGAGTGAAAGCCGATTGTAACAATTTATCTAATATCTCATCATTCCCGATTCTAATTGTTCACAATCACAGATAAAATTTTCATAAAAAACGATAGTTTGGCGAAATACCGACACTTCGCACAGGACTTACGATGGGGTCGTATGTCATGCCAAGCCAAAATCCTTTATGTCCTTTCCCATTCATCTTGTTGTTACGTATGTATGCTATGACCTTGTCCATATGAACTTGGCTGTATATATTTGCCAGTTTCCCACCTATCTGTTGGCATTTGGCGACTGCTGATGCTTTTCGGACCTCCACAGATGCTAAAGGTATAAATATTCTTCCGCCATAGCGCACAATATCTGTAATTCAAATAAGAAGAAGTTGTTAAATCATATAAAAATTGTATCTACTTGTGTCATCGGCGATGGCGATTCATTGTGCTTGTCGTGTGGATTGCTCTGGTATAAATTCTAATTAACGGAAATAAGACGAACATTTCAAAATAAATTTGGTGTTTTTGTTTTGAAATTCACTAGTCTATCGTCAAAATAACGATTTTGCAAAACCTAGAGCCTGATTCGCCCAGGACTGAAGCTATTTTTCAATGGGTATTATTGCGTCGGGTTTACTGGTATTATAATGTTTCACCTCCCCCTTGAGTTTCCTAAAGTGTTGTTAAATTTAATTTAAACTTGACCACTTAAATTTAAATTATAATTATGACGTCATGATACATGTTACATATTCATGATGTCATAACCGATTCCACAAGGCCAAATGACATCTTTTTCATATAGGGGCCCTATAAATGCATAACTTATACTTATAGGATCTCTCATCGTCTAACTGTGGCCCTTCCTAAACTCCATAATATTTCTTTGGTTCCTAAAACGCTACAATATTAAATTATCATTATTTACATTATCAATATCAAAACGCAAATTATATTACAAACCTCGTTCAGCGAACCCAGGGGGAATAGTCGCAACCACTGCGGGAATCATGATTGTTTGTTCTTCTGATTTCGCTGTTGTACTTTCTAGCCATTCATTCATGGTTTCGTTCATTTCTGCTCGTAGCTGTTCCATTGCTGAACGCAAATGATAGTTAATTATGAAGTAAATCCAGATCCCATTAGATTAGAAACACGAACGACATAAGACTTAAATACAAGAGAGCTACGCCCAAATATATGGACACGTCTGTTCGCAGTACAGTATACGGTTTACCGTACCGTCAGATCCCAGTCTACAAATATATTCACACCAAGCGAAGCAGTACATGGCGTCCGATGTCCGCAGAACGTTCGGTGACGTCATGGAAAACAAAAACAAATCTCACAGAGATAACAGAAATATTTGAAAAAAATGAAAGTAATAGCCTTCTGGAGAAAAATTCCATCTTTAACCACTAAAAATTTCAAAGCAAGTGGTTCAGTGATCAAAGAGAAAAGCGGTTTTTTAATATTTCCACTAGGTGTCCAAAAAGTGTCAAAGAACAACATAACAACAAAACGATCGTTATGTCCACTAAACGTGTCCAATAACTAAAATGTAATTACATAAAACTCCATTTCCAATTTTTATTATACAGTGTGGAGTTCCAAATATTTTGTGGCAAATGTATAAACAAGCCTGTAGGCGCCCAGGATCTCGGCTAATAGTTGAGCCCCGCACTTAAGCAACTCGTTGCCATCCTCAGAAACTCAGATCTATAACGGCAGCGTGATCAAGTGAACGGGTTACCAAAACTGCAAGTTCATTTTTAAGCGCTGCGAGTTTCGTAGACATTCTTGCGTGAATTGTAGCTGAAAATTAAAATCATGCTCACCAAAATTACTAAGGCTTGCCTAGTTTATGGAGTATCGAGACGAAAGTCGACTTGTTCGAAAGAGTATTTTTCTCTGCGGAAGGTAACGTTCTTGGAATTTCAATTTTCGACTTGGTTGACAAGAAAACAGCGATACATTGTAAAAAAATATTGAAAATTTCACAACAATCAGCGCACTTTTTTTTCATTGTTGCCATGGAAACAAAACTTCAATCCGGACTTATGAAACACACATTATGGGTGACAAGATAGCTCAGGTGTGAAATTGCATCTAGATTGGTCCCAGCCGTTAAGATCCTAGCTAGAGCTTGGACACACAGACATAACGACCGATAATAAGGGTCCCCAATAGCGGAGATCCAATGAAATATCATTACGGTATTTACCTTTATTGACTTTTTGATTAATCAGGGCTTCTAGTGTATCATAATTAACGTCCCCTTGCGATCCTTTGGGTCCAGGTGGGCCTGAATCTCCTTTGGGGCCTTTCTTGCCCGGAATGGTCTGCACTTCACCTCTGGGAACATAAGTAAATCAATCAAATGGTATTAATTAGCCATTAAGGAAAAGCATAATAAAATGAAAGCAAAAATTAATATGAAATATTTGTATCTATTCATTCCTTTGTCCGGGATGCGCAGGATAACCGCGAAATGATATAATTATCATCGGAGCCTCGCAATGAATATTAGAAAAATATTTATGGATACAAACTTACCACAAAACAAACACTTTTAGGCGAGAACTGCTTTTTTTATGTGTTTTCACAACTTTGTTCAATACTGACCCCGACTAAGTATGGAATGAACAGGATTATTTAATTTTGGTGTTGTTGGTTAGGTGTCCTTAAAACTAGAGTCGCAGGTCAAGCTGCGTCCGAAATCAAGTTAATCACTGGGCTAAGTTTCACGAATTAATAATTGAATACATATATGAAATAGTCCACAAACATTGCCACAAAACAGCCGTTTCCGAGAGTTTTGGGGTCAATCGGAAATCGCAGCAAAGGTCATGGGCATCACAAGGTAGGGACCGAATTTTGTTTACTGCAATCAGAAAAGTCTAAAGGATTTTTGTCTTTCAGACAGTATTACATCATATCAATTTAAAGTCAATTCTCTCTTTTCACGAGTATTCCCACGGGAGACGCAAGTCGATACGAATTGTCCACCAATTTTGCCACTACGTATAAATTCGTTATATGACTCGAGTTTCCCCAGCACTGTTTAGATCATTCCGCCATTCTTCCCACACACTTATGTTATTATTCTTAATATCATGTTACCATATTATTATTATTGTATTGACACGTAGTGGACATAACGATCGTTTCAATATTATGTTGTTGTTGTTGTTCTTTGACGCGTTTTTAAAAAGTCGCTTTTCTCTTTGATTACTGGACTAATTGCTTTGAAATTTTCAGTGGTTGAAGATGAAATTTTTCTCCAGAAGGCTATTACTTTTATTTATTTCAAATATTTCTGTTAGCTCTGTAAGATTTGTTTTTGTTTGCTATGACGTCACTAAACGTTCTAGGAGTATCGGACGCCATTTTGTGTCCAACGGACCATCTTGCAATTTCAATTCACGCTGTCACAAGACAGGAGTTCTGGTACCGTAACACAGCGCGGTGACACTGAACTAACTCGTAGCTGTCAAAAGCTTGAAAATCCATACAAATATGAGAAATAAAAAGATAAAACTTGGCAGGTGGGTAGAGTTGTGTTTCTTTTAACCATATTTGAAAGTTTCGCGTTTCTACATTTGAAGGAGGGGGAATAGGGGGTGTGCATTTCCGATACGTCGATAATATCTTTGTCAACCAATTTACGGCCACCGTGTTTTCGTCTGTTTGATTGCTGTGATGTGGTGCTTTGTTTATAATTTAACGAGTTTTGTTCGAAATAACCGTGTTCTTGAAATATATGACGGTCAGAAATGCAATTAGAAGCCCAATGTTTTCACGCTGTCACAAGACCAACAATTGTCAACCAATTTGCGACCACCGTGTTTTGTCTGTTTGATTGCTGTATGGCTGCGTATGCGATAGTCTCGACGCAGCATAAACGATGATCAAGGCTTGAAATCCGTGGTCGCACACTGGTCGGTCGGTGGCAAATACGTCTTTCGAGTGCCGTACTTTGGGGATTTGTATAGCTTCAACCCTTTGTCGTAGAAAGTTAATACGAGGTTTAGCGTGTAGAATAAATGCCGCCAATGCACCCACGGTGAAAAAATTAACGGGTTAGATATATTGGTTTTCGTTTTATAGCGGTTTGAATGAAATTGTCCGCAGACTGGCTACACCACCCTAGGTCTGGTGAGTTGTCCGTGTAGTCGAATTGTCCATCAGCCCTAAACGGCTATGACAGTCACTGTACCAAAAATTGTACCCCGATTCGGCTGGTGTTTAGTTGACGCATGTTATTTAGTAACGTTTTTATCTGAAATGTTTGACTGTGGTTCGGTACCTGATCCGATAATACGGTACATAATTGACTCATATCACGAGATATTTCAACTGATGTTTCAATTGTCACAGGACCTAAAATATCTATGACAGTCCCTGTACCGTCACGGTACCTCGATACAGGTACTGGTAAGTCACCGCCGGTATGTTAGTCGTTGGTCACCGCATATGATTTTTGGGGAATTGTTCTGCGTGTCCATATATTTGAGCATTGCTCTCTTGTTCATATTATTTTTAATAAAATACTATTTTATTCTTTATTTTTCAGTTTGCATTATTTTTCTGGAACTATAGGGTGTTCATGAAATCTCGAAATTTTTTAAAAATTGGAAAGGGAATTTATCGACACCATATTCTGTTTTGGCCCTCACAGATGTGTTAAATGAGGTAAAAATACTTTAACAATTACTGATTAATAAACAACAAACCTGGATATATTAAGACTTTACGTATATTTAAATTCCTAACATACCTATTTTCATTATATTGGTTTTCCGCATCCACGTTTTCGAGCTCGAAACAAATCCTCTGTCGTCCAGTCCCACCCGCGACGATGCAAAGTGAGAGAAATAACCCCAATGTTATTATTTGTGATGTCATAGTTATTTTCTTAAAACGAGAGAAACCTGTGATAATAGAAATATCTACGTCATATTCGTTGAATTACTTTATAGTGTTCAATCGTAACTGCAAACTTAGTCTGAAGATATATAAACAGTGTGTTGTGAGGCTAGAGTTCACTTTACCTCCACCAATGTTTTTTTATAAAACACTTTGCGCCTCTGCACGGGACTCTAAACTAAAGGATCCACTGATATATGAAGATAGATATTATTATTTAAATCGACCGCAATCTTTCCAAATCGACAAAGCCTACAATATTTATTAGTCTAGATGAGACGGCGGCATTGCATTCCGAAGCGAGATAATGAAACAACATAGATAGGTCCAACGCTTTAGCTTTCATTCAATATATATATAAACTACAGTGACTCGAATTTCTCTACTATCGATTTTTTCCTTTAACCCTAAAACACCATCGAAGCTTCTTTTGAAATAAAAAAATGAACTGATTTGTAATCATCTTAATTTCTATAATGCCTGAATCCACCCTCCAGATTTCTTCATTTTCAAATATCGCAACATTGCGAATACTGTACCATGTTTACATATATATATATATATATATATATCGCCGGATGAGAACAGAAGAGGCTTAAGTCACATTTTTGGGAAATTTACTTTTTCAATGTTTTGGGGTGCTGAGTCTACAAGATGGTGGTTTTGAAATCTTGAATTTCTCAATAATAAAAATTTTAGCTGGACTTAGAACCATAATATTTTGTAGAAACTAAAAACAGAATGGGACTACGTTCCAATATGATGGGCATAGACATCAGAAATAAAATGTCTGAAACTTACATCTCTAAGAATTTGTTCAGTGCAACTTAGGCCTAGGTCAGAAAATTTCAGAAGTTGTTGAAAACAGATTGGGCAGAAAGTCCTTTGTAGGAAGTAATAAAACAGAAAGGAAGTGTCAAAATAAATTGATTACAAAGATATTCTCATCCACATTGAAATAACCAGAGCTCAGGTCTTTACTAAGTGTGAATATCTAGAAATTCAAAAATAACGAAGTTCAAAATTGTTTTTTGTGCTTTTCTCCAAACTCAAAATTGTGACTTAGGCCTGTTCTGTTCTCATCCGGCGATCCATATGTATATATTTTCCCTCCACATAACCGTATCATTTTGACTTGGGATGTAGATCTTAAAAAATAGAATTTCCGCACACATCAATGTTTAAAATAATTTCACTGACCAACTACGTTTTATTAACTCGATTCTTCGTTCACACGAATTTATATTAGTAGTTTGGTTTACCAAAATCCCCTGAGATCGTTTGTCGGTCATGAACTCATCTTAGTAGGCTCGTATTGAATTCGTTCCTTAGAAATTACCCCGAGTTTAACAGCTGTTATACAAACAACTACAAGACCAGGCATGCGTTTTACAGCAATCAAGTGTGATCAAGCTACCCCCAGCCATATTTGCATCAAGCGCCACTCGCGGCAAAGTTCAATGGCATCACATGGATGGTACTGAACTCTAAAAAGTCTGAAGTATCTTGTCTTTCGTTACGTTAGTTGTTTAAAGCTTGTTGAGGTTTTGTGTTTTGACTGCTCGGAACGCTTTGAAATGATGTATGAAACGTCTAAATACGTAATATTGCAATACGAAAATGTTCTCTTTTGTGTGAAGGCAATGTGGACAAAAACACGTAGCCTTCTCGTAGATTTTAGACACGTGCGCAAACCAACAAAGCGCTTTTGAAACTGATCGAAAACTAAAGTTTGATTACTCGGCAAAGACACCGCCTGGCAATCAATACCATACTTGTCAAACACTTAATTAAGAAGCAATCGCCAAATAGAGCAACTTTGCTTTGTATATTCGATAACTATGCATTTACACTGGTACGAGAATATCGAGCGGAGACCGAAGACTTATCGATCGATTCATGCGCTCTTACTCCATAGTGACATCGTGTGTCCCTTTGCTAATTAATTATTAACTCGCTAATTATACGACATAATTCATCCAAAATCAATATGCTTTTGGTCCGAGATATGATGAATGCGCACTTATGCACATGTAAAATTTGGAAGAGATTCAACTTCGCTTTCGTGAGATATCGACTAACATACTAAAGTGTCTAACAGACAAACACACAAACAGACAAATACATAGACATCAAGATCGATAAGTAACAACTTCTCGTAGACATGCAAAAAATCCGGTTCACGTACCACCTGGTGGGGCTACTGGTTTAGCCTGCTCTTTAGTCTAGTTACTCATGAATGAGAAGATAAGGACTAAGGTTAACTAATCATTTGGATGTAACATGATCAAAACTGCTATAAAAGGAAAATATCATTGGCGCTCGTAACACTGTCACTCAATTGCATTTACTAATACCGGTACCTGCCGACCAGCTGGAAAGATCAAGTACCACATAAATGTTTTACCGATTAATTTTGGCGCTGTTTGGACAATAAATGATCGAGTTATTGATTCTATGGTACCTGCCGACCAGGACAAATTTCACTTTCCAACGTTCGAATTCTAGTCACTCTTGTTGCGAGCCCGGAAAATCTTCACACGACCCACAGTTTGGGAACCACTGAATTGGGAACCACAGCTTCTTTAGTTGACATGCATAATAGATTGGGTCCTAGTCAACCGGTTGTTTTCCAAACTTTTTTTTGGCAGCGGCCCCTTCGGTCAACTTTTTTGACTACTGAACGCTTTACCCCACCCCGCTCTCTAGCTGCCCAAATCGCCATCTGCGCCCCTCCAGTTATTGAAAACGTCCACAAGGGGGCGTTTTCGCCAACATTGGGAACCGCTAGGTTAAAGGTTCTACCGTTAGGTGTGCCGACATGTGACGACGATGAATTCCTTTACACATAGCATTTGAAGGTGATGTAGGTTAACAAAGGATCGGTGGCAGAAAACGTGAATGCACCAGCGCGGTGAGATCTCAACCTACGAAGACTGTTGCACGTGATTATTTGCATAACATACAGTCAGGTAGGATTGGGTTGGGGGGTGCGAGAGGTCACAAGATGGATTCGGAAATTTAAATGTAACGGCTCTTGAAACGGTCTGCGCGTTCGTTAAAACTACCGGCTTTTTCGTGTTATAATAAATTTTTCTGTCTCGTAATAACTACAATAATTCAATATGTCTCTCTATTTTAATTCATTTGTGTTCAAGGTAACTCGCGGTTGTGGCGACTCACGACAAAATAAACTCATTACCTATCTAAAATACCACGCCAATCCGCGGACATAATAAAGTGTGATCAACTGCCCGATTATATTTAGTTTTCATATATATTGCACTCATGCGAATTTGTTGTAGTCATTAGAAAGATCTGGTATAATAGCCAAAAAGGAAATTGAAATTAAGTACAATTAAAATACATTTAAAGT
Organism: Styela clava; assembly: GCF_013122585.1. NCBI lineage: Eukaryota > Metazoa > Chordata > Ascidiacea > Stolidobranchia > Styelidae > Styela > Styela clava. The sequence goes on from NW_024102836.1 coordinate 16,916,741, forward strand.
ATATTAGTAGATGAAAAATACATATTCATCGACACGAAATCTCCGCGGTACGGCTCCTGAGTCAGTCCTCGAGATTACACCAGTCGGTAAAAGAGCCGACTTTTTCAACGGATATGTAATGGTTTTTCTGTTGAATAAAATATTCAATCCATGATCGATATACTTATTTGAAATGGTTGCTTTATTCATTTAATTGTGATAAATTAAATCTGCGATTGCGTCGATAAAATAAAAGCACCACTACTCCAAAATAACACGGTAATCCGAAACCATAAAAATGTCGATTACATTTTGTTTTGATTTGTATTCTTGCCAATTTCACCAATATGAGCTGTCCCTGCAACTCTTACTCCGCTCTATCGCAATGCCGCCACTCGATTAATTTCGAGATATCACCGTTATAGATATAGAATTTATGAGATTTCAATGTCTAAGAAAGTGTTTTTAATCTGTCGCGGTCCACCCCAAAACAAAACTCATGGCGTTTTCCGTTTTATTTTTAGTATTTTATAATGCCACTTTTACAGTAAAGAAATTTTTAGTTACGGATTCACTTCTTTATTCTATCTTTAGCATCTCGTCGCTGATGATTATATAATAAAAACTAACTCGTTTTCCTCATAGGTGTCATGGTTCCATTCGAGAACAAAAAAGTAATTATAATCGTCTTCGCGACACAAGAATATGTCGGATTTAGGGAGAATAAACACCGAAATCAAGATTTTTAGGGTTTAAATAACACGCCACGCTGACGTAAACAATGGAGATTTAAACAAAATGCAATCGCAAACGCCTTATTGACTTTATTTTCCACCGGTCAAGGGCCGGGGAAACGTCCACATGCATAATAACTATTAAAAAATGAACTGCTTTTGAATTTACATAAATTCATTTGCACTTCTCCATTTTGTTTGAAACGTTAGTCAAGCCAAGAAGTCTGTAATCCTTGCTTATTTTTAACACACAGTAAATAGTTTTTGCATTGCTCAATAGTGATGAGGTAAACAATTGATTGAAATTTTACGTGTCTTATGTAAACGTTTAAGCAGAAAATACATTAAAGCATAGGTTTAGTGCTTGTTTAGTTTTACTTAATAATTAGTTTGACTTTGCCAGGTATTGCAAACTGAGCGGAAAAACGAGAATGTATGATGACCAGCCACTATTTGGCTTTATACATTCGACAGTGAATGGCGAAGTTGTACTCCGAAGCGTTCTATGCCTAAAAAATCTGAGCAATGACGCTATGAGACTAACACTCTTATAGCGCCATCTTAATATATAACAACCTGTCCATCACAAAAGCATTTTTTCAAAGTAAAAAAAATATCGCGCGAAGTTTGTAAAATTTTTCAAAGGGGGGCGCGGCTCAAAAAGTTTAAAAACCACTGTGTTATACAAACAACAACAGAACCAGATATGTATTTTACAGCATTCAAGTGTGATCACGCCATCTAATTTACAAAATGTGAAATAGGAGCAAAGGTATGTAATAGCGAAATTATTTTGGAACTGCTGTGATACAAACAACACCATTTTGCAGCATTCAAGTGTGATCGCGCCATGTAATTACTTGGAACATTTACAAATGTCAAATAGGAGTGAAAGCAATGTATCAGCTGCATTGGAAACTCGAACAATTCTACCGCAGTGACGTAGTTATTTTAAAATGAGCCACAAACACGGATGAAAAACAGATGCTACGACTCCTATTCGCTTCAAGCGACAGAAGTTCAATAGCATCATATGGTATAGACCAGGGGTGGACACGGTTTTTGAACCAAGGACCCATCTAGACTGGCGGGCCATGTAAGTGTGACGTAAAAGTTACATTTTATGAACAATGTTTACACTGTTACAAAAGCAAAACTGGAAAACAATGAGCCTCGTGCCAAAGCTAAATCTAATCCCAATCTGTACAAATTCCTTGAGCTATTTTTTTGATAAAACATCAAAATTTGGTTTTAGTTTGGCTGTGGCAGCATCAGGAGGTTTGCCAGATTGAACTACCCAGCAGGCCGGGTTTGCCCAGTTTGGTAAACTGAATTCTTCAAAAGTTTCAAGTATCTTGTATTTCATTTCAGATAATATTACGCGTGATTAAATATAACGCCAATTATCTCGTTCTCGACCAGGACAGAGTAAATCTCGTCAGACAGGACTTCTCAATCATGTCGCGGGCTACGTTCACATGGAGAAATTCATTGCGTCACTTGCGCCTTGCTGAATGAAACGCTTGAATTGCACAACACAATCGCGGATTTCTATTATGAACACACGGGAATTTGCACACACCTTTCGCTAACAGACAAAGGGGTCAAAATTGAGTGTAATATTTTTTTTTTATCTACCTATATATATATATACATTAGTACTTTGGATGACTAAATCCCCTGAGAACGTCTGCGCGTCATGAACTTGTCTACCACCAACGCTTATATGGAATTTGTTTTCTTCGAAATTATTTTGAGACTAAGTGCTGTAATACAAACAACAACATTTTGCATCAACCAAGTGTGATCACGCCATGTAATTACTTAGACCAGTTACGTATGTCAAATAGGAGTGAAAGCAAAAGAAAAAAAAAAGCAAAAGAAAGTAATAGCTGCGTTTGAAACTCTACCTCACCGCAACAACGTAGTTATTTTAAAACAATCCATAAACACTGATGCAAAGCAGCTGCTACGATTCCTATTCGCACCAGGGGCAAAAGTTCGAAGGCATCACGTGGTAGAAACCCAGTTTGGAAAACTGAACTCTAAAGGGTATCTTGTTATTCTTTTCAGACAATATTACGCGCAACAAATTTAACGTTAATTCTCTCGTTTTCATAGCTCATTAATCGGGCTAGAGTTCTCGAACCCAGACAGGGTAAATCCCGTGAGACATAACTGCTCGACCATTTCAGTGTCGTTGGCCACTTTCGCATGAAGAAATTCATTACCAGTCGTAAACATATTAGCAATTACAAAATACATAAAAAACACAAGTTAATTATTCACAAAAAATCGATCAAGTCGATGATTACTGGTTTCTGAGTAGGGCGGGACAAAATACTGTAACACGTAACCTGGACACGACATGACCGCTCAACCATTTCAGTGTCGCTGGCTGCTTTGGCACGGAAAAATTCACTGCGGACCGCAAACAATTAACCAAACCTTAATACAAGCCAACTCTTGATTCACAAAATATATATAAAAAAAGTTAAGTTACTTAAAATCAATCCAGTCAATGATTGCTGGTTTCTGAGCAGGACGAGGCAAAATATTCAAACATTAAAATAGCAGTTTACTACTCGAATATCCGGCATTACGTGGCCGTGAAGCGGCCAAGTTACTTGCGCGTCGCTGAATCAAACTTTTGCATTGCACAACGCACTTGCGGATTGCTAATGAACACGCGGGAGTCTGCACACACATTTGTCTAACAGATAAAGATGTAAAAATTGAATGTAATATTTGCGTTATAGTCTTTTTATTCTTTTAGCGGATATGATATTGTTTTAATTCCTAAATGAGAATATAATGTGCGCCAATGTCGCGACAATTTCAACAACTTTTTAGTAGGCCGTTTTCTAAATTTCGAAGCATCAATACAACAATCTAATAAAATAACTTTTCTAAGATTTTTGATCAGATACATTAAATTGAATATGTAGAGGTAAAATCAGGTAATTTTGTCAGAATTTTTAACGGATCCGCAGTGGCAAAATTTCATTAGTTATATTTGATGCAAATATAACATGGACACGATGAATAAATAGAACATATCTAGGAGCCAGTAGTGAAGATATCGTACAGTGTACATTTTCCCGGTGGCGATAAGAAACCAAAGCCGACACGAAAAATAATAATAGGAATGAAATTGTAGATGAACTGAACAATCACACCAGGTATAATTTGGCCCATATGAAATACTAAAAATTTAAAGTCTACTCACAAACTCATTTCAGCGCGGGCCGCGGTGAGGGGCAAACTCATTTGAACACGGGTCGCGTTTAGGGACTTGCGGGCGGCACGCGGGTTGGGCAGCTTTGCCCTATGATATGAATAGCGATAAGATAACCTCATCATATGGCGAACACATCTTTTATTCAGCTACCACTTCGTGATTGGTTTGGTACGAGTCAGCTAGTTATTGGGTATTAGCACCACCACGTGACGACAAAGAGTTCAACAATTTCGTGCAACTTCACCAACGGTCCTATTGCAAGTGTAAATGCATCAGCGCGGCGGGTAGACTGTTGCACGTGATTATTTGCATAAAATAGTCTAAGCTTCCGATGGAGTTTTTGTGGTCACTTGGTTCTAAGTCTAATGTATTGTGAAGTGTTCATGTAATTTAATATCCATTCACAACGACATTAATTTTTTTCGAATCAGCGGAAAGCATATTATGATGTTATGACACACGTCATTGTTATAGGGTCATCACAAATGACGTAGTAAAGAGAAGGAGCCTCTCATCGTCGAAATCCAGCCATGTCAGTAGGATGTGAAAGATAGTTATAGTGACATTGTTATAGTGCGAATGACACCCTCTATTCGATTACCAGTTCATGCGAGATATGGGAAATAATCACCCAATTGTTGGGTTTGCCGCTACGTGGAACACCCCGTGACGACGATGAGTTTTGCACTTCTCTTACGCATAATTATTTCAGATAGTATTCTGTGCGTATGCAGGTTAATCATTTGCCCAATGGAAAGCATGACTGCGCCAGCACGGAGGTCCATATTGAGTCATAAACATAATTTGTTGATATCCGGACTCAAGTAAGTAACTATGGTTATCGCAACGAGGTGTTTGGTTGTGTTCTATCACGAAGATGGTGTCGGCTCTTCCCTGGCTCTGGCAGTGAGTCAATTTTAACCGCAGAGATCATGCCTTCCACATAGTTACACACACACACCCTCCTTTGGCTGGGCAATTTTCACAGTTTTTCCGAAAAAAAAAATCGCTTTGTATCCGTTTTAACAAGTGATCTCTATCCCGCCCGTATACATCGATGGGTTTAACTTGGCTTTAAACTTTGAGGTAAGTGGCTCCTATTCCCCTCATGTTTTGGACGCTTCAATCTATTTTCCTGAATGTTGTGGAAATATTATCAGCGAAAGTCAATACTAATATGCACAAGTGATCCATACTAGAAAAAAAAACAAAGCTTCTCAATAAAACTGCATATAGAAACTACCAAGACTTTGGAGTACGATCCATCAAAGATTTCTCCAAATAAGTCACTTAACTCTTTGAACCCTGAAAGCCGCTATAGCGGCTTTCCCGAGAAAGTCTTCTGACGCTAAAAGCCGCTTTAGCGGCTTTCGCATCCCGTAAGAGGTATGCAACTTTGAAACCTCATATTTCGCGAACCATATATTATATTTAGACAAGTTTTACATCATGTGAAAGATAATATACAGGACTAGGTATAATTTTAAAATTGAGATAAAATATTGTGATCATCTTATGAAAATTGGCAAAATTAAAAAGCATAAAAAACTTCTGAAAATTGCTCAAATCAAATTGACAAAACTTCAATTTGTTTTTGATTAAACCTAGTACATTATCGACAAAATTTGTAGAATTTGAAGATAGCTTTCCAGTGATACCATTAGATTGAAATTATGTTGCACCATTCAAATTTTAGAAGCATTTTTATTCGTGATTTTGTTTGTCGCAAGATCGAGGCGACGTCAAGGTGACGTAAATAACCACCTAACACATTTACGCCGTTACGCAGCGACGTTAAGCAATTACGTTGGCACGTAGCACGTTTACGTTCCATACGAAAAACACTTTTCCTCGCATGCTCGTAACGTCATTTACTTAACTCTTTGAACTCTGAATCCCCAGAACGACGCTACTCTCTCACCTTGACCTCCCACGCCGTCGCATCGATTTGACGCGTTAAAAAATTGTAATATCTCTAATTTTAAATCAACATAACTTCTAAACCATCAGATATCAGATGGCCTGTGATATGTCATATAAAAGCTTATCTAGTCTTATTTTTAACTGGCAATATTTTTTACGAGATGTTTTGATGAGATGTGTAAGTCTATTTTTAGCCCCATCTATTATTTTTCTGTATTTTGGTAAGATTCAATACCTTTTTTAGAAATGTATCATCAATATCAGTTAAAATTTGAAAAGTATACAAAATTACCTTTCCGGGAATATACGGATGACTTTATTGACATACGCATAACTCATTTTATTGCAGAATTTGTACTATCGATTACAATGGTTAGCGAACAAAATTGATCAACTATTTTGACGCCAAGTTTGCGTAACGACGCAAAGGGCGACGACGACAATGTCGTGATAACGTTTATGCGACGTTTCGTGCGTAACGATTTGCGTGAGGTAGATTGCGCAACTGCACATCTGGTCGTTCGCAGCTTGAGTTCAGATTGTGTCATCATTGCATCAGTATCATATCCTCGGCCGCAGATAAAACCCTTATATTCAGACGAATCTTGATCGAACATAGTAAAATTGCTAGAATATAAAGGCCATTTTATATACGTTTATTATATGAATAGGGGACGAAAATGAATGACCAAAGTGAAATATTTGATCCTCATGCATTTATGAGGTTCCGCCGGAAACATCAAGGCTAATTATTCACCCTTGGATATCATGAAAATTGAATAAAAAAAAACTGATAACGGGTACACGGAAGACATGGTGGCACCAGTAGCTCACCTGGTCAGTGTTTTACATTTTGTGGCCTCATTAGATTTTCGAAATTACTGCATATACGCTACATTCCTGACATCGCTATATTTACAATGGATTTTAAACGAAAGCTTTGTCCAGATGAAATATTGGATAGTATTCATCTATCGGAAGAAGAAAATATGGCACAATAAAATTCAGCAATGGCGCTAAACAATGCATCCATCGATATGTTCCATCATTCCGTTTTTAGAAATCCTTATTTTTGCTATTTGTATTTTTCATATCTTTATGCAATTAAAACGGCATCAGAGGCGTAGCCAGCATATTTTGCGCCCGGGGCAAAATATAAAATTGGCGCCCCGACCCCCACGTTCAATCATGTTTTCTATTGCATTTAATTGTATATGTAAAAAAAATTATATTTCGTCACGCTAATAACCGAATTGCGTAAGTCATTTTTAGCTGTTTTGAGAAAAACGTAAAAAAACTTCCTAATGATATTGCTATGCCATTGAGTGTCTTTAATTTGCCATAGTTCAACTTTTTGATCGTAGCCGGATTTAAGTTAATTTGTATGACGCAGTCATGTGACGTCATAATGGCACACTGTGATTTAGGCAAAAATGTGTCTATGGCTAGAGGACATACGCAATTTTGCAACTTGTCCTTATGTACCAGTCCTGAAAACCAAACAATCCAAAAACCCCAAAATAGCTAATCTGTTTCAATTACATTATTTTTTATGTTTAAAAATATATATTTCATCAATATAACACGCTCTGCACATCACCGAAATAAGACTAAAGTTAAATATAAAGAATAAAACAGTAATGTACTCTTATATAAAAGTCAACCAAGGTGAATTGGACTCAGACAGTAAATATCACAAGTGCACGCCTTCCTATACAGTAGTATAAATTGAAAATTATTAGCGCTAAGCTAGAATCTGAGATGCAAAAACTCGAAAATCCTTCGCCTAGGTTATTTTGCCTTTGTGACGTCACAATAGTCCTGCGTTAACAACGATAATTCATTATGACGGAACAATTGGACAAATTTGCATATCATACAAAATTTCTATTTTTATGGGTTTCGGAATTCTTAAAATAAAATCTGAGTTAACAGACAGGTGCGCAGCATTACATAAATACCTATTTTATGAAAAATTCAAAACCGCCCAAAATGACTTACGCAATTCGGTTATTAGCGTGACGATATGTGAATTCAAATTTATATGTATTTATATATTTTATTATTTATTCAAAAATATATGTATATGTAAATTCAAATTTTAATGGAACATTTTATTTAAAGAAGAAGCAAAGCTATACAAAATAGAGCATATGTCCCACTCAGTTACTGTCAAAGATGATCTACATAGTCTAAAATAAATTATATTTTTAATTTCACTGTCGTAAACTGGTTAACACGTCATCAAAATCTGTTTTTTCCAATGTTTCTCTTTCAACACTTAGAAATGCAAGATCACGGAGACGATCCTGTCCCGTTGATGCACGCGAATACGACAAAATAAGTTTCAATCTGCTGAAAGACCGTTCACAGCTTGCAATTGAAACTGATATTGTTAACAAAATTTGTAGAGAAATTCGCAGATTGAATAAAACGTCGTCTCCGAAAGACACAATAAAACCAAGAAGAGCCGAAGGAGTTTCTGGTTGATCTACAGTTCTGTTACTGAGCAGCATTCTGCAATCTCCAATTTCGGTGAAAAGTTCGTGGCCATTGATGTCCGTGTGGTAGAGATTTGCAAAATCTGTGCAATCTCGACGAATTGTCGAAAACGGCATTGAGGTCTTTCAGCACAGTATAATATATTTTATGTAACTCTGCCGCAAAGTACGGTACTTTGACAACAAAATACAATCCACGTATTACTCAAAACATGTATTAACATCATTCAACCAAATTCCGTTTCCATTTGTCTCCAGCACAGAACTAATATCAACTTACATCCGAGTGCGCAGGCAAGAACTTAACGATACAGAACCACGTAATTAACCCGGTGCATTTTGTTACCTAACGTTACCAAATCAAATTTTGCTTTGTTTCCCGGCCAAATTTTTTTGGCCATGTAATTACGATGGAAATCTGACCGTGCTATGTGCGTGATGACGTCGGCAGTCGTAAGTGGTCTGACCAAGTGTGCAGTTTGCCATGTACTAAGATTAGATGTCTGCCGCCGGTGCGATCTTGCTTGTGACCGTTTTTTACCTTTGTTGTGAAATTTTTGCCAGCCCCATTTTGGCGCCCCTGTACCTTGGCGCCCGGGGGCATATGTACCCCACTGCCCCCCCCTAAGCTACGCCTCTGAACGGCATTAACACTGCATATTGTGTGTTTTAGTCGAACAGATTTTGAGGCTGGATGTGATGCGAAAATTTCCCCGTGTATCGTTTACAAGTCGTTAGTCGCTTCACGAATACGAACTTAATATATTGAACATCATTGCCTTGAAAATATTTAGAGGAAAAAAAACAAAATGAAAGACTTGACGACCCCCGATTTGCCTCCTTCTCCGAGCAATATCGAGTAGTTCTAAATTTTCACAATATGCATGCAAAGCTTATGGACGCTCCAAACTGCAACCAATAAGATCTCTAGTTGGGAGCCACTATACAAGGTTATCGTGTCTATAAAACGAATTTTCATTTCTGTGGCCTTTATTGCATCAATATTTGTAAACACATATCTTAGTATTCGTTTCAATTTTAATTCCATTTCAAACTGAATGAATATGAAAAAGTTAAATAATATGTAATTAATTTTCAGGTTATCGCAGTCCAGAATTGATTTCGTAATATTTTGCTGTTAAACATTGCAAAAGTAGGAAAGGTATGTTTACTTCAGTCAGTTCACGAGAGGTGTAGCATATCTGAATCAACGGTACAATCATGTCTGTCACTGACACACTATTCTTATTCTGATCCTGCTTTCGACTCTTCTCTGGTTTCATTGACTTCATGCTGCAATTTCCGTTGTCTAACTCGTCAGAAATTACGGTTCTCGTTGAATATACGTGATCAGTTTCTTTCTACTCAACTCTGTCTCTATTTGAGATACGTTTGCATTTCGAATTTGCTTGTACGACAAATCTTTTTCCACATATTTCACATGAATAAGGCTTTTTGTTAGAGTGTATTGCCTGCAAATAAGTCTTAGACTATATTGTTGACTGAATGCCTTCCACATAATTTACAAATAAACGATTTTTCACCTGTATGCGTACGCATATGCATATTCAGTTCCCACTGTTGCACCTTGATGACCCCACATATTTCACATTTGAACTGATATTCATTAGTATGCAAATTTAAATTCTCCTTGCGTGCAAATACCTTATTGCAAACGCTGCACTCAAATATTTTCTCTTTCGTATGAGTCAGCATATGTTTAAAAAGGTGGGACTTGCAGCGTAATGCTCGATTACATATTTGACACACAAATGTCTTCAGGTGCTTGTAATTTATGCTGCATTATCTTCTCGTTTTGATCGAACTCGTAGGGAATAATGGTGCTTTCTGAATAAACATGATCAGTTGCAACTTTGTCTGTATTTGAGAGACTTTTGCATTTCGAATGGGTACGCTTTATGTGGGCGTTGACATATGCTTGTACGGCAAATCTCTTTCCACATATCTCACATTCATAAGGCTTTGCGTTGGAATGTGCGGTTTGCAAATGAGTATTCAGACTACCTTGTCGAGTAAATTAATTTCCACATACCTCGCAAGCAAAAGGCTTTTTGTTTAAGTGAGCAGTCTGCAAATGGGTATTCAGACTACTTTGTCGAGTAAATTTATTTCCACATACCTCGCATGCAAAAGGCTTTTTGTTGAAGTGAGCAGTCTGCAAATGGGTATTCAGATTACCTAATGTCATAAACGATTTCCCACATAATTTACAAATATACGGTTTTTCACCTGTATGTGTACGCATATGTAAATTCAGTTCGCATTGTTGCACCTTGATGACGCCACATATTTCACATTTGAATTGATATTCATCAGTATGTCTTCTCATATGCAACCTAAAATTACTTTTGCGTGCAAAATATTTATTACAAAGGGTGCACTCAAATTGTTTCTCTTTTGTATGAGTGAGAATATGGTCAGAAAGGTGTGACTTACAGTCGAAGGACCACCCACAAATTTCACACACAAATAGCTTCATATGTTTTCTCAGTTTACTATTGTGACAAAAGCCCTTTCCACATTTTTCACATTTATATGGGTTTTCTCCTGTATGTTGTCTCATGTGGATAGTCATATTTTGTGCATGGACGAGAACTTTCTTGCAAATTTCGCATTTCTGTTGCTTGCTGTTGCTGTCAGGAAAGTGCAATTTTAGATGGCGTTTCAGGTAACTTATATGAGTAAATGCCTTGTCACAAATTTCACACTTATGTAGTCGTTCTCCAGTGTGTGTCGCTTGATGGTTTCTAAGTTGACTAATCCAACGAAAACGCTTACCACAAATATCGCATTCTTGCAACTTACTCTGCTCATCAGGAAAGTGCAATCGCAAATGACGTCTCAAGTTACCATTCAGTGTAAATCCCTTGCCACATATTTCACACTTATGTGGTCGTTCTTCAGTGTGTGTGTTTTGATGGTTTCTAAGTTGACTAATCCAACGAAAACTTTTACCACAAACACCGCATTCGTGCAACTCACTTTGTTTATTCTTTTTCATTTTAGTTACTGATATCTAAAAGTATTCATCAGAACATTGAATAACAAGAAGTTGGCTACAGTATATATACATATACCAAATAAAGTCTCTTTATATGCGATATCTACATAAGATAATTTATTCTTAAATAGTAGTGGGGTAAAAAATAAGCCATATAAGATACAGATAAATAGGAGTATGCGGACCTGTTATACAAATTTTCCCCAAATCCCATTCGAAAACATCTGACCCTTTGATAATTCAATAAAAAAAGGAAACATCGACTGACGAGTCTCACGGATACAGTTTTCCGTAAAAGGCACTCTATAATAAGAAACTGATCCCGTAAATAGTTAAATTTCCAAGCATTATAGATTAAGCTGCATGATGACAACTGTACGGTCAAGCCGTATCACAAACACTCAGTCCGTATCGGAATCAATGTAATGAAACTTTGCTTGGTATTGAAAACGCACTTCACTGTTTAACAAATAATAGCAAGCCCCGGGCTTTTTGTGATACTTGAGTTCCGCACTAGAGAAATATCTAGCAAAATTGCCGACTAACACCGACAGGGTTGCCGAAGTTCATTTTAAGCGCCGCGCGTCTCGTCAGAATTCATGCGTAAAGAATATGCTACGATTGATGATTAAAACATGTTCACTAAAGTTCTGAAGCTTACCCAGTTTATGGATAATCGAGAAATAAGACGACTCGTCTGAAGGTGTATTCATTTCTGCGGATGGTAAGTAATCCTCTCGGAATTTTAATTTTCAACGTTCTTTAAATATATTCTTGGAATTCAAAGATATTCGAAAACTCAGCTAAACTATCCTATCTGCTTCTTACCGACTACATATAGTTTATATCGGACAACCCTGCTATTAAAACAACTCGTCTTCCACGCCGCCAGTCTTTCCTTGGAGGTACTTACCTAATTCTAACCTATACCGGCACTGAAAAACGCTTCGACAACGATCTCGACTGAACAATTCACGCGGCACGCGTTGATCCTCGATATTACTACACGCTTCAGTGACTCTGTAAGTCCTCCAGTGATCGATTAGACCAGTGTTCTTCAACTTTTTTGAACATGTTATATCTTTTACAATTTTCCAAGAACTTTGTATACCTTACAAATATCAATGTTTATTTTAGGCACAGATTGTAAACAACTAAAACTGGCGATACTGCAATACCATGCGATCTGATGGGATAATGTCCGCATGTTGTAAACCGTGTAAATTGTCTTGCGGCACTAGCGTCAATTTAACGTAAATTAAGAGACGCGCATGGCAGCCGAAATCATCAATCAAACCACGAGCTTCCATTGTCTATTTCTACATAATTTGTGAAGTAACAATGTACTCTAGTCCAGGGGTGTCAAACTTGTGCCCCAGAGAACTTTCAATGCGGCGCTCAAACGCTTAACAATAATTGTATTATTTTGTAAGTTTTTTTATCTAAATGTAATACATTTTTCAAACCTTAAAAAAAGTGAAATTGATTATTCACACAAAAAACGACAATTTACTGAAAGTAGTATTGGAAAAATATTTTCAATTTGACCCAATCATGGATAGACCTTAATCTAGCAAAAAAATACTAAAAAAAGGGGAGTTGCAATATTTCTGCATTTCTCAAAATTCTAAAGCACATTGATTATTATGTAACATTTTCATTGTAAGCAGTCAATATGACAAATTTAATGATCAATTTTGAACAGAAATTTTTTTATGTGTTCGTATATTGTTATAATTAAAAATCAATATCAATCATAACTCAAGCGGTCCTATGCCACGTAATGGTAGGAAATGTGGCGGGAAATGACTGGCCCAAAAAGTCAGTCATATGTTTATTCACTGATCTATACATGAAATGATAAACGTAATATTTTAGCAATATTGAAATTAATCAAACATTCTCAACGATCCAGATTAACCGATGATCATGTGACTTCCATAATTAGAGTTGGTACTTTAAATTGATTTCAGCCTGATAATATTAATAAGCTGGTGGATGCCAAAAGTCGAGACATTTGTAATAAAAAACATTGAGTTTCTTTTGTAGCATTTTGTAAATTTTAGTTCTATATATTTAGATTAAGTCATTTTAATGCATGTATTATTCTTTCCTTATCAAAACTTTGTTCAAAAATGTATTGAATAGTTATCATAAAAATTTATGATTTTTTGTAATAAATACAGTAAATTGCAAGAAATAGTGAAATGCAAAAATTAATTTGTAAATGGCATTTGAAATTTAAGAAAATAACATAACTCATTCGGCTGTTTAATTGCTTCACAATATATGTCACAAACTACACTTATCTAAAATATGCTTAAGTATACATTATCAAAATATAATGCAAACTGTTTGCGGCCCTTTTCACAATTCCCAAAATGCGATGCGGCCCTCGAAACCTCACGAGTTTGACACCGCTGCTTTAGTCGGTTCTTTGCGTACATGCCATGCTATTTTTCATGTGCGCCGCGCTCTCTTTGTTGTCTCCAGTTGAATATTTTATATTTACGTTGAATTGGATTGATTGATACGAATTACTAATAAATGCAATAATAACAGAACAGACTTTGAAGTATTAAGCTTCAATATCAAAAAGATTAGGAGAAAAGTTGAGTTAGCCAAGTTTGCCGGAAAATTGGAAAACAGAGATCACACACACATGGAGATCAATATTATCGTTACGGACATTGATCTGAGAAAGTTCTTCACTGGAAAGAAAAAGGTTTAGATAAATTTAAGTCGAAAATTAAAAAGTTGCTCAAAATTTCAAATCGTCGGCACAAAACTTACGGAAGCATACGAAAATAAATATGATATTGTACACATACCACGAGATTAATTTCGCAAGGTGGGATTCGATTGGCCAAGAATCCGAAGACTTTGTGTCGAACATACAAGCCACTCTGGATGCTGAAACTTTTGAGCGATCCCTCTTTTGTTTTGAAAAGGGAATAACCTCTGACGGACTGACAAATTTTGTATATATTATTTTATTTCACACTTTCAAATACGTACTGCATTTTTCTATATTAATTTTTACCATTCTATTTCATTTCGTTTTGCACTTTCAAATATACATTGTACTTTTCTATATTAAATAACAAAATTTTCAAGTAGTCATTCTGCTGTCATTTGGTTGAAGAGACCCGAGATAACCCAAAAGCGCGTAATCCGGATGTTTCGATGTTGAGAGTTCGTTTCATTGGGCGTCAAGTTTTCAAATGCTGTTCACATATCTAGACATATGTACCACGAACTCCAGAAGAAAAAAACGCAATAAAATTACCATTTATGCTTATTTATTGACAACTAAGTAACTAGCAGCGACAATAGGAAAGCAGCGTGTGATGAACGATGGTTAAACAAGTAAAACAGAGGCCACATTTCAATGTGAAGCAGAACAGAAATCGTCTATAGAACATCGTAGTATGTATGGGCCAAGCATCTGAAATACGCTCTATCGTCAGCAAGTCCATGCATCTGCAACAACGAACGAACGATGTCATTGACTTATTCCTACAATAACCATTTGTCCTTTCCAATGTGGAGTACTTTCATTTTAATATCTTGCCTTCACATGTCATGCATGCTAAGCTCATGTAAAAAAAAAACAAGAATAAACTCGCATTACCCATCTGTTTATACTTTTGGGCATTTATAATTAAACTGAAATTAGTTGAATCTGCTGAACGCATTGAAATGACTTGGATTGCTGTCATAACTTTGATCGAATTATATTGATTTAATTACCTTTTCGTTAAAAAGGCGTCATTGTAACAACAAAGCCAAATTGCCTGCAGCGATATTAGACTGAAAAAAATCCGTGCTCGCACGCCTGCATAAATAAATGAATCGGACTCTAATCTTATTCGTGTAACTTTTATCTGCCCTCGAAACTACCGAGTACTATTAAATCTGTGTTAAGCAATTAGCTACCACAGTTTCAGAATTTGTTACGTAACAATAAATGTAGTCGCTGCCTGCTTGAATATTGCGAAATACAGTTTACAGTATTTATCTTCTGAACCGAGTTAAGCGAACAGGAATTCTGTGATCGTTAATATATACTGCATGCTTTTTAAAGTTTTCCTCGCTCTGCCTGATTTTTCGTTGAAATGCTAAAAATCATTTACGTTCGCTAAACTCAGTTCGGAAGATAAATAAACTGCATCTCGCGCAATCACAGCAAATAGTGTCTTCCCGCGGCGCAATCTTTGTGAACCGCTGCCGTATGTGTATATATCGTATTTTGCGCTAGCACATTACTGTATTCGTCCTGTTTTAAGACATACAACAGGCGCTACAGCGACGTGTTTGCCACCCCTGCACTACTGAACGCGAAGGCTGGAAGTTTATCTCTTATTATGCTAGACTCTTTGTGAACAAGACGGCTTTAACAAAAGTGTTTGTTATCATGTCCCATTTTAATAATACAGACTACATCTTATCCTGCTATAACTATCGTGTATTTTTTGGGCTCGCTCGGCTGGTCAGAATATTCAAAACCTATGGTAAACGATCGACTGGCTCACAAACTATGGTTGCCGCTATTCATTATTTTTTCATCTCGAGGATTTGGTTAAGTTAAACTTTCATCTCTGCCTGAACTAGCTATTATTGATCGAGGATTTTTCAAATCTTTTGAAATTTGTTTTGATTTCCCGGAAAAATCATACACAGAACAAAACAATGAACATACAAAAGATTCGGGGAATCTGGCAAAAAAGGTAATTTATAAAAAGCCACTATTTATAGAAAATAAATTTTTGAATAAAAATAGGAAACTAACGTGCTCTCTGAATGCATGTGATCAGTTAGGCCATGTTCAACTTGTCCGTATTTGAGAGGCTTCTTGATTAAAGATGAGTCCGTTCAGGGTGTTTTGTGACATAAGCTTTTCCGGCAAATCTCTTTCCGCATACCTCACATGCATAACGTTTTTTGTTTGAATGTGTTTGCATATGAATATTTCGATGAACGTGCTGGCTAAATGCCTTTCCACATAATTCACAGATAAATGGTTTTTCACCTGTATGTGTACGCATATGTAAATTCAGTTCGCATTGTTGCATCTTGATGACGCCACATATTTTGCATTTGAAGTGATATTCATTTGTATTTCTCCTCAGATGCATATTTAAATTACCTTTCAGTGCATATAATTTATCACAAATGGTGGTATGAGTGAGTATATGATTCGAAAGGTTAGACTTGCAGCCAAATGGTCGTCCACAGATTCCGCACCCAAATCTTTTCAAATGCTTTCTCAAATCACTACCGTCACAAAAGCCCTTTCCACATTCTTCACATTTGTATGGTCTTTCCCCTGTATGTTGTCTCAATGTATGTATGTCTCAAATCACTACCGTCACAAAAGCCCTTTCCACATTCTTCACATTTGTATGGTCTTTCCCCTGTATGTTGTCTCATGTTTACTTTGCACATCGCGGATTACTTTTCTGCAAATTTCGCATTTCTGATGATTTTCTGGCTCAGTCAAAAAGTGCGATCGCACATGCTTTCTCCAGTGACTCTTCTGAGTAAATGTCTTGTCACAACTATCACACTTATGTGGTCTTTCTTCAGTATGCGTCAGTTGATGGACTCTGAAACAACTAATCTAACGAAAACTTTTACCACATATATCGCATTCAAGCAACTTATTTATTACAACTTTTTTCATTTCAGTTACCAGTACCTACATATATTTATAGATAAGTCTCGTTATGTACAATATTCATCTAATTCTAGGATAAAAGAAAACACAATCTACGTGGGAAACTGGAGATAGAGATAAGCTAAAATGACACTAGTGTTAACTCTAAGGAAATTATGAGTGCGAAAGTGCTTCGCAGTCGAAAAAAAAAGTGCGAAAGTGCTCTTGCCGATTTTAGCAAGTTAGGTGCCTTAGTTTTGCCTAAATTCTTTTCAAACTGCCTAGAAACTCGAAAAAGCGCTTCTTCGGTTAATATTGCGAATTAAAGAGGTGCCTTTCCGTTAACCGAGTTTGGTTTAAACCCTTCGGTAAAAAAAAATTCATTGTTAACAAAGGACACCTGCTAACCACACCTGTTGCGAACAAAACTTTGTGCAAATAAACCAACCGTGTTGGTTGCGAATGGTACTCCTTTCCCTGAACAGCAATGCCTCGCACATTTTTGTTACTCCTTCCATCCAACGGACAGCGAATAATAGACACAGCGGCCGATATTAGTTACTAGCGGCCATAGCAGGAGAGGTGGTCATTTGTACAAACAAAGCACGTGCTAAATAACATCCCCAGTCACCGATATGGATTGACGTCATGTTTCTTCATCCTATTTTTTCTTTGAAAGATTACACAAATTCACTATGGAAGTCGGTATCCCGCTATTTTGAGCGATAGGTTAACCTACTTTACAATTCAATAATCGTCATGAATACGCTAATTTAAGACCTTCTCTTCAAACTTTCTACGTCTACACAATCATTTTCATTAATTCAAATCACAGCGCATTAAAAAGCAAGATCAACTTTATTAAAATTCATTTCGAAGCAAGAGTTTCGAGGAAGAATTCACCTACGACTGTCGCTAACAGACGGAAACGATAAATATGAGAAATTTTCCAGTTGTGGTGTTTTTTCTTTCTGCGCCTATCACATCTGTTCAATTCAAGCGCTTCGAAGCCGTTTTTTACGTTTAGAAACGTCAAACCAGATAAAGTAAGACAGGTAAATAATGTATTCTATGAAAATTTCCAGAGATTTTAGGCGGAAATATTATTTTGACCATGTAGAAAGGCTATTATTGCCGATTTATTTGATCAGTATATTTGAATAAAAGCAACACTGAGTATTCACGCAATGACGATTTTGCAAAGTGTTTTATTTGTTATTTAATACGAAAATAACACAGAAACGGTAGAAATTAAAATCATAAAAATTCAGCTTCATTATTAACTTTATAAATACCTTTGTCACGGGGTCAGTAATGATAATATTGTTCGCTAAAAACTAGGGCCGTAATTTACAAACTGTTATCGAACCAGATTAGGAGATCAAAATGAAATTAAAAAGTTTATGAATTCACTACTTAATAGTGTCTTTAACATCTTCGCCGATGTAAACTCATAGTTCTGCTTGAAATTTAAAATCACACTTCGATGTGCGCCGCTGCGTGAGAATTATTACTTGTGAAAAAAGTGCTTTAAAATATAGTGCAACAATAATTAGGATGTCGGCCGCTGAAACGGTCGCGGTGACAAAAAATAATCCGCGAGGAAGTAAAAACTCCGCCTTGTTACCGGGTTTTCAGTCTTTAGCAAGTTTCTATTAAATAAATATTCAAATTATTCTATTAGAAAAAATCCGATTTTGCCCATCTCTAATCACGCGTAGGTAAATACTCATAGAATGACAATAAAAAGATTAGCATTGAATTACCACGAGTAATAGTTTCACTATTTCATGCACATTTAATCGATGTTTTGTGCATATAAACGATTGTTACACCATTGATACCCGCGAGTTTTACTTTTCTCTTGAAATTAATTTTCACAATTTTTATCCTTTTATTTTTCACATTTGTTTCTCTCCAGAAATAGCTATCTCATTTATGAAAAAGAAACGAACAAAACTTTCGTACAATCGACCAACCGTGTCAGTTGCGAAAGGTACTCCTTCCCGTGAACAGCAATGCCTCGCAGTCGCCATTTTTGTTACTCCATCCATCCAACCGACAGCGATTAATACACACAGCAATCGATATTAGTTACTACCGGCCAAAGCCAGAGAGAGTGGTCATTTGTACAAAGCACGTGCTAAATAATATCCCCGGTGACCGATATCGCTTTAGTATAACACACTCCCTCGTCCGAAAGAATGTGTAATTAGTCCTTCCACTCCCCTTAAGACAGGGGTCGGCAACCTACGGCCCGCTGGCCGGATCCGGCTCACTGAGTATTATAAACCGGCCCGGGACGCATTCCTGAATTATAATAACAAAACAGCTGTTTCGACGATTATATTCTTCACGTAACAGAATTTATTGTAAGGCACGCGAAGACTATATTATAACAAGTGTATAATTCAAAATTACTCCTTTTATGAGCCTATAATTTAAATATAATTAAACAACTGGCAACAAAACGCAGAAAAGTTGATGCTAAGTGCAAAGGGTTAAATGGCGCCGAAAATATGCAAATGGGATTTTTGCAATGAGGAAATGAGTCTATATTTTATTCAAGAGATGTATCGTTCGGTTTTCAACTTTTTAAAAATATGTGCGGCCCGCCAATGACTTGCAACCCTTAATTTTGGCCCGCGAGCGACAAAAGGTTGCCGACCCCTACCTTAAGAGATGGATTGACGCCATGTTTATCCATCCTATTTTTTCTTTGAAAGATCACACACAAGTTCACTATGGAAGTCGCCATCCCGCTATTTTGAGGGATAGGTTGACCTACTTTCCGTCTGAAGATATTTTTTGCTCCGAAATATCACACAAGATTACTTTGAAAGTCCTCCCCCGTTTTTGGACATAGATTGATTGACCTACTATCCCTCCCTCCGTAACCGCCGTTTGGAAACTTTTTTGATGCGAAATTTTTACCTTTTACTTAACAACAGAGTGGTTTTACGGTTAGCATATCACAATTTCGCGATAGAAGATAATATTCTGCAGATCAGCATAATCACAATGAACAGGCCAGACTTTTAATCGTCTTTAGGATATGTTATCTTTTTTTAGTCGGCGCTGATACTGATGTTCATCTCTGTGATAATTTTAATATTTATAAAGGAATTGCCAACCGTGGCAGTATCGAATGAATGTATTTGGAAAATATATCATTGAAAAATATTTATTCTTCGACATTTGAAAACCAGCAACAGCGACTGTCAAATCCGCGGAAAATAAGAATGTGTTATTGTTGATTGCAATTCAATAACAGTCATGAAAGGACTGTTATACGCTAATTTAAGACCTTCTCTTCAAACACCCTACACAATCATTTTCATTAATTCAAATCACGGCGCATTGAAACGCAAGATCAAATTCATTAACATTACTTTCGAAGTAAGAGTTACGAGAAAGAATTCACCTACGAGTGCTACGACTGTCGCTAACAGACGGAAACGATAAAAATGAGAAATTATTCACTTGTGGTGTTTTTTACTTCCGCGCCTATCATATCTGTTCAATTCAAGCGCTTCAAAGCCGTGGTTACGTTTAGAAACGTCAAACCAGATAAAGTAAACAGGTAAATAATGTATTCTATGGAAATTTCCAGAGATTTTGTGCGGGAATATTATTTTGACCATGTAGAATTGTTATATCATTGCCGATTTATTTAATCAGTATATTTAATTCAAAGTAATACTGAGTATTCACGCAATGACGATTTTGCAAAGTGTTTTATTTGTTATTTAATGCGAAAATAACACAGAAACGATAGAAATTGAAATCATAAAAGGTCAGCTATTGTTAGCTTTAAAAATATTTTCATCACGGGGTCAGTAATGATAATATCGTTCGCTAAAAACTCGGACCGTAATTTACAAACTGTTATCGAACCAGATGATGAGATCAAAATAAAATTAAAATATTTATGAATTCATTACTTAATAGTGTCTTTAACATTTTCGCCCATGTGAACTCATAGTTTGGCTTGAAATATAAAAAAAACTTCACTGTCAACGGTCGCGGTGACAAAATATAATCCGCGATTGTTACAAAATTAGGAAGTAAAAACTCCGCCTTGTTACTGAGTTTCCAGTCTCTATTGAGTTTCTTTTATTAAATAAAAATAAATATTAAAATTATTCCATTAGAAAAAATCCGACTTTGCCCGTCTCTAATCACGCGTAGGTAAATACTCATAGAATGACAATAAAAAAAAATTAACATTGAATTACCACGAGGAATAGTTTCACACATTTCATGCACATTCAATCGATGTTTTTGTGCATATAAACGAT
Source organism: Styela clava (assembly GCF_013122585.1). Taxonomy (NCBI): domain Eukaryota; kingdom Metazoa; phylum Chordata; class Ascidiacea; order Stolidobranchia; family Styelidae; genus Styela; species Styela clava. Next base: position 16,938,101 of record NW_024102836.1, read on the forward strand.
TGTAACACCATTGATACTCTACGTGGTTACAACTGATTGCGAATTCAAATAATGGTCGAAGATTAGCAAGTATATTCTTGAAATGGGCATACCAAATATTCAACAAACGACTACAGAGGGAGGCGAGCTACACAAAACTCTGGAATGTATTTAACAGACGTCTTACGGAGTTGTATATTGTACGATTAAAGCACTTACCAGTTTTTAATTTTACCGTAAGACCCCCGTTGGAAAAATCCTGGCTGAGCGCCTCAAGTTCCTTAGACTTTCCTTTTGGTAAGTTACCTTGAGTAATTCAAGGTCCAATGCAACAAGCATGCAACTAAGTTTGTTGTTCATAACATCAGACGCCTCGAGAATGGAAAGCTCGAAGTTTGTCTTTCATTGCGCTATACTCTTCGTGAACACGAAGGTTTGTAAAATAATCGTTTATTATGCTCTTTTTCAGAATACACTTTCAATAATACATACATAACTTTTTCTTGTGGTAATTACTTATCGATTTTAATTGGTAAGTATGTTGATAGGTATTTGTCTGTTAGATGCACGCGATATCTCACGAAAGCGAGGTTGAATCTGCTCCAAGTTTTGCATGTGCATTCATCATAGCTCGGATCAGAAGCCTATTGATTTTCGATGAATCATGTCGTATAATTAGTGATAGGACACACAGTGTCACTATGGAATGAGAGCGCTGTTTTGGGGGATCCCCTAACCTTTGATCGATAAGTCTTCGGTCTCCAACCGATATTCTCGTTATCGTATTGCTCGAGTCTCGTTGAATTTTGTGAGATTTTGACTCGGCCACAAGGGGAAGGCGTTGATGCATGACTGGTCAGAATAATAACAGCCTGAGGTAAATGGAGGATTGCCGCTTTTTTCAACCTTCTCTATTTTGTGGGTTAGATTGCGGTCAAATCATACCGAGGTTGACTAACTATTCAATATTGCTCTTGATCTTGACATTGCTTTTCGGAGCTTCTGACTTCAAAACTTAACAAATCTAGTTGCTTCTAAAGCGTGTGTTCAACCGCCATATGTCGCCTCCCCATGTGTAGTCTCAAATTACTCCCGCAACAAGTTTATATTAAATTAGGGATATTCGAAATCTTGCAAAGGCAGTTTATTTTAAATGTAACAGAGATTTAACGCTATAGTAATAGCTTGGGGTAGATTTAATGCTATAGTAAAACTTACATTTATCTATATAACAAGAGAGCTATGCTCAAATATATGGACACGTTTGAAGTAAATGAAAGTAATAGCCATCTGAAGGAAAATTTTACCTTGAAGCAATGAAAATTTCAGAGCAATTGATCCAGTAATGAAAGAGAAAAGCGATTTTTAGGTTTAGGTAATTGGGCGTGGCTTTCCACACGTTTTCACACCTCTGAGGGGACGGAAACACCCCAATGCCAATTGAAAAATTCCCAATACTCGGGCAAACGCTTTTCCGCCCCGAGACGGAATTTAACGGCTTCTAAACGCCAAAATCACTAGCCACGTAGCCAGTCTAGCGTGACTTGATTGACAGGTAGCCTGTTCCGGGCCACTAAAAGGCTGTTTTGGGACCACTTTCCTTTGACCGACTGTTCTGAAATTTTTTCTGTGTCAGTTTTGTAACAGTTCCTGGGTTCCAGAGAACTGACTGGCGGATCGGCCTGCCAGTTTTCTGGGAAGTGCTCAAAGCCTTACCAGTACCGGTTGTGGAACGGTTCGTTTCTTGGCATATTAAACTCAATTCAATTTGCTCTCATCAAAATTAACAAATACGGTAGGCTAGATTTGCTAGAAAACCTACATTACTGCAATAGTAAGATCGCGTGAGGAATAAGTCAATTCTACTGTGGTACGGTCACTTAGCAAGTTTCAAAACAGTTTTCCCATGAGTAAATTTTAAAACAGCGAAATTTTGAATGAATAGTCGTATTTCATAGGATTCATAGAAAATTTAAAAATGAATGAAAGTAATAGCCTTCTGGATAAAAACATCAATCTTTAGCCACTAAAAATTTCAAAGCAATTGGTCCAGTATTCGAAGAGATTTCTTCAAAACGTGTCAAAGAACAACATAACAACAAAACGATTGTTATGTCCACTACGTGTCCAAAATGGAATACGATTGTTGCAACTAATACAATTATTCATTCCGAAACAGGTCGTGTAAGTACAACTCAGTTGGGTATGTCGTATAGGAAAAACACATTAACATTAATAGTAGACCTGAAATTTCCACTAAAAACAAGACAACGAAGCTAAAGTACGTGGGAACGATCGCGATTTTTTTTTCATACATTAGCAATACAATCCATAAGACCATATCGTGCTCAATACATTCTTTGTGGTGGTAGAGACATTGGTTTCAGTTGCTATTCTAGTTCATTATTACCATGGATTTATTCCGTGATTTTGGAAATTTATACTTATCGACGATATTTATTTAGGGCAGTGGTTTTCAACCGGATATTAGTACAGCCCCGTGATGTTTCGTAAGTTTAAATCAAAATCCTAGAGTCTATATTTTTTTTCGAATAATCAAATACCTATTAGGTTTGCAACTATTATTTGACTTGCTACACTTATAGCTCGTTTGTTTTATGTTTGCTATTACAATTCATTAAGCTTTGAAGTCCCGTCATGTCGCATCAATCTCTTCGCTTTCGCAAAATCAATGGTTCAACAAATATTGATAAATCACTCTTATTATGTTCGAACGTTTCATCAAAACAATTGCTTGGAATTTAACAAACATTGGAATCCAGTTAAACTCATCATTTACAATATTTATTGTGAACAGATCTGGAATCAAAATACCTTACTACCAGACATTTTGATTTCTGCTATTGGGGTTGGTTAGTTACATTATCCTGCTATCTCCGAAAACGCTCACCAATAATCGCAATTGGACAATTTACGCAGCACAGCGCTAAGCGGTATGTTACTTCAAACAGCTTTAGCGCTTAAATCCTCGATATTGCGGCGCACATACACGCTTCATTGGCTCGACCCCAGACATTTAGGGTTGTTTCATTTTATCGATCAGACGGATGGAGTGTCACGTTTCCTATTCTCCGGTTTATCGGCCAACATGGACCGACCGCAAATTGTATTGCCCTTGTAGAGGTCTCATTGATTGGGCTAAGTAGCCTAAGTATTGGGATATTTGAATGACTAATACCAATCTCCAATAAATGAACTGTTAATAGATCGGATTTTAGATGAAGCAAATACCATAAATAGTATCGGGATACATTAGTGGTGGTTGATAATGGTCTACGGCTATCGCTAACAAACAGAAACGATAAATGCGAGAAATCTTGTGTTATTTTTTTCCGTTTTTCTTTCTGCGCATATCATATTCCAATTTTTCATCAAGCGCGTCAACACCTTTTTTCGTAAATTTAGAACGCGAAACCAGATAAGTAAGACTGGTGATTATGTATTCGATGGAAATCTCTCGAGATATTGGGGAAAAATATTATTTTGAGATTGACCACATAGAAGTGCTCATTATTGTTGATTTTTTCAAGTATTTAGTATCAGTTTTCTAACCCAAAACGGGTAAAGTGGATACTCAACCACGAGTATTCAAGAGATTGCCGATTTGCAGAGTTTTTTGTTACTATTTAATACGAAAGTAACATGGACACGAAATAAAATTTAAAGCATAAAAAAAGTCAAATATCGCATCCCAGGGTCAGTTATGATAATATTGTTCGCTTAAAATTGGGACCATAATTTGCAAACTGTGATACAAATCATACACAGAACATGCAAATCAGAATAAAATTAATTTGTGTTGTGAATTCACTCTTTATTAGCTGTCTTTAGCCCTTTCCATGCGGTAGGCACGTATACGTACCAACGACAAAAGTCGCTAGATTGCGGCGGGTATGTTGATGTACTCCACTGTTTTATTTAGCAATCGGTCGCAAACTGTTGGTCATAGTTTTTCCGGGTTTTAGTTTATTGATAAGAAGTCTTCTTCGAGATTAACATAAGCGACGGTAAATCTCGCTTTCGTTTACGACGGGAATTTTATTTGCGGCGGAACGAGGGAGTGTTTTTGAAACTTATGCAAATTTCGGTGTTTTTCGGGTGGTAATAGAAGACACATTATCCCTTCCATCTACCAAAGTATTTTGAGTTAGATCACGAAATTGCTACAGCAATATTATGCTATTGTTTGCCAACCACGAAGCGGTAACAGTAAAGGATTTAGCAAATATTTATATTCACGGTTTGAAGTTTCAACTCCCAAGAAAAAAAATGCCTTTTTTCTATCCGGTTTGTGACTCAGACCACCACTTTTAAAAAAACTTTTTTTTTTCAATCGCCAATTGCAAGCTCTTTAAATAAGCTTAAACAAGCCGTCAGTGGGCAGCAGAGGATCATTAGTTTTTCGTTAGTCGATCGATTAGTTGTGGGGGTACAAATGCATAAAATCGGCGTAGCAAATACGATTATTTAATAAAAAATAAAAATCGCATGGAAAGGATTAACATCTACGCCGATGTGAACTCACAAGTCTAGCCGAAATATAAAAACTAAACTACCATATCCACTGTTGAGTAATAATTACTAGTGAATAAAAAAGAGCTTTAATATTGGCCGGCCGACATCCCAATCAATGTCGGTTCAATTGACAATGTTGTGAGGTCATCGTGATGCTAAAATACATGCTTAACACACACAATTGAAAAATTTACATTTCCAAGTCAATAAGACACTACAGTCTACAAGATTTACAAGTTGAGTTCGGTAATACTTTGCTGTTCAACATTCCAAATATAGGGATGGGGGCTGCATCACTACACTAACCAGGAGGAAACCATCAAATCTCTTCCACACGATTACCTCAGTTGTATAGCAAAAACTACTGTTCCCGAGTGAACCGAAATACTTTTGCACGCATCGGCCACATGGGATGTGGCATATATGAATCAGCGATAAGAGCATGTTTCTATCAGTCTGGGCAGGTTATAAAGTTATTCGTCATCTAATTCTGTGTACAACTCTTCCTTGATTTTAAATACTTGAAGTGTTCGGGCTTTATTCGGTGATATCTTTTTGTTTTGATCGATCTCGTAAGACATAACGCTGGTCTCTGAATATACGTGATCAGTTTGTTCCTGCCCAACTTTGTCTGTAATTGAGATATTTTTGAATTTCGAATGAGTCCGTCCCATGTGTCTCTTGACATATCTTTTAACGGCAAATCTCTTCCCGCATATCTCACATGCATACGGCTTTTCGTTTGAATGTGTTTGCATGTGAATATTTCGATAACTGTTCTGACTAAATGCCTTCCCACACAATTCACAGATAAACGGTTTTTCACCTGTGTGTGTACGCATATGGATATTCAGTTCCCATTGTTGCACCTTGATGACGCCACATATATCACATTTGAATTGATATTCATTAGTATGTCTTCTCATATGAATCTTTAAATTACATTTGCGTGCGAATAACTTATCGCAAATAGTACATTCAAACATTTTCTTCTTTGTATGTGTGAGTATATGATGAGTAAGGTAAGCCTTGCATCCACATGATCGCCCACAGATTTCACACACAAACATCTTTGCTGTTAGATTTTTTTTACCAATATCAGAAATGCCTTTCCCACATTTTTCACATTTATATTTTCTTTCTCCTGTATGTTGCTTCATGTGAATAGTCTTATTCTGCACATCGCTGAGTACTTTCCCGCAAACTCCACATTTTTGTTGATTTTGTGGCTGATCGAAAAAATGAAATCTCAGGTGGGCTCTTAAATAACTATTTTGTGTAAATCCTTTGCCACAAATTTCGCACTTATGTGGTCGTTTTCCAGTGTGTTTCGTTTGGTGGTTTCTGAGATGACTGATCCAACTAAAATTTTTACCACAAATACCGCATTCCTGCAACTTACTTTGTTTAACTATTTTCCGGTGCTTTTGTGTCTCATTCGGAAAGTGCATCGCAAATGGCGTCCCAAGTCATTTTCCGTGTAAATCCTTGCCACAAATTTCACACTTATGTGGTCGCTCTCCGGTGTGCGTAAGTTGGTGGTTTCTGAGATGTCCTATCCGACTAAAACTTTTACCACAAATACCGCATTCCTGCAACTTACTTTGTTTAACTATTTTCCGGTGCTTTTGTGTCTCATTCGGAAAGTGCAATCGCAAATGGCGTCCCAAGTCATTTTTCCGTGTAAATCCCTTGCCACAAATTTCACACTTATGTGGTCGCTCTCCGGTGTGCGTAAGTTGGTGGTTTCTGAGATGTCCTATCCGACTGAAACGTTTACCACAAATACCGCATTCCTGCAACTTACTTTGTTTAACTATTTTCCGGTGCTTTTGTGTCTCATTCGGAAAGTGCAATCGCAAATGGCGTCCTAAGTCATTTTTCCGTGTAAATCCCTTGCCACAAATTTCACACTTATGTGGTCGCTCTCCGGTGTGCGTAAGTTGGTGGTTTCTGAGATGTCCTATCCGACTAAAACTTTTACCACAAATACCGCATTCGTGCAACTCACTTTGTTTATTCTTTTTCATTTTAGTTACTGATATCTAAAAGTATTTCATCAGAACATTGAATAAAAAGAAGCTGGCTACAATATATATAAATATACCAAATAATGCCTCCTCATGTGCAATATCTATCTAAGATAATTTATTCACAAATAGAAGTGGGGTAAGAAATAAGTCATATAAGATACGGTACAGATAAATAGGAGTATGCGGAACTGTTATACAAATTTTCCCGAAATCAAATTTGAAAACAACTGACTCTTTGATCATTTAATAAGAAAAGGAACCATCGATTGAAGAGTCTTACGGATACAGTTTGAGTTTACTGTAAAAGGCCTCTACAATTCGAAATTTAAATTCCAAGCATTATGGATTAAGCTGCATTGTGGCAACTACCCGCCAGGAATCACCATCTTTCAGTTCGTATCGGAATCAATGTAATAGAACTTCGCTTGGTATTGAAAACGCACTTTACTGTAACAAATAATAACTATCCCAGGGCCTCTAGTGATACTTGAAGTCCGCACTAAAGATATCTCTAGCTATCGAGGCAAAATTGCCGACTTACAACGACACGACAGGGTTGCCAAAGTTCATTGAGCGCTGCGCGTCTCGTCAGCATTCATGCGTAAAGAATATGCTGCGACTAATGATTAAAACATGTTCACTAAAATTCTGAAGCTCACCCAGTTTATGGATAATCGAGATATAAGACGACTCGTTCGAAAGTGTATTTTCTTTCGCGGATGGTAACGTTCTCGGAATTTTAATTTTCGACGTGTTGTGTCCCTGACACTGACTAATGAACTATACAAGAATCCAACTTGATAGAAACATCAGTTTAATGAAAACAAACAATAACAACGCTTAGCAAGCAAACTTATAACAGCGTACCGAATCACTAATGTCACATGAGGTTCTACAAGAATGATGCAATAGTAAACACTTAACGCCAGCTAGTGGAAACATAAAATACATGAAAAGTCAATACACAACATCTTCCCTCCTTCCTGAAAAGAAAAATTTATTTTTTCAACCTAACTCATAGTCTTGTAGATACGATGGAAGTCTTCGGTTTCTAGAAGGATTTCGTCGTGCGTTTCTTGGACTTTGTCTCAAATTAGGAATATCTTCATTATTAAATCCAAAAGTCTCCACATGAAAATCATTTTCGTTTTGGAAACTATGTTGATAGGAACGTACAAGTCTTCTTGCATTCCACATTGAACCATCTTCTAATTTATAAGTTGCAGGTCCAACTTTCCTTGTAATTTTGTGAGGATTCGACAAACTTGATTTGAACTTGTGACCTCGAATTGGTCTTTTTATTCGAACCCAATCTCCGACTTTAAATATAGGTACTTTTGCATGTCTTTTATTATCTGTGTACTATTTTGACTTTTGTTGACGAATTGCAATTTCTTTTTGCATTTTCGGAATGTCAATATTTGTTTCAGTATTCGAAGGTTTAAGACATTCTAATGACAATCTCATTTTCCTTCCAGTCATCAGTTCTGCTGGAGATTTTCCTGTTAAAGCATGAGAAGTAGCTCTGTAGTTTTGTAGAAATATTTAAATAGCTTTACCAACTGTCTTCCCTTCTCTCAAATGAGTTTTTAGTCCTTCCTTTAGAACTCTGTTAAATCTCTCTGTGATAGAGTTTGAAGTAGGATTGTACAAAGCACATAATTTCTGTTTTATGCCATGTTTTGCAAGAAAATGTTTAAACTCATAGGATACAAAAACAGAACCATTATCAGAGGTTATAGATTCAGGAATTCCCCATCTTGCAAATAATCCTTCTAATATGTTTATTAAATATGTGGATGTTACATTAGATGTCAAAGCAACTTCAGGCCATTTGGAATGTAGATCATTTATACCAACAGCAAATCTATCTTTCACAGGTGCAATTTGCATTTCTCCAAATACATCAATTGAAATATCTTTCCAAGGCTCACTAGGCCATGGTATTGATTGAAGTGGTGGTTCGGCAGGTTTGATCGATTTCCCACTCATTGCACAAGGTTGACAATTACGAACAAAATCTTCGATTTGTGCATTCAATCTCGGCCACCATACATTCTCTCTGCACCTTTGCTTCATCCTGACCATACCAGGATGTCCACTGTGTGCCATTTCTAGGACTCGTCTTCTCAGTTGACTTGGAATTATAGCACGAGATCCTCTTGCAAGGCAAACATCATTCCAGACACTTAATTCATGTCTCAATTTATAAAATACAGCAACATCTGGTGAAATTGGAAAAGTCCACCCATTTTGTAAACATTTTACAACTTCTTGAAACACTGGGTCAATTTTAGACTCTTCTTTCAGGTCTTCTTTGGTAACCAAACCATCTAGGTTAATTTCAAATAAAAGTTAGTAGTTGCAAGAAAAGATTGTAACTCTTTCTTATTTTTAGGCATGGGAATATTCAAAATAGATTCAACATTTGACTCAAGTGGTAATACACCAGAACCAGAAATTTTGTAACCAATAAAATTAATACAATTTTTAGAAAATTGACACTTATCCACATTCAATGTTAAATATACTCAGCAAGTTTTCTGAGAACTTTATCAAGCTTTTCATCATGGTCTGCTTGATTTATACCATGCACAATTACATCATCAATATTATTGACTGTGTTTTCACAATCTTTCAAAATCATGGACAGAATTTTTTGAAAACAAGAGGGCGCTGAACATAAACCATAAGGTATTCTTTTATACTGATATATAGAATCATGTGTTATAAAAGCAGTAAGATACCTTTTATCTTTAGCTAATGGCACTTGTTCATAACTTCGACGCAAGTCAAGTTTCGAAAACACTGTAGAGCTATGAAATTTTGATGTGAGCTCTGTCATTGTAGGTAATGGATATTTATCAGGTATTATTGCCATATTTACTTGTCTGAGATCCACACATAGACGAATCTCATTATTTTTCTTAGGAACAATCACAATATTAGAAATCCATGGTGAAGTTTCAATTTTTTCAATAACATCTTTATCTTCAAGCCTTTTCAATTCTGTAGACACACTAGCACGAACTGAAAGTGGTAACCTTCTCAGTTTTTGAGATATTGGTTTGACTGTACGATCAACCATGGGATCATGTTGGAATTTTGACACTTTACCTAAGCCAGTAGATACTTTAGCATACTTAGCACGAAAATCAATAGAATTCACAGTAGCACCATTACATGTAACTTTAAAATTCAAACGATCAAACAAATCAACTCCCATAAGACTAACTCCCTTTTTAGTTACAAAAAATGAAAATACATCAATGGTCTCATTTCCATACTGAATATTAGGTAAATCAATAACCCCAATACTTTCAATAGATGACCCCCCATATCCACACAATTTCTGGGTTGTGGGCTTAAGCTTATACTTTGAAAACAATTTTCTATACATGGTTTCATTCATTATTGAGATTTTGGCACCCAAACCAATTAAAAGCTTGGTTTCTATACCATCAATCACTAAAGAACAATGTTTAAAAATACCATGAACAGAATCACTGTTATTTTTAACAGAAAATACATTTTGCACATCATCACTTTGTTTTTGTGATGGCAACACTTGTCTTGTAGCCTTTTGTTTCAAAGACCTACACATTTCCATGAAATGATTTCTTTTGCCACATGCATGACAAATACGATTTTTAGCAGGACAATTCCTACTATATGAAGCATGAGAATTTGATCCACAACAAGTACAATGTTGTTTAGCATATGATGAATTTGCTTTTTGATTTTTCCATTGATTGTGATATCTTTGCCTTTGAATTCCTTGCACAATAGGATTTTCTTCTTTTTTGACTTTTGGTTTTCCATTGAAATTGGTTTCTTTCTGAATACGATGTGATTCTTCTTGAGCAGTTTCAATTTGACAAGCCAGTTTTACTGCTTGATCCAAAGTCAGTGTATCAGGTTCCATGAGCAACCTTTCTCTAATTCTTGGTGAGATGGTGTGTTCAATTATTTGACCACAGATCATATCATCTGACATATCTGCAAAATTACACTCTGACACTATTTCTCTGAGTGCAGCGACATATTCTATTATTGACTCACCAGCATGCTGTTTTCTATTCCAAAATAGATGTCTTTGCATTTTTACACTGTCTTTTTTACCAAACTGCTTTTCTAGAGCAGCAACTGCTTGTTCATAAGTATCTGTGTCTGATAACGAAGCAAATATTCTTTGGCCTTCAATGCCTAAACAATGCAGTAGAATTGCACGTTTTTTATCAGCAGATACATTTTCCTGATCAAGTCCAGTAGCTTTCATATATGTTTCAAAGCTATTGTACCAACGTTTCCAAGGTACTTGTGGTTCACCTGGACTTTGCAAGAAACATTGCGGTGGTGGTAAATGTAATTCAGCCATTTATCACACTTTTCTTCTCTTCCAAAATATGACGTCACCAGTACCGGTAGTCTACTACCGTAATTTGCCTGTTTTCACTATGTCGTATTTTCAACGACTTTTCGAAAATCACCAATCCTCGTCGCCAATCTGTTGTGTCCCTGACACTGACTAATGAACTATACAAGAATCCAACTTGATAGAAACATCAGTTTAATGAAAACAAACAATAACAACGCTTAGCAAGCAAACTTATAACAGCGTACCGAATCACTAATGTCACATGAGGTTCTACAAGAATGATGCAATAGTAAACACTTAACGCCAGCTAGTGGAAACATAAAATACATGAAAAGTCAATACACAACACGACGTAATTTATCAAATGCGTGGAATTTAACGATATTTGAAATCAGAAAATCTCAGCCAGACTACCGGTCTCCAGGTCTTATGTACTTTCTTACCTGAATAACTTCTAGTGGGCGTGGCGTAACAATTTTCGAAAATATTATTCCTGACCCCCACCTGATTACGTCATCAAAACAATTACGTCACTGCGACGTCACAATAACGAAATACAGCTTGCCAAAGTATAGCGACGGTCACCCGCAATGGCGCCTGCGAGTATGTTAACAAATTCAACACGTCAGCGACCTCTCTTTCGTATCGGGATCGTTGCGCAGAGCTCAAAATAAACAAAGATCACAAGCGACTAAATTGCCGCTAAGGAACGTCACGATATCCCACTCTGACCAATTTTTTGTCCAGCAATAAGCTCATGTATCGTACTACAATCTAATAGGGCTTTATACGATACCACTCTTAAGCAAGGCTTTAGACAAGCAGGAAGGACATAATAATTTACGCAATGGTTGAAGTTGGGTACCACTAGGGTTGCCAACTTTGTGTTAAATCATTCCGGGACACCTTAATGTCTAGACTCTAGCATTTGTAAATTGATGCAACAGAAGCTTGTGAAACACGAAGCACGTCAAAAGTAACAGTGTGCGTCGTGCAGCATTATTTCAAAAACTGTAAATACTTTTATCGTAATCAAAGAAACTCGTGAAATGTTGACTCTTTAACACGTGAATGCAAAAAAAAACTAAAACAGGGGAAATGTACAATTTGTGCTAAGTAAATTTAATTATTTAACAAAAAACACAAGAAAGCAGTCTTTCTGCTATTTAAATTTTTATTGTGATTTTGCCGCTTCAAGAAGATATTTGTTAGTTTTCACAAAGTTTATGTTAAAATTTGTAATCCTTGCGGAAATATAATGATTAGTGAACTCTCGCTAAGACAGAGCTGTCAGCAAGGCGTCCTAAAAAAGACGGCTATGCAAGCCTAAAAACTGACTGATTAATGAAATCCTGCTCATAAAAGAGCCTCACACTAACATTATTAACTAAAAACAAGAAACGCAAAATATTGTTACACGCCGCAACTTTATCGACTAAACTTTTCAACAAGTCTCACTGGATGAAGTTTTTGATCCTCTCAAATTAAGGTGACTGCTTTATATAATGTTATCATCCATTTTGCAATTGTTCAGATTATTCGAACATAATGTCATCAGGAGGTCACGGTTAGCGAAACATGTCATAACGACAAATTTCAACTCACTCCTATTTGAATGAATCATACAGATTTAATTGTTTTTATTAAAAAATATATTGCGTGAATTACACCCGTTTCCAGTTTTGAACGAAGCCGACACGCTTACAATGGCCTTCTATTTTAGAACGCCTCGGTTGTCGTTAAATTCCTGGACAGCTGTAGCCCAGCCCGGGACGCTAGACGTCAATTCCGGGACGGTTGGTAACCCTAAGTACCACACACACAGAAACCGACATATTAATTTGCTTTAACGCTATGGGTGTAGTTTCATACCTCATTAACTTCTAGCCGGCTTAGCGGAACAATTTTTGTGTATATCATTCGTTATTCAAAAATTACGTCAATGCGACTTCACAACAACGAAATAGAGCTTGCCCAATAATAGCGACGATTACTAGTAGTGGTACATTTTTATTTATTCTAAGTATTAATAAAGTATGGATCACAACTGAAAATTAGGGAGGTGCTCACCTCCTATAAGCAGGGGTGTAAAAAAATCACTGCTCTACGTCGCCCACTCACGGCTCATTGAAAAGCAGGAACGTTTAATCGGCGAGTTTCTGATCGTCTCCTGGTCAGTCATATACTTTTCATATACTCAATACTTTTCTTAGCGTAACAATTTTTGCATATAATATTCCTGACCCTCACCTCACTTCGCCATCAAAAAAATACGTCAATGCGACGTCACAATAATGAACTCGTAATGATTACGCATGTGTGTAGTTTCGTACCTAAATAACTTCTAGTGGGCTTAGCATAACATTTTTGCATATATCATTCCTGACCCTTATCTGACTTCGTCAATAAAAAATTACGTCACTGCAACGTCACAATCACGAAATACGGCCTGCACAATAGTAGCGACGTTATTCGTAATGGCACCTATGGATGTAGCTTTTAACGCAATAACTCATACTCATCTTAGCGTAACAATTTTTGCATATAATATTCCTGACCCTCACCTGACTTCGTCATCAAAAAATTACGTCAATGCGACGTCACAATAATGAACTCGTAATGATTACGCATGTGTGTACGCTATGGGTGTAGTTTCGTACCTAAATAGCTTCTAGTGGGCTTAGCATAACATTTTTGCATATATCATTACTGACCCTTATCTGACTTCGTCATTCAAAAATTACGTCAATGCGACGTCACAATAACGAAATAGAGCTTGCCCAATAATAGCGACGATTACTAGTAGTGGTACATTTTTATTTATTCCAAGTATTAATAAGTATGGATCACAACTGAAAATTAGGGAGGCGCTCACCTCCTATAAGCAGGGGTGTAAAAAAATCACTGCTCTACGTCGCCCACTCACGGCTCATTGAAAGCAGGAATGTTTAATCGGCGAGTTTCTGATCATCTCCTGGTCAGTCATTCAACATTATCAGTAATGTTTGCCAAAATCTACTATTTTTTGACCATGAAACACACAAGGTTCAGATGGAATGTTATAATAGAAAATCGTCTTACATGAACCTAAAACATAGTTTTCAGAAAGGCTAAAAAACGTTATAGCTTTGTGATGTCACAATGACTACATTCTTCGAGTGCCGCTTCGCGCGTACTTGTGGTTTCTTTCTTCTTGTGTGTTGTCCAAAATGAATCTAGTTGGAACTAATCTCCATCAATTTTATGCAAACGAAATTTTCGAGAGCGTGGATCGTACGATTGAATTTTGCAGGGTCCATGGCCTTCTGGCTCAGACCATGAAATGCCACGAATGTGGTATCCTTATGGAAGAAAAGAGGATGGCCTCTAGAAATGACGGCGTTGTTTGGCGCTGTCCCGAATAGGTAAGCTAAACTTCTTGCTATCTGATCTTTCTCTGACATCTTCTACCACAGGACTAGTCAACTATTTCACCAACTATTACAAAAAAAATTAGGAATTACCGCGGCACGCTCCTTTCAACAATATATATATTTACCCATGCGAACAAAATTTCAAATGCATTTTTTGACAAAATACAAGAGCAAAACTCACTATCGCGCTTCGGGGCCGGTATGACAAGGCTTCAGAAGTGTCGCTGAGTGCCGACTTTTCTGAAAAGATGTGAAATATTCACCCCCATAGCACCCTCAAATAAATATATATTTAAAAGTCTTCCAGCGACTTCAATTATCTTTAAGACTGAGAATTTGGAATATATCAGTTATTAGGAGAAACCACACGGTCCACAAGACTTTCAGCAAAACGATTCATTAGTCAATTATGTGTACAATAGCAAAGGTATTTGTCAATGATTAGTCTGAGAAATTACATTTTTCAACACAAAGCGACAACATTAGTCTAATGCGTACCACCATGCCTAGAAAGCGGTGAAAAATGTATCCAAGCGGCCACAAAACTTTCAGTTTTTACGCCACCATTGACATCTTTCTGATCAGCTAATGCTACGGGAGTAAACCAGTGCTCCGCAACCTTTTTTAACTTGCCAAATTCGACGGCACACCACAACAAACACACAAAGTTACACTTTGTTTTATGTTCATATTTCAATCAGAGATTTGTGGTTGTTTTAATGAGCACAATCGCTATATATTAAGATCAATACGTGAAAGAGCAACTCGAAGTTCGCCGTCAACATCTTTTATAGTTTTTGATCAGCGATAAAGAGGATAAACTTTGTTCGCACATATAAGTTGTGCAAAACTGGAGCAATATTTCAATAGCTGCATTAGAAACGTGCGCCTGTATTCTTCTTTTATTAAAATTCAAAACACATCAAGTGGAATTTTGCTGAATTTCAGTCTTAGCGTTCTGTCATTTCTTACTTCAAAGAAATTTTCTCAAATACGCAGGAGTAATTCTTTCGTTGACATTTCAGCACTAGTTGAGAAAAGATTCCGGATTCAGTCGTATCGTTAATTGCGAAAAAGTACCAGTGCTTATCTTTGCTGTATTAAAGTTAAGTGCTTTTTCGCCAAATTTGACACGAAACCGTATTTCGTATTTAAGTGGCGCATAAGTTTACTCGGAACCATTGCTTCATTTGAAAGTTGCTCCCCACAAATAACGCAGACTGGTTTTGGAGCATCTTTGTTACCACAGCAGGAAAATTCATGTTAAATGTAATCTTCCCTTTTTTTTCTTTTGACAAGTTTTTTTCCCAACGTTGCTTGTGCTAGGTACAAGCTCAGTATCAGATTTTTTTTTTTAAATTATCCTTTTTGCTAAACTTTAACACTCCTTGACTTTTTTAATCAAAGACCACTGGGCAAGCACTAATTCTGCAAACTCACACTTAGTTTTATTTATATTCGAATACTACACGACTACACATGCTATGTTTTAGCCTCGACAATAGGCATTACAATATATCTGCTTGCTTACCATATAAGCCTACTCCTTGTTACGTCACAAATGCACAGTGACAGAAATTTGACTTGGTGTCGCTCAAGCTAACGTAGGAGCATGTTAACTTTACGTTAGTAGAGTAGAGTAGTAGACTAAGGTAAAATTAACAAAGGATAAAAAAATTTGTAAAAAAGAGAGAAAAGTTACAAATCCTGTGCGGCACACCTGGTACCATCTCGCGGCACACCGGTGCGCCGCGGTACACCGGTTGCGGAGCACTGGAGTAAACGAGTAAGTCGATGCTCTGACACGTTTAGCGAAAAATGCATTACATTACGATTTTGAAATAAAACGAAATGATGCATTCCAAGTCAAGAAGCAGCAACGGTCCAAATTTAATACTCGAAAGTTCCGGATTCGGACCGCGGTCCGTCAGTTGAGTAGCCATGTCTATCATCTGAGGTTGTCATACCGTCCGGAAAATTCCGTACATGTCCGGAATTTAGGATTAAATTTTGCGTCCGCGAAGAATTTGAAAAAATGCTCGAATGTCCGGAATCCGGAATTTTACTGCATCTGCAATCGTACCCTGCGCATATTTACGAGGTTGTATAGAAATATTGTGTAACAGAGCGTTTTCCTTATCAATTATGTTTACCACTTAGATCTATACTAAGTCATAATTTTTGTCACAAGAACATCCACCAATAGTGGAAAATATGCAGAAAAGTAAATTTGCAGTGACTTGACTTACAAGCGTGTCTTCAATTTGTTTTAAGCATGTAATTGCTGTTCTTCCTTTTCGGCTCAACCTATTTCTCATTATTATTTTTCACTCTGAAGTTGAGATTTTTTTTACTGACGGTCCGTAGCTATATTTAGAGAGTGCTTACCCGCCTGGTGGGAGATTCGGCTTGTGACTGAAGACAATACTTTTCACTTTGGTAGCTGGCGCTTTAGCATGAGTATCGTACAACGTTTGCAGCCTTAGCATTTCGGTAGCGCATATATAATATATACGGTCTCGTGAAAATAATCATGCATTGTCCGGAATTTTGCTTTTCCAAATATGGTAACCCTATACAGGTGTTCATTTTATCAGAGTTTTCGCAAGCTTATTTCAATTCGGAAGAAATCGTTTTTTGAATGAAGTCACCTAGAACTGTGGCAACTTGTCACATTTCTCTATTACTGGTCAAAGAACACGAACCAAGAAGATATAATGCACGAATACAGGATATCTAATAGATCTTGCGTCGATTGGTGCAGTTTTATGCGTGGGGTATATGCATTTCTTAAATGTCTGAATTGAATGTTGAATTTTAAACAAGGAATGAAACGCTTCTAACCTACCGCAGATATGCTCATCTGATCTGATCAGACACTCAGTGGTCGTCGGTGGCCCTGGCCATAGACGAAACTATGATGGTTGCAAGAAGAAAAAGGGGTGGAAATGCTCAAGCCAGGCCAATTCGCAAACAATGGGTATTTGGAGGAATAGATTTGGAGACCAAGTTTCAATGCCTTTTAATTCAATATATCAATGCAATAAGTCTCGACGATTTAAAAAAAAAAAAAATTTTTGTTCTAGTCTAGAGAATGCCTCCTTCGCTTGGTACCACGTCGGGATCGCGCGACACTTGGAGGGAATTATAACCCAAAATATTACTCCTGGCTCAGAGATATGGTCGGATAAGTGGGCTGCCTACAACAATTTACATAGTATTTAATATTATATTTATTTTATCAGCTCGAATTAATGCGGCGTCATCGTCTTCTGACAGAAAAAATTCCACTCAGATGTATTTATCATATATCTTCGTGTTTTTCCAGATAAATCATTTTAAAATTTTAATTATTTTTATTTTAGATCTCCCTCAGAATTACACTCACCATACTGTGAATCATTCGCACAGATTTGTGTACGCCACAGTCATCCATACGAACGACATTGAAAGTTTGTGGTGTGACTGTAAACGCAAATTTAAAAGAATGAACGGCGTGAGCCGGAATTTCATTCCATCATATAGTGACGAGTGGTTATGGCGGCGTAAGCGGGAGAAATCCCACTATTTCGCCGACATTATTCGTACTATAACCACGAATCCAAGATACACTTTGTGAATTAAGACACCATTCTCATTTATTGAGTTTGGTTGATTATTTTACAGATGCAGTGCGATGGACTGCTATATAAAAACCCTCACGAGGGGACAATTATCTTTGATGTCAATTGAGTGGCCATGTCTATCATACACGTGTTTATTTTATCAGAGTTTTAGCAAGTTTATTTCAATTTGGAAGAAGTCGTTTTTTGAAGGAAGTCACCTAGAACTGTGTCAACTTTCACTATTACTGGTCAATAGATCTTGCGTTGATTGGTGCAGTTTTATGCGTTTTTCTGCAATGTCTGAATTGAATGTTGAATTTTAAACAAGGAATGAAACGCTTCTAACCTACCGCAGATATGCTCATCTGATCTGATCAGACACCCAGTGGTCGTCGGTGGCCCTGGCCATAGACGAAACTATGATGGTTGCAAGAAGAAAAGGGGGTGGAAAAGCTCAAGCCAGGCCAATTCGCAAACGATAGGTATTTGGAGACCAGGTTTCAATGCCTTTTAATTCAATATATTAATGCAATAAGTCTCGACAATTTTATAAAAAAAATATTTTTGTTCTAGTCTAGAGAATGCCTCCTTCGCTTGGTACCACGTCGGGATCGCGCGACACTTGGAGGGAATTATAACCCAATTTATTACTCCTGGCTCAAAGATATGGTCGGATAAGTGGGCTGCCTACAACAAATTTACTTAGTATTTAATATTAAATTTATTTTATCAGCTCGAATTAATGCGGCGTCATCATCTTCTGACAGAAAAAATTCCACTCAGATTTATTTATCATATATCTTCGTGTTTTTCCAGATAGATCATTTCAAAATTTTAATTATTTTTATTTTAGATCTCCCTCAGAATTACACTCACCATACTGTGAATCATTCACACAGATTTGTGTACGCCACGCAAATTTAAAAGAATGAACGGCGTGAGCCGGAATTTCATTCCATCATATAGTGACGAGTGGTTATGGCGGCGTACGCGGGAGAAATTCCACTATTTCGCCGACATTATTCGTACCATAACCCCAATCCAAGATACACTTTGTGATTTAGGATACCATTCTCATATATTGAGTTTGGTTGATTATTCTACAGACAGATGCAGTACGATGGACTGCTATATAAAAACAATCATGAGGGGACAATTATCTTCAATTATGGCGGCGCTCTATTCTAGTACATATTAATATTTAAGAACATATTGCCAAAATTTGAGATACTAAAACTTATGTCACGTATTTTCCTTTGTATAAGACGGTAAATTTCCGATATAACTATCATAATCTAGTACAGGGGTGTCAAACACGCGGGCCGCATGCGGCCCCAGAACACACGCTTAACAATTAGGCCGCGAAACGAAGCCGTTTATCTTTGAGTTTCGTAGAGAACTACCCAAAAATAATTTTAAAATGCTCCTTAGAAATTTAGTAACAAATAATACTTTGTTCTCATTTCTAAAAGTTGCACGTTTTACGAAAAAGACGCTTCTTACTACAATAAATATGTGTTACCATCTGTCCTATATTCTCTGCTTCTACGGCAACTGTGGACAATGAATGCAGATTTCTGCATTATCAAATGTAGGCGGTCGGATGAATCTCAGATGTACTGATCGATTTTGCGTTGAGTTGGGTAGCCTTTCCATCGTCTTTTTAGTTATTATTAGTTAAGTTATTCTAAGAAGGTGTTAAAAATCACAAGCGAGCTATTTTACACTTGTGGATCCTTGCCACAGATAGCAATTTTAGTTGAGCACTGGCTTATGAAACGTAAAATAGGTACGGTGCGGTAGGCAAGAAAGACTAGACCTAGAAAAATATGTCACAAAAAACTATATTTTCATGCTTGTATGGAAGGGTAGTTTGATTATTCAGCAGGCTTATGCTATTGGAAGCGATTGAGAGGTGGCGGCGATGTTTCACCCATTCCGCCTAGCGCAGGCTACCTTCGCTGCTGCCATCATACCCGCAAGAAAAAAAGAATTGGAGAAATTTTGAAGAAAAGCGTAACGGTATATAAGAATCATAACAAACAGATTAAATAGGCTAATCATATTGAAATACTTGGTATTCTTCCGAATTTGATGAGAGTGAGGATTTCGAGTTATTCTAAGAAGGTGTTAAAAAATATGAGTAAGCTATTAAACACTTGTAGATCCTTACCATAGATAGCAATTTCAGTTAAGCACTAGCTCATGAAACGTTGTAAAACGATGCAGTAACTTCAAGAATAGCTGACCTAGAAATATATGTCACAAAGTACTATATTTTCATGCTTGTACGGATGGTTGTTTTGATTTTTTACAGGAAAACAAAAATATTCAGAAAGTAGTTTTTAAGAATTACAAAATTTTTTGTTCTCAGATTGACCCGATTATGGTGGATACACCTTAAGCTAGCAAAAGAAAACTTGAGAAACACATTCCGGTGATTAAGAAGAAACGCAAAGTGCATGAAGACGGTCGCATTTTTCAAGAAAAATGCTAAAGCACACTGTTTAATTTGCGCTTTCCCATCGGTACAATGAAAGAATACAATATAAGTAGACATTATCAGAATAAGCACAGCGGTCAATATGACAAATTTAAAGATCAACTTCGAACCATGAAATTGTTGCAGTTAAAAAAACAGCTAAATCAGCAGCAAACCTGCTCCAAAACAATCTGTAAAAGTAACGTTGCCACTATTACAGCCAGCTATGAACTTAGCCAGATGGATGCAGTCTCTGGAAAGCTTTATACTGATGGAGCTTTCATAAAAAATTGCATTGTAAAAACGGTTGAAACTTTATGCCCAGATAAAGCACATCTCTTCAGAGACTTATCGTTGACAAGAAATACGGTTGCTACTAGAATTGATGAGATGTCTGCAAATTTGAAAGAATAAATAAAAAGTTTTTCTGCTGTCTTTGAATATTTTTCAATTAATGAAACGTGTGATATATTAGGCACCGCACAACTTGCGATCTTTATCCGAGCTTGTAATACCAAGTTACAAATATGGGACAAATTGTTAGAACTGAATTCTCTGCATGATACGACCTCAATCAATGACATATTTGAAATAATGATACAAACTTTGGAAGAGTATGAACTAGATTTGTCCAAGTATGCATGCCTATGCACAAACGGTGCAGCTAATATGGCAGGTAAACACAATGGGGTAGGGGCAAAACTAAAAGATAAGATTAAAACTATTTATCCGGACTCAAATTTCACTGCATTATCCACCAGCAAAACTTGTGCTCAAAGGTTTTAGAATTGGACCATGTTATTAACTTTGTCGTAAAAACTGTGAACTACATCAGAAGTTGAGCACTACATCATCGGCAGTTTAATTAGCTGCTACAGGATACGGATAATGAATTCACAGATGTCCCTTTTTACACAGCAGTGAGATGGTTGTCCTGCCACAAAGTCTTGAAAATTTTTTATTTATTACAAACAGAAATCATCTTGTTCCATAACATGAAAGGTCAAACAACAACTCAGTTAAAGGATAAAAAGTGGATTCAAGATTTGGCATTTGCTGTTGATGTCACTGAACATCTAACCAAATTGAATTTGAAGTTACAGGGCAAAGAAAAAACAATCACTTATTTGTATGATAACATTAAATGTTTTATTTCAAAATTAAATTTGTGGAAAACCCAGATACAGAACAAAAATTTGACACATTTTCCATTTTTAAAAGATGCAAAAAGCAAACTTCAAGAAAATGGCAGCGAATTGGACATTAAAAAATTTGTAAACAATATTGATTTACTTTTAAATGAGTTCAAGCGTAGATTCTCAGATTTTTCTTCGTTTGAAAACAAATTTGCATTATTCTCAGCACCATTTACGTTTGATGCTGGTTTGTTTAGCAGATGAAAATCTCCAAATGGAACTTTTAGAAATGCAATCTGACTCTATTGTAAAGGCACAGTATGATGCTATTGGAGTTTTTGAATTCTACTCTTATCTCTCAGAGCAATACAGCGGAATCAAGAAATTTGCATGCCATATCTTAGCAATGTTCGGAAACACATACAGATGTGAGCAGTTGTTTTCATTTCTGAAGTTGATCAAACATTCTCACCGATCCAAATTAACCGATGATCACCAGACCTCGTTAATTAGAGTTGGTACTGTAAAATCATTTCAGCCTGATATTAGTAAGCTGGTGGTCCAAAAGAGATGCCAAACGTCAGGACAAATGTAATAAAAACGTTAAGTTTATTCAGTATTTTTGTGAATTTCAGGTTTTTATATATTTAGATTAAGTCATTTTTAGTGTTTGTAATATTCTTTTGTTCTTTTCTTTTCAAAAATTTGTTCAAAAGTGTTTTTGGATAGTTGTACATTTGCGTTTTTTGTAATAAATACAGTACATTACAATATTAGTTAAACGCATGAAATTAATATGTAAATGGCATTTGAAATTTAAGAAAATGATAAAACTTTATTCAGGTCTTTAATTACACCTCAATATATGCCACAAACTACACCTATCTAAAAATATGCTTTAAATATACAATATACATCATCAAAACTGACCAAAACATGTTTGCGGCCCTCGGAACATTCCCAAAATGCAATGCGGCCCTCGAAACCCCACGAGTTTGACACCCCTGATCTAGTATATCTTTAAATTTTGCAAGCCGAAAATTCGAAGAATACTTCGAGGCGTAATGACAGAAACTTAATCACCCATAAACAACTCACGATTTCAAGCACATTTGATAATTAGGCATTCAGTCACAATCATGAGTTTATTTACTGACTGCATCTCTCATCTATCTTTAGTTACGTTTTGATAAAACTTTTAATTAGATTGAATCACGCTCTTCTGAAACAATGAGCTCAATAAGTAAATTATATGAGTAATTGTCAATAATATTCTTAATGTTTGTGAAATGATCTATTCAATTTATTTCAGGTTTCCCCTGCACAGAATCAGAAGCATCTTCTGACACACTTACAAAAAAAACTTTTATTTCACTGTGGGCAACGGCGCGTCCTTCGATAGAACGTGGATGCCCTATAAAATTAAAGCGATTCTCAAAAATGAAATATGTACCAAACAAAGCTAAATTTCAGAACAAATAAAATGCCTATGCTATAGACATAGACCATAAGTGACGAACCCGCCAAGGAGTTTCGTGTGACCCGCGAAGCATTCAGGCGATTCAGTGTATGTTTGGCTTAAGTATAAACCTTCGGGGATTGTACATAAAAATCAGGAGCGCCAGTAATATTTATATTATCGGAAACGCTATTTCCAATACATCTTGTTTTGTTGGGTGAGCAATGGATCAAAACAACGATTGTCTTAGCCTAGTTATGCCGTCTTATCGGCAAACGCATAAGGATTAATGGAGGAGGGTTAGACTTACTTTGTGAAAATGTAATACTTTGGCGCATGATACACGGGAAATCAGAAAGAATCTTTATAAGTTCCGCTCAATGCTTGGAGCAATGGAAAAATTGCCTACTTTTCAAACTCGGTTAATCGGTGATTTGATTGTTTCGTTTTTAATTTCTGTAACCGAAAGCATGCGAAGCAGTGACGTAGCATCCACCCCCGCGGTCGCGCCCACAGCGCAAAGGGGCCAATCAGTTGGAATTTAGAAATTTAAGCCGCAAAACCAAAAACTGCATTGCAAAACCAGTAATGCACATCCTCTAACGTTGATGTTAGTTCTGCTCAAATCGTTTTGTTACGTAACAATGCCAAGAAGTCGCCGATTTTCGGCGTCTTGTGGTTTGATCGCACCGGCAAAATTGCGAAGCCTGTCAGAATGATGTCGAAAGCAAAATCTCTCAGTAGCGCACAGAAACGCAGAAGAGGAAAAACGTATGAAAAAAATTAAAGTAATCGAGATAAACGGCAAATTTCAGGTTATCATTGCCTTTTAATAGCGACATGTTATGCTTTTCGACGAAATAAAAAAAAACGTTGTTTTAGCTTATGTCCGAGAGTTTTCAGGGTCATTTCCACGAAATATTTTTTTTTGGGGCACGAGAGTCCTGCTACGCCACTGATGCGAAGTACAGATCTTTTGTACAAAGCCCTCGCCACTAATGTGAAATTTGAGAAAAAACACCACGTTCTAAAAGAGCAAATTAGTAATTATCCAGTTTGGCGCAAACGCAGTGCGTTGGACTTGTTCACACTGCGATGCGTCAACACATTTTGAGTCAAAAGATCATATTTTCCGGGTGTAGTACTCACGCTAGATCAGCAACTCCATAGGCACTGTGTAACTGCAGTGGGTTGGTAAGACACACTGGTATTTTGATAGGAAATTTGAGACTTTTTGGCGAATGTATAATGTTTTTAAGTATAATACACTAGTACTAGTTAATATTTTTCAAAACGCTACTAATTTAACGTTACAATGATTATTACAAATTGAGAAAAAATGGATTTAGAGCAGCTTATAATTGAGGTTCGTGCACGGGAGTGTCTTTATGCTGTAAAAGCAGCATCTTACAGAGATGCAGTTGTAAAAGGAAAGGCGTGGGAAGAGGTAGCAGAGGCACTGGGAAGAAGCGGTAAGAATATGAGTAGCCATGCAAAAATCGAGTCAAAGAGTCGATCGGTTGTCGTGATTTGAGCGATATGGAAAATTATAACTTAGCTAGTTTCGAGATAGTCGATTTTTGTGAACTATTCACAGGAGATTCGAAAATTGAGTTATTCCTTTATTTTACAAGAAAAATAGAGGCTACGAGGAGTAGGGCAGCAGCGCGAGGATACAGGGCGTGAAAGTTTATGGAGATGCTGAAGTTCTTGGATGAACATGTTGACTTTAGAATGTATGTATTATTTGTTTATGTGACAGATGCAATAATATTGCTAATCTCTAGCCTACGGAATGAAACTCCCTTTGTTTCAAAGAACGTCTTCAACTGTTGACAAAGACGTCACCCTCGGGGTGATTGAATATGCGGATAACATGCAAATAAATGGCGTAAAGGTCCATTTACAAAACAACCGGACCTTGATAAAACTATAATGAGTGTTGTCAACAAAGGTATTTAATTCTAAGGTTCTTAAACCTTTTTGTGTCACACAACAGATTTTCAATGTAATAATCATGCCTTTATTTACATACAGAAAGTGTTGATGCTGAAAAGTTTGCAATAAGCTTGGTAGATACTATATGCAGGCTACCAGTACAACGGTTTCAACTGGCGAAAAGAGTCCACAAGCTATTGTATAATATTGAATTTGTGGAAATATATAAATATTTGAAAACATTTGTTTGAACTATTTGTGCTACTAGCGTATAGGACTTGTGACACATCTCTATTTCATTAATCGTCCATACACTTGTTCAAAGATCAGCAATGGTGCCTTTGCCAGGGCACAGCACCTTCCTTTGAAAAGTAGTTGCGAACCGAGCGAGCGTTCTGTGTTGCAAGGCCACCACTTCCGGGTATGTCATGCAGCAGTTGAGTGACCACTCTCACATCTTCGTCAACTGCTGCAGCTCCATAAACATCTCAAAAAATTGTGGAGGCCGCATGTTGCTTTTATACCAGAGTCAATATTGCTGGGCTTCAAAGGTATTGGTCGGTGATAAACTCTCCACTGATTGGCTAATATTCCAAATCTGCTTTCCACTATTCGTCTTGCGCATGATAAGCGATAATTAAAACTTTTCTTCTCTTGCGAAAGACCATTGCCAGGAAATGGTTTCATCAAATATTCTTTCAGTGCATTCCATTCTGCAGGCGATGCCCAAAACAGGAGTTTGCAAATATTCCCTATCACTTGCTCTTCCGTAAGCGCCAATGTCCACTGCAAGGAATTTATACCCAAAAAATATAAATTTCATTGAGTTTTTGATGGCACTGTTTGGATTAAATGCCTATGTAGAATCCACACAATCATAATAGAAGATAATGTGTTTTCAATTTATTTATTCATATATAGCAACCACGAGTGGTAAGTAACAAAATTCATTTTTAAATACTAACTAGAGTGATACAAAACCAGGTTTAATATTTACCAAGCATCAACAATAGCCAGGAGCACAATGTTATATGTTTTCTTGTAATTATAGTACAGGGAGCCTGCATTGTTATCATAACAGATAAACCTAGAACCATGCAAGTAGCAATTTCATTTTTGTTACAAACCACTGCAAATACGGTATGGTACAGGCATACCGGTGCCGGCACTAGTGCCAGGGCTGCAGAGTGCTGCCGTACCAGTGTACCGTACCGGTACTGCATCGGTACCGGTAACAACTTCTAGTTTCTCTTCTCTGCAAAATAGGATGCACTCACCATCTTCTTTTTTATCCTCCCGTTTTCTCAACCACAACAGTAAACCCAATCATTGATTTTTTCTTAAAGTCGTAGCCAAACCACAGAACAAAGCACCTGAATCCAACTCAAATCTCGACTAACGCAGCGCGTCAACGCAAAAGATTGTGTCCTCGAGAATTCGTTGCGTTGACGCAGTGCGTCAAAATGATGCGTTAACGCAGCAACGCACGATTAAGTTAAACAAACAAGGTTTGAGGGTGCGTCAACGCAGTGGTGTGAACAGATGTGAATGGGCCCTTACAATCGATTCGATAATTTGAATTTCTGCCTCAATCTGCATTTCTAGCCCTCACCCTAAAACCGTAATTGGATTAGGTTGAAATACGTTCAAGGGCTCTGTCAGAATTACCTAAGAAGGGTGGGTGTAAATTGGGGAATTTTCCATGAAATTGTCGCCGCAATTGATCAGGCAAAAAATAGCCCATATTTTCGGCGGATATTGTTTTTTTCTGTTATTTTATCGGGTAATGATCTTGGCGCTCCAGAAGTATGTGCACAAAGTTGGTACGAACCTGGTGCACATACTTCTAGAGCACCATGATTGTTTGCAGCTGCGCAAAGTATTCAATTGCGACTAATCGGAGGTTATTTATAATGCATTGCTTTAGTTGTGTGTTAGTCATATATAGAGAGCTCAGTAAAGAAAAAAGTTTCAGAAAATTTCACAAAGCAAAACATGCATTGAATTTTCTATTTTTATTTTATGCTGCAATATATTATAAAATAACTTCAGCTGTATGAAAGCAGTTGTTCGTTTTTGATGATGAAAATTGTTAGGCATCATTGTATGACTAAAACGTAGTGCGCCCGCTTACTTAGCGGTGACTGATAAATAGCCCGCGATGGTAAAAGCCTCATTCATGAAGGGTGGCACAGTACATGGTTTATCGCTGGACATAACAAAAGTCTTTTGGCAATAGTGATAGAGAGGTTACTGGCGTTAACAAACTCGCAGGTGACATTACGGGTTACCGTTGTTGTTATTGGGCAAGCTCTCTTTTGTAATTGTGACGTTGCAGTGACATCATTTTTGGATGACGAAGTCAGATGGGGGTCAAGTAGGCTTAGCATAACAATTTTCTCATATATCATTCCTGACTCCGTCACAAAACTTTTACCACAAATACCGCATTCGTGCAACTTCTTTTGTTCAACTTTTTTCATTTAATTACCAGTATATAAACTCGTATATCACCAGAAGGGCATTGAATGAAAAAAAAACGGTTAATAGAAATAGCCAACTAGATAAAAAGTCTTCTTATGTACAATATCTATCTAGAGACGAGGTAAGAAAGAAATGTCATAAGAAAAACCGAAGTTAGATATAAGCTAACAATGATAGAAAAAAGAAATATCGAAAAGGAAATATCGTTACTTAAGATATTACTTTAAAGCAGTGGTTCTCAATCCGTGAGGCGCGCTCCATATGGGGGGCTTAGGCAATGTTTAGAGGGGCATGAAGATAAATAAAATAAAAATATAGTTTGATTTGATCTCGTCCGCCTCGTTTTGGATATTCACCGTTTTTATTTTGGATATTTACGTTATCTCCACGTATTTTCAGTGTTTTTTTTTTTAATATAATACTTTTTCGCCCTACTATCTGTTATTCGTTGATTTTCGTTAGCTAGTCATTTTTGAAGGAAAAATTCTAAAGAGGGGGCGCGGCTTAATAAGTTCGTAAACCGCGGCTCTAGTCTAGAGAAAGATACTTTGTATATGCTCCAAAAATCAGTGTTTTTTACCATATCCTCTTTCAAGAATACAGATAGCTTGTGGTGATCTATCTTATTTTGAAAATATTTTCACTTAGTTAGCTGAGTACTAGAACGAAAGAGCAATAAGTCAGAGTTGAACTTATTCATCTTGCCTTTTATCAGACAAAAAAAAAAAAAAACAGGATTTGGATTAGAAATTTTTGTTGGACAATTTACTATTCGATTCA
Organism: Styela clava; assembly: GCF_013122585.1. NCBI lineage: Eukaryota > Metazoa > Chordata > Ascidiacea > Stolidobranchia > Styelidae > Styela > Styela clava. Next base: position 16,966,324 of record NW_024102836.1, read on the forward strand.
AAATACACAGCCCTAGCTATTTCTAACGTTCTTATTTCGTTGGTTAAGTTTAGCTCAAATCATACTGAGGTCGACCAACTCTTCACTATCACTCTTTATATTCCCCTTCTCGGCTTCTGATCCCAAAACGTAACAAATTCTGGTGCTACTAAACGAGTGTTCTATTGCCATATGTGGTCTTCCCAGAAGTAGTCTCAAACTAGTAAATATCGATATGAAGCGATTCAAAATCTTGCAAAAGTAGTTTACTCTAAATGTTACAGAAATCTCATACTGTAGAAATACACAAATTCATCTATATAAATGGAATACAATTACTGCAATACTAAAGCTATTAATTTCGAGAGGGCACATGAAAATATACCATACCAAATCGGATATCTCAGCGTGGGAAAGGAAGCAATTAGTTGTTTTTACATGCAATTTGCAGCCCCTAATGGCATTCACAGGCGTATTTCCCTGATCGACACGACTATAAATTACGCTCGATCGAGTCTGTAGAAGTATGCTACACTATTGACAAAAAAATCGAAAAATGTGAATATTACTACTCACTAACTATCTTTATCTTATTTTTTCGTTCAAACCTAACAATTAAATTTGCGAGAAAAGTTCAGCTTTCCTATTTCAAATTTATCTGTAATAAAATTTGCAATTTACCCTAAAACATCATCGAAGCTTGCTTTGTGATCAAATGTGACCTTTATTCATACTAGTCAGATTTATTTCTATCATTCCTGAGTCTAGAGATCAGATTTCTTCATAGCATATCGATCTTAAGATCGGTAAGTATGTTGATAGGTATTTGTCTGTCTGTTAGATGCACGCGATATCTCACGAAAGCAAGGTTCAATGTGCCCCAAATTTTGCATGTACATTCACCATAGCTCGTACCAAAAGCCTATTGATTTTGGATAAATTATGTCGTAATAAATTATTAACTAATTAGTGATGAAGAGATCTGGATTTTTGCAATACGAGAGAACGATTGTTACAAAGCGAGAGATTTTTGAGACGCGCTGAATGTGTGTGTGTGCGATGCGCAAGTTTTCCGGGAGGGGGGGGGGTCATACATTTTGCTATTCATCTTGCTTTTAAACCCAACCTAAATGTGGCAAAAGATAAAAAGCCTACATGGCGTTAGACTTTTTGAGAACGCGAGGACTCTAAGCTTATCTTATCATGTTCTCTTTCAATAATACGGATACCTACAGTATTCAATGTAGAGGTCTATTTTGTACGATATTAAAGAAAGCATGACTGATTAAAATAATCACAAACTTAGGTAAACGGATCACTGGATTGCAGTGGCGGCGCGTGGTCATTTTGACAACCGGGGCAAGCTACTGCGGGACCAAGTCACCCCCATCTACGGGGACATGATAAGCACTGTAAGTTCTCCCATCATTTTATGAGTATAAAAACCATTCCATCGGTAACAACCAATCGGCAAAAGCGACAGTTTTTAACGATAAGAAAGTGTCTTTAAAACCGGTCCAAGTCAAGGGATTAATAAATATAGACATAGTTTATTTTAAAAACCTCTTTCAAAAGGAAAGGCAATATTTACCCAGATAAATACAATGAAATATTAACAGAAACTTCGGAAAAGCAGACAAAACCTAAAATAAGGTTTAAAACGTTACTATGAAGAAAGGAAAGTTAATGCAAAGATAAGGACATGCGTCGCTCACTCATAGATATATATGCTGCTAGACTTCTACTGCTTGAACATATATGCAACACGCCGCGGTTTCTTGGAAGCAAAATGCTCAATACCACGCTGATTAAAGTCATGCATCCCAGAAATAACGTCTCTGTGTATGGATAAAACAGCCAAGGAATTTAATCTATCTTGTTCCATTGTGTTTCTGAGATACGTTTTAATACGCTTCAGCGTGCTGAATGTTCGCTCTGCGTCGGCGGAAGAAATAGGCGTCGTCAAAATGATGTCCAGAAATTTTGCAGACGCCGCAAAGGTAGTTACTAGAGTGTTATCTATGAGGAACTCATAGAGCGCGCAAGTTGATGTGATGTTCTAAAAAGTTTGATTGGTGTATATACATCGCAATTCATTTTCCAATTTACCCACGTTTATCATGGGGTAAAATTTGGAGACAGTAGCCAACAAATGGATGGGAATTGACGTGCAAATTTTGAAAAATTTTTGGGATTCATCAAAGAGAACGCGGCAAGGTGTTCAGTGCGCAGACGATCGCTTATTTGATTCACCAGAATGTCACAGCATTCCTTTGCAGACAAAATCAAACGCTGCGTTGTTTGCCCGCGGCGTAAAGAAGCACTCCATGTGTCGTCGTATTTTATTGTTTCCCGGATACGAGATACAGCATCGCAGAAGTCTGAAATACACGACTGCACAGACGCTCCATCCATTAGCCTTGACTGCAATGCGCCGTATAATACATCCACGTGATAGAATATTGTGGAGAAAAAAGCGAGAAAAAATGAAAACTCACCATCTTCTAGCAGACGCTTTAGACCTGCCGCCTCCCTCACAGAGCGTTCGTCCCAAACCGGAGAGCTCTGAATGCCATTGAAACACTCAATGAGCTCAGACCTAATTTCGGACACGCCCTGCACCACGCTTGATTGGAAGTTCCAACGTGTTGGTGCACAAGCTGGGAGACGGCGGCTACATATCTGGCAAAGGAGGTCAGAGCGCTTCGGCAAAACAGAAAAAAATGAAGAAAACCCCGAAACATTTGCAAAAAATATACGGACGAGAGGGGTATCAAGACACATATTTTTAATAACGAGGTTGATTGGTGTGCATAACAATGTAAAAAATGCGCATGAGGAAAATCTTCTTTCATATAAACTTGAACACCATGTTTCGACCCGTTCATGACTGCCGCGCCGTCATAAGTTTGAGCTATCAATTTTGACTTCGCGTTGTAAGGCTGTAACACTTCTTTCAGTACAGCCGATATCCCGCAAGCCGTGCGATCAACGATTGGTACAAAGCTGTGAAATCTCTCGGTAGGTTTACCATCTTTCACAAACCGAAAAATCACAGCCAGTTGGGAAACGCACGTGATGTCAGTTGTCTCGTCAGACTGAATCGAAAGGAACTGGTAATTCTCAATTTCCAGAGTCAAATGTTGTAAATAAATTTTATACATTGAGTCGAGCAAATTATTTTGGATATCCTTAGATGTCCCTTTCGAAACAGTTGCGGCATCAAGATGATCTCTCAATACTGTATCTAGGGATGCGGTGTATTCCACCATATCCAAAAATACCCTTCTATTAGAAGAGTTCATCGTGCCCACGGAGGGACAGCTCGTGACAACCAATGAACTTCAAAACATCTATCAATCGACCGAGAACATGGCGGTTTTTCTCGACGTTTTGGTTGTGCCGACGAATAGAAACCGCGCGTCCTTCATCCAACTGTGCTGCAATATTAACATTTCCGAATGTTCGGTATTTTACTGCATTGTCCAGATGCTCCATAGAAGATTGATAATCCCTGGCACGCTCGGAAAGATGTTTAAGATCTCTAAAACCAAATTTACACCAACGTGAGTCACGGGCGGTAGCAAAAAGTAGGCAATAAAAACAAAAAAGTGCATTTTTGTCCTCGCTGTAACACAACCATTCGTGTTTTTTATACCAAGTTTCTGCGCAGAATGTACGCCGACGCCTTCCTCCGTCATGGGATTGTTCCAGTGAACAATTTTTTGGTTGATAAGGCCCAAGACGTTGTACCTCTAATTTTTGTTCCAGCGGCAGCTGCGAAAACGGAGTGCGAAGTAGTGCATCAACCTTATTCATTATGAGGTCTAAGGCTAAGAAATGCGGAGCCGGAAAGAAGTGAGGAGCTCAAAAGGAATGTGGAAAATCGAAAGCAAATGGACTAAAGGTCTCTAACTGATTCAAATAGCGAAACAAGCGACAAAAACGAAGGCGAGGAAACTATCAACTCTTCAAGCAACCAACGAACGAGAAGGAATGCGTGAATATGTCAACACGTTGTTGTAAGAAACGTCGGCATTGTGTCGTCATAATTTCGGGGCTAGCCCCGATGATTTAGTAAAAGAAACAGAAAACAAACGAGACCAACGCGGCGAGTGGAGGATAAAAGAGAGAATACGATATACAATGAGCAACCGGGGAAAAATCGGCGTCGCCCCGTCGACGTTCGGCGAAGGCTTTGCGAGCGAAAAATGAACCATGTCGGGAGAATATGGCTAGTGTAGAGTCTGTAGACGGTCTGTGCAACCGATATTGAGGTATTTTTCGAATATTTTTTATTATACCGAAAAAACAACCGGGGCATTGCCCCGGTTGGCTCTATTGACGCGCCGCCACTGCTGGATTGTTACTGTGAAAACTTTTGTATCCCCGACTTTCCCAAAACATCAATGATAAATAAAGCACAACCGGTGTTAGTAAAACGATGTAATTTTTTATTCAGAAAAACTTCATCAGGGCATAATATGGAAGGCACATTATCATTTATATAGAGGGAAAAGAAAGAAAAAATGATAACGGTATTTCTCTCGTCAAAGTGTAACAAATTCAGATACTTATAATTGAACTGTCGCTGCAATACCAAAATTCTCAACGAAATATGACGAAAAATCTACCATAAAATGGGTGGTTTGACTAACACTGTGCAATACTTTTATAGACACGAGAAAGAAACAAATCAGCCGTTTCACATGTAATCATGGTCTCTAATATACTTCGCTAGTTTTTTTCCCGAACTGAGCATCTGGAAAATTATCTTTAAAAAATCTTTCGGAATATGCTAGAAATTACATGATCTTTGAAATGATAACCAAAAGAAATGATGAAAACCAGATTTTTTATCTTCAAAATATTAGTATAATTTTTTACATAATTTGTGATTTGGGAAAAATACATAAAGGAGAACTTCACCAATACACATATCAGTATTTCGTCATCTCTGTACTTTGTACTCATTTTTGTCCCGTAATTTGGAGTGCCGCAAAAACGCATGCAACAGATTTAATGCGGCTGAAAACAACGATTAACAAACGTTCAATGTTTTTTTTCTTCCGGTAATTCCGAATCGCGTAAATCTGATTCGAAAAAGATGCGATTCGTAAATCCAAAAGTGGCATCCCTAGTAAAATTCTCTTTATCAAAGATCACGAAAGTACATGCTTCAATTATAGAGTGAGGTACCGTATAGTAGTCGATGCTTCAGCTGCAACGTTTAACCAGAAATAGAGACACAAAAACCACCGCTTTTCTATGAATAATCCCTAGTACCAAACTACACGATTATTGGTTGCCAACCGTTACAACGCTATGAACGTGTTTATAATATCTAGAAATGATCTCTCTTCATCATATAACTTGGCAAAACCATGTGAAACGCACCGCCAATAACAGTAGCCTTAACATGTAACTTAACAAGACGTGATAAATAGACAGATCAATTGTAAACGATGTGACAGACAGTTGCTGCATAAGGTTATACTTGAACGCAGATACGACGTCCGAATTGGGGGTTTTGTAAATTACCATACCGGCTCGAAAATTCAAAAGCCCTGGCTACGGCACTACATTATAATAGTTCGCTTTATGTTAAATTAAATTGAGGTTTTATTATCAATTTTTATATTTAAAATGTTAGTATATTTTTTGCACTAATTCGTGACTTTGGCGGGTCACTGAAAAATATAGTGGATCACTATGTGACCAACAGGTAAGTGGTTCGCTGTTCATGTTATAGAATACTCTGTTTTGACCGGGTAATTCCAACAGCCCCTTCAAAACAAGCTTAATACCCGTAGTACCTGATAATTTCTATCCTGCTCGTACGCCTCTAATCAGTCTATATATGTACTAAATTACTAGGTTAGTGATGACCAAACTTAACAATGTCATGTACTTCATACGATTTGTTTGTGGAACCCATTTTAAATGAAATCACCAAATATTGATACGCACAAATGGTTCATAATAAAAACAACGAGTCCACTCAAGCCATTCGTTTATATCAACGGTGCACAACCTGCGGCCGTCGTGAAAAAATAATGCGACCGTCCACATACAAAATCCTATAAAAAAAAAAGTTCAAAATATGGGATTTGGCGGCTATGCTGGCGTTTTCAAGAATGAAGTACCTGAAGAATCAGTACCGAACCAGATTGTTAGACATCACTCTGGAGTCTGAACTAAGGCGGATGGTATCCAGCCAGTTACCTGACTTTGCAAGTTTATCTGCCCACATGCGAGACCGAGGGCGTCATTAAATTGCTACAATGCATTACAAACTTTTATAAAATAAATTCATTGAAATATTTGACATTTTGTTATACTTTTGGGGACAAGAAAATGGGGGCGACCGCCCCTCCCCAACTTTCAATTTTTTTAAATTATATTATGCAACTTGCTGCAATATATCTGCTCAAGAATAGGTCCACCGAAAAGAAAAATTAGTTTCTACTAAGTAGTCCTACATACTTCATAGTTGGGCAGACTGCACCTTGCATGGATCAAATACGCGGTTATGACGTCATAAAAGCAATAATTCGCGCGCCATTTTTTCACTATTTTTGTTTTCATATTATGCATGCAAAGCTCATACCCCTCTCCATCGTTTATAAACTCTGGAGAAGGAAGCTGTTGTACCAGGACACCGTGATGACTTCTATTGCAGTAATATACATAACACATAATTTAACATCCGTTTCAATTCGAGTTACACATCTAAAAAAATATGGATCTCCAGAATTATGTGCACCTAGATGACGCACAGCCTGATCATAGCATGTGTACCAGGTTAGGGTTCAGGTTGTGCGCCATCTTGGTACACATACTTCGGGAGCGCGAAGCTACAAGATAAATAGTTCATTTTGATGTTTTCTTCGTCCGAGTTGCGCTTAATATTTGGTGCTGTTAAATATTCCAAATCAGGAATGTCGGTGAAGACCGAATATGTTCTCTGACCAGGAGAAAAATATCAAATCTTATACACTGACGAACATGCTGATTTAAAAACATCCATATTTCCTGAGAGAGGTTCATGTCCCACGGCGGCCAAAACTTTCGTCCATCAGAAGTGTGGCATGAGTGAATCAATGGTGCGAGCATGTTCTTAACACCTTGCGCATATAATCAAGTTATTCGTGATAAGATCCTGAGTACATTTCTTCTTTGATTTCAATTACTTGAGGTGTTTGTAACTTATGCTGCGACGTCTCTTCGTTTTGATCAACCTAATAAGGAATAACAGTGTTCTCTGAATACATGTGATCAATACGTTCCTGTTCAACTTTGTCTGTATTTGAAACACTTTTGCCTTTCGAATGGTTACGCTTTATGTGGACGTTGACATATGCTTGTACGGCAAATCTCTTTCCACATATCTCACATTCGTAAGGCTTTGCGTTGGAATGTACTGTTTGCAAATGAACAGTCAGACTACCTTGTTGACTAAATGACTTTCCACATAATTTACAGATAATGGGTTTTTCACCCGTGTGTGTACACATATGAATATTCAGTTCGCATTGCTGCACATTGATGACGCCACATATCTCTCATTTAAATTGATATTCATTATTCTTTTCATGTGCAACTTTAAATTCTCTTTACGTGCAAATAACTTATCGCAAATTGTGCATCCAAATCTCTTCTCCTTTGTATGTGTAAGCATATGATGATTAAAAGATGAGACTTGCAGCCAAATTGCCGTTCACAGATTTCACAGACAAATTTCTTTGTATGTCGATTCATATGTTTTCTCAAATTACTTTTGTCACAAAAGCCCTTTCCACACTCATTTATATGGTCTTTCCCCTGTGTGTTGTCTCATGTGAATAGTTTTACTTCGCATGTCGTTGAGTACTTTTTCGCAAACTTCACATTTATGTTGACGTTGTGTCTCATCGTAAAAATGCAATCGTAAATGGGCTGTCAAGTGACTCTTCTGTCTTGCCACAAATTTCACATGCATGTGTGTCGTTTTATGGTCTCTGAGATATCTAACACATTGAAAACTATTACCACAGATGCCGCATTCGTGCAACTTTTTCTGTTTAATCTTTTTGTTTTCATTTTGTGACTTATCAGGAGAGAGCGATCGCACGTGGCGTCTCAGGTTACTATTCTGAGTAAATCCCTTGCCACAAATATGACATGTATGTGGTCGTTCTCCAGTGTGTGTGTTCTCGTGATCTATGAGAAGACTGCTACAACAAAAACTTTTACCACAAGTATCGCATTCGTGCAACTTACCTCGTTTAACTTTTTGCACTTCAATCATAAGAATCTGAAATTAAATTCATCAAAACATAAAATAAAAATAAACTGGATAAAAAATATATATATGTACTAGACCAGGGCTTCCCAAACTAGGGGCCGCGAAACGAATTTTAGGGGCCGCAAAGAGAACAACAAATTTACACAAAGTACTCTATCTGTTGTACTTTTTCAGACTCTTGATTTGAAATGCAATTATTAAAAATAGTGTAAAACAAAAATTTCACGATTACGAGTGAATACATATAACATCATACCGTGTTCCCCCGAAAATAAAACGGTGTGTTCGATTTTCTTTCGAAAATAACATTAGGGCAAATTTGTGGGGGACGAAGAGAATAACGAGATTTTTTAATATGTCAAATATGAATACTGATTTCTATTTACTTATAAATAGCACGTTTTCATTTAAAAAAAACTACTACATAAAGATTTCTTGCTATCGACTAAGACTCAGTGGTTCTCGAACTTCATTGCATTTTGACGCCCTTCAAAAATATGCTCAAGTTGCGGCTCCCCGTGAAAATACGTATTCATACTTTTCAATAAAATACCTTTTTTGCAATGAGTTTAATATAAACAAACAAAACCTAACGACAGTCAATGAAATCACATTTAATGGGCCCTGGTAAAAAAGCCTGCTTTATATAAATACGAAACACGGGTCTATGTCAAAAAATAATATAATTGCGCTATCGCCTAATTTTTTTAAGGAGGGGGGGAGCTTATATTTTAATCATTTTTAAAATTCAGGCTCGGTCTCACTTTCGGGTTTTGCATTTATTTCCTCATTGCATATTTCACATATTTCATTTATCCTGAATGTATTTTATTTTCTCATTATTGCAAATGATGTGTTTATGAATCAAATTCATTTTACCATTCTATGTTGTTCACCTTCTGTTACGTAGGGTCTATTGTTGCGTAACAGAAGAGCTACAATTTCGTAGGCTGCAGTTTATTCATTTGATGAACCGAGATTATCGAGTGATTTTTTAGCATTTTAAAGAAAAACCAGGCAGGGATAAGAAATAAAAGTTAACCTTTTGCCTTTCTTCATTAGTACTACATGTTTATTCAACTCAAAAGGCATAGAGTACACATTAACGACGACAAAATTGTGTTTTATTTTGAGGCAGCATCTTTTTTGTGTAGGTTTTTTTGCGCCGCGAGTTTCCTTGATAACTTGGCGTTGCACAAACCGCTGCCTTAATGCTAAATTTGATCAATAAGAGTGAGTAACAATTCCGGATAAGAATCATGCCGTCGGTGGCCAGACATCGTAATCCATCATTTAGACCTGCATAAACAAACATTGAGCCACGGCTGGACTTGTTATGCAGCAAAAAGCATTCGCACCCATTAAACTGAATAATTGAGTAATGGTAACCTGAATAAATATGTGCTTGTTATTGAGTAGGACCACTAAAAGTTGAGAATTAGCTGTGTCAATAAAATAATAAAAATGCATACTTCGAACTGTTTAGCATTATTAACGTGAACAAGGGCCGCGAAAAATTTTAATATATAAAAAGGGGCCGCGACCTCAAAAGTTTGGGAAGCCCTGTACTAGACAATAGTCTTCATATAATATTTACCTATTCAAAATAAAATAAAAACTAATTGACATAGATATCTTAGATACCTATGGTCTAACTCACATTTTTGGTGTTACGAAGCCCCACAATAAATTTTAAATTTGTTAATTATTTTAAATGCTAAACCTTTCTAATGGGATTTATACAAGCCAAGAATAAATAATAATTTCACAGAAAAGTTCGCACAGGCCATGTTACGCAACAGAAAACTTACCAGTCGAAAAAGTCTTTTTTTAACAAGAGGTTTAATTGTTAAGAATGTTGCACGGGAATTTCTAAATCTAATTTTGAACCTCCCCCTCCCTTTTAAAAATGATGGCTGCGCTTCTGCTTATAGGTCTGATATTTGAGTTACCGCCGCGTTGCCGCATTTCGACGCTACTGTTATCCAAGATCGATAAGTATGTTGATAGGTATTTGTCAGTCTGTTAGATACACGCGATATCTTACGAAAGCAAGGTTGAATCTGCTCCAAATTTTGCATGTGTATTCATCATATCTCGGACCAGAAGCCTATTGTTTTTAATTAGCAAGTTATTGATTAATTAGTGATGAGACACGCGGTGTCGCTATTGAGTCAAAGCAAAAGATACACTATCTCGTTGCTTCTTTGAGCAGTTACAAAATTATTTTATTATTTATATATACTCTGTTCAACTTCTTCTTCTTTAAAATTTTGTGTTAGCCTCATCTGATGGGTAGCGCTGCTCCCGCGTCTCCTTCGGCCTGAAATATGGCCTATTTATATTTTATTGCAATTTGTACGTTTGTGCATATTTTCAAGAAGATTAAAAAGAAACTACTGATTACTGATAGCTCGCGGAGCCCCAAGGTTTCTCTCACGGCGCACTTTGAGAACCTATGATTAATAAGAAACTATCGATTGAAGTGTCTTACAAATACAATTCAGGTCTTGCTTCAAAAGATACGCAAAATTGCTCATTACTGCCAAATGTATATTTTGGGCTGAAATGGTAAAATAATAAATCTTTTCTTCCCGCTCGTAAACTACTTCAAAATAATTTAGTAGGACTATCAGACATTCGGAACCTCAGCTGATCTATCTTATTTGCCTCTAACCAACTGTTCACGTCAAAACAACTCGCTATCCACGAGGACTCCCCTTTCACTGTGGATTGTTATAGTTTTTACCAGGTCACTTCTTTATCAATCTCAACTGAAAAATGTATGTACATTACCCAATAAATAGGCTCTACCCTACTCGTATACTTCAATTCTTTAACGTCATGAACGCTTTACGTCATCTGTTTGAATGTTGTGGACCACTTTCAAATAAGTAAAGCCAGTTTTGTTACCAGCAGTTCCGGATACAAAAATGCTTATCAAAACTGCACATATAACCCGCCCTAATTCTTGAAAATGATATGAATGAAATAATTATACTTTTTCATCATATACTCCGCAGTGTAAAACAATTCATGTTGTCTCAGGCGATATTAGATTATACAATGGTTTTAGTTGGTGCTCGGGCATCGGCATAATCACAATTATGTGAGCTCTTCAGAAAGATGTTCAAGTTCCTCATTGAACAGAACGTTGACAGGAAAAATGGGCGTGACTCAAATTTCCACGCGACAAAAAAGTAACCCTTCGACAATACGAATACGAGAATATCGGTCAGAGGCCGAAGACTTATCAATCGAAAGTTGGGAGATACTGCGGTTTCGATTCGAAAAATTATGCAAACCCGAACTGGATTGTTTCGATTAGTTTACAGCCAATATAAAAAATGTAGGAAACAATAGCCAACTCCCCATGTCGTCGTCGAAATACTTTTATGAGAAATTCTGCAAATCCGAACTGGATTGTTTCGATTAGTTTCCAGCCAATAGCCTATTTACCAATCCTATATTTTGTGTCAAATACAACGGCGCTGCCGGTTGCGACTGCTATCCAAACACAGCGATATTTTGGTGAGGAAATCTGCAACCCTGAACCGGATAGAGGGATATGGACATTGCTTAGAGCAGGGGTCACCAAACTACGGCCCGCGGGCCGGATCCGGCCCGCGACGTCATTTTATCCGGCCCGCGGCGTCATTTTATCCGGTCCGCAATAACATGCAAAAATGGCTAAATTTTTTTCCAAGGAAGATTTTCACGAGCATCGTCGTCCTTGTTTATTTCGTAACATTGGCCAATCGGCAAGATGCAGAAAAGTGACGTAATAATAGGCCTTTCCGCATCCGATCAGACACTTTTGTCACCCTGACAGATTTTCAGTCGTGGTTGTAAACAAAACTTCGTTTTTGCGACTTTGAATGCTACCAGTACGTAACGTTTTCTGCGATACACTTGTACACTCGTGGCGCTTGCTTTCGACGAAACTGTTTGTTTTTCGTGCTAAAATAAACGTCGAATGTGCATTTTGTGCTAACAGTACTGTAATCCCTCGCGTACTGCTCCAATTTCAAAAGCCACACTAACTTTTGTACTGCTTTAATGCGGATATTCATGTAGGTATGTTACAAAAAATTGAAGTTCATCCGATTTAAATAAAAACTGCTCCAGTGGAAAGATCTGAGTAAAAATAGAAAACAATACCAAGTTTGGAATAAACGGTCAAGAAATAACGGAGATATCGGAATTTTAGTACCGCCCGACAGCCAATTTTTTCCATAATGATTGTATTACTTTTTTGATAAGAACTGTACTAAATATGGAAAAATAACACATATCAATCACTAATCTTTCGATGTGCGTCACATCTATGGTAAATTGAGATAATTTCAGGATTTTATTCTGGCAACGGTCATTGACACCGCCGAAAGATCGTCGCAAATAAACGCTGGAGTTGTGCATGATAGTTTGACAGTGGTTCATTGTGGGTAATAATTAACGATGTTCTGATTGTACGAACTTCAGAAAAATTGGTAAGCATCAAGTTAGACAAGAAATACACACGTCCATATAAATTTTATTGGTGTCCATAGACAATATCAATAATTTGCGCTACGTATAACTGGAGCGTATTTTTTAAAAGCGTCGAATGTTGGGAAATTTATGCGCTAATGAAAAAATTCAAATACCAGATAATAGTTGTTTATTTTATCTAAATTATGTCAAAATTTCATAAAATTCCAAGCTACAGCAGGCAGTCGTTTTTATGAGCGGTATTTCAACACGGCTTAACGGTACTTAGCAGTCGTGAAGCGTACATTTTTGCCGCGGATTTTGTAACATTTCTAATTCATGACAGCAACGTTTTGATAACAGCTAAACTCAGGATAGTTGTCTAGATATAGAAATCTTGTTAATTTTTTCTCCTAGGATGTTCTCGATCTATATTCTGCGATATTCCCAACATTTGTGAATTTATTGTATTGCATTGACAAAAATATTCATCCGGCCCGTTTCAACACAATTTGAGTCATACCCGGCCCGCGGTCAAAAAAGTTTGGTGACCCCTGGCTTAGAGAGTAATTATAAGTAACGAGATACGATCTTGCGGCGTGTATCTTTCGCTCTGACTCAATAGCGTGGAAAATTTCTCGAAGGAAACTTGCGCATCGCGGCGACGTCAAAGTTACAAGAGGGATATGGACAATGCTTAAAGATTAATCACGAGATACGATCTAGCGGTGTGTATCCTTCACGCTGATTCACTAGCGTGAAAACTTGCGCATCGTACACACACACATTCAGCGCGTCTCAAAAATCTCTAGCTCGTAAAAATCGTTCTCTCGATTTGCAAAAATCCAGATCTCTTCATCACTAATTAGTTAATAACTCGCTTATTATACGACATAATTCATTCATAATCAATAGGCTTCCAATCCGAAATATGATGAATGCACATGCAAAATTTGAAGCAGATTCAACCTCGCCTTCGTGAGATATCGCGTACATCTAACAGACAGACAGACAGACAAATACCTATCAACAGACTTACCGGTACCGATCTTAAAATCGATGGGTAATAACACGAAAACAAAAAAATCCGTTTTTTCCCTTTGGTGGTTTTCAGGTCACAGCAGCACGTTCTGACTGAGACCCAAGTAATTTGCTAATGCTAGTTGTTGTCAATACTACTATGCTTGGGTCTGAGATTTGCAATTTTCTAAGAGCTAAAAGGTATTTTATGCGTTGCTTTTAGTATGATTCTTACAATATGACTATTTCTGCTGCAGAGCCTTTAAAGATGTCTGACTTATTGGTATCGGCTATAGAGCTCCCTTCTTTTCATGACTCTACTTCATAAGCAATCTGATCTGAACGATTCATACAACAATGGTTTAAAACTGCAGGAGTTATGAATATAGCTGCACCTACACCGGGATTGTGAAGCAATTAAAGGATTCATATATGCGAGTCCCCGCTCTAGTGCAATTATATACAATTCAGTTTAGCAATTTGGCCCGATAGGTTTCAATGGCACCGGTCGTAGGTGCAGAGGACCCAAATGATATCGTTTGACTATGCGTCTGCTTATCATTTTATTTGCAGCCCGAACAACAGCTAAACTTACACTAGCAGTCTCCGTTGTGCTGCACTTTATTTGGGATTAGATCAGTGCTCTTCAACAGTGGTTCCGCAAGTTTATAGGGTTCTTTAGGAGTTCGGCGTTTTTTTTTTTTTTCAATGGAAATCATTTCTTGCTTCAGCATGTTGACCATTATAAATATTCTTTGATCAACGTGTCTCATTCAAACTCCAAGTTGGCCAGTTCGCCAAACAGGATGTTTAGTCACAGTGCAGTTAATAGACAAAACAGAAATATTTTCGGTTGTTGCGTCACTTTAGTCATTGTTATGCAACTAACAAGAACGCTATTGTTGCACTATAGTTAGTTACAATGTTAGTTACATGATGTATGGCTTGAGACTAGAGAGTATATACTACAAACTATAGTTGTTGTTCAGCTTTTGTTTGAAAATAGTGTGAAACCCAACTTTAAGCAAAACAGTATACTTTCTTATGTGGGGCGAAATAATAACAACGGTGAAGGCCAGGACGGCAATGAGCAAAGTATTTCAAATGCAAAAAGAGGCACCTGCTCCCCTTTCGAAGCGGACCAAATGTAATTCCATTGCATATTTGAAATACCCGTTTTATTTTGCCCGATGACCGGATTCTGAATGCAGATCCACAGACCGAATGTCTGATTTGACGTAACAGAATTTCCAATCCTGCACTAGCTCCAGCTAAATTACAAAGAAACTTGGAAGCCAGTCATCCTTCGTACATGACAAAGACTATATCATAATTTAAACATATGGAAAGCGGCTCATGCAAGCAAAAAGATTCTTTCTTACGAATATTTCGTTTTTTTTTATTATTTGGTTAATTGGGGTTCCACAAAAAATTATATCAGTGGTTCCACAATAACAAAAAGGTTGAAGAGCACTGGATTAGATTGATGTAATAGAAAGAAAACCAAGTTTCCTTTTTCTGGCTGTAAGAAAGCGATAACCCAATGCAAATTGAAACGTTAAAAAATATATTGAATCTTCATACCGGTATTCATCCCCGGTTGACTTACATTGTACAAATCTTTGTTTTCACAAAATCCATGTTTATTTTAATGTGACAATATTTTAGACACATTAGATAATATTTGAACTACATTTCCAATTCATTATTGATTGACATAAACTGAACAATGAATGAATAATTTTCATGTCCCACGTTGGTTCACTTTGGCAAAATCTTTCTGTTAAATATTCCAGAAGTAGGCTTGATGGCGGAGGCAAAAAGAGGTTCTTTGAAGATCATACTTTTCGTCCATCGGAAGTGTGCTAAATCTGAATCAACGGTGTGAGCAAACTACATTTAATCAAGTTATTCGTTAGGGTAGGTAGTTGTTTCCGTATGACTTCGAGTACTAGCTACTAGCTCGGCCCCTTTGTTTTGACAGCTGTTTGTAGAATAATCTTTACATTATTATCTATTATTATTATTATCTATCTATTATTGGATTGATTTTAAATTTCATAAAGAATGGAAGAAATACTAAGCACAAGGGGCCAAGGCGTTAATTTAACCAACTCATATTCGCAAAAATCATTATTCGTGAGTACATTTTGTATCGGTGTGGATATTTCTTTTATATTTAGAAAAAAAGAGAATATTGGAGTTTACTAGAAAATCGGAAAACAGAGATCTCACAAACATGGCGATCAATATTATCGTTTCGGACATCAATCTGAGAAAGTTCTTCACTGGAAGGAAAATGTTTAGATAAATTTCTGTCGAAAATCAAATAGTATGCTCAAGATTTCTGCTCAAAACTTACATACGAAAAAATGCAGTTCACATATCCAGACATACGTTTCGCGAAACCCAGAAAAAAAAATTAATAAACTTACCATTCACAACAAAGTAACTACCAGCGACAAAAGAAAAGGAACTTGTGATAAACGATGGTGAAACAAGCCAAATAGATGATAAATTTAGTTCAGAATATAAACTGCATTTCGCGAAATTACAGCAAGTAGCGTCTTTCCGCGACGCATTTCCTGGGAACACGTGTTTATATCGTATTTTGCGCTAATACCGTAGGCGTACTGTATTCGTCCTGTTTTAAAACATGCAACAGGCGCTGCGTGAATCCGATTAGAGGCAATTTTGGGGGCATGTTATTGAGTTCACATTCACAACAACAATGGTTTTAATTGACGCGATTGACTACTCGAGACGTGGAGATCGACGTGTTTATCACCCCTGCCCTACAAGAACGTGACTGCTTGAAGTTTATCTCTCATGATGCTAGACTTTTTGTAAACGGGGGTTATGAATTTGAGGGGGGGGGGGGTATAATATAAGGGTTCCTAATATCAATGTTATATTTTAATAATACAGAGAACAGGATATCCTGTTTTAACTATCGTGTATTTATTCGGAAGTGTTGAATTTTGTAGGATATCAATGAAGGCATTGAGACACGACTGTTGTGAATACCGGTATTCAAAACTTATGGTAAACGAATCACGGATTCGCAACTTATAGTTGCCGCTATTCATTATTTTTTCATCTCCAGTTTTGGTTCAGTATTCCACCTGTGCTTGACTAACTAATATCGATCGGAGGCTTTTCAAATATTTAGAAGTATATTTTGATTTCCCTGAAAAATCATACACCAAACAAAACAATGAACACGCAAACAATTTGAGAATGCAGTTTAACAGCGCGGCGGTGTGGCTCAACGGGCTAAGTGTTAGGAATGCGCTCGCCACCGCGCCTCTAATTACTCTGCGTTGGTTCGCAGGTTTGAATCCCATGCAGGAATGGTTATGTGCGAGAGGATTGCTGGACTCCTCGCCGTCGTTGGGTGGTTCACGTAACCGCTGGTCGATTACGGCTTCCTTCACCACCAAGTCCATGCTTCCGAAAACAAACAATACAGTATAACTAATCCCATACCCGACTTGGAATGGTAACCGGACGAGAGGCCGTGGTTCGTCATATGAATAAGCCGTCTTATCGGCTTTCCTCTGCCCAGGATAAATATGTAAATCCTATCCACTTGCTAACGTTATTTGTGAACGGCTTTAATTGCAGAAATAATTGCAAACACAGCTTAATACTAGTTTCAATTTTGGTTGCGTTATTAACCCTTTCCATGCGATTTTTATTTTTTATTAAATAATCGTATTTGCTACGCCGATTTTATGCATTTGTACCCCCACAACTAATCGATCGACTAACGAAAAACTAATGATCCTCTGCTGCCCACTGACGACTCGTTGGAAAGCTTAATTAAAGAGCTTGCAATTGGAGATTATAAAAAAAAGTTTTTTTTAAAAGTGGTGGTCTGAGTCACAAACCGGATAGAAAAAAGGCATTTTTTTTTCTTGGGAGTTGAAACTTTAAATCATGATGAAAAATAGAAATATTCGCTAAATGCCTAAATCCTTTACTGTTACCGCTTCGTGGTTGGCAAACAATAGCATATTATTGCTGTAGCAATTCCGTGATATAACTCAAAATACTTTGGTAGATGGAAGGGATAATATGTCTTCTATTACCACCCAAAAAAACCCGAAATTTGCATCATTTCAAAAACACTCCTTCGTTCCGCCGCAAATAAAATTCCTGTCGTAAAAGAAAGCGAGATTTACCGTCGCTCATGTTATCTCGAAGAAGACTTATCAATAAACTAAAACCAGAGAAAAACTAGACCAACAGTTTGCGACCGATTGCTAAATAAAACAGTGAAGTACATCAACGTACCCGCCGCAATCTAGCGACTTCTGTCGTTGGTACGTATACGTGCCCACCGCACGGAAAGGGTTAAGCCACAAAAAAATATTTACAAAAAAAAACAAAGAAATAACGGTGTTCTCTAGTGATCATTTAGTTCCCGTTCAACGAGTCTTTATTTGATATACTTTCTGATTTCAAATGAGTCCGTTTCATGTGTTTCTTGACATAACTTTGTACAGCAAATCTCTTTTCACATATCTCACATGCATACGGCTTTTCGTTGGAATGTGTTTGCATATGAGCATTTCGATTAGTGTCGTGTCTAAATGCCTTCCCACATAAGTTACAGATAAACGGTTTTTCACCTGTATGTGTACGCATATGAATATCGAGCTTGCACTGGTACAACTTGATGACGCCACATATCTCACATTTGAATGGATAATCATTAGTATGCCTTCCCATATGCAACTTCAAATTCCTTTACTCGCAAAAAGCTCATCACAATATGTGCATGGGAATATTTTCTCCTTTGCGTGAGTGAGAATATGAGTAGAAAGCTGAGACTTGCAGCCGAAGGGCCTTTCACAGATTTTGCAGACAAATCTCTTCATATGTCGATTAATGTGTTTTCTTAAAGTACTATTGTCACAAAATCCTTTTCCACATTCATCACATTTGTATGGTCTTTCTCCTGTATGTTGTCTCATGTGAATAGTTTTATTTTGCACATTGCAAAGTACTTTTCCGCAAATCCCGCATTCAAGCAACTTATTTATTTTAACTTTTTTCATTTCAAATTAATAAAACACAGCCTGCTGCAAACTAAATATCATTACTGAAAATGAGAATAAGAAAACGAGGATGCAAATAAGTTTGTTGTTCGTGGTTTACGACTCTTCAAATAATTTAATTGTCATTATGTTCTCTGACGAGCTTTACTTTAGTTGCAAAAATTTAAAAATTGTCCCGCAAAGACTAAGCTGAGATTAGCTGCCAGTATATGCAAGTGGCATGCGGTCAAATACTTTTGGGGAAACATCCATGGTTCTAGCTGGAGGTAGATCTATTGCTATAGTAGTAACCTTTCAGTAATCGCCGAATATTACCCCTTTGTCAACCGTTAAATAAAATGCCACACATGATTTTAATTGAAATAACGCAAAAAATGTAAAAAAAGAATAGAATGAAATATTAGCAATCATGAAACATGAAGAAATAGCATGAATTAATGATATTTGCCAAATGCCAATGGTTCATAAACTATTTTTGAGTGCGTCACGAAATATCAATCCATTTCCAAAATAAATATATTTGATGTTCCCGTATTTATAACTTCATAAAATGATTACAATCGTGTAAAAACAAGCTCATGTATTGTACTGATTGAGAACGTCTTTCAATGTAAAACTCTTGCTTGTTGCAATTATCTGTTAAAATATCCTAATTTTTATTGCAATCAGGGGCGGACACCCGGGGGGGCGAGGGGGGGCGGTCGCCCCCCCAATAATTTCGCGAAAAAAAATTTAATACATGTTGTTTCCGCCTTACAAAATTATCATTTCCGAAAAGTGCGATAGTCAAGCGCAATTAAACGGTTAATAGTTACCGATATTATAAATGTTTTTTTACAATAATTTGGACCAGATCGCCTTCGGAGCACCTCACAATTTTGTGAAACATGCGCGCCCGCACGGGTAATACTACGTCTTCAAACGCACCGCCGATCACGCGCCACGGTTTTGCACAACTAATTCATTTTTGTACAATTTAACATGATTTTCTCATTGTCAAAATCTTTCAATAGTGTTATTGTTGGCACTTGCGAGAGAAGTGAAAGAGGCAAACTGTGTTTCATTACAACAATTAATTATTATCGCTAAAAAATTAACTAGATCTAAAGTTGTTATAAACAATCTTCACCGCTGGACGTATCTTTCACGTTATGGATTTCGTGCAAGGCCCAGCATAATTTGCGGGCAAAAATCAAAAGCATTTACTATGTCGAAAAGTTGAAAAGCGGAAATATAAAATACTAAAAATAAAACTGTAAACAATATAAGATTTGTTGAGGCCCGCGACAGTCTAAAAACGCTTTTCTAGGCATCGAAAATCGCAAAATTTCGTGTGCCTACGGCACAAGTTATGTTTGCTTGACCTTTAAAAATATTTCGTCACTAAAATCGAAACACGGTCAATTGTGAGCGGGATTTGCCTTTTTATCCATTACTTTTAAATTGACGTCGAAAATTTTCGTGTTAACATTAAACAAAGCTGAGAACGCGACTTTTCCCCCGGTTTGTGATGATATATAAGATAATTAAAGTATATTCGATCACTTTTTGTATTTATTTATGTATTTTTATTGTACTGAAATAACTTTTACTACGTGAGAACTGACAGAAAATTTACGGATTTTTCGAAAGGTTCTTTCTATCTTTGAAAATATTCGGAGTGACAACATTGCGATTGAGCGGAGCCAGTGTGACAAGTACATCTCAAATTTATCGAATGCGCAAAATAGCAAAAATACGGATCAAAACAATATATAAACGGGCAGTTTACCACACATTTTTATGTCCGCGGATTGCCGTCGTGTTTTAGAGTGGCTCTTGTTTTGTCGACTCAACCGCAGTTTAAATTGAAGACAATTAAATTAATAAATCAAGACATTTTGAATATGCCCGTATCGGTCTTCGATTGATTACTTTGCACAAGTGAAAAATCAGTTTTCGTTGATAAAGTCGGCTCTTTTAACAAGTGGCGTAATCGCGGCGACTGTTCCGCGTGGATTTCGAGGCGGTGAATTTGTATTTTTGATTTACTAGTATACTTTATAATTATTTTCATTGTATGAATTAAAATTGTACTACAGTGTTAACTCTAAGGAAATTATGAGTGCGAAAGTGCTTCGCAGTCGAAAAAAAAAGTGCGAAAGTGCTTTTTCTGATTTTAACTAGTTAGGTGCCCTAGCTTTCGTTTCAACTCATTTCAAACAGCATAGATACTCGAAAAAGCGCTCCTTCCGTTAATATTGTGAATTGAAGTCTTTCCGTTAACGGAGTTTCATTTATACTCTTGTTAAAAACAAGCGAATTCATCAAAGGACACCTGATAAGCACACTTGTCGGGAAAAAAAGTTTCGTGCAATCAACCACCAGCGTCAGTAAGGAAGCGCACTCCCACCTGAACAGACAAGCCTTGCAAACTTGTTTCTTCCATCTAACAGACACCGATTGATACATGCAGATATTAGTTACTACCGGCCATAGCTAGGGAGGGGGATCATTTGTACAAAACCCGGGCAAAATGACATCCCATGACCCATCACCAATATCGCTTTAGTATAACACGCTTCCTCGTCCGAAAGAATATGCTTGAAAGTAGTCCGCCCTCTTCCCTTTTAAGAGATTGGTTAACGTCATGTTTCTCCGGCCAGTTTTTCTTTGGGAAATAACGCAAGATCACCATGAAAGTACCGCTGTTTTTATAGATAGAGTGACCTACTTTCTATCGAAGATTTTTTTTCCGAAATATTATGCAAGATCACTTTGAAATCCCTTTCATGAGCTAGCTTGGCCTAATTTATATTATACTGTCTCACGGATTACGCTAAGACGTGTAATTTCAAATATCGACTTGCATTGGTTTGCGTGCCAGTTAGTTCAAATCGGGTAGAAAACATCATATATTTGCAATTTTTTTTAGAAATGCCATGTACTTCCAGCATTTATAAATAACGCTCTCTCTAATGCTGCAGACCTAGTATGAAATATTCGCATCTCAACGCCACTTTCAATTACACTAATAGTAATGATGACACCAAAGAGTTTTCCTTTGCGAAGGTACAGGAAATACAACAGGGTGATTCTTGAAAAAAATGAATGTAAAAAATAAACGAATGACATGATAGTGGTTCCCAAATAATTTTGAGTGTGACGCGAAATACCAATCCATTTGATAAATCTTTTTTAGTCGACCACGTGAACGCCGAAATCCTGGAAATTAAAGTTGAAAGAGAAGTACGCATTCTCACATAAATAATCGCGATATATAATCGTTCATGTGCACAAATCTCACATGTAGCATCGGTTAGTTGTGCATGAAATGTAAAACTCTTATGTGTGTGCGTTTCAATTTCAATAAAATCAAATTCGTTTTTCCATGCACCATTACTTGTAATTTTAATATTAATTGCGTTCCGAGTTTGTAAAGTTTAGAAACCTCTTGTATATACCATTACCACTATTTTGATTGGCTAAAGAAAGATAACACGTAACCGCTTTTCGGCAACATGGTATTCGTTTTATATCTGCTTTGAACAGAGAAAAAAACATGTGCCCTCTCAGTCATCTGATCACAATCGAAAATCCGTATTCATTTTTTTCGCGATTTCGGCAATCGTTATTATTAAGGGTTTTCGTCGACTGAAAAATAAACATCGTTCTGTTAATTATATATTTCAGGCCATGTTCTTTATATCCTGCCATAATTAGCAAATCTTTATTAAGCAACCCATGATTATAAAATAGCTTTGCTTATCATTTGCTGCTGAATCTTGTGCTATCGCTTGTCAATTATAGCAGAGACGTAAGGAACATATTTAAAATTTTCCATGTTTATACAGAAATTAGCGACGTTATCAGCGCCAACTAACAGAAAATAACTTATCATAAAACACAATTAAAATTCAGTCGGTAATAAATGGCGCTAAGGTGATGCCATACAGAACAAAAAGATTTGGTCGCGAGAGTTACCTTAGATGACTGTATAACGATGTTGTTTTATAAGCGGAAGGTAGAACAATCAAATTTAATAAAAAAAAAACGGGGGTTACGACACCCGTAACACATCAAGTTCATTAGACATCTCTAAAGACTTCTAAGTTGGTTACTCGATTACACTATACTATCAATATTACACTTATTACACCTGTTTGAGTATTCCGGACAATTTCGAATTTGAAATAAACGAAAACTCAACATATCATAATTAATACACAAAAGTAAAATAAACATTCATCGAAAAAGTTATTATTTAAGAACAACAACATAATCGTATAATTCCGCCCAAACCCCGATGTTCGCAAGTGAGATGATAAATAAATACTTTCCGTGTATTCGATAAATCAACTTCTGCAAACAGTCTTGGTGCAAAATATTTCCATCCAGTGATATGCTTACAAATATTCTCTGCGTTAATATCATAACCTCGCCTATAGGACTGGGCAAAATATTCGTATCGTTTCAATTTCATACTTTGCGCCAAAAAAGGTACCAACAAAGCTTCCTAATTTTAGAAGAGTCAAAATAAATAGACTATTCGAAATAAATATCCCAGATTTCAAACTCCGTATATTGGCAGCATGAATTAGTTTCATGTAGGAGCCGCACATACAATTGATTGTCGAAAATTAAAAGTTAAATTGACGTTCCGAGAGCCCACACATGGTATAACATGTACAGGCTATAACCAGAAAAAAATGACAAGTCATAATCCTTTTAATGTGCTTTCAATTAGCTCGTTAGTGATCCCTCCCATCCTTGGCCAAGTAATGTTTCGAAAATGTGAACCTTCCACTCAGCCATGCATGGCGGGAGTGTTGAAATCGTGAACAAGAGTATAACGTAAAATCAATCGTGAATTTCGATGTAACAACGCACACTGTCGCCGTCATGAATTGCGCCTATTAACATCGGAAATGATTAAATTCGTTATATTTTTGCACCAATAATTAGGGCGTGATTATCAAAATGGTGAATTTGCAAATTCCGTAAATAAAATTGTAACATTTTAGCTAGAATTATCACCGGGCAGGGGCGCAGCCAGGATTTTTTCAACGGGAGATTAGGGGGAAGTTAAAACATTACACCAAAACTGCAATTCGCGACGACGTAATGCGTTTATAACTAAAATGTAAGGTCGTTCACGGCGAAATTTCGCAGTTACGTGTAGCCCGCCTTCTTTGCCCAACGGTCCGAAGTCCTATTTTAAAATCGACCATTTATCCGTAGTCAGCGGGCATCCGCATCTAGAAATGAAACATTAAAAATCGCGAAAATTAAATTTGGAGAGATCTATAACTCGCAGATGTCAGTAGTGTCATCATGGTTTATATGTACAAAAACACGCTCGCATGTAGCGACGATCAAAATCATGAAAATGTGAAACTATTACTTGAAAATTATTGTTAATGAAGTTAAATTTTTATTGCCATTCAATGATTATTTCATAATTTTGTCATAATCGAAGGCTGCAGTAAATTTTTTGTCGCCGCGATCGTGTTGTTAAACTATATTAAAGCATGTTTTTATTCACTAGCAAATATTAATTCTCACGTAACGGCGGACATCGTAGTTTGGTTTTTATATTTCGGATAGAATTGTGAATTCACATCGGCGAAGATTTTAAAGACAACTATTAATGAGCGCATTCACAACGAAAATTGATTTTGTTCTGATTTTTATCTTCTGTGTAGGATTTGTATCAGTTCGTAAATTACCGTCCCGAGTTTAAGCGAACAATAATATTATTACTGACCCCGGGATGCGATATTTGTGAAGCAGATAGTTGACATTTCTATGCTTTTAATTTTAGATCGTGTCTGTGTTACTTTCGTATTAAATAATAATTGAAAAACTCCGCAAATTGGTTATCTCTTGAGTACTCAGTGTTAAGTATTTACGTAACTCAGCTTTGGGTTAAAACACTGATAGTAACTAAACACGTGAATAAATCGGCAATAATGGCATTTCGACATGGTCAAAATAATATTTCTCACCAATATCTCATGAAAGTTCCATAAAATACATTATTTACTTGTCTTACTTATCGACGTTTCTAAATTTACAAAAACGATGTTGACACGCTTTATACAAAATCGTTTCAAATTTATTGTTTCTACATGTTAGCGATAGCCGTCTGGTTAATTCTTACCCGTAACTCGTAAAGTAATGTTAATAAATTGTGTTTTGCTTTCCAATGCGCGGTTAACCGCGGTTAAATTCGTTCGTTTTTTCCGGAATTGCAATCAACAATTACACATTTTTTATTTATCATTATCAGTACCGAATAAAAAAGATAACATATCGTGAAGACGAAAAAAGTCGTTGAAACTTGAGTTGAATTAGTTGCAATTAGCGCCTGATTAGGCACCAGAGCACTCGAGCCCAATGTTTTTAGCATTAGTCGCATATGTAAAATATCCTTAAAGAAGTGCTGTTTATTAAAGTCATCTCGTCTTATGGCCACGCAGAAATGCCTTTATTGCCGAATTATTTAATCACAATTTTAAATCAACATTCAGGATTGGCACAATCTCAGATTTGCGAGGTTTATCTGTAAATTAATACAGACACCATAAAAAAATTATAAAAGTTAATTATCTTAAATATGCATTCCGGCATCGATAATAATAATACCATTCGCTTAAAATTGGGACAGTAAATTTACAAACGTTGATAGGTAATATCAAGTCAACGCAAATGTTTATTTTGGTTTTGAAATTTGTCGTTAATGCCCTTAACAGCTGTTGCCGATGTGAACGCACGCGTAAGCCTGGATTGCCAAACCCAGGATATAGTCGCCAAAACGATTGCGGTGACAAAAACAATTAGCTATTATAACGAAATTAACCAGTAGAAAAGGCTTCCTTGCTAATTTTTCGACCGACGTTCTAGACTCCTGCTGTGCATAAAAAATATTCCTTATTCGTTAAAAATATTCAATTCGAAAAAATATTCGATTTTGCCCACCCCTACTCGCATATTAATGAGGAAATAGTTTAGATTGATTTTTGACCCTGGTCTGAGTTTGATTTATCGTGAATGACTAGACTAGCTAATACTGAATATCGCAAAATTCCGCGAAACGCCATTTGCTTTTAACATTCGTGGTTACAATAAAATGGCTGTTAAATGTTAATACGACGTATGTATTTTGTCAATTTGGCGATTTTGCAAATCTGTGAGATGCTGCTAAAAGTTTCTTCTAATTTAACAAACAATGGCCCAAGTTTACATTCCATTACTAAACAATGTCGTGTCGAGTATCAGAAATTTCTGAATGGCTCCAGTAAATTCACTAAGAAGAGAACACAGACCTGTCAAACCAGTACTAGAAAATCGTGTACTTTGGTCACAATTCATCGATGTCATTGACAGTCACATGACCACTCTCGTTTAGAGAAACGCACTGCCTTGCATTCGGACATCTGGTTTCAAAGACGCCGCCGAGCGTTTTCGCGGTCGAAGCGGAATCGTGTGCTTGTATAATAATCATAATATAAACAAGAATTTTGCCATTAATGCAAAAGCTTTATCTTCCATGTCTTCACCACATAGGTTAGAATTCCGGTAAATATCGTTATGATATGCAGAATTGAGTCACAAAAGTACTAGTATGTTACTTATTTGTCAACCTAATACGCACACAAAAATATTTGTCAACTTTGAATTTTTATTCCATTCAAAATCGAAAAAAAGTGCTATTTCTCTTCAAATTCGGAAAAAAGTGCTATTTCGCAGTCCCTAAAAAAAGTTGCGAAAGTGCTTCGCAATTTTCGCAAAAAAGTGCGCTAATAGTGAACACTGTTGTACTATATGGGATTTTATATCAGATATCGAGATTTTTGTAACGGCGATAACGAGTTCGGAAGATTGCAAAAATACGTATCAAAATTAAATACATCAGGCAGCTTATCTCATATTTTTATGTCCACATATCGCCGTGGTACTTTAGTTTAGTAATATTTTTATTTTGACGTAAGAAGTCGCAACCGCGTGTTACGTTGCACACAAATAAATTAATATATAAGGACATTTTAGAATCTCGTGGCTGTCATGAATTGACAGAAAAATCATTATACGCTTAAATAGGCGGCTCTTTTAACGAGCGCGTAATCGCGGTGCTTGTTGCAGACGGCTATGGGAAGTTCCGACTTTGACCCCGCCTTTTTTTTTTAAATCCTGGCTGCGCGCCTGAACTTGTGCCTGTTTATTTTCGTATTAAATTATAAATAAAAACCCTGCAAAGTCATTGCGTGAATCCTGAATGTTATGTCGAGTTCAAATGATGATTTAATAAATCGGCAATAATGGCAATTCTACTAGTCAAATGATAATTCCTTGGTAAAATTTAGGAAAAAAAATCGCACAATAGCTTGTTACCTTGTTTTGCATTTCTAATTTTACGAAACGGCGTTAGTGCGCTTTATGCAGAACTAGGAATTGAAACAATAACCTAATACGACTCCTCAAATTTGTTATTTTCTGTTTGTTAGCAAGAGCCGTGGGCTAATTCTCGCGGAATTCAAGAAATTGGTTCAGTGACGCGCAAGTTCCGTGTCCGAGCAAAGCAGCCTGGGTAATCGATATATGAGTAACAAAATGACATGCTAATACTTAGAGAATGACATCGACAGGTTATTGTTACGTGACGATACACGGCGCGGTGTTTTTCGGTAGGCGATCCAAGTTCGCCCCCCCAAAATTATGGAAAGTGTCCGCCCCTAATTGCAATGCGTCAAGTCGAGACCTATCGTCGCGAATTTGAAATCCCGCACCCGTGATAGCTGCATTCTGCGCATAGCGCTTCTTCACTTTCAGCAGTTTATTAAAAAGAACTGTAAGACAACGTATGTAACTGCTTTTCGCAGGGTTAAATTCGGTTCTTGCTGTTTTAAAGCAAGAAAAAAATGCTTACTCGCTTTCATTGGATGACAATCTTTAGTATGCATTTATTCTATTCGCTGATTCGACAATTGGTATCGAGCGTTTCGTCAGTCGATATTTATTGCAATTGCGATCAAAATTTACAATGAGTGAACGTAAAGCAAAATTATCAAGTTATTTTATTCAGCAAAATCCTTCAGTTCAGACAGAACCCGGAACTTCATCACCCAGTGCTACTAGTGAAATTCAACAAGACTCGACTCATCCAGACTTCGTCATAGGTAGCGAATTGGACATTGGTGCATACGATTCAAAAGAAAAACCCTCTGACCAACAGAAGTACAACTTTTTGACAAACACTTGGAAACCTAAATCGTTATACAAATTTCCCAGAGTTGAGAGGAAAGTAAAAAGAAAGATCAGATATGTGTCATTTCAGAGAAAATGGCTAGATGATTATAAATGGTTGGCATATAGCCATCGCAAAATGGTGGATTCTGCAAATCATGCAGGATATTTGCCGAAAGGGTGAGTGGTGTTCAGCTGCAGGTGCTCGTTAAAAAGCCTATGAACAATTACAAAGATGCTACTTCATTCTAGCAGCGCATGCCACAAAGGAGTATCACCAGCTCAAACACACACGAAATCCGAAAATTTCATACAAATACAAAGATCATCGCGTGGAATGTTTTGGAGCAAATGTCACAGCAAATCAAGCACATGAAAATAGAAAGGGAATGTTGTCGTTGATCAACATAGTAAAATTGTGTGGCCTACAAATGCTTTCCCTTCGTGGGCACAGAGATTTTGGGAAAATTGACCAACCCGAAGATTTTGAAACGAACGAGAATGAAGGAAATTTCCGTCCTCTAGTCCGATTCCAATCTGGCGACGAAGATTTGCGCAGATTTATTGTTAGCTTTGGAATAACCGCACAATATACTAGCTGGAGCACACAAAACGATATAGTGGAACTCTGCGGGGATTTGTTCGAAAGGCTTTGGTGCAAAGAATATCAGAATCCGGCTACTTTTCTGTGTTGGCTG
The DNA here is from genome assembly GCF_013122585.1 of Styela clava. Lineage (NCBI taxonomy): Eukaryota > Metazoa > Chordata > Ascidiacea > Stolidobranchia > Styelidae > Styela > Styela clava. Next base: position 16,995,069 of record NW_024102836.1, read on the forward strand.
ATGGAACCAGTGATGTTTCAAACTGTGAACAATTTTCGATTTGTGTGCGATATGTACACAAGCCTTTCGAAGGAAAGTACAAACTGCGCAAGGATTTTCTTGGTTTTGTCAAGTCTAAATCCTTGACCGGAAAATATCTGGCGAACCTGTTGTTGAAAACTTTGGCTGAATGGAGATTGGAGTTAAATCAATTGCGTGGCCAGGGATACGAGGGCGCCGCAAATATGTCAGGGAGTTTCCGCGGTGTACAAGCTTGGATTGAAAAACAATACCCCCAAGGAGTTATTTACCCATTGTAGATCACATTGCCTGAACCTCGTCATTGGTCAGGCTTGCCAAGTTTTTTCAATACAAAAATCCCTCAGTGTCATGAAGGAAGCGATTGTTTTCATTTCCAATAGTCCCAAGCGCATGGCGTGCTTAACGAATGCTATCACGGCCCTCACCTTACAACCGGCTAAAATCGTTGTGCGAAACGCGATGGGTGTAACGACACGAAGCAGTGGCAGTTTTTCACGAGCTGTTTTCGCCAGTTTTACATGCACTCAAGGAAATTGAAAGAACATCTGATTCGGTAACATCCGACAAAGCAGAAGCTTTACAAATGCGAACAATTGAATTTGTTTCTAATATAAACATTCTGGCTCACACATTGGCTCTCACCCATAGTTTATCAGTCGCCCTGCCTTCAAAACAATTTACTTGAAAGAATGCTCTGATATGATAAAAAAACGTCAAAATTTGTTTGGAATCACGACTGGCAAATGCAGAAAGGGAGTTTGAAAAAATATTCAAAGATATAGAAACAAACCCTGGAAAAGGAAGAGATTTCCACTACAACAAGGGGATTGCGCTCGAGTGCGACTGAAGATGTAAAAACCGCTATGCTGCGACGAAATTATAAGCCCATTCTGAGGTCTATTGTGGACTGCCTAGATGCTAGATTTGGTGACTCGTTCCAACAAGCAACAAAAAGTTTTTCAATCGTCCCTTATCATATGAGAACACGTAAGTTACTATCAAGTCTATTGCAACATTTAAACATCAACATGTAACATATTTATTCTAATACAACTACAGACCCAGACACAGTTTTTGCAAAGGAACATTTCCAACCATATTCCGACGAACTGGATTCCTGGCCGATAGTCGAAGCTGAAATAACGATGTGGCAGCAGAAGTTTGCCGACGTAAATGTAAATGATCTTCCTGCCAACGCATTCTCCGCACTTGAGTTTGCTTCGCTCAATTTTTTTTTCAAATATTCATAAGCTTCTTCAGGTTAGGAAGATTTTAGTTATTTTTGGAAAATATAAAATATTCAATTTGTATAAAATAATTTAATATTTAAATATTAAAGATCCTGTCAACTCTTCCCGTGACAACAGCTATGGCGGAAAGATCATTCTCATCGATGCGAAGACTAAAAACATATTTGCGTAACACCATGCAAGAAGAGAGAATGAACGGACTTGCGTTAATGGCCATACAGCGAGATGTTAAAATAGATTTGCTACCCAAAAATCTCGAAGATTGAACTTTATTTTGCGATACTTTTTACTCGAAGATTGAACATTATTCTGTAATATTTTTTTTTTCGAAGATTGAATATTATTTTATGACTCTTTTTCTTCGATGCTGCCACATTTGGCAAACCTTTGTTAATAAACCATACATTTCCAATAATTCATTTTGCCTGTTATTTGCTTATGAACCTGGTGCCATCGCTGGTTAAAGATGCACTGCATAACTAAAATTCGTAATTAGCGATAACCAACGATAACATATGTGATTAAAACTATGGATGCGTTGAATGTGGCGAGGCGAGAGCGCGCTTGTGGAATCGTTGAATGTGGCGCGACGAGAGCGCGCTTGTGGAATCGTAAACATGATTACTAAAGTCGGACGCTGTGCAAAAGTGATAACGCAAATTATTGTAAGTAAACGTAACACTATTAAAAAAAAAATACTGAATAAAAAGAGTCTGGACAATTTATATATTTATGAATATTCAACTGGATGGAATGTCTTATTATCTACAATATTTTGAGAGGAGGTGAAGCTAACAATGATAAAAACATACTCTGTTGCAAAGCAAATATAATTGCTTGATGTAACCGTTGGCGCAAACCTTCATATCGGCAGAGACGCTCTAAATTAATCTTTCATGACGCTAGACTCTTTGTGAACGCGAAAGCTCTAAATTAATCTTCCTTGGAGCAGACTCTTCGTGAGCGCGAAGTCTCTAAGCCAGTGATTCTTAAACTAGGGTTTGAGAGCCGCATGCGGCTCTCAACAACCTTTCCTGCTGCTCTCGTTAATGCTTTAAAATTTAATTATTTTCAGAGAAAATTTTTCATTGAAAACTAATCATTGACTCGAAATTAAAATGCTGAAGTCTATTAGTTAGTCGAATGAATTTCCCTGTGTTTATTTGCGTAGCGTTGACAAACCTACAAGATGCAATAGTGACGCGACAGTAAGCATTTCTCGGCAACTCGTACACTTTTCACTTGGCAAGATCTTAGACATGGCTATAATCATTGGCTTGCTTCCGTGGATTTTCAGTGTTTGTCGCATTCCCGGATATTATTTATAAATCAAATAACTCAATGATTATTTTAATCCTAGAGCATTTTAATTTTGTTCCAGTAATCGAAAATAGTCCCGAAATATCTGGCGATCATCTCAAGCAGTTACTGCACTTTGCATCCTCCACGATTACGACCCGCTTTGACAAACTTATTAGAAATCAAAGCAAAATTAAATGGCTGTTAGTCTAGGGTGGGCAAAATCTAATCTTTTTTGAAATCGAATAACTTGAATTTTTTGTTTATACATATCAGGGATCCAGAACGTCGGAGTTCGATACATCATTTAGAAATTGATAGAAACATTGAAAATTCGGCAAAAAAGCGTTTTTTTATCAGTTAATGGTTAATTTCATCATAATCGCTGGTTGTCTTTGTCACCGCGATCGTTTTGGCGGCGATATCCTAAAGTTTGTATTCTATATTCCCGCCCTTTCTCGCTTTTTTGCAAGAATAAGCGGTCGCCAAATAACAAAGTTTCATATTTCTAGTATACCCTTGCGTTCACATCAGCGACATCTGTTGAGTACATTAAGGGCTGATTTTCTGAACCAAATTAATTTTATTCTGAGTTTTATTCCCTGTCTTGGATTTGATCTTCCTTATCAACGCTTGTAAATTAACCGAGCCTGTTTAAAGTGAACGGTAACCGAGATGCAGATATTTATTAAAACGATACTTGAGTTTCTCGTGCTTTCCTATGGTGTTCGTGTTACTTTAGTATTAGATAGATAAACCTAGCAAATTTACGATTGCGTGAATCCTGAATGTTGATTTAAAAAAAAGCGATTAGATAAATTGGCAATAAAGGCATTCCTAGGCCTTTGTGCCTAATCGAGGGTCAGACGCTAATTATACCTAATTCTCTAAAGTTTTAAGGTTTTTTTTTTCAACAAAACAACACCCCGATGGTTATTATAGCTAAAATACTTACTGAGTGATGCTCAACTTTCTTTACGGAAATTCGCAAATTCACCACTTCACTTAATGATTTTGATTATGTCATGCTATAAGACTTAATTAGTACTGCCCAATTGCTTCGAAATTTACCAATTGTAATCATTTTCGATGATAATAGACGCAACAATTCGTGAACGAGTCAGTGTGCATTGTCACAACGAAATTCACGATTAATTTTACGTTTTACTCTTGGCTCAGCGGCCATGTATGGTCGAGTACAATGTTACATATTCGAAACATCACTTGGCCAAAGATGGAAGGGATCACTAAAAAGCTAATACAAAGTGCTTTAAAGGGAGTAGGCCATGACATTTCTTATCTGGTTCAATTTAATGAGTGTTTTTCATACAAGTAACTCATACCAGCTTTTGGAAAAACTTCTGGTCATTTTTAAATCCATGCTATTTACATAACTATTGTTTTCTAACGATCTAAAATTGCCTTTTTCACAATGAAACACAGTAAAGTCATTTTAACATTTAATGCAAGAAATGGCTAATGATATGTCACCAAGCATGCGGTGTTTAAAATCTGGGAAATTTATTTTGAATACCTAATCTGGCTCAGCGGCCATGTATGGTCGAGTACAATGTTACATATTCGAAACATCACTTGGCCAAAGATGGAAGGGATCACTAAAAAGCTAATACAAAGTGCTTTAAAGGGAGTAGGCCATGACATTTCTTATCTGGTTCAATTTAATGAGTGTTTTTCATACAAGTAACTCATACCAGCTTTTGGAAAAACTTCTGGTCATTTTTAAATCCATGCTATTTACATAACTATTGTTTTCTAACGATCTAAAATTGCCTTTTTCACAATGAAACACAGTAAAGTCATTTTAACATTTAATGCAAGAAATGGCTAATGATATGTCACCAAGCATGCGGTGTTTAAAATCTGGGAAATTTATTTTGAATACCTAATCTGATTTGACGTTTCTATATTTACGGAACGGTCGATACGTTTTTTTGCAAAATAATGTATTGAAACGATACGTTAAGTGCGAAGATAAGCATATAACACCCTAACGCAAAAACAATGACTTTTCATATTTGTTTTTTTTTTCTGATAGCGAGCGGCGTAGGGAAATTTCGCACAATTCACGATTGAGTTGGAGACGCGCGAGTTCGGTGTCCAAGCAGAGCGGCGCAGGTCACGTGGTACCGGATATTCAAATAGTAAAATAGCATTCGAATATTTTATTATTCGAATATTTTGCCCAGCTCTAGTTGTTAGGTGTGTTATTGTTACGAGGACTTGGTATTTTAAATACGCGCTTAAGGTTTGTTGTTATTTTACCTTGCGTTGCTTGTGTGCGGCTCTTCACAGCTTTGAGGTTTGAAATGCGGCTCTGAGACTAAAAAAGTTTGAGAATCACTGCTCTAAGCGTTTCTTATCATGTTCACTTTCAATAAAGTTTTATAAGCATGAATATATATATATATATATAAACATGATATATTTCACGTTTTAAACTTCGTTAAAGGTATTGCTAGCTTCTCAGAATTCTCCATTTTTAATTTGCACTTTGTTTATTCTTCTTCCTTATAGTTATTGGTGTATAAAAGTAGAAGCTGGCTACAAATAGATATACCAAATAAAATCTACTTATCTGCAATATTTATCTGAGATATGAAAAGATAAAACATTCACAAATAGAAGTGGGGTAAGAAATAAGTCAAATAAGATACAGATAAATAGAAGTATTCGGATCTGTTATATAAATTCCCCAAAAATTCATCAACAGCTGACCCTTCAATCAGTTAATAAAAAGGAACCATCGATTGAGTGGTCTTACGGTTACAGGTTGAGTTTACTGTAAAGGCTCTCTATAATTAAAAACTTTTCCCATGAATCGTTAAATTTCCAAGCATTATAGATTAATCTGAATGATGGACAATCTCTCAATTCGTGTCGGAATCAATGTAATAGAACCTTGTTAGATATTGAAAACACTTCACTGTTCAATAAATAACTAAGAAGCCGGTAGGTGGACAGGACAGGTTTGACGAAGTTCATTTTGAGCTCTGCGCGTCTCGTCAGCATTCCTGCACTAATGATTAAAAAACATTCACTAAAATTCTGAAGCTTACTCAGTTTATGAATAATCGGGATATAAGACGACTCGTTCGAAAATGTATTTTCTCTTGCAGATTATCACCCTTTCGGAATTTCACTTTTCAACGTACCTCAACAAATGCGTGGAATTTTATGATATTCGAAACCTCAGTTAGACTATCCTACCTGGCTGCTTCTTACCGACTACGTATATTTTATTATGGACAGCGCTGGTATTATAACTCGTCATTCACGGCGCCAGTCTTTATTATTCTGTGTTTGGGGGATACAAACTGCCTACTGGTACCGTACAGGGTTACCAGACCCCAGCGATCAAAAAAAGCCAAATAGAGACATAAAAAAAGCCACCAATTTTACTAAGTACAAAAGCCCAATGATTTGTCAGATTTTAAGCCCTTTTCAACGTACTGATGATGATGTAGAGCAGTGTTTGCTAACCTGGTGGGGGTCACGGCGTGTTTCTAGGGGGGTCGCGAAGGTCTTGCAAAACAGTAAAAAATATACAAAACTTTAGGTTGAATATTGTCAATAAAACGCGATTTCCACTAGCTGTCGTGAGATCCCAGAATGTCGCTTCTTGCTTGAACACCAAGCAAGCAACGTGAGATGTTTATGGCATGTTAACCATTGTGACGTCACACAAACTAGTCTGCATTTCCGCGCCACGATGCGGAATACAGGCGGGCTTCGATGCAATGCCGTGTAACGCCAGTATTTCGATACCATGGGGTTTAGTGCAGAATAGGCTATGTTGTTTCATCGAGAAGATTATCATACATCAGTACTACATACTGCAGTAACGTTATAATTCCGTTTTTTTTATTCACCATGGCGAAGAAGCGACAATATGAAAATGACGTTATAAAAATAGGAAAGCGGCTTTTCAGCTCTTCTTCATATAAAAACAAAGGCACGAAATCGAATGAAAGTCGAGGATGATTGATAGCTTTGTCAAAAACTAAACCACGAATTATGCAGTTGGCTACCTGATTTCAATGCCAGCCGTCACATTCAGTAAAACTGCAGGTTGATGAAAAATTAAATTACACAATATTCACTTTTCCTAGTGTAGTTTCAAGTATTTTGTGGCGTCTGAAGCTGCCTCGAAACCATGGCGGGATTTCCAAACCATGGCAGCTATGGCCAAACCTATTTAGCTGCCACATACCAATGGCAAGATGCCGTTGTCACGGCAGCAAATTGAATACCAAAAGTGGGTCAAACTTTGCTGCTGTGATCACGGCATGTCGGCTGTAATGGCAGGTCTGCCCCTGATGGTGACAAATATTGGAACATGGATGCAGTTTTGATGGATTTGGGGTTAGGTTTCATGTTTAAGGAGATAACTCCGCACGATAAACTAAAATATGGCACAGTACCGGTACACGATTTAGTGAATAGACCTGTAATAGCGCCATAACCACGGCAAGAGCTACCACGAAGTGAGAATTGCGCCTCCACTTTGCCGCTTATTTTAGTGATAAGTATAGAAAGTGAGGCAGGGGGTCGCGAGGTATGTGTAAACCTCCAAAGGGGGTCGCGAGTCAAAAAAGGTTGGGAACCACTGATGTATAGCCATCAGTTCATTCAGTGAGGCACACAAATAGAAAGTAAAGTTCCTGAACTGTAGTAAGTAAAATGAATATCAAGCGGATAGCATTATTTTACCTTTCAATATATACCGTACCGCTACCGCTACGTGCCGTACAGGCCACAGGGACTGTCATAGCTTTCCCAGCTATCGTACCGGTACCGGTATCACTTTCGCTTAACACGGGAACCACAGTCTACAAATACTGAAATATATGGAAAGTGAACATTGATTGATTGATTGAACACCGAGCGAAACAGTACCTCAAAAACCTTTCATTGCGGGTACCGGTAACCCCAAACATCTCGATTCCCCATAAACGACTCTTAGCGGAGCAAGAATTACGATCGCTTCTCAGTTGATATGCCTTCGCGCAATCGCCACAAGGTGTCACTATTTTTTATTCTGATCACTTCTTTGAACACAAAAAACGAATCTCTCGAAGTCCACAGGAAATTTTAAAATAAATAAAAGTAATAGCTTTCTGGAGAAAAATTTTATCTTCAACCACTGAAAATTTCAAAGCAATTGGTCCAGTATTCGAAGAGAAAAGCGACTTTTTAAAAACGTGTCAAAGAACAAGAACAACAACATAATATTGAAACGATCGTTATGTCCACTTCGTGTCCAATAACGCGAAGATCAGTTCTTGTTGGAATCTTTACTAAAGCAAAAGAAGGTGACTGGAAAGAGTTGGGCGATCCAATCCTAGCACACGAAAGACATTTGGAGCTTCATTATCGGTATCTGAGCAACCTAACAGCATTGGCACCTCGAGATAGGTTGCCAGATATGAAGTTTAAAATATCCTGCTTCCTGTACAATATTGCGGATGGGAAATTCGCAGTGGGATTCTGCCTCACTCATAAAGCCATCAAAAATGTGTTTCTGAATAGACTTGTGAAGAGAGGCTTTGTTTCTTCTATCAAAACACTGAAACCACTTAAGTCATCGTTTGAGGATGAGATTGCTTTCAAGATTACTTCTGGACTACAATTCCCAAATACTCATTTTAACGTGGATGAGTAATTCCTGTCTTCACGTCCGGGTCACATATCCCACTGCAACACAAACGTTGACATGTGTGAATATAAAGTCACTCAGAAGAGAAAGCCTGTTTCCGCTGTTGGAAACCAAGCACAAACATTATTAGAAAAGATGAATCATTATATATTTGGTGAAAACGACGTAGCCACTGCTCAATGAACAGTATTCGTTTTCTGCGCCTCCATTCACCCTGAAATGCGTTTTTTTTTAAATTATTTCGATTTGTATATCTTCAATGCGATGTCTCCTAATCTTTTTCGGTAAGTTGAGAAACGCTGGTTTATTGCAAAAAATGCTTGTGCAGAATAAAAAAAATGGTCGTCTTTACCTCGTATAGACAGCACTGATAGCCTGCTGTGATAACAAGTTTAAGAATTAGGTAACCAGAAGAATAGTCGTGAATAAAAGCGAATGCTGAAATCTTCAAAACTATTGAACTTCAAAAACAACATGGGCGAAGCTAACCAACACCCTTTACGTATGATTCCCGTGATTAGGCCACTTGAGCAGCAATCGCAAAATAACTTGCCACAAATCTTGAAAACCAGAAAATTATACAAAACAGCCAATCAAAATCAATGAAAAAATTTTGCCACTGTAGTCTGATGGAAAGACAGAATAATCATGGCTATCATGAAACCGAGAAAAGCGACGGTCTACGATGCGCCAAAACACGCGTGGTCACTGAATAAGTCACAGGTTTCCAGAAAGTAAATAGGCAAGAAAAATGTCCATAAGCGGTATATGAATACAAAGATTAATTTGATCGATGATAATAATAGCTGTGACAAACATTTCATTCACAGATATATGATAAGCTTTGTGTTGTTAAAATCATGATGCCTATGGACAAATATCGTCAACATAATTTTGTAAGAACTTGAAAATTTCGCTCCACTGTACGTCAGAAGTGTTTTGTTGCTCAATTGAATGACGACCTCGCTCTTTTCGTGTTGAACTTACTTTGCAAGCAATACTAACGAATTGCAAAGAATAATTTTTTTTTTTGACAACAGATAGGGCCGCACCAATGAACGACGAGAAAGTCCTTCTTTGGCGACTGCTGGGAGAAATCCAATTGCACTAATACAAAGCTAGCGATCTATTTACGATCAACATCTGCACTACAACATGGCCTTCTTTAAAAAAAATTTGCGATGGCACTGTAGATTGCACAGGTTTGCTGGTACACTACAATGTTACATGTTTAAGAAAAGGTAAAGTTTTAGAAATATAAATGCAAAGACGTTTCGACAAAATCAGAGTAATATCTGAACATTGTTATGTGCAAGATTTTCCGTTCACAAATGTAAAATTTGACGGAAAAATACCGCAACCTTTAGGGCCTGTTCACACCACTGCGTTAACGCATAATTTTGACGTACTGCGCCAACGCAACAAATTCGTAAAGCAACATTCTTTGCGTGCTAACGGTTGTCCTTGTCGTGGCCATGATTATAAACAGTGACCGCTCTTATTGTAACTTAACTGGCGACGATACCCTTGGGTCATTGAAACTTGACCATTGTGGCGTTGGCGGGATCGCTTTCGGCGTGAGTCGCTTGGAGATAGGACGTATAAATTTGTATCTTAATCAATCGGAGGGTTTAAGTATTATTAATTAGGTGTGATTTAAATTTACATCTAATAATTCTGTTTTGTATAGTTGGTCTCTCCTGTGTAAAAGCACTGTATTTTACCGGATTTCTGTTTGACATCTATTTTATCATTATTTGACTCAACAATATACATCTTTGGACAATCATTCAGACAGGATCGCGTCTTCAAAAACAAAGTGCCTGTACGATCTATTAATTCCAATCACCCTAACGAACACATTTATAGTCCTCATTGCCTTACCAGTAGTCTACAAATCTCGTTTCAGTACGAAATGTACGGTAGTTTCTTTCGTGTTCATTGGCGATAAAGCGTTTCTACTGGAAGAAAATGTGATGAAATCACTTTCTGGCAGTAGTCTTTCGCAATAGAAGGGAAATTTTATTTATCGCGTGCAAGAAGAATCGGGAAACGCACATTTGGAATATTAGCTAATCAGTGGAGATTTTATCACCAACCAGTATCTTTGGAGTCCAGCAATATTGACTCTGTTATAACGGAAACATGTTGTCTTCACAATTTTTTGAAGAAAGATGTTGCTGGAGCTGCAACAGTTGACGAATATATGAGACTGGTCACGCAAATTCTGCATGACATACCCAGAAGTGGTGGTCGTGCAACACAGAACGCACACTTGTTTCGCAACACCGTTGCCTATTACTTTTCAGAGGAAGGTGCTGTACCCTGGCAAATACATCATTGCTGATCTTCGAACAAATTTATAGATGATAACTAAAATAAAGACAGGCCACAAAAGCTCATGAATTCTAATATTTGACATCTCACGAGCTGGTAGCTAGCCTCCATAGAGTATCTGCCAGGATTATTGCAAATTTTTCAGCATCATCACTCTCTTTTCCGTATGTAAATAAAGGTATGATTATCACATTGAAAATCAGTTGGGTGATGACACAAATATGTTTTAGGACTTTTGCTGAGTTGAATACTTTTGCTGGCAGGACTTATGTGATAGTTCCATCAAGAAAGATCTAGTTGTTTTGTAAATGCATCTTTACCGGATGATGACGTCTATCAACTGGTGTCATCACTGGATAAGTCTTCGGCATTTATTTGCACGTTATCTACATCTTTCGGCACTGTCAACATTTGAAGACCTTCTCCGGATATTTATTCATTTGCCACAAAAAAAACTTATACTCACGAAAGTAAACGTGCTCATTCAGGAACTCCAGCATCTCCATAAACTTCCACGCTCTGTATTCCCCCACTCCCACGTAGTTCTATTTCGTTCCGTTTCTCTTTTCATTTGACGCACTGCAGTATGAACAAGTTCAACGCAGGGGGTGGTTTTACCTTACAATTGATGTCCAATGACATTGGCTTTAAAGTGTCTTCTTCGTATACTGATGGAACCATCTTTTCTCATTGGATTAGTGCCACCTCTCCTATCGTGAATGTGACGGAAATTACCGGTATCTTAGAAAATGAAAACATTTCTTGTTTGACATCTACAGAAGACGTCATTTGCCAAATATTTTTTCCACTGCAGAACCCATAGACTTGTATTACATCTTGGCGGCGGCTGCGAGAAGGTACGATTACACAGGATGCATCGCGAACATTGAGGTGCATATTATCGCGACGCGTTCCGGCATGCGCTCGAGATCGCTTCCCATTGTTTCAAGTGACACTGTTCACACACAAAGCGCGGCACCTTACGGCGGCGCTGCAGTTTCTCTCGGTGAGCGTTTTTCGCCGCTCAAATGACCTTCATCAACGGTCGCTTTGCAAGTGCTTTTTTTTTGCGGCGGTGTCGACTGCTTCACGTAGAGCAGTTCCCAACCTTTTTTGGTTCGCGATTCCCGTTTGGCGGTTTACATATACCTCGCCGACCCCCTGCCTCACTTTCTATACCTATCAACAAAATAAGCGGCAAAGTGAATATTGTGTAATTATTCATCAAGCTGCAGTTTTACTCAATCTGACGACTTGCATTGAAACCGCGTAGCCAACTGCGTAATTCGTGATTGAGTTTTTGACAAAGCTAATCTAAACTGGCGGTCCGAATCCGGACCTTTCGACCATAAAATTTGGACCGCGTCTGTTTGTTTATTTTGGCAGCATAAGCATCGTTTTATAGTTTCAGATGATTTTGATACAATTTAAATACTATACAACTATACAGTTTGTCGTACTTTTTGCGAGCCATTCATTGCTCTTGTATTAAATGTAATATTGCATCTGACGTTTCGTTTATTTAATGAAATAATCTTTCTGTAATGTCCGGACGCCAGTAATTTTGTAGTTTCGTAAACGGACCTTTGGTGAAAATAGGTAAGTAGCCCTGATATAGACTACAAGCCTACCCTGGATTAAACCCATTGGTATCGGAATCCCGGCGTTACACAGAATTGTTCCGAAGCATGCGTGTTTATCACGTCACAGTGGTTAACATGCCATAAACATCACGTGCCGCTTGCTTGGTTTTTAAGCAAGAAGCGGTATTCTGGAGTCTCACGAAAGCTAGTAGAAATCTCTCGGAGGCAGACGAGAGTCCATTCCATCCCTCTTCGCGTTCTAGTACCAATATTGACCTAAAGCTTAGTATTATTTTCTACTGTTTTGCAAGACCTTCGCGACCCCCAGGTTGGGAACCACTGACGTATAGGGTGGATTTGCGTTCTAGTGTGGTACCGGTAATTTACAAGTGTGATATTCGGACTAGGTACCGTACACCGCGTTTGTAGGATCAACCAGAATGAAAATATTATATAAATAGACTTTTGTCCGTGGTTACCGGTACTCGTAAATGCCGAACATCATATTGTGTCATAGGTTTATTGTTGAAAGGCTACTTGATATGTCTTTCAGTAAATAGACATATACGCAGTTAGGTATAATCTGAGGGTGTGCTTGTAATTGTAATGAAGGAACCCTGAATTTGGACGTGTTTTCCATCTAGACTCCCTATGCAATGTGGGAAATTCCACCTTTTCTTATACTCGCCAGCTGGCGGGTTCAAATATTCTTTTTTGAGTGATTTCCAAATAGGCCTCGAGCCGAGGCACTTTATCTTTCAGTTTCGTAGCGCACATAAGGTAACTACCTGAAAATGATTTTAAAATGTTTCTTAGAAATTTATTAACAAATATTGCCTTGTTCCCACTTCCAAAAGTTGCACGTTTTACAGAAAAGACGCTTTTACTACATCAAATATGTGTTACCATCTGTCCTATTTTCTCTGCTTTTTCTCAATATCATGGGCCAATGAACGCAGTATCTGCATGACGTAACAATCAAATTAGTCAGCTGTAGGTGGATCCCAGTGGTCGGATGAATATCAGATGTACTACTACTGCTCGCTTTTGCGTTGAGTAGCCTTTCGATAGTTTTTGTTAGTTCAGTTATTCTAAGGAGGTGTTGAAAAGTAAAAGTAATTTATTAAACACATGTATATCTTTACCATAAATAGCAATTTTAGTTGAGCACTAGCTCATAAGACGTTGTTAAATAGGTACGGTGCGGTAACTCCTAGGAAGGCTAGACCTAGGATAATATGTCACAAACAACGATATTTTCTTGCTTGCATGAAATGTTTATGATTAATTTAATGACTCTTTTTGACTATTCAGCAGACTCATACTACTATATAGGCCACAGCATATTTGGAAATAGAAATTAATGGCTGTTTCTGTAATGCACGGTTGTGTGAAAGAGAAGAAAATAATCAATTTTACTAATGTCGGTTGGTCTAAATCTAAATTCATAGAGTCGACAAGAACCTGGGAAGCAATGATAAGTTATGCCGGAGTGGAAAGAAAGTAGCATTGGAAACGATTGAGAGGTGAGAAATCAAGTTGTAGACAGACAGTTGATGTTTTAAAATATACGGTAGTCTATAGTCCATACTCATACTGCCATAGGGCATTTCAGACTGTGATATATCAAAATTTAGTGTAGATATAGTCTAGTAATGGTATGCAAACACTGCTGGACTGTATTACATGCAATGGGCATATATACGCTCATTTAGTACATCAACAAGGTATTAGTTAGTATTTAGTGGTATTTTTACACTCATGCTGTTCCAAATATGAATTTCTTCCTCATTTTAGATCAGTGCTCTTCAACCGGGTATACTGTATACCTAAGTGTATACCAGACCATTCGTAGGGTATACAACTGATAATGGGTATACAAAGGGTGTACAGTCTAAATCAGGAATTGTAACAAATTATAAAATATTCAATTTAGAGACAACAATGCAAACGCGACGCACATGAAACATAAAATGTCATTCACGCAATCAACCGACTTGAGCACATTTTACATCACAAATTATGTAGATAATGCAGGTCGCTTGATCTGCGGAAAGAAAATGATTACACGACATGATGTTCTACGGGAAGTCGTATATTTTGTGAATACGATTAAGAAAAGTTCAAAAACAAACGAGAATTTCTCGAAACTGTGTGAAGAAAAAGCTTTCAAAGAACTTCTTTAACATTCGGAAGTACGGTGGCTGTCCCGAGGAAAAGTCCCGTGTGTTGGAACTTCGCGAGCAATTAGGGGCGTATTACACTGAAAAGGGAGACCAAAAAGCCACCAAGTTTCGTAAATATATATTGGGTTGCAAAATTAGCGTACATGGCGTCGATTTTTGATCGCTTTAATAAGTGACTGTCAGTCTTGAAGGGAAAGGAGGGTGATATATTTTGATCAACTAGCGAAATCAATGCTCTGAAGATAAAAATTCCTCTGGAAAAACAATGCCTCTTCACAAAACGTTATTGACTTTCCTCTTTTAAATCAATATTTGAAAGAGTCTGGGTGGGAGTTTGAGGACATTTCAACGATAAATACCATGTCTACCCTAATTGTTGGTCATTTGAACGTACTGGGTGATAAATTGGCTTTGTACTTTTCCTAAGATAATAACAGACGCCTGGAAGAAAACTCGTGGATAGTGCAGCCATTTACTAGTGAACCAACAGAAGACGAAGAATTGTTGAAACTCCGGGAGGATTTGAATCAAAAAAATTTATTCCGCGAAATGGATTACTTGGGAGTTTTGGGTTTCTCTTTTTAAATTTTGCCGATCACAAAAATCTGGCAGAAAAGGCCGTTGCTCTTCTGGTACAGATGCCTACGACTTATTTGTGTGAAGAAGGGGTTTCCAGTCTTGTTGAAATCAAGTCGAAAAAGAAAAACTCAATACTTGATATTGATTCACTAATGCGGGGAGCAATTGAAAAGGAACTAAAACCCTGTTATGAACGAATTGCCGAAACTATACAAGAACAAAGAAGCCACTGGAACTATATTAACATGGTCTTTACTTTTTTTACACATCTGGATGTTAAATTAATTGCATATGTGAGTAAAAACTAAAAGAAGCATTCATAATCACTCGCCCCGCCACCTAGATTTTAGTCAATGGTTTCTTTATAAACAAAGATAAGGTCTTACTAAGACTTGGCTCATAAAAACGAAATGGTTTTCTTCATCCAAGTACTGTTAAAAGTCACATTCAATGAGACGCATGGCGCCGTTCTATGATGAATGCATTACCTGAAGAAGTATTGGACTGAACACATCTTATTCTTTTCCAAATTCATACGTTTCTAAGTGTAGTTTCTTAAGAGATCACTTTTGCGTATCGGTATTAGTTGGCATTATGTTGAAGATGCCAAAGAACATTGATATAAATCACGCGAAGGGTTTACTCTATAACAGGGGTAGCCAGCCTGCTTTCGTCCGCGATCGACTAAAATCATCAAAATAGCTCGCGATCGACTGATTGGTAATAAGATCATATACAAAAAACGAATGGGTACTGAATATGCTTAGATAACTGCAGACACGCAAACAAAATACAGCACTGCCAATAAGTTCAGTCCCGTGGGCACATTCTCAATTAAAACGCCACAAAAATTTGTATTTTTTATGTTCCATTTAATTTGATTATGTAATAGTAGCCGGGGTAAATGTTTTCATCATCTATTTATTCAAATCACACAATTCAGACCTAACACCTGCCTATTTTTTGCCCGAGTGTCGTAAATTTCTCAAAAAGCCTTGCCAAGTATTAGCGAACTATATAAATGGAGAAAAATAAATGGCTGATTATACGGCTGATTTGTATTCATGCCCTTGTTATTCTTATTGTATAATACTGGGTGTCCTATTTATTAGTGTCGGAGACAGTGCAATGAGGCTTGGTCACATGAGTATCTTTGTTATCTGGAGACACAAATATATTGTAACCACCATACTCACGTATTTACGCATCCATATATTTACATCATACGTTATACACATATATATATCCATGATCCACTGTGCTATACTGCCGTTATACCGGTACTTGCTGTGGAAATTTATCCACTGTGGAACTTTTACCTGATTGTGGAATTTTACTGGACTGTGTCTTGTATATACTGTAAATATACTTTCATTACAAGTTCTTTCATACAAGTTGGATGTGTTTATGTGTGCGTTACCACTGTGTCGAGAGTTAGCTACGGAAGTAGATTGACAAGACATCCTAATAAGCAGAAATAGGACCTCTTAACTCTACAAAATTTGCTAAAAGCTTGCTTTGCTAAATTCTTGTTGTTCCATTACTTTAAGATGGCTGAACCCACGGAAATACATGCTATCATGTTGTAAATATACTTTCATTACAAGTTCTTTCATACAAGTTGGATGTGTTTATGTGTGCGTTACCACTGTGTCGAGAGTTAGCTACGGAAGTAGATTGACAAGACATCCTAATAAGCAGAAATAGGACCTCTTAACTCTACAAAATTTGCTAAAAGCTTGCTTTGCTAAATTCTTGTTGTTCCATTACTTTAAGATGGCTGAACCAACTGAAATACATGCTATTTATTACCTCTTTTCCAATTGCCTCTTAGCACAAATAGTCCTGATATTTCACCCAAACTTTGGCTCTTTTATCTCAATTAAACGGGATCGCCTTTTCTATTTTTTTTCACTCCGATCGATGCACTTACGGTACCATACTGATGAGCGATCTTCTCCATTTATTTCAACATTGTTGTACAATGGTCCGCAAGCTGCTGCCCGCGCCCAAATACAACTTGCGAACAAATTTTTTCTGGTCCCCAATGATCTCACTTTTAGTCCATGAAACAGTCCGATATGGGCTGTTGTAAAGCGTTTGGATTAGTTTGTGCGATATTCAATATTCCTATAAACACTAAAAACGATATTCGAAGTTGACGATATTTCGACATTAAATTCGAATTAGTTAGCCTGAATGATACCTTGACTAATTTCAGGTTGCATTTGCTATGGTGTCATAATATCCGTTTCGAAAGTAAGCACCGTTTCGACATATCAGTTTTTCAAAACGCCCAGCCCTCCGATGTGTGATATGTGGAAACACGTTCACTCAGCAAACACCTCAAAGTATTTGAAATAAAAAGAGTTCCGTTCCGGGTCTGATCAGGAATAACTTGATTATAGCGCAAAGTGTGGCAACTACAGATTGTGATTATTCTGGCCAGTCTTACCCCAATGTCGTACAAAATTCAACAAGATAAATAAAAACGTAAGATAAGATGTCTTGTACCAGGGCATGATATTAGAGCCCTCGCGTTCACAAAGTCTGGCTAGCACCATGAAAGATAAAACTTTGAGCCTTGACGTTTTTATCTTAGGTAACGATATTTAATTTACAACCTCATCTCTCACGCTTCCGCTGTGGCCTTTGTTACCCATTTTCTGGATAGATATTCTAGATAAAAATACATATATTAGCTGAACACGTTTATTATATACAGTGTCCAGATGAAATAATTTTAGATACCAGTAACTAAAATGAAAAAGGTTAAACAAAGTCATTATAAGAATGAGGCAATTACGCCCACGGGCACTTTATTAAATAAAACGATTGGGATAAAATAAACAATCAATAAAATACAGTAGTGGAGCAAGGAACCGTATGTACATATATATTGATTGGTTCACAACCATTGTATGCGGAGTTATCTTCATAACTTTGAGGACCAGCGTTTCATAAATTGTTCGATTGGAGTAAGGAAGACGTGCGACATGATGCGTATTAGGACGAATATGATATTGCCAAACTGTAGAAGGAAGATATAGATATCAAGTTTACTACAACTTCGAGACGTAAAGAATCATAAGTACCATGTCAAGGAACCCACACGCCCTCTTCTATATCTTTGCACAGCTAGAATTGTTGCAAATATCACACCATAGCTTGATGACGATGAAAAAAGTCAGGTATTCAGAGCAGTGATTCTCAAACTAGAGTTTGAGAGCCGCATGCGTGAATCCTGAATGTTGATTTAAAATAGCGATTAAATAAGTTGGCAATAAAGGCATTTCTAGACCTAATTATAACTAATTCCTTCAAGTTTTAACGTTTTTTTATTAACAAAACAACACCCCGATAGTTATTATAGCTAAAATAATGAGTAGTGCTCAATTTTCTTTACGGAATTCGCAAATTCAGCACTTCACTTAATGATTTTGATTATGTCATGCCTTTGATTATGTCATGGCTAATTATTACTGCCCAAATGCTTCGAAGTTTAACGATTGTAATCATTTTCGAAGATAATAGACGCAACAATTCGTGAACGAGTCAGTGTGCATTGTTACAACAAAATTCACGATTGATTTTACGTTCTACTCTTGGCTCAACGGCCATGCATGGTCAAGTAAAATGTTTACATATTCGAAACATTATTTGTCCAAGGATGGGAGTGATCACATCACCTCTGGAAAAACTCTTGGTCATTTATAAATCCATGCTATTTATATAACTAGATTTTTCTAACGACCTAAAATCGCCTTTTTCACAATGAAACGCCGAAAAGTCATTTTAACATTTAATTCTAATCAACTTTATGTTCGGTAATGCAAGAAATGGCTAATGACATGTCACCAAGCATGCGGTGTTTGAAATCTGGGAAATATATTTTAAATACCACATCTGGTTTGACGTTTCTAAATTTACGGAACGATTAGTACGTTTTTTTGCAAGATAGGGAATTGAAAAGATACGTTAAGTGCAAAGATAAGCATATAACGGGAAGATAACGACTTTTCGAATTTGTCGTTTTTTTTTTGATAGCGAGCGCCGTTGGGAGATCTCGCACAATTCACGATTGAGTTGAAGACGCGAGAGTTCGGTGTCGAAGCAGAGCGGCGCAGGTCACGTAGAACCGGATATTCGAATAGTGCAATGTCATTCGAATATTTTGCCCATCCCTAGTTGTTACGTTTGTTGTTTTTACGATGACTTGGTATTTTAAAAACGCGCTTAAGGTTTGTTGCTATTTTACCTTGCGTTGTTTGTGTGCGGCTCTTCATAACTTTGAGGTTTGAAATGTTTCAAATATCATGCTTCGAATTTAAGCGTTTTCGGTTAGCGGTCGTAATACATGGATTCAAAAATTGAAAGCAATCTCATCGATTCTCATTTAGGCTACAATGGAATAACACAATTGTACCCTATCCTGGAATCGCATTCTGATCTAAGAAATCTTTCATTCATTCAATAGTAGATAGTATTTATAAAGCTTTGTTTTGCTCGTGTCCATCTGAAATTTTGTATTATTTATTATAATTCATCAATTTTTGAGTTGAATATTCAATGGTAAAAAAATTCACGACACCTCCTTTTGATTACAGAACAGCAGGAAGGTAAAATAAAAATTGCATTAGTGCAACATTTATATACAGATTGGTAAACTTAGAAGCCACCAAATGGCAGAGGCTCGAGAGAAAACATTCAAACGTGAGATATGTGGCAAAGGATTTACTCACAAAAGGCAGCTCAAGAATCATTTTAAATCACACTTCCCTGATGAGCCAGAAAATCAAAAACAGAAGTGTGAAATTTGTGGAAAGATGCTCAGCAGTGTGCAAAGAAAAACTGTACATATGAAACAACATACGGGAGAAAGACCATACAAATGTGATGTATGTGGAAAAAGCTATTGTGATAAAGGTGCCTTGAAAAAGCACATTATTCGACATTCTAAAAAATTCACGTGTGAAATATGTGACAGACCATTTGGATGTCGTTCTGCATTAACAGATCACATGCCACTCATACCAACGAAAAATATTTTGAATGCACTATTTGTCAAGTGTTATTTTCTAGGAAAAACAATTTATATCGGCATATGAGGAGACATACAAATGATGCCCAATTGAGATGTGAAATATGCGGTGTCACCAAATTGGAACAATCTGATTTGAATATTCATATGCGTACCCATACAGGTCAAAAACCATATATGTGAAGTATGTGGAAAAGCATTCAGCCAACACGGTAATCGAGATATTCATTGTAAACAGTACATTCGAACAAAAAGCCCATTTGTGAGATTTGCGGAAAGAGGTTTTCCATACAAGAATATGTCAAAAGACACATGAAACGGACTCATTTGAAAAGTATCTCAAATATGGACAAAACTGAGCAGGAAAAACTGATTACGTGCCTTCAGAAAACAACGTTCCCTCTTCTCAATTAAATAAATGAAAAAGAAAACGAAGAGATATCGCAAGATAAGCTGCAACGCGTCTACCTGTATATCCTGACGAAAAGTAGATTTACCCCAAAATCAGATCTTAAGAGGTGATATACCAGGAAGAAGCTGGCATTATCAAGTATGACCCACAGACACCAAGGATGGTGTGTGAACACCTCTGGGCATTCTGAACTTTTGTCGCACTGGTTCATTTGAAAGCAGTAGTGATTGAAGCATACTTTGTTTCATGTTATGATGATCGCAAAACCGCAGTCGGATGGTTGTTTTCAGAAGATCATTCAGGATTTGTAGAAAAGAAGTTGTTTATGATGGAGCGTAATCAATCGTGGATAATCAACAAAGACACTCCTGTCGGTTCGTATAACCACGCCAATGTCGTTTATAATTATTGTATGCCATTCTGCTTAGTATTCATATTGCACAGATATAATTGGCTCCTTGTTTATCTATTTTATCGCGTTTTATCACTGGTTTATCGCGTCTATCTTCACACTGAAACGTATTTTTTTATATATTTCGTAATTATATTTGTCCATTGTGTACTTTCGGTACATGATAAAATAAATTACTGACTCACTTTTACTGAGTTTATTTTGGTCTGGCGAGTGTGCCGTCTTGTACAATGTGCTGAAACGCGAATTTCCTTGTACCTAATGGTGTCCGATGCAGCAGATAAATTACCTGAGACTTGAAATGCTACCAAAAATACTTCGTTTCAATGCTTTATTTGATGGGTCGTGTAATGTTAATCCTCGCCAAATTTATTTGCGGTGCATCGTACAGGAGAGCAATGCTCAAATATATGCACACGCAGGTCAAAGCAAAGTAGTATGGGTAATCAATGTACGCCTTGTACGGCAGTATTCACGACTTCGACTGACCACCAGATATCAACTTACGCGAAAAAGGAACCGCCACAAGTTGCGTAATTTTTAATGTAAATACCGTTATCGCACACAAAAAACAAATCTCATAGAGATCTCATTCATTTTTGAAATAATATTGGCTTTTAGCAAAAACACGATCTTTCACCACTGAAAATTTCAAAGCAATCAGTCCTATATTTAATGAGAAAGCGAAGTTTCACTAAAAAAAAAATATCATCAACAACAAAATGTTCAACAACAACATAATACCAGAACGATGCACACACAATACAAAATAAACAGAGAACTTGGTGAACCACCATATCATAATTAAAGAGTGTTGTTCGTAACAAACTCTAATACCTTTTGTATGCTTTGCGCTGGTTCATCCGTTTATTTCATACATAGCCGGTAAAATTGAGGCTGTGGCTTCTACGTGGCGCGACATGAAAGTGTTTTTACCACTCCTTCTCTTTCCATATAAATATTGGTTTATCTTCAAATACAGGGTATATCTGGTACGTATCATTGGTACTGGCCTTGTTCAAAGTCTGTGGTGCTACTACTGCAATTATTATTAATCAATCCCAAAAATAAAACCAATTAATTATGCCTTAACGCAATGTAAATCTAATTTTTTCCCGTTCCCTATTGATCGATAAACCGAAGAATAGGAAGCGCGTCAAATGATCAGTCCAATCAACGGTCCAATCGATAAAACAAACCGAAATAATGCTTGAAGACTTAAAAAACCACTGAAGCGTGTAATAATATCAAGGATCAGCGCGGTGCCGTGTAAATTGTCCAGTTGAGATCGTTGACAAAGCGTTTCTCAGTGCTGCGATCAGGTGATAGGTTAGAATTAGATATGTACCACCAACGACAGTGAATCAAAAAGACGGCGTGTATGGCGAGTTGTTTCGATACCAGCGCTGACCATAACAAAACATACGTAGTCGGTAAGGATAGTCTATATGAAGTTTCGAATATCTTTGAATTCCACGCATTCGCTATAGTACGTCGAGAATTAAAATCCGCGGAAGAAAATACTTTGGAACGAGTCGTCTTATATCTCGATTATCCACAAACTGGGTAATCTTCAGAATTTTAGTGAACGTTTTTTAATCATTAGTCGCAGCCTATGAATTACGCGTGAATGCTGACGAGACGCGCAGCGCTCGAAATGAACTTCGGCAACGTCAACAATTTTGCCTGGATATCGAGAGACTTCTTTAATGCGGCCCTCAAATATCATCGTAGGCTCTGGATATCGAGAGACTTCTTTAATGCGGCCCTCAAATATCATCGTAGGCCCTGTGCATCTACCGGCTTGTTATTATTTGTTAAACAGGATAGTGCGTTTTCAATACAGCAATACCAAACAAGGTTCTATTACATTGATTCCGATACTGACTGAGAGATTGTGATTCCTGGCGGACAATTGCCACCATGCAGCTTAGATAATGCTTGAAATATAACGATTTATGGGAAGTTTCTAATTATAGAAGACCTTTTATAGTAAACTCAAACTGTATCCATAAGACACCCCAACCGATGGTTCCTTTCTTATTAGATTATCGAAGGGTCAGCTGCGATGGTTCCTTTCTTATTAAGTTATCGAAGGGTCAGCTGTTTTTAAATAGGATTTCTGGGAAATTTATATAACAGATCCGATTACTCTTATATATCTTATTTGGCCTAATTTTTTACCCCACTTTTATTTGTAAATATCTTAAGAGGATTGAGGAGATTTTATTTGGTATACTTATATACATTGTAGTCGGCTTGTTTTAATTCGATGTTTTGATGAAATACTTCCAGATACCAGTAACTAAAATGAATAAAAATAAACAAGGTGAGTTGCACAAATGTGGTGATTGCGATAAAAGTTTTCGTTTAATTAGTCAACTCAGAAAACACCAAAACACACACACTGAAGAACGACCACATAAGTGTGAAATATGTAGCAAGGTGTTTACTATGAATGGTAATTTGAGACGCCATTTGCGATTGCATATTCCTGATGAGCAGAGTAAGTTGCACGAATGCGATATTTGTGGTAAACGATTTCGTCGGAGTGGTCAACTCAGAGACCATCAAGTGACACACAGTGGAGAACGACCACATAAGTGTGAAATTTGTGGCAAGGGATATACACAGAACAGTCATTTGACAAACCATTTACGATTGCACTTTCCGGATAACCCACAAAATAAACAGAAATGTGAAATTTGCGGGAAAGTACTCAGCGATGTGTGGAATAAAACTATTCATATGAGACAACATACAGGAGAAACACCATATAAATGCGAAGAATGTGGAAAGGGCTTTTGCCACAGTAGTAAATTGAGAAAACATATGATTCGACATATGAAGACATTTGTGTGTGAAATTTGTGGACGGTCTTTCGTTTGTAAGTCACACCATTCTGACCATATTCTCACTCATACAAAGGAAAAACGATTTAAATGTACCATTTGCGATAAGTTTTTTGCACGCAAAAGTAATTTAAAGTTGCATATGAGAAGACATACTGATGAATATCAATTCAAATGTGAAATATGTGGCGCCATTAAGGTGCAGCAATGCGAACTGAATATTCATATGCGTACACACACAGGAGAAAAACCGTTTAACTGTAAATTGTGTGCGAGATCATTTAGTCAACAAAGCAGTCTGAACACTCATTTGCAATCGGTACATTCCAAGAAAAAGTCTTATGAATGTGAGATATGTGGGAAGAGATTCGCCGTACAAACATATGTCAACGTTCATATAAAGGAAACTCATTTGAAATGCAAAAATATATCAAATACAGACAAAGTTGGACAGGAACCAACTAATCACGTGTATTCGGAATGCACCGTTGATCCTAATAAGTTTGATCAAAACGAAAAGATAATACAGAATGAATTACAAACGCCCCAAGTAATTGATATCAAAGAAGAGTTGCATTCGGGATCTGATCACGAATAACTTCCTGTGATAGAACTTCCCTCGAGAACAGTAATTTTTGACTCACAACTGGGGTACCGGTATTTGAAGTAGAGCCTGGGTCGACTAATAAAATTTGAAATTTTCTTCTTGGTTGGAGTTGATAGTCGTTTTCCACCACGAATCCTACTTTTGGAACATTCAACAGCACGATTTTAACTCAACCAACCTAGACGGCAAAATTTTTTTTTTTTCTGTGTATATAAAATATTTTTTCATTATTGATTAGAAATGAATCTTAAATTGAAACGAATAATAAATGATGTGTTTATGAATATTGTCAATAACGGTCGGAGTGATAAACATGAATTTTGTGAGAACTATAATTTGTAATGTGGCTGTTAATCGGAGATGAATACCGGTATGAAAATTGTGTTTTAACGTTATACTTTGCGTTAGTTCATCATTCCTTACAATCAGGGGAAAAAATTTGATCACATTAAACTTATTCCTAAACAAACGCTCAACACAACGGAGACTGTAAATTTAGATGTTTGTTAAAATATTTGTATCTGACGTGCTGAGATAAATGAAGGGGAATTCCCAGCTAGGGATGTCCGTATCCGAATACCAAACCACCCTAGAATAACAGTAAAAACATTTCGAATATCGTGTGATCCAAATTAACAGAACCAAAACAAAAAAATTATTTTTTTGAATCAAATAAAACAAACGTTTGCCATTGTAATAACAAAGTTGCTGGATTGAAGCCAATCAAGATACTTTCCAAATAATTTATAGAGGTCATGAAACAGAAATTGCAATCCTTTGAAATGGCACAATTGACACTTCAACCAGTGTTTTCTTGTGACAAATCAGGGTAGCAATGTAGAAAGTTCAACGTTTGTACATGCTGTCTAGTTAAAACTGGAATGGGATCAAGATGACAGATGTTGCAACTTGGTCTAGCTCCATAAAAGATAAACTTGGAACGTTATTGAAATTGAACATGATAAGAAATGCCTAAATCCTCAGCGTTCACAAAAAGTCAGCGCCATAGAAGATAAATTTAGAACCTCAACTTCCATGAAGAGAAGAGCCTCTGCCGATATGAAGGTTTGCGCCAGCGTCTTTATCTCAAGCAATAATATTTGCTTTGAAATAGATTATGTGTTTCTTGTTGTTAGCTTATCTCTAATTCCACTTCCACAGATAAGAAAGCTTTTCATCCAGTTGAATATTCATAAATATATAAATTGCCAGGCTCTTTTTAATTCCATTTCCACAGATAAGAAAGCTTTTCATCCAGTTGAATATTCATAAATATATAAATTGGCCAGGCTCTTTTTATCCAGTGCACTGATGCAAGAATTTTAGACATAGTACCAGTAGCTAAAATGTAAAAGGGTAAACAATGTAAGTTGCACAAATTCGGCATCTGTGATAAAAGTAGTCACTTGAAAGCACATTTGCGGTTACATTTTAACAATAATCCACAACATCAAGGTAAATGCGAAGAATGTGGAAAAGCCGTTTCTGATGAATGAAAGTGCTTTGAGAAGGCATAATGATCTCCATGCAAAAGAGTTTGTGTGTGAAATATGTTGACAACCATTTGGATGCAAGTCTCACTTTACTGACTGACCATATACTTACACATACAAAATAGAAAACATTTATTAAAACGCTATATTATATTTTTTTATCTACTAAGTAAGGTTGGGTATAACTTTTGTGCAATTTTTTACATATTCAATAAAGCAACTGATTGGACAATGAAACAAAACATGTAGCTGAAAATGTGAAAATATATTGAATCTAACAACATGCAAAATTTATGGAATTGTCCCGTAGTGTCACTTGGAATAGTCCATATATCCTAATACTTACTGGGCCAAATTGATTAGACCCCATAAGGGCAATACAAATTTCTCGCGTTCCATATTAGCCGATATCCGAAGAATACGAAACGCGTCACGTCATCCATCTGATCGATAAGATAAAACAAACCGAAATGTCGAGGGCGAGGAAACCACTGAAGCGTGTAGGTGTCGTCGCAATATCGAGGATTTCAGTTTTGTAGCTGAATGAAGTGATATGTATCTAATTGCGTTTCAACACCACTGTGAAGCTAGTAGAAAACCTTCTAATTGTGCGCAGCGGTCCGTCGAGTCTCGTTTTTGTGCTCAATGAAGGGTGATATTACAGTTTTGTGCTTATTGAAGGGTGTAAAACGTAGGCGATTCTAAATTCCACACGGCAGAATTGCTCTCGATTATAGATATGGAAGAAACATCAAGATAAGCGGTAAGTTTAAGTGCAGTTTGGAAACTTAATCGATAGCACAACAGCAGTTTGTTTTACACTAACGTTTTATTTTCTGATTTGTCAAATACGATATCTAACATGTCATATACTCGCCTCAATAAATACGCACAGAGCTAGTCTGTGTGCAAGACTTTGAATTAACGAATAATTGGAGTTTACAGGTTCAAAAATGAACCTTTAGTAATGCCAAGCTAATGTAGAAATACGATCGCATTCATTTGCGACATTGGGAATATTTCAAAGTCAGCCGATTGATTGAATGCACGATGGCCATAACCGTCCACGTGTTTCTTTTTCTGAGTAATCAAGTCTATTTTTTCACCATACTTATGGAAACAAAGATATATAAATTATGAAAATCATGACTGCCCTAACGCACAAAAGGCATGCGATTTATCCATCAAAAAACAAAGTGTGTGAATGAAATCGAACCTAAAACTACTCGAACTTAGAAAAAGGAGTACTCCTCACACTTCTCTTCTCTGAGATTTTGGTGGAAGACCGACCGTACCAAATACTGTTTGAATACACCTCTAATTTTGTATCAATATTATTTCATATATTCACAAGTTACACTACTAATTCCATTATGGTAATCTTATTAACATAACCCACTATAACCAACCAGAAAACTCAAGACTTACAATTATAATTGATTTAAGACATTAGCAGGGCTACATATATCAGAAATTAAATTTTAGATCTTAAAATATTTTCCAAACTGAATAGTAAAACATACAATACAAGTTACAACATATAACTTACATCAGTGGAACATGTGGTTATAGGAGTGGTGAATTCCAAGTTCCAAAAAGCTTGATAGTGAAAACTTTTTAACCCAGTCTACAGAAAAGAATAACTATTCAATGTCACCAATTCTATCATAGGACGCTCTCAAACCAACACTTCTCAAACATGGAGGTTGGAACAGAAAGTTTGTTGTTTGCTAAAATATATTTTAAACGTTCCAGAAGATTTACTTTAAGTTATCACAAGTTAAACGTAGAAAATCCATGTTTTTAAAATTTGGGGTAAAGGTATATAATACGTAATTGCCAAATTTGTGAAAATTGGTAATAACATATTCCAAGTTTGTAGCTTAGTTTTGTAGTTAGTGAACGGTTCATCCAGTCATTTTCCTATTGTATGAAGCATACTACTGGTGTGTTATAACATGCATGAGTACAGTTCAAACGCAGTGTTTATTTTTCCTCCACGCTCTCCATATCAGATTTAAGCAAAGCCTTGGAATAAGTGATGCGGTAACAAACAAAGTAAATGTAATTTATTATGCAGAGCAAACGAGATGTTGTTTAATCTAATACATTGTCTCAAGGTATGATCATATCAAAAATGCACAAATCGCCGGTGTTTCACATTCAAAAACTCTAAACATGTATCATATATCCTATAATGAACTACCTCTAGGGCTGGGCAAAATAGTGGAATAACAAATAGCGAATCGAATATTGGAATATTTTGAGAAATCGCCGTTTTAGCGCCAGGGTGTTATTTGCGTTTTCATTGCGCCTGACGTATGGTGTCGATTCCCTATTTTGCAAAAAACGCACCGACACCGTTTTCATCCAAGGTCAAAAAAACTATCAAATGTGTATCAAACATTCAGGTCTTTACTCGTTGTCAAATATTCATCATTGTTTTTTATGTTACGATAATAAATGAGTGCTCCGTGAACAAGAACTTGCTTTATATATTTATGTATGTGTTGTTCACCAGATTCTAAGAGCAGGAAAATATCAGATTCAGGTTCAAAACAGTCAGATTTATACACTAATGACTTGGGTGGAGCGGGTTGTGTTCTCGTTGCACTTGACCATGTGGTAATTTTCATTTCACAAAACCTTGATTGCAAATATTTATCAAAATTAAATAAAAATGTTGCCTCGTTAACATTCATCTTAATTTGTGAATTAATTGAGGCTAATCGTCTATTAAAATACTTCAAAAATAGAGAATGCCGAAATCCAGAGTATGAACATTTTGAATCAGTAAATGAGCGGTTCATCATTTCTCTTAAACTTATACATATTGACACCAATGTAGAATTTTCAATAGACTGCTAAATTTCATAATCATGGCTAATTTTTTTTCTTTCACTGCCATCTTCAAATTTTGGTAAATTTGCCAAGAATGGGGATACTAAATTGCATTTTCGTTTGACAATTTTTATTTTAACAGATGTGTTAGAATACGGTTGCTCCTTGGGAATATAGTATGAAACCTTGGCATAAAATAAAAAAACACAGTTTTCTCCAATCAATTTGCTGCACGTATCACGAAAAATTACATCTGTTCTAGAATCATTATACAATATAGCAGAAGTATTCGATGTGAATGCGTAGGTCACAAAATGGCCACTGTCGAATCTGGGACCCAAATGAACAACACAACTGGGTAATTCATATTTATAAGTGATATCCAATGATTTTTCGTACAGGGTAAAATGTTCATCCAAAACAATGTTGCACTGATTTACTTGAGCCTGTATTTCTAATGAAATTAAAAATTAGCAGCTGTGGAGTAAGTACAAGTTCGCCCTGATGCTGTATTGTGCCACTACAGGTTTTACATTGATGGTTTAGGGGTTGTATTTGGTTATTTAGGCTGTCTTGCAGAGAAATATTACTTCCCTGCTGAACTGAAATTTGAAACAAAAATTTATCATTTATGAATTGATCAGAATGATCGCAAACGTTACACTTAGATGCTAAAAATAAACACAATTTGTTATTATTCCGAATTCTTTCAATATACCTCGCTGTACGAGTAATGTCGCGAACTCTGCTGCGTCTTGATGCTCGCCTAATTTCAAATTAAACTCCACACACGCAATATTCAACACCAAATACAAAAAACCTCTTTCCCAGTTTTTATAGTCAATCAAAATATCCAAAATGCCACAGATATGTTCAGTAAACCGGTTTCTGCTAGAATTTTTTCCAACATCCAAATTTAGTTTACCTACAATTGATGCGAATGCCTGCAGCACAGAATTGTTCCAATTATTAGTCATTTTGGTGTATTTATTTTGGTTAGGAACATCAACGGATGGAAGTACTATGTTAAAATCCCCACAATCAACAGAGTTGAGCAATTGGTATGTTAGCCAATGTCTGTAGTGGTGAATAACTGTCGGATCAAGAGTGGGCGGAATTCGAAATGAACACAATACATCAGCAGCGATACATACACATACTCCACAGCGACTGCTATTGTATTGAAGAATCATACATTTTTTATTGCATTCATTTTTCATTACAAATATTTTGTTCTAAAATTGGTCTAAAACGAATATGTATAATTTTTTCAAAGCCTTTTTTTACGAAACCCAAGAAATCAATGATAGTGGGATGATTTAGGTCTAATTCCAAACTCATGAGAACAAAAGGAAAAAGTATAACCTCAATTGAATCGATATTTCCGATAAAATTCATTGCTTTTCTAGGGTCTTTAAATTGGGTACCATTTATGATCTGCCTTACAAAAATTGTGTCTACGCATCCAATCAAATTGTTGTGATAAGACAAAGTGCTAGCAATATATGCACTGACAACACTCTCAGTTTACTGTCCTGTCTCATAATTTAAATGCCTTGCCTTGTTTTTCAAATTTGATATTATAATTTCATTATCAGGTGGGCAAGTCGAACATATATCGGTTCAAGAAAGTGGTCCAAATTTTGTGCCAAGAGCTAGCTCTGACATGTCATCCAATTTCATTATGTTTTTCCACACATTTTCAGAGGAGTTCATGACTTAAATTCCGAACATATTCATTAGACCTTGGTTTGAAACAATCCTCTACCACCAATATCACAGGACACTACTCTACTACACTACTGTTAATTTTGATTTCTTCCTCAGTTTGTGGCTTATGCCCCAAATCATTTGATGTGCATTTGTTTGAGGAAGTATAGCGTTCAGAACTTTTTGCCAGAAGATTGTCATTATAGGCTCCCTTCCCACGACATTTTCCTCGCTTTTTGTATTTTGATTCAACCATTGGACTAGTTTTTGAAATTTGTTTTTGTTTTCTTTGATTAAACCCCTCATGTTTCATCAAATTGTTTTTCAATAATTTTTAACTGATCAACGAATCTATCAACAAAATCATCAAAGCCAGAAGCTGTAGTGTTATTGAAAAAAGTTTTCTTCATGTAACCAAAATGTTGTTGTTTAATAGGGCCCTGTGTCCGGTTGTCCAAAGAAATGTTTTGCACAGGCCGCTTCTTTAGCTCTGTGTAAGATTTTGCGAATTGACTGAAATAAGCATTTTGATGGTCGGTGGAGGAATTTTTCATATGTCGTGAAAGGTCACCAATCATTAGAGCGGATGTAGCTGAGATCCGGCTCAGCACATATTTAATGACAACCTGGCAAAAAATTTCACTGTAAAGATGGGTTATTTTATGGGTCAAGTATGTTGATGAAGAATGAAAATCGTTAAGCATATCAGAATATCTGACATAAAACGGTGATCGTTCCTCTTGTTTTATATCAACATCTTTTGTTGCAATAAAAAATTCATCAGAAGATTTAGTGGGCACATCGCCTAAAATTTCATTTCAACCTCATTATTGCATTGTTCCCCTACAAGTAAGTTTGAAAGGGCATTTTTAACGCAGTCAGTATTTCTATAGCAATTGGTTATACAAAAAAATTTGCAA
This sequence comes from Styela clava, assembly GCF_013122585.1. NCBI lineage: Eukaryota > Metazoa > Chordata > Ascidiacea > Stolidobranchia > Styelidae > Styela > Styela clava. The sequence goes on from NW_024102836.1 coordinate 17,026,289, forward strand.
CCATTTTATCGAGCTCACCCAGAGTTTCACAATTCAAAAATTTTGACATTCAAGTCATGGCGATTGTGGGATGAACAGGGAAATATTTTAAACACATAATTTGAGCAGCACGCATGACATAACTAAAACAATTTTGAACAACGGGCAGTTCCAAATCTTGTTTATTTGGGTTGCCAGACACAATACGAAAGTATCTATTATAATAATCGACCCTCGTCTCTCCACAAAATGACTTCAAAACAGCATTCCACATCGCCGTACACCCATCTATCATTATTTACCGTTTTTCTTACATTGACTTAATTCCGAGACTTGGAGAGCCTGAACCTGATCAAGTAAGAACTAATATCTATAGCTCGATGCCGCGATGTCACATATGTAGCTACGCCGTGGTACGGATTCCTAATCAATAAAGTGTAAATTTGAAAATCCCTGCTTTCATTATCACGCTTGATGATGCTGCCTGTTTCATCAAAATAAACATGGATTCTTGCGACCTTATGGAATAGTACTTTAGTTGAGTTCTGCTCACAAATGTTGCACTGGGTGGCTCTTACTTGACCTTTCCCTAATTTTTTTTAAATTTATGGATGTAAATTCAGTTTTCATGAATTCTTTTTTTTTTCTCAAAACGTCAGCTGAAGGGGCATTTGGGAGCCATAATCTCTTTCTGTTTGCGAAAGTTTGTCATAAGATTCATTAAATTGAACAGATGGGGGAATAAAACGCATTTTATTTCTTGAAGTTTTCCTGGCCTTCCCGCAAAAATAAAGGCTGCGCTTGCACCCAATAAAGTGCTTTCGTTGACCTATTGGTTCAAAATGAGCCTCAAAACATTGCAGAGTTTTATAGAAATCTACCAAGAAGTTAACATCGCAACCACAGCAAGCGCACTGAAATTTTATATACCTCAAATGTGATGAAACAACCTATGTGGGCTCAGAACTAAATTCAGTTTTATATAAATAATGGTTACGGGCGGAAGGTATGCAACTTTTATAAATTTTCTGTAATTCAGCTAGAATATAATCTCTTATTTGGCGACAACCCCTGGGACTAAAACGATGTTCTGTCCGATCAGCCACAACTTGTTTCTAAATTTACGAGAGTATTTCAATACACTGTGCAAATTGACCTCTATGAATGTGCTAAAAAACATTTTGAATTTTTGCTGTTACATGCATTTTCATTATGTTTTTCCTGAATGTTCAATGACACCTCTAGAGCTTCAGGTATGATATTAGGATTTTTGCATTCATTCAAAGGAAGGTTTAGGGGTAGGCAATCTGTTGCTTTGTTATCGGTTGTTTCCAATATAATATCGACTGGTGGATTACTTTTTAATGTTTTACAATGTGTTGTCTGTATGTGCTTGTTTTCAACTAATTGTGTGTTTTTCTCACATTTAAAAAAATCATGTTCAGATTTATTGTGTCCTTCTTTGCCTCCAGTAATATAGCCCCCGACTCCTTATCATGGAATGCCATCTTCGTTTCAGAACATACAAGTAAAACATTTCTCCAGTCTTTCTCACTAATATATTTCAAATGTTTTTTTTTTGAATTACACATTTAGGGTGATACCATTTTTTACATTCAATCATCATGTTATACCCAGTCCATTCACTCATACATTCACAAAATTTTTGACCCTCATAGTCCGAAACATTAAATAACTCTGTCTTATCAGGACCGAGAATTCTGCATTCTGTGTTTGTCGATTCAAAAGAAATATTTTCACTTGGGAAATGTATTTTTTTACCATTCTCACAATGTTTTTATCAGTGAGTGCTTTTTCTCGTTTCGCAATGTATTCTAAATTAAGTGACTTGAGCTTTTTTTCAGAAAGACGTATTAGCTCAGCATTGACAAGAAAGTAATTTTTTTTCAAAAAATTTGATAACCTCAACATTCTATCACATAGCTTGGTTTTAGCCCAAAATGAACTGGAGGTTGAAAAATCAGTCTGATGTTTAGTACTGGTCAGATTACTAATGCCATGAATGACAAGATATTGCGCAATCACATTAGATATTTTTGATAAAAATTTTGCGTTTCCTGAATTCTGATTAGCCTTTGATTAGCACTAGAACAACGTGAGACATTTGACAAATACTTAGCTTTATCTTTTGTAGCTGGATCTCCATGTGCCTTGTGGTTACTCTTGCATCCTGATTCATTTTCTGTTAAAATAAAAATTATGTACAATCAATCAACTTGACATTCTTACTTTGAATAAATAAAAAAAAAAAAAATAGTGACATGAAATTTAGGATTTTGACTTGCTTCTAGTATCAAGGTGAATAGTCAATGAGACATTGATGTTTATGTATTGCTACTGACGTATACATATATTTATATATAGCACATGTTGTACGAGGTATATTCAATTTACAACAATCACAACAGCTGTTTACTTTGAGAAATTTTGCGCTTGAGTAAAGTAATTAAGTTAACAAACCATTGAAAGTATATTGATATACTAGAACACGAAAAAATATATATGAGTTATAATTCACAAGCAACACTTAAATAAATGAACAAGATATTGCATATATGCCTATTGTGGGCACATGTAACACTCTTATAACAATACATACGGTAATTCAGAAATTTTTGTTTATACCCGCAGTTAGGGAGTTTTTTTTGTTCCTCCACAAACGTTTTGTATCCGTGATAAAATGCCTGTTAACAAACAAATATTTATTATTGAAGAATGGAAATTACCACACACTTGAAGACGAATAGTATGAAAAGTTTATTAGAAATATAAATTCAAAGCTATTAATTTTGATGCCTATTTTCTTTGGTCTTACAATATCGTTATTTAAGAAAATTCAATTCTAAGTGTATTCAGTACCTTAATGGAAACCCGTCTGAAAATTTGGCTATCTGGTATTGCAAATGGACATTGCACAAAACTTTATCCTAGCATTCTAAATATTATACAGGCAAAAACAAATTTGCGGTAGTAGAGGTGCTATTTGCTGTAGTTCGAATTATTTTTTAACAATCTGCTTTTCTTGAAAATTGAAATTACTTGTTGGTAACATGAACATTATAATTTTTTTAATTAGCCAAAAATACAGTTCCAAAACAGCTAACTTTTAAATCCATTAGCATTTACAGAAATTAGCCCATGTACCAAAACTTCCATTAGACACTTCAGATAGGATACATACCTCTTTTACCAGTTGAGTTATACTTCCCAATGTGTGTACTTTGATTCCCCTCGAATGCTGTACTCTTTTTGCGTGGGGACGAGATTACACAGGAAAATGTCGAACGACGATTGTCACTAGTGGCTTTTACGTACGGTGACGGCAGCCGCCTTTGTATTATTGGGAAGTCTATGCAAAATTAACTGAATAAATAATAAACTACAATGCCTTCAATACGATAAATTAGTAATAAAGTCCAGAATAAAGATAGCAAATAATGGAGAGGGTGATAACAATACGACCCTCAAAGTCATCAGAGTATGTTACTGTTTACTATAAATAAAACGAACCCTTTTTATCCTTCAAGTCCGGCTTTGTCGAGGAATATTTTGCATTTTTACCATGACGCTCCTGCTGCTTAGAATAAGAGGCCGCGCTGGCTTGTTGTTTACAGCTGGTATTTCGGGAATTTGTGGCCATATCTAGAAAAAGATGTAGTTTGATGTATATACATTAGAACGTGATACATCATACATGCAATATACTCTAAAGCAGTCGTTCTCAAACTTTATGCGCTTGCGGCCCTTTATGCTTCTGTGAAGTAACAGCGGACCCCCAAAATTTTCAAATCGAGAACAGTTTGAGAACCACTGCTCTAAAAAGCACAGGCGACTAAAACGTTAAATGATCACTGTCTTGTTAAAAGTGAATACTTGCCAACTAATTATTTTTTAATAGAGGAAAAACTATTTTATTCCAAGTTGACAAACAAACCTTTGTGGTAATTGAATCCATTCTTTTCAATTGTGTTCAGAACGGAAGTTGTTCTCGGAACAGGAGTAAATGGTGTCTTTACTAAAGATGTGCCTTGCACCAAAGTAGGGGAATCTGTGGGCAACATCAAATACAAATTACTGACCAAAAGAAATCATCTTCACCAATATGGAATGAAAACTTAATAGTCTACAAGCGCCAATGAATTAAAATGCAATGCAATATAGCTTTGTTTTTTATTGAAATGCAAAAAAAATCCTGATATTTAAAACACAACAGATTATTTGTAAAAGCCTCATTGGCATTTACAGCTATTAGCATATATATATTCAGGGATGGCGAACCTTTTTCAGTGAGTGGGTCAAACATTATATTTTTATCGCGGAACAGAAGAGAGTGGGTCATAGATATTTGATTTAATGTTTGTATCTATAAAAAAACTTCTGAAACAAATCTTATTAGCTTCTGTTGGTGATGGTGTAGTTTTGGGCTTTACTTCTATCAGGAACTTATTATGGCACTCGATTTTATGGAATTAGAGTACGAAAACACGTATAAATTACCAAAAACGTTTAGGATGATGCGGCAAATTATTTTACGGTTCCAAGCAGTTTGGAGGGAATTCCACTCTGATAGTGCTATATTTTTTGATCAGCTTTTAACCACATTGTGGCACTCTTACACTGCCCCATTGTTATTTCAGATTTCTGGGTTTTTATTTCAAATCTGAAAGATTTTTTTCCTCAACGGCATTGTAGGCGAGAAACTAATGAATGCAAAGAAGCACCCAGTTCTCGTATAATTCCTGAAACAGTCTGCAGATGCATTTCCGAAAGACTTTGCGAGAAATGAATAGATCAATTGCATTATGTCATAAACGATGTCAGAGCTAATGAATAGCTGAACAACAGTACACATCCGTGCAGGCATGCGTCCAAGATAAGGGGTTTTGAAAATTACCATATCGATCCGGAAATTATCAGTTTGAATATGAGCGATCGCAGCCCTGACTGCACAACGGTACATTATAATAGTTTATTTATTGTTAGATTGATTTAAGGCCGGCTTTATAAATTTTTATCACTGATATATTATTTTTTTTTAAATTTTATTCGTGCCTTCGCAGGTCAATAAAACGCGGTGGGTCACTTTGTGACCCGCGGGTCAGTGGTTCGCCATCCCTGGATTATATACCAACACTTTTATTTGAACGAAAATTGTCACTAGTGGTTTTTACGTACGGTGTCGCCAGCCGACTTTGTCATATTGGGAAGTCTGTGCAAAATTAATTGAATAAATATTAAACTACAATGCCTTCCATACGATACATTAGTGATAAAGTCCAGAATAAAAATAGCAAATAATGGAGAGGGTGATAACAATACGACCCTCAAAGTCATCAGAGTATGTTACCGTTAACTATAAATAAAACGAACACTTTTTTTCCTTCAAATCCAGCTTTGTCGAGGAATATTTTGCATTTTTACCATGACGCTCTTGCTGCTTAGAATTTGAGACCGCGACAGAGGCAAAGGTGGCTTGTTGTTTACAGCTGGTATTTCGGGAATTTGTGGCCATTTCTAGAAAAAGTTGAAGTTTAATGTATATACATGTACATTAGAACGGGATACATTATACATTTAATATACTCTATAAAGCAGTCGTTCTCAAACGTTATGCGCTTGCGGCCCTTTATGCTTCTGTGACGCAACAGCGGACCCCCAACCGAGAACAGTTTGAGAACCACTGCTCTGAAGAGCACAGGCGACTAAAACGTTAAATGATTACTGTCTTGTCAAAAGTGAATACTCGCCAACTATTTATTTTTTAATAGAAGAAAAATTATTTTATTCCAAGTTGACAAACAAACCTTTGTGGTAATTGAATCCATTCTTTTTAATTGTGAACGGAAGTTGGTCTCGGAACAGGAGTAAATAGTGTCTTTACTAATGATGTGCCTAGCACCAAAGTAGGGGAATCTGTGGGCAACATCAAATACAAATTACTGATCAGAAGAAATCGCCAATAAATTACGACCTGTTGCGATCATTTTGACATTATTTATTTGGTAATGATGTGTAAAGTAAATTGTGGAATACTATTCCTTATATTGTAAAAAATCACAAGGTAATCGGAAATGTCCGTAGCAGTTTTATAGCATAGATGACAAGTAATTAGTGTGAACTATAATAAAAAATCGTACCCTATTAGTAACAATTTATCTTTTTAGGACTTCATTCCATTTAATTCAATAAAAATGAAAGTATCCATGACTGTTGATTATTTGTGATTATATAAATTTGTAGGGTATCTAACACCAACCTTTATTCAAAATGTCCTGCACCTGATTTTCCAACAACGCCAAATATTTTGCCAGGTCTGATAAAAGGACGTTGTCGTTGTTCGGCCAATTGTTTTAATTGACATCCAGACTATGAAAATGGATGGTTTCCAGCTTATTCGATTTCCCTACTTTAAGTATTATGTCATTTGCACGGGGCACGCAACCAGCCTGTGTGCCTGTTTGCGGTAGTATCATGAATAAAACAACCTGTAAAACATTTTCGAACACGTTAGTGGACATAACGATCGTTTCAATACTATGTTGTTTTTGTGCTTATCCTTGTCTTTGACGCAGAATTTTATCTTTATGAAAACGTCGCTTTTCTCTTTGATTACTGGACCAATTGCTTTGAAATTTTCATTTTTTAAGAATGCTATTACTTTAATTCATTTCAAAATTCCGTATGAAATCTGATATTTCGTCTCAAATGTCGCTGTATTATTTCATCCATGGAAACACTGACTGTCCAGGATGATTCTGTGAAATCCGGAATTTTTTGAGGGTACCAGTAGCTGAACAACGTGCTCATGTATTTGAGCATAGCTCTCTTGCTTGTAATGTAATATTCAAGTAACCAGAATATCGAATAGTTTTGCGGGGACAACTATTTAAATAACACGTTTAACCGCTGCTGTGGGACTAAAGTCAACACATTTAACATTTCGGTTCGGAAATACGACCCGTATACTTCAAAAAGTCGAGGCTTAATTCAACGATTCGCAAATAAAAGATAAACGTAAATATTTTCCCCCCCAAAAATGGTACAAAAATTAAAGCGATTAATATTGCTGTTTTCCGAAAAAAATTGAATAAATAAATTAGGTACGACAGTTGGGTAACCAAGATATTTACCTTTTCATACACAAAAAATCGCATGATGTTTGCATTTGAATTTTTCGAGCAACGAAGCGGTAAAGTTGGCAAAATTTGCTGAATTTTTCGTTGCTGCGCAACTACAATGTGACGCCGTGCGTATCGTCGATATCGCGGCCTCCAGCTGTGCGTCGCGGTCAAAGTCTTTGAATGTGACGCCAGTACTTATCATATCGCTTATGCCAGGGGTCGGCAACCTTTTGGCACTCGCGGGCCAAAATTGAAGGCTGCAATTACTGGCGGGCCGGACATATTTTGGCGATGACGCACAACCTGAACTCAAAGCTGGTACACATACTATGTTGAAGGTTGTGCGCCACGTTTGTACACATACTTCAGGAGCAGCCATATTTTTTTAAGAAAGTTATGAACCGAATGGGTTGTTTATTAATCACATTTTTACACAGGTCAGAAATTGAAATTTTAGATTGTAAATAGCGAGCTCTGTGACGACTCGTGAACTCAAGTCGCCGTACAGGCAAACAAATTAGAAAGGATATTTAATGTGACACTTGTTGTTGCATTACGCTTGATAGCTTTTCGACGTCAGGTGACACACTGGATGAAGCCAATATCAGAACATTTTCTAAATGGGCATCACTAATACTAGTTTTCAGCCTGTTCTTTGTAATGTTCATACTGGATGAAGCCAATATCAGAACATTTTCTAAATGGGCATCACTAATACTAGTTCTCCGCCTGTTCTTTGTAATGTTCATTTTTGAAAATAATTGTTCGCACGCATATGTGCTTCCAAACATCGATGTGAATTTTTTCGCATGGTTTATCAAATTCGGATAGATATTTCCCTCGAGAAGATACTTTTTATAAAAATCAACCAGTGACACATCTCTCGAATAAAAAATGGATTTAATTTCCGCATTGCATTGCATCTCAAGAAGCTCCATTTGAATATTTTCTGCAACTGTTTCTACGTTGACATCAAACGGAGTACTAAACAGCCTGAATTCGTTTTCAAGAGAACGAAAGTCAGCAAAGCGGGAGGAAAAATCGCTTCGTAACTCCCGTATTACAGAAACAAACTCAAAGTTGCTTGTGGGGTTTCTTTCTTTAAGTGTGTTAAAGTGAGCGTAATTTGCTTTTTCCAGTTGGCTCTCCCAGAGGCATAACTTCCTTTCGAATGCGAGTATATGTCTCCACATCTGATTTTTCCCCTGGAGCTGCATATTCGGTTTGTTCAGATGGGACGTTAAATCAACTAGAAATGCCAGTTCAGAGAGCCATTTTGGATCGCGAAATTCAGGAAAATTCTTATTTTTGCTTTCAAGGAATGACGCTATCTCATTCCTCAGTATATACACTCTCTCTAGCATTGTACCCCGACTAAGCCAGCGAACGTCGCAGAAGTAAAGTAAATCGCCGTATTCGTTTTCTGCATCTGAAAGCAACTGACGAAACTGGCGATGGTTCAAGCCTTGAGATAACACAATGTTGACAGCTTTCACTACTGTATCCATAACACCCTTCAAACTCAAAGCATCTGTACTCTCGTCAATTGCAATTGAGAAGAATTGTAAGTTATTGATGATATCCCTTTGACGGCGCTTCACATCCCTTGACATTACTTCTATTCGCCGAGTCACGGTTCTAGCAGAAAGGCTGATATTTGAGAATAACTTTTCCTTATCAGGACATACAATACCAACGACGGTCATCAAGCATTCTTTCACAAATTCACCATCTACAAAGGGCTTCATGTGTTCTGCAATTAATTTAGCCACCTCGTAACTAGCAACAATATTTTGTTCGGTTTCGTTGTGTTGTTTGTGGAAGAAAGAACTTTGCTTTTCTAAACTGTATTTTAACTGTTTAATCTTGTCCTTCCTCCTTTGGCTATCTAGTTCTGAAAATTTTCTGATGCTTTGTCACATAGTGGCGTCTAATGTTACATTCCTTATTGACAGCTATAGATGCGTAGCAAATCAAGCAGGTAGGTTTGCCCAAGTGTTCTACAAAGAAATACTTTGTCGTCCACGTGCTATTGAACCCTCTTCCCTCAGCATCAACTTTCCTGCGCTTTGTTGCCATTCGCCTAATTATAATTATATTGCTGGCTCAATAAACCTGTTCACTAAATTACTAGGTTATATTAAAATTTAGTCCACTTCACAATAAATTCTGTTACATAAACAAAACAGCTATGCTCAAATATCCTCTTCTGAGCGAGATATTTTATCACCAATTCCCCGAGAATCATATGAGGCAACTTACCGGTATCGGGATATTGTCACAGCTTTTCCAGGTCCTGTGACAATGATCCATTCTTCATAATTCAGTTTTAATGTGAATTGAAATACCAAGTGATCTGAGTCACCTCTATTGTTCCAGATCAAGTACCACAGCCTACCATTACCCATAAAATCATTTCCATAAATCATCTGCGTTAACTTACTAGTCCGGTTACGGTACAAGGACTGCCATGCTTTTCCAGACCCCGTGGCGATTACACATTCATTTTATTAAATTTTAACATGAATTTGAAATGCGAACTGATCCGAGTCATTTCTGTATCACCAGTTCAGGCCCCACAGTCTAACGTTCCCCATAAAAACTTTCGCCCACTTTCGCTAATCACGAGATACACCGACGTTCGCTGAGCACGAAATCGGCAGATAACGAGATACACCGACGTTCGCTGAGCACGAAATCGGCAGATACGCGTTCGCGGAAACGCCACAAGGCGGCAAATTTTGGAGACGAGTCGTAGCACACAAAAAACGAATCCCATAGAGCTCACAGAAATAATTGAAATGAATAAAATACCGTTTAATTAATGAAGACCACATAATAACAAAACGATCCATTGCTCCGTGTCTAATAATCTGCTCCTCGAGGGTAGATTATTAAATTAAATGGTGAAAATTCACCTTTTTGCAAAATTCACAAATTCGTCGTTTTGTCTCTAAATTTTGGTGAAGCGTCGCGGGCCGGATTGCGTTACTCCGCGGGCCGTAGGTTGCCGACCCCTGGCTCATGCAATTCTTTTTGATAATGCCGTCCTCCTGCGATCAAACAAGATTTTGACCTGTACGTGGCATGATACGAAGATAGTGGTGTTGTTATCCACAATTCACACAAACCCCTACGTTATAAAGAAAGTTCGTTTAAAAGCTGCACGAAACGATACTAGAAGCGTGAAAACCCCTTGTGTATTGTAAATCACACACAGTACATGGGTGGAGTCAATCGTATGACTATGGACCAACGAATGAAAACCTATTTGTTGGACACGTAGTGGACATAACGATCGTTTCAATATTATGTTGTTGTTCTTGTTCCTTGACACGTTTTTAAAAAGTCGCTTTTCTCTTCGAATACTGGACCAATTGCTTTGAAATTTTCAGTGGTTGAAGATTAATTTTTTCGCTAGAAGGCTATTACTTTTGTTTATTCTTAAATTTTATATGAATCCTATGAGATATGATATTTCATACAAAATTTCGCGGTATTTATTTTTACTCATGGGAACACTGTTTTACACTTATTTCAAGCGGTTTCGCGATCGATTGTCTTGCTCAGTACTACAGCTACTGTAGGTCGGTACTGGTAAGTTGCCATACCGGTGCCGTAACGCAGTGAAATTGACTTATTCCTTCCGCGGTATTACTAATGCTGCAATGCAAGTTTTATAGCCTATCGTATGCGGAACGGAATATCAGACCTACAGGTTCGGTACCGGTACTGGTAGCTCAGTACGTAAGTACGATACTGGTGCCGGTACCGGTGTCTTACCACAATGAAATTACCGTAACTTCTTAACTTATTCTTTCACGGTCCTACCAGTGCAGTGATGCAAGCGTTGTAGCCTAGTATATTTGTTTATTTTGATGAGAGTCTACTGGAAACAACATAAAATTTGAAAGGGAAGAATTGTTCTGTGATCAATTATCTGTCCTAAAGTGTAAACAACATAAAATTTGCAAGGGAACAACTGTTCTGTGATCAATTACCGTATATGGCCTACAGTGTATAGGTAAGATGCTGCCTGACTGCTAACTCAGTACCGCTTGACACGTTTTTAAAAAGTCGCTTTTCTCTTCGAATACTGGACCAATTGCTTTGAAATTTTTAGTGGTTAAAGATAAAAATTTTCTCCAGATGGCTACTACTTCTTTTTTCGCTATGACGTCATCAAAATTATGTGACTTTACGTGTCCATATATTTGAGCATAGCTATCTTGTATTGTTTGTTTTCGGAAGCATGGACTTGGTGGTGGAGGAAGCCGTAACCGACCAGCGGTTACGTGAACCCCCCAACGACGGCGAGGAGTCCAGCAATCCTCTCGCACATAACCCTCCCTGCATGGGATTCGAACCTGCGAACCCACGCAGAGTAATTAGAGGTGCGGTGGCGAGCGTATTCCTAACGCTTAGCCCGTTGAGCCACACCACTGCGCCGGACTAGAGTGGTATTTCAAAATCTTCGATGCTTTGATAAGCATTTGCATGGTAAATGCACATATTCTGTATAGTGGAGTCCGGAACGATGGAAAAATAAAACTTTTAAATAGCAACGGAAGCAACAACTATGATTGCACCTTTGTCTGTGTGCATTACGTTGACACATTCATGTCTCAAAGCTGTAGAGCCAGGATAAAATTTAGCAACTCTTCCGAATTGACTCTATACTTTTTCCATTTCTTGAATGTCAGTACATTTTAGCAGTCATTTGAACAAATGAATATTAGTTATTTTTGCAATAAAAATTTTCAAAATAATAAAATGTTAAATATGTAGAAGCCTGTGGCCCAGAACTTGCCAGGAATAGGTTTTCCGCTGAAGTGTGTTCATTTCGTCTGTTTTAACTCTAAGTAGAATGTGGGTTCTATAATTTAAGTCTGTTTGTTATTACGCTGAGGTTTTAGGAAAAAAATATTAGATTCAATTGGTGTTGTAAACCAGGGTCGTCCAACTCGTGGCCCGCGGGCCATATGTAGAAGCATTTCTAGGTGTTTGCAAAAATAGCCTATCCAGACAGACCATAACTCGTCGTGTTGAAGAGCTTGTGAATTCTATTGCAGGAATTTTAATTGCAAAAGCGGGAAATTTTTTATTGTATTCCTTGGCGCTTGACGAAGCGCTGACATTAGGTTTACTGCTCAGTTGATGACTTGCTATCTTCTTGCGGGTAGTTAGTCATGATATAAAATTACCGTGGAAACCGCAGCCATTGCTCCTGTTAAGGGTACGACTAGAGGCATTGATTTTTTGAGAGTTGTGATGAAAATGATCAAGCGTCTTGTCTTGTCTTAGGCTATACTTTCGGGAATAACCACTGATGGCGCCCCGTCAATGGTTGGAAAACAATAGTTTTATTGTTCTAATAATTGTGAAAGTTTAATGTGAGGGTATTTTTTTTAATATTAACCTGTAGTAGTGTAGCAAAACTCAATCGTAACTACCATGTCAAGTGGCCCGCGCAATTATTAATGAATTACATGTAGCCCTTCGACCAAAATGGTGGGCCGACCCTGTTGTAGACTATACCAGTAGTGGGAAGCATTCTATTTACGATAAATTGTTATTATTTTGATATTTCGGGTATTGCGCGTCAGCACTTCTGCCGCCCAGCTTGTTTTGCATCGGCTAAATCAACAAAATACATCAAAAATCGACTTTGCAAAGACAGCAAATTACAACAAAATTGGGTTCGCGTTGTCATCGCCATGGACCTTCCCCGACATCAAAACATCCGTATTCTCAACCAATCACAAGCGAGCGGATGTAAACAAACATTCTCCGCTGAAAAGTCGCTCAAACCACTTTGGACGCGTTCCGCACAGGTTGCTGGCGGTTTAGGCAGATCTTTGTCCTTTTTTTCGCTTTTTGTTTTCTTCACAGGGCTGCAATAATTAGAAAGCTGTAATACTGTATGTTACTTGTTGCAAATCACGTTTTCGAAATCTGTATATCTATACTAAAAGGCTGTACCCGTTGCATGCACCTTACAGGTACGGTACTGTACAGGTCAACCAACTGCTATTTCGAACCAAAAAATAGTAGACAGTTACCGGTATGCTGATGCAATCAAGAGTACCGGTAGCCTACCGTATGTCTGTAGTGTCTCGCCTCTATCTTCAATGTTCTTTATCTCGCTAAGCTTTCCCCAAGGCAACACACGATATTTGCACACAAAATAAGAGGCTTTTACTGCTACAATTCAGTATGCACAAAAGTAACTGATACAACTTAATAAACAGCGAATAACACCATACAATATAACCAGCACCAGCCACGTCGTCAATGTCCTTTTGCTCCCCTTGACATATATCCTTGCGCATTTATATCGCGCAGGACTAAATCAATCATGCAATTCATGACCATCGAACCATGAACACTACTTCCCTCCTTTTGTTACGAGTAGATGGTAAACTAGACTTATTTCATTACAAAGTCTTTAAATCTGGAAGGCAGTTTTCGTTCTCGCCTTGGACGCTCATAAGGCTGAGTAATTGATTCCTCCGAATTTGGCCTGGTCGCGTTTGGAGCAATTTGCGACTCTGTGGCTTTATTGTCAATTTCATTCTGGGCATATTTCTTTACAAATGTTGAATTGCGACAAAATTCTTTCCCAATTTCATCTCTGACTGTGACTTCCCCTCCTTCCTTCTTGACGACTTCACACGGAAATTTATTGAAGTTTGTCGACATCTTGTCAACTTTCTCTTGCTTAACGAGCACCGAATCTCCGACCTCAACATCTTGTAAAATTGATCTTCTGTTGTAATCTGAGTACAATTTCCCTTGTAGCTTGTTTCTCCAGTCTCTGTCTTCTTCGCCGATTATGTTGTACTTTGGGCTGATTTCTGGAAGCTTTGTTCTCATCTCTCGACCAAACATCAAATAATATGGCGATACTCCTGTCGTTGTATGCGGTGTAGACCTGTATGCAAGTAGAAATTTGTTTAATTCAGATTTCCAATCTTTACCTTCTACTTGAGCTATTCGTATGGCTTTCATTAAACTTCGGTTTTGTCTCTCCACCTCGCCGTTCGCTTGTGGCCACAATGGAGTAGTAGATTTATGTTAAATTCCATGTTCGCCTAAAAATGATTTGAATTCATTAGATACAAGCTGTGGTGCATTGTCAGTTCTTAACGTAAGTGGAATTCCGTAACATGAGAATATGGTGCTCAACGCTTCAATTATTTTCTTACTTGTTGTCGACCGCACAATTACAATTTCAGAAAAACGACTGTAGTAATCTACAATTACCAGTATGTTATCACCAGAAGGCAAAGGTCCTAAAACATCGGCTATCCAAGGTCCACTGGGTGGTCGTGTTCGCGTCATTGGTTCAGGCGGACTATACGAACTTGTTACCTGACATCCATTACATTTTCGTTCAGCATCACGATCAATGTTTGGCCACCACACTTTACTTCGAAGTCTATTTTTCGTCTTCACAATTCCTTGGTGTTCTTCATGTGCAAGCTCTAGAACACGTTTTCTGAGTATTTGTGGAATTACAATTCTCGTACCACGTAAAATTAATTGACCATAAATACAAAGTTCATTCTTCACATGCAAAAATAAATTACCACACTTTGACCAATTCTGTGATTCAATGCAATCTCTCACAATTTGCAATTCAGGGTCTTTAGCAGATGCCTGCTCAATTTCATGTGGCGTCAAAGCAATCGGGCAACTACTTTGCACAACCATTCGTATGAAGAAATCATATTCCGCTGTTCTATCACGCTGGCCAGGCGCATTAATACGAGATAATACATCAGCAATATTATTCTTACCCGGTCGGTATATTACCTTGAAGTCATACGCTTGCAATCGCAATACCCATCGTTCAATCCTTGCTGAGGGCTTTGAAGTTTTAGAGTATATGCATTCCAAAGGTTTGTGATCGGTTTCAAGTTCAAATTTCCTGCCAAAAATATACAAGTCAAATCTCTCACATGCCCACACTATAGCTAAAGCTTCCTTTTTCGTCTTTCTACGTCTTGGATCCTAGTCCTGTCGGTGAAGCATCTGCAATTATTCTTGTCCTGCAGTCAGATCTGAAATAAGCTAATGTGTTTGCATTAGTTAATGAACGTCTCAATCTTTCGAATGAATCCTCACACTGCTTATCCCAATCAAATTTAGAATTTTTCTTAGTCAATGCACGAAAAGGCGCTGCAATCGAAGAAAGGTTTGGTATAAACTTTGCACAATATGGAACAAGACCCATAAAAGATTTTACTTCTCTGGCATCTTTTGGTCGTCGTGCATTTCTTACTGCCGCCACCTTTTCCTCACAAGGATCAATACCTTGAATTGTGAGCTTGTGACCAAAAAACTTGATCTCAGGAAGTCGAAATTGACATTTCATACCATTCAGCGTTAGACCGGCTTTGTCCAACTTATCAAGAACATCAAATAATCTTTCATCATGTTCCTTCACATTCCGCCCATGGATAATGATATCGTCCGCTATGTTTGCGATACCCCGACAGTTCCTCACAACGTCTCTGATTATTTGCTGATACTTTTCTGGTGCAGATGATAAACCAAACATAAGTCTTTTGTATCTAAAAATTCCAATTATTAGTTACGAACGTTGTGATATATCGGCATCTCTCATCAAGCAATATTTGATGAAACCCCCATTTCAGATCTAACTTCGAAAATACGGCGCTTCCGCTCAAGTCGTGGAGTAAGTCTTCAACAGTCGGTATAGGTTGTCTTTCACGGAGTATGGCTTGGTTAGCTCGGCGCATGTCAACACAAATTCTAATATCTCCATCCTTTTTATGATCTACAGTTAAAGGCGAAATCCAGGTACTTGGACCTTCAGGCGCTTTTTCGATTATGTCTGCTTTCAGTATTTCATCTATTTTTGCATCTACTTTGTCTCGCAACGCATATGGTATACGGCGCAGAGGTTGAGCAATTGGTTTAACAGTTCTGTCAATATTCAAAGTCAATTTGTAATCTTTTAAAAGGCCAATTCCTTCAAACAATTTTCTATACTTGGAAAATATATCAGAATTTGAAGTATCAATAGTTTTGGAACTCACTGCATTCACGGGCCCCACTCTTAATACATTAAGTTTTGTTGCAGCTTCTTTTCCTAACAAAGTTTGACAATTGCCTTTGACAACAACAAAATCAGCCCGACATTTACTTTCATTATTCAAAACGAAAACATTAGCAGTAAACGTACCTAAGACCTGAAGTGGTTTAGTACTTCCATAAGCGTAGAGTGATGGTATCGAGCATTTTCTCGAATTACACACAATTCTCTCACTCTTCAGCCATTCCCAAGTATTGCTTCCCATGAAATTTCGGCAAGCACCCGAATCAATTATTACATTCGACAAATTAACTCCTCCAACATTTAAAGTAATTATTCCATCATGGTAGGAATTGTGATCTCTCACGGTGAATGTAAACTCACTATTTTCGTCATTCGAACAATCAACACAATTCGTATCATTCAACCGCTTACCGTTTTTATTTATTCTCGGTTGGTTTCGGCATCGCTCATTATGTCCTTGTTGCCGTGCAGGTTTACCTCGAAATTTACCACATCGAACTTTGAAATGTCCCATTCTTCCGCATTTTGAGCATCGTTTACCTCTTGCTGGGCACATCTTATCCCTGGAAAAATGTCCGATTCGGCCACAAGAGTAACATTCCCTTTCCTTCCCTGTAACAGATGTATAAAGGCTTGGATTATTTACTAAATTCACCTGGTGCGATTCTGCGTCAGTTTCAATTGCTTTTGCCTGAAGATCAACAGCTTCCATTGCCCTTGCAATTTTCAGCAAATCACTCAATTCGAGATTTACCTTTTCGAGAAATCTTCGTCGCATGGAATTGGACCGACAATTATCAATCACTTGGTCCCGTATGTGATCATCTTCTTTATCATCGAAGCCACATGTTGTTGCACTTTGACGTAACCTACAAACAAACTGATCGACCGTTTCATCACTGGCCTGTTTAATTTGCCTGAATAAATGTCGTTCAAAAGGAATATTGGATTTCGGAGTAAAATATTCATCAAGTAAATTTAAAGTTTCGGTAAATGTTTTTTCTTCATCGAGTCCCGCTAAAGTATAAAAAATATCTTGTACCTTCACACTAGCGGTGAACAAAAGCAAAGCTTTCTTGGAGCTATCTTCCGTCGTTCCCTTGGCAGTCAAATATAATTTAAATGAACGTCTCCAACGTTGCCACCGTTGGGAAATACCGTGCGGGTCTCCATCGGAATCAAATGATTGCATCGTTCCAATGTTATTCTGCATGATCTTAGATGGCTATATTCCTGCTATAT
The DNA here is from genome assembly GCF_013122585.1 of Styela clava. Taxonomy (NCBI): domain Eukaryota; kingdom Metazoa; phylum Chordata; class Ascidiacea; order Stolidobranchia; family Styelidae; genus Styela; species Styela clava. The sequence continues at coordinate 17,043,740 of NW_024102836.1, forward strand.
AGAATAGATCTGTTTCAATCAAAAAAGTTACCAACGATTTTCAGCAGGTCTTCGCCAATTGTAATTCGATATCTTCAATATCCTCGTCGCCAGTTGTAGTGTCTCGCCTCTATCTTCAATGTTCTTTATCTTGCTAAGCTTTCCCCAAGGCAACACACGATATTTGCACACAAAATAAGAGGCTTTTACTGCTACAATTCAGTATGCACAAAAGTAACTGATACAACTTAATAAACAGCGAATAACACCATACAATAGAACTAGCACCAGCCACGCCGTCAATGTCCTTTTGCTCCCCTTGACATATATCCTTGCGCATTTATATCGCGCAGGACTAAATCAATCATGCAATTCATGACCATCGAACCATGAACACTACAATGTCAGTACGGAAGAATTGGCCTTCAATACGATGTTGCATTTTTATTAAACAGAATCTACTAGTGAATTATTTGGTAGACTAACTATGTGTAAACGCTGCGCATATGGTATTTGCCAGTCTGACAACCTGTACGGTACCCCTGCCGTTCAAATGGAGTAAGATTTGTGCCTTTTCCGAAGCCACATATTGACCGCCAAAAAGCAATGAGGTGGATAAAAGAATGCAACAGGCCTCACAGTCAATTCATCCTAGGAAAAATTACCTATAATATATATTCAATATGTTAATTCTTATATGAAATGAATTTTTATACAAGCAATGCGTTCCATCATGCATTTTCATGGGGGCGATTAACCAACTGATGAATACTCTGACCCCATATCAGTTTCTTATCGCCCAACAAAAAAGTACCATCAAATTGTGAGGTATGGATTACTTATACCATAATTTAACTTTGGATCACAATTTAACAGGAAATATCACCAGATACTTCATTTGATACAGAGACATGGGAATCTGACAAAAGTGAGAAAGGATTGTCAAGGATCTAACCAGATCTGCCCCCAGACTCTTTAGTTGAAACTACCTCAAGTGCCGCTGATGAAAATGACAGCGCTTTGTCAGACAGCACAAAAATGTAAGCAAGCATCATCATCATCATTTTATTTTGGTTCTCTGGCATGAAACAACACAAAAAGCCAACATACAAACAAAATGCAGAGAAAACTGGAAGTCGAGCATAACTTAAAATAGATTTCAAAAAGTACGCGGCTACCCACCAGAAAAAGAAATAATAATAACAAAAGGGCACGAAAGAATTAACAAGATTCAGAATCGAGCAACACTTTTAACGTAATTCAAAATGAGAAAACACATACTTCCTCCAGCATTGGTGTCATATTTGCTAACTGTAAAAATGATGAATGAAGAAGGAAAATTAATATTAAAGACTTGGGACTTCATGCAGAATCTTTTACAATCCATTGGTGATAAAATGATGTTACTTTATGGAGTATGCTCCGAATGCATGCCATGTCCGGTGTGACCCTGGTGATAGCAATATCTTTTTTTGTGCGGACTGCAAAGTCACACCAAGCTGCTCCTGATACCAGAAGTTGGCCCTGCAATTTGTAGCAACTGTGGTGTGTGATAAATACTTATTTTGCATTTATCACTGTCATATAAATTGCAACTTGTTCATAATCATCTGATAACTTTAGAACCGAACAAAGTGGTGGGTGTTTGCCCATCTGACTATATAACAATGAGGTAACGTTAGTGCTCAGCGAGCGCAATTCTTCCATATTATCAGGAGATGAAACCAGACAGCTTTAATAAAATAACTCAGCAGTAAAAGCATTGTGATACATTATGTCTGTCACTGGAATTGTGAAATGAATTTAATTCTATTATTTTGACGTTCCATTGTTGTGCCTAAAAGCATATATCTGGTGTGTATTTTTATCCTATACAACACAATATCTGGAAAACTGTATAATTTGTAGTAATTTTTTTGGATTTACTTGCTTGTTCCTTCATCATATGTTTTTTATAATCTGTTATATTCTATTTCTACACTGAATGAATAAACTATATTGTAAAACCTATCTTTCAATAGTATATTTGCACTCATCAGGCTGAGCTAATAAATCTGTGTTTCTGTGATACGACATAAACTTAAGTGCCCTCACCGTGCCTAGCATGTACAAATTGCATCAGAGACTTGGTGACCATCCAGCGACACCACTATTTGAAGATGATGTGGTGGCAGAGACTCCTGAACTTATCTATAGCACGTGGCTTTGAAATCTAGCGTTGAACCAAGATGGACGACTTGAACCATCATGAATGAATCTGAAAAAAAATATTCACCTGTTCAAAATTACAGATTGCTGTAGTTTGTGCAATGTTTCCAGAAAATGTATTTAAAAGACTCTTGAAACTGCCCCTGCATTTCATTTGTTTCTATACTAAACCCGGCAATGTGAAGGCGGAATAACGTTAATAATAGATCACTTGACAATATGTTATAACTTCAGAAGCACGAAAATACCGCCATCACCAGTGACATGCCATTCGAAGGCTTTTAAAACGAGCAACTTACCACTCTATCGCCCTACACAAGCCTGAATATTTGCAATGTTTGTCTGAGCGATCAAAACAATAAAGGTCAAAGGTCGGGGAAAGGTCCATGGGAATACGGGGTCAAAGAGCAGCATGTCACGACGTTTTGATGAAATGCCTCGTGGCGTCGGGCTTAAATCAGAATTAGTTAAGTAACCGTTAAACTAGGTTTTTGATCTCCGGTTAACTTTCGAAGTTAAACCGAGTTCAACTAATCCGAGATTAGTCCTAATCCAGGTTTAAGTTAAGTGAGCTTTTTGATCTCCACCCTTATTGTCCATCGCTTTGTTCTCTCTGCTGGCGCCATAATCGTGCGCCGCGTGATAACGTGAGTTACGTCGTCACCGTAATCGTGAATCGTGCGTCGACGTGACCCGTAACTTCGACGAAATTAAATTACGTAATTTAATCGTATGAAACCACGAAGATACCAATGACATCTAAATATGGCAAACCTAATTGACTATAAATTAGCGGCAAATAAGGATACAATATTCATTCTGAAATCGATGAAAATATATTTAAACAGTGCACAACTTTTTTTGTAAAATTCTCCGGTCTATTTTGCTCATTTTCACAGAATTTTCTAAATAGCACTATAGTGGCCCGTAGCAGCGAAAGCGTGAAGGCTAGCATTTCGCAGGTCGTTAACATTGACATCGCAAATTTTGCTACAAAGGTTAATAACAAACAATTTGTTACCTTTGCTTTGACGTATACTTGTCCCACGAGTCCACGACATTCAAAAGTGAAAGAAGGTCATCTTCTATGACTCTTACATGAGAAGCGCACGACCCCCTCAAATCGTTGGTACCAGGGCAAAAATATTTAGATCCACATTTTTGAATACTGTGCCATGTGAAATCTCGGCAATTTCATGTGAAAGTTTTCCTCCAGGGATCGTGCACACAGAAAAATTGAATTCGCAGCTCTTTGAAATAACAACTTTCTGACAAAACAATAACACAAAATAATAATAAGATGTTAAACCTCAATATTATTGAGATCCGTAAGCGAAACACCTTCAACTTTTTGTACTGTTATAGTTTCACCCCGCAAATATCCTCGGAATGTATGCTTCAGTGTGCAATTTATTTCAAAGCGTTTGTGATGAAAATACTTTGACATATGAGTCGCTCGAATGCAAAAACATTCAGAAAGACGGGCGGCATAGCAAAGATACGTAAAATGCAGGAAAACGTGTTTTTTTCAGTCAGTTGTTGGCAGTGATATATTTTTTTATAAAAATATAACCATGAAATATAACGTTATTATATGATAAACTGTGCCTGGTAATATGGAAATAACCAGCTAATGGTTCCTCATTACCTTTGGTTTCTCCAAATTACGGCCATTGCTATCAGTCAGCAGTAAGACGTGCGGAAGATGGTTGGTACACGAAGAGCGAAGATATGTCGTTGGCTTCCCGCTAATGCCATTAGGATAGAAGACAGACCTGGTTCGGTATCCCGAACGCATATTTTGTAATATTTATTATAATTGGCAACAGAAAATAAAACTTTATCAATTACATAAATTTCTCACCTTAAAACTTGTTTTTACACCAGCTCCGAAAATACGTCAACTTTGGAACTCGAAGAACTCTTGTTTGTTTAAAAGTAGGCTTCGACCCACCGATACTCACCTTGTTTTTATACTCACGTGTTGCAGGGGAGGCTGTCAGGTGTTTTTTCTTTTTCTATAAAACAAAATAAAAGGTTAACAGAACTCCCGGCCTCAACGAAATATTCCCGTCACTAGGAGCACTCGGAGAAATGTACCTTGATGCACACTCATTGAGCCCTCCAGTGACGAGTGTCCCGTCTCTAGCAAGATAAAGAAGGGCCTAAAAATAAGTGACAGAGAAGAAAAATAACAACAATAAAGAGAATAAGTTATATCAATGCAAAAGTTGCCATTTTCTTGTTTAATTGTGTCCTTAGTCTTGCTGGTATATTTTACTACGATGGTGCATAAATTATATATTTCAAGTTGTTATATTTGACATATATAAGCAGATATAGTGCTAATAATTGAGATTAAAATAGGTGACTCGGGGAGATTATAGAATAGATCGTTATAACGATATTTAAATTTTATATATTACAACGATGTAATTGTTTTAAGTGCAGGCTCTTGATGGGCACCAGATAATCCCAGCCCTTCTTTCCACCATTTCATTAGACTTTGCTGCTGCTTTGGCATCCTTCAGGTTAATATGGGAAAAAGAAATACTAGTGTGGAAAATAGCGACAATATGAATTTACTGAGAAAGAATACTCAGTAATATTAAATTATTAAAATGGATTATAGGAGGGACTGCCAAAAATGTCCAACAGACAGATGAAAATGATGAGAGAAACGAATTTAAGTTAATCAGATAATCAATATTATATTTTTTAACAACACGTGATTTGGAGAAAATCCGAGATTTATTAGGTGGAAGAACGATTGAGGCTTCTGATGATGAGCTTCCCCGACTTCTTTTTTCGTCTCTTACAGACGGACAACCTTCGATAACAAAACGCTGCCAACCTGGACCCGGTTCCTCTGCTTTCTTATGGCTACGAAGTTTTTTACGAATCGTTTCAAGATCTTCATCTGAACCCTCTGAGAGTCTGGCTATTCTAAGACAGTCTTCTCCCAGAGGGTTATCCAGTTCAATGATTTTATTTTCGCTTACTTCAAGGTTTTCCGGGTCACTACCTGCGTTATTTATTTTACTACGAACTACAGATGCTACTGGTTCATTCTCTACGTTTGGTTTCTCAGATTCTGGAGAATCCGAGAAGTCGAGAGCTTCAGCCGGAGTAGGGTGTATGTCCACCTTAACCCGGCCGAGAGACTCAGATTCACCAGCACCAACAGCAGCAGATTTTTCCTTTGTCCTATTTTTAGATAGTTATTTCCCTCCACCCCCCTCTATAGGGGGTGAACACCCCCCCCCCTAAAATTTCAAACACCCCCCCCCCCCCCCCTAATTTTGAGGTGTGATTCCACACTGTATTTCCTAACTCAAGTATAATTGTATTCAAATATAACTATGGCATGTTTATCAGTGTAGATGAGGGGTTCTAAACCGCAGTCTGCGGGCCAATTACGGCCGGCGTGACGATTTAAAATGGCCCGCCGAACTTGAGTGAAATAGTTTAACCCTTCATGTGGTACCTTTTGAGTTTTAGATACCGTCTATTGTTACATCATTATCACAGTTTAAGCACGTTTATTTCGTAACAATTGAATTATACCGGTATCTTATGTATACGTATGGGTATTAGGATTACACACTGCAGTATTTTAGATATCAACATCACAATCAGTTGACGCGCGTATTTCAAAATTTAATTCATTGCTTAATTCATACAAAAGTCAAACAAACATGTGCCAAAAAAAGTGAAATGTGTAACAAAACAAGCAAGTAACTTCATTAGTAAAAATCAGTTGCAAATTACTTGCTGAAACGTAGTAGTATATATTTACGGTTGAAAGCCGTGCTTGTTTTCTATTCCCCGGGAATTCTATCAGCTAAATATTATAAATATTGATTTCATTACATAACAAACTGCGATGCTAGGTGTATATAAAATCAAGCTTAGAGCCTATTTTGGTGCCTATTTCTCAAAGTTTTCTCAGGGCGCTTGAGCGCGCCCTGAACCCCAGCCGTGACGTCCCGTACTTTTCCTCGCTCCCCTTTTATGGCCCTACAATTTTATTCTGCTGTGGATTTTGGCTTGCCGTCAATCAACTTGGGGGCCTCTCATGTACATCGTTTCTTAAATACATACCATTTTTTTAGGAATACAAATAGCCTAGTTTTATCTCTAATAGCAAATTATTTACCACCCCCTAAATTTCGAAACACCCCCCCTAAAAAAAAAAAGCTGGGGAACATACTGGCTGGTCCTGTGATGATACAGCCACAGTGGTTTGATTTGGTAAAACTGTATCTACTAGACGTCTTTGCAACAACCTTGGCAGGAGAGTTACCCTGGAGTTGAGGCTCGCTACTTCGTTCCACTGCTAGTGTTATTGCAGGGAAGTCAGTGCACTCTCGCTGAACATGGCCGGATTTTTTGCAAAGACGGCAGGACGGACACTCTCCAGCCAGATGACCCGCTTGAAAACAATTCAAGCAGGATTTGGTATAGAGTTCGGGAGGTAAATATGTTTTGCAACGTAGTCCACCAACATTGACGAAATCGGGAAAGTTGGACTTCTCGAAGTTGTCAATGATGGCTTGTACGTAGCCGTTATACACCTTGGTGTTACGCAGGTATATTTTAAAAACATGCCGCACCTTGCCACAGTTAAAAAAGTTAAGCAGTGTTGTTAATTGCTCAGCTGTGGCTTCAGTTCGGTCAAAACGAAAAGATATCACTGAAAAAACGCTCGAACACTTCAGGTATTTGAATCAAAGAAGAGTTGTACGCAAGACCAGATCACGAGTAATTTTATAACATGCTCAGACTGATAGGTTATGCTCTTATCGTTAACTCATATATGCACACACGCGCCCACACCTCCGGTGTGCATGTGTGCGAAATTATTTCTACTTGGCTCAAAAGGCGTTGCGCACCACATCTCCACCATGGCCCATTAAATTTGATTTCACTGACTGTTGTTAGATTTTGTTTGTTCGTTTATATAAAACTCATTGCAGAAAAGGTATTATATTGAAATGTATCAATACGTACGGATATTTTTCACGGGAAGTCGCAACTTGAGAATATTTCTGGAGTTCGTCACAATACAATTAACATCGAAAACTACTGAGTCCTATAGTTGAAAGAAATCTACTTTTTAAATTGTTAATAACCTATATGTAGCCGCTATTTTAAATGGAAACGTGCTAGTAAATTAGTATCATATTTCTGTATTCATATTTCGTATATTAATCTCGTTATTCTCTACATCCCCCTAAAATGAGCTCAGTGTTCAAAAGAAAATTGATGACAATGTCTTATTTTCGGGAAAACACGGTGTGATGATGTATATTCACTCGGAATCGTGAAATTATCGATTTACACTATTTTTAATGATTGTATTTCAAATTAAGAGTCTGAAAAAGTGCAATAGATATAGTAGGGGAAGGTGGGGCACAGTGGAAAATCAGCTCTCACACTGATACTATATCCGCAATCCTGTCCGCGGTTCGATGTTTCAATCCGCCCTTCGGTGAGTTACAACGTCCCCGCGAACGGACAACGAACGGATAGAGCGGCGCAAGCTAGGTGGTGAAATTGGTTTTGGGAGGGTGAAACTAAAATTTCACCAATCCAGTTTTTTCTTTTTTTTAGTTTAGCCTTTTCAACATGACAAACCACCGTCTGATATTTTTCAGCTTTAGTCCACTGTAAAATATTTATAACGTTGGCGAGTGGATGTGCCTTCCTAATTTCGCCGTGGGATGGTCTGAAAATATTTGTTTTCAATGGGGAACAATGAACCGGGGTTCAGTGGGACATGCCCATGCCCTAACAGGGCACAATTCAATTCGACAGTGTTCGATACAATATGTGCTTAGAGACATAGAGATGCGTTATATTTTGTGTAATATTATGGTTTCTTTTGACCCATGGCCCAATATGGAATATATTCGAGAATCAATAATATTTTCCAGATTTAGATTCGAAGAAGGAAATAATCAAATTTGTTTGCGAATTTTTTTTAAAAATATCTGAACTATTTAAGTTGAACATTGATTTTAAAAATATTAAATCTTCAAATTTGAAGTCTCCCTGTTCTTTAGACGATTATGCTGATTAATTGCTCATTTTTAATGGCATACTTCGTTGAATTATGACAGACTGACCCCTTGTGCCCCAGGGTCTGTCCGAATGTGCCCCACAAGTGGGGTACAGTGGGACACTTGACAGACTTTTTTCAAGGAATTTTGGTAGTAAGAAGTGTGTCGAAAAGTAATTAGGTAGTCTCTGAATAAAAACTACATTTACCCCTCTATGCATTAGTCCCGCAAACTTAAGTAAATATGCAGAATTAACGGTTCAAAATATGCAAAAGAAAAACCAACCTTCCCCAATTTCCCCTACTTGGTGTAAAATTGGTGTTCTCTTCGCGGCCCCTAGAATTCGTTTCGCGGCCCCTAGTTCGGGAACCCTGGTTTAGTACATATTTAGGCCGATCGCGTAGGGTAGAGAATTGCCCAGTCCACGAGTTGTGTCTACAACTATTTAGGATGGAAGTAATTTCTTCGATTAAAATTGACTTGGTTGGTGTCAAGGTAGTATGAAGTCCGCACAACAATTAGATTAACACAAGGTCAATGTAATTTTCTTCCGTCCCATTGGCAGATAAACCGAAAAATAGAAAGCGTGTCACATCGCCAGCCTAATCAAAGAAACAAACCAAAATTATCGAACCAAAATCACTGAAGCGTGTAGTAATATCGATGATCAGGGCGGTGTCACGTAAATTGTCCAGTTGTGATCGCTGGCAAGGTATAGGTTAGATTTAGGTACCAGGGTTGCCATCAGGGATGGCCAATACCGAATAGTTCACTATTTCGAATACATTCGAAATTATTTTTTTCGAATACTTCGAAAATAAAATTCACTAATTGAAGCTTATCTAAATGTATGTAGGAATTTCCTTACAATAAGCAATGGAATAACTGCTATCTACAAGTTACAACCTAGTTATATTACCAGGCATTTCATATTTGCAGATTATTGCAGTATATATTTTATATACCTTGAGTCATGTTAACAGAATTAAATTAATACGGCAATAGTGGTATCGGTGATGGATTTGAATATTTGCGCAACACAAAATCATCCTAGTAAAACGCCCATACTTTTAAATATCAACCATTATCCAAATTATTTGCCAAAAAGCGGGATAAAGTATGAGTTATTTTTCCGACTTGTGCCAATTTTTTATACGAATCAAAAATTTTTTATATTCGGAAACTTTACCACACATTTTAAGTCCGCAGATCGCCGTTGTATGTTTGAGTAATAATACTTTTATTATTTTATAAATATGAAAATAGGAAGCAAAAACTATTCATAATCGGGTAGTTTACCACACATTCTAAGTCCACAGATCGCCGTTGTATTTTGTAAATACAAAATAGGAATCAAAAATTAATATTAATGGCGAGTTTGCCACACAATTTATGTCCACAGATTGCCGTGATATTGTGCCGAATATAATTAGTTTTTGATTCTTATTTTCGTACTCACGAAAAAATTGTCACAAGTCGGAGAAAGAATTTATACTTTATCCCGCTTTTTGGGAACTAATTTGAATAATGGTTGCCATTGGTTTGTATTTAAAAGAATGGACTTTTTACTCGGATGATTTTGTGCTGCGTAAAATATTCAAATCCATGCTGATACCACTATTTAAAATGCCTTACCGTGTTAATTTAGTTCTATTATCATAACTCAAATGTTGGTAAATCGGACAGTTTACCACACATTTTAAGGCCAAAGATCGCCGTTGCATTTTAGAATTATAATAGTTTTATTATTTTGTAAATATGAATCCAAAATTAAATATAATTGGGCAGTTTACCACGTATTTCATGTCCACAAATACCCGTGGTATTTGGTATTAATACTTTCATTATTTTCTCAATATGAAAATAGGAATCAATATTTATTAATATCGGTCAGTTTACCACACATTTTATGTCCACAGATTGTCCATACAACCATGAGTTACGTTGAACGGAATTAAATTAATACGACATGACATTTTAAATGCTGGTACTAGTCATGGATTGGATTATTTTGCGCAACAAAAAATCATCCTGGTAAAGGATCGATACTTTTAACTATTGTTATCAAAATTATTTTCTAATAAATCGACTTGTTTTTCCAACTTTGACAATTTATTGGATATCGTAACAATGACGGCTATAAATACCGTATTTCCCGGCTAATAAGTCCACATGGCAAATAGGACGATGTCTATTTTTAGCACTCAAAAAAGGGTTTTCTCTATATAGGCCTCCAATAAGACTGGTAGAAAAATTGTATCCCTGTGATATGCGCTAATAATTTTATATGTTTAGATCCAGATCATGTTAGTTTGGTAGAATCATACTCACAGAATTAACTATTTTTAACAATTGAGCGGTAAATTTAAGTTGTAAAGCGGCGATCATTTTGGACAACCTATTAACCCGAATGTTAAAATAATTTTGGAATGTGATAAGTACTACACTGTACGTCCACGGGTTACTTCACAGCTGTGCTTTCCTGTCCCTGTCGTGTTCTGCTGAATCGGCAAAACGAAAGGGTCACAAATCACTTTCACTCGGTTGCCATGTTTCTCTTTGAAGTAACGATAACCGGCCTGCGATTAAATATCATGATTGGCAGACCCTAAGACCCATATAAGGTTACACAAATCATGCTTGAGAAGACTAATAAGCAGGCCACATAGAAATAAAATAAACATACTTTCCCAATTAGACGCCCCCAAAAAAAAATCAGGCCGAAAAATTGGGCCTAGAAAAGCGGTAATTGTCAATTTTTTGACGTGATGGAAATGAATTTGTAAATTAAAAGCCTCGTAGACGAATGTCGGCAATGTCCACCACGCAAACGGGCAAATGTGTCGCAACACTATGCGACGTACGATCGCACAGAATATAAACAATCAAAGTGCCGATTCTATTTCATCGTCATTACAATACGTGAGACAGCGTAAAAAGTCGTTTGAAGATTCCCGTAAAACGAAACACCACGTTTACGGCGAAAAGTGGCTACTATTCGGAATTATTCGAAAATCAGCCGAAAAGGTATTCGAATACTATGATATTCGAATATTCGATTCGTTTTGCACAACCCTGGTTGCCATATTGGCTTTTTAACGCCAAATTTGCCATTTTGGCTTTTATCAAACGCGTTTGGCGTCAGAATTTCCGTTTGGCTTTTTAGCGTTTTTTTTCAAGTCTATTCTAGTGTCTATTATTGGGATCATATGAAATACCATGTTTAGTGTGTAACAACTGAACAATAGCCTATTACTGTATTACCGTACCGGTACCTGACTTAGCTACGGGTACTTACCGGTAACATTAGGATTTCCTGGAGCATCGATTTCCTTGTTTGTTACATCAACTTTTAAAGATACGGTACCCAATAAGAAATAATTGCAGTTTCTGCAGCTGCTCAGACAGATGTTCAAGCAGGGTTGTAAACATTGCATCGTTTTTAGAGTTTTGGGTGTTATTTGTCTGTTTTACGTTCTGTTTCCAAAAAAAATAGTTGTATAATTTTCATTATGCCTGATATGGTTTATGTGAGCTTTAGTTTAATTTTGCAATTACAGTAACGATGTGATTACTGGATTAATTACGCTAAAATTACTGAATTAGATAACAGTGGTTCACCTGTAAGCGGCAGGGGGTTAGATATTTTTTTAATAAAATTGATGGTTTATAAGTTTTAAAAGTGAAAAAAATTTTCAATAGTAAAGTAAGATGACGGGAGAATTTTTTAAGGTATAACTTATCACAAGTTTACGTAGAAACATGTAGGTATATTACATACTGAAGCAGCACCCTGTATTGTACGGTACCGTACCGTTTACAGGTTTACGTACCGTCTTACCGATACCGGAGTCCGTTACGGTACGTACCGGTACAGGTACGATATCGGTAGACTAGTACAGTATTACTGTACTAGTTGCATTAATTATATTTGTTTAGAGTGTGTGCCTGCATTGAAATTAAGTTTTTGTAATGAGCCAGCATGTCTGCACAGCTGCTATGCCTTTCTGATTTTTCGCTGTTTCGTTACATTTTTTTGGAAACAACATTTGCATAAATACGTATGGTACCGTATGCAGAGGAAGGAACTTCACAAAAATTTCAACATGTGCAGCAGGTTAGTGTACATAAATCAGTAAATACAGAAATATGCAGAGGAAGAGACTTTACAAAAAGGATAAGATTTACATAATTATCCCGATGGAGAGGAAAGCCTATAGAACGGCTTAACCATATTGCGAACCACAGCCTCTTGTCTGGTTACCGGTAAGGCACCATTCCAAGTCTGGTATGGCTGTATGGGATTAGTTAGTTCAGTAGTTATATTGTTCAGTTTTATCAATATAAATTGATCGATAGCCTACTCACCTATTTTAAAAATCAAATTGTTGCAATTTGCAGATGTGAGAATGAAATATATGACCACTGTACAGTCAATGACGTAGGTATGTGCCAAATCATATCAAGTTTATTTACATGTTTACTCTTACTGCATTTGCAGTCAAATTAACTTATTCCATTTTTTTGTACGCTTGCACAGCTGCAATGTTTATGCTCATCTTTTAGCCTTTTTTCATTACAGTTCTGCGGTAAACAACATCAATATGCTAATAAAGAAGCATTACAATCTTTCCAATAGTGTTCAACATATTATGAAATATGGTGGTCGCGGTTTCATCAATGCAAAAATTATTTGCCGGTTTAACAGCGTGATGCAATTATTGCAAATAGTTTTCGTGTCCATTTATTTGAGCATTGCTCTCTTGTTTTTGCCTCGGTACAGCCGTGATATCACAATTTACAACAAATCTATTGGCCTGTTGGTTTAACTTCGTAGAAAGGCCATCCATACACAAAAGGTCTCAATAAACTACCGTGCCTAATGTCATTTATGATTGCATCTAACCCACAGTTCCCTCGTCCACTTCTTGACGGGCGACATGAATGATTGATAAAATTATTAATCTATAAACTTCTATCATGCGTATAAGTTCGAAAAAGAGTTGCTTATGACTGTGGGCATTTATCAAGTCTTTTTTTCCATGTCAGTGAAGGAAAACAGTCTCTCACTTGGTGTTGAAGTTGCTGGAATGCACAAATACTTGTGCACAAGCTTGACCAGATGCGAACATAAATTTTTGTTCTGTTTCCACGGATTTCGGAATACTATTTGGAACAACATCCAGCTGAGAGCACGTACGCTCCGATTGAAGGGGAGGCCCTAGCTGGGGCATATGCATTACATCAGACACCTTACTACATTTTGGGAAGATCTAATAGTTGCGACTGACCACAAACCATTGGTCCAGGTTTTCAACGATCGATCCCTGGCAGATTTTAGTAACAGAAGACTATTGATCTTAAGAGAAAATGTTGCCATCCAAATTCACCATTGTGCATGTAGCCGGCAAGAAGAATTTGGGAACCTGATGACATTGCCATGTAAACCAGAAGAACTCGAAGAATTCTACAGTCGTAGTAAGCTCCGTCGCACAACCATGTTAAGCCTAAGTCAACACACAGTCGATACCGACATGGCCAATGATACATCTTTCTGTTTTGCTGCTGGCGCAACCATCAATTCAGTGTCGCCAGGTATCACATGGGACATGGTGCGAAAAGAGACTGCCTCCGATAGAGTCTCCAGAATGCTGATTGAGCATATACAAGATGGATTTTCAGAGGATTGCAGAAGCGTACCAGCAGAGGTCCGCCCATTCCATAAATTTGCAGACAGTTTGAGCATAGTTGATGGTGTTATACTGATGGGACATGGAATCATCATTCCCGTAACACTGCGGGAACAAATTCTGGAAGCCATACACGCCGCTCACCAAGAAGTCAGCGTTATGCGGGCTAGAGCTGTTGATTCTGTCTTCTGGCCAAATATATCAATTGACATATCACGAATCAGAGACCATTGTGGCTGTGGGCATTGTCATCGTATTGCTAAGTCCAACGCCATGCAACCTCCTGCAGACATAACTCCACCCGATTACCCATTCCAGAAGATTTGCAGTGACTATTTCACATATCGGGGCAAAGAAACTGGCCAATGGTATTTCGATCCGAATCTGGCGCCCATGGCTTAGTCAAGCGGCTAAGAGAATCATTTGTAATACCAGAAGAAATGACGTCTGATGGAAGCCCTCAGTTCACCTCTGGGATAACACAAGAATTTCTCAAATCATGGGTAGTCAAACACAGGATCACGTCAGTCGCGAACCCTCATGCAAATTGCAGAGCGGAATTAGGAGTCAAAAAAGTCAAGCGAATGTTGGCCCATCGGGCTCCCTCCCTGGATGTTGACAAGTTACAGCGTGTCATGCTGTTATATAGAAACTCTATTGACCCAGAGAAAAGAGTATCCCCTGCCTTAATCACATTTGGCCGACGTATACGTGACTTGATCCCAATTCCTCTAGGCTAGGGCCTAGGCAGATTCTCACTTTCTTTCTCACTTTTTTGGTTCCCCGCGGCCTCCCTTCCCCAGTGAAATGTGTATTCAATAATCTTTATTCGTCTTAATTTTGCATGTTAACTTTTTTTACTGGATGGAAAAAATAAACTTGACTATGACTCACCCCATGAGACTCGGAAGAAGCTAATGGGCCATCGTGGGAAAGCTCTTGCCCGAAGGCATTGCAGGGAACACGAAAGATGGAAAGCTCACACCCGGCTATTGCCACCTCTTCAAGTTGGGGATCATGTCTACCTTCAGAACAATAGTTGAAGTACGACAATTTCACCAGTATGTTGTAAAAATAGATGGATCTGCAAGAGTAACAATCCGTAATCGACAGCATTTACAAACATTCATCCCATTCAGGAAGTCACCCACAGAAGGAGTGGCAGTTGACCCAACTTTGGTAGCCATGAGGCCTGTTGAATTTCATACGAGGTCAGATATCGGGACAACTATACTTGTCAATAGGCCTCCTAGACAGAATTCAAACATGGATGAAGTACAGATGCGACAAAATGCTAGGACACCGATGGATAAGTCTGTTCCGGACGATCTTTCTGACAGACCAAAGAGGATACCAAGTCCTACGAGTTCAAAAACGTTGGATTTCACCTCTCAAGATTTTACAAACAAGAATAGACCAAAACATAAATTGCCAGATCTTGGAAAGTCAAAGGTTCAACATGCCCTTGCAAGACTACAGCCATATAATAGGTCTGATCTCAAGGAAATATGAAAGAGTGATGTCTCTGATCAATGATTTGCTTTTTGAGTGACAGACTTCTAACTAACTGGTTTAACTATGGTGCAATATATCACCCAACATTAAGTTTTATATATACCCAATAAAACTTGCCCCTGGGGGATGGAGATAACTAACCATCTTATATTATGTCTATGTGTGTATATTGCAGGTACCATCATCCTTTTCCAAATCCCTCACATTATGGACATTTGAACTGAGGAGAGAAGAGTGTAATACTCAATTTTATTTATTACAATTTCATTCTTTGTGCACACTGTGCTATTGTGTATCGTTGAAATGCCATAATCTTGTATTTATCGGCGTATTGGAAAACGATTTTGTTCTCACTCAAAAACGTCATTACCGATTATACCTTTTAAATTATGATGACCATGCATGAAATGGCTAACCACGTGCCACCGAGCATTAGGAATGACATGTTTATCACATATAAATAAATGTGATATTGATGGCGATACTTGTGAGATAAAGTGATATTTTTGAATAATTTATGGATTTGCATGCGTGTCGCATTTGACTCCCAAAAACAATGGAAAAACGTCAAAATTTGACAAGCAAATTCACTTAGGACACTTTCGAAGTAAAATATAAAAAATCCATGCTTTTCTTCCAAATCTTCCTTTAACTGTCTCTACATATTGTTGATATGGTTTGGGCCAGGGGTGCACAACACGGGGCACGCATGCCAAATTTGGCACACCATACGCTCAAACGTGGCACGCGAACGGTTTTGTTATTTATGACATACATTAAAATATCACGTTTATATCAAAATCAGCAGTTTTTCAGGACATTAAATTGTTTCAATAAATAGATATTCGTTATTATGTATTATTATTGAAATTTGTTTGGTGTGTGTTTTACGGGAGTCCATTTACAAAGGTTGTTTCCCCGAGCATCGACTTCCTTGCTTACTTCGTGACATTGGCCAATTAGCAAGATGCAAAAAGTGACGTAACATCGCTCCGACATATTTTCAGGCGTGGTCGTGAACATTACTTCATTTTCGCGTTTTTGAATTCTATTCGTTAGTTTTCAGTTGTGCTTTGGATATTTATCAAAATATATATCAAATAATTCAGTGATCACTTTGTCTTCTTAAGAGTTACAGTTTAATTGCAGTAATCAAAAATTAGTGTAGATATAGCTGTGATAGACCAGGCTAAAATTCCTTACCGGTACTTTTGAAAAGCAGATTGTTGAATGCTATGAATCAGAAAGATGGCTTGAAACAAATATCCCATTTTACAGGCACCAACTCGCGTTACCACTCTTAAAATAAGCACCGAAAATATAGGAAGAATTTTACGGGGGTCAAAGGTCCATACCAACGATTGTGCGTGGCACGCGAAAATTTTGACACGCGATTATTTTGAAAAGTTTGACACACGTCCTCATTTGAGTTGTGCACCCCTGGTTTAAGCACTTTATTGCCGTCGCTTGCTCAACAGTTTTCTTTATCCATACTGTCAAAAGAAAATCTGATAATAAATGTTGTAATTCGTTTTTACGCATTCCCAAATATCAACAAAACATGTACCTAAAACAACAATAATTATAGGTTACATTACCCCAATCTTGGTTCATGTTCACACAGTTAAGAATGCTGAAGTGATCCTCCCAGAATTTGTTTATTGTCAGCACTTCCGAATAAGGCCCAGGGATATTGTATTCAAGTTTGAAATGACCTGTTGGTCCATCAGCTGGAGAACAAGAGTAGTATTGAGGAAAAGTATCATTGCCCATCACCAGAAGACATTCCAAATGCAAGTTTTTTTAGTTGGGTATACCCTGACCTGGGTACTAAACACTTCGTTTATCCACTAACTAAAGAATCGTCCTGTGACAGATTTAGTGTTAGAGCGCCACATGACTGGTAAGGTAGTTTTCAAGACAGGCTGAAATCTGTGATTTAGGCAATGCCATATTATTACATTTAGAAAAAGTAGCTGCAATCTAGAATCTACATCAGATTTTCGTCCAAGCATGACATTTGACACCATAGAAGCCAAAGGCAACGAGATTTTTTCAAAAGGAGTTTTGCTCACAGCCAGATGGCTTTATTGTATTATGAAGTAGGATAGTTTGTATACTTTCAGTGGTATTACTAACATATTCGTAAAAATCCAAAAATTTGAATTTATTGACTTCCATTTTGACATACAAATTGTGCATTCACGTTCAACCATACGAATTGCTGTAAAACGAATATTAACAGTATCCCACCTCAATGGATGTTTCCCAGAGCAACGATTCCTTTTATTTTTTCCATAACAATGAACAATCCACTGTAAGTCAACACTGACGTAACAATTGAAATTTATGCAGTCGTTCAGACAATTATTTTGCTCATGCAGATACTCAAGCATGGTTAAGAACATTGTTTCGTGTGTTATTTTCCAGTTCAAAGTTGTGTTCTCGCAAAGTTGTTCTAAATCAAATAACTTGAAACTTAATTGTTCTCTGGGGAGCTTTAGTTTAGTTGCAAGAATCGAAACCAAAAACAGTAGGCTAACTGCAAGCACGCGGTTGAACACTTTTAATGAATATAATGATTTTGAACATGTACACCAGTTTATAAGCGCCAACTCTGCAAAGTACTCTCAATATGAGAATACAAAATTTTGCTATGGTAAAGTATAGGGAGAATTTTTCTGCGATCAATGACCGAAACATCTATCTATACCTTTATTTGGGTTTCATTTCTTTTGGCATGTCAGAATTAAATTGTCTGTTTCTCTTAATTAGACTGTACACAATGTTAAAAATCTTTTCAATAATCCTAATATCTGACTGCTGCCGTTCAACTGACTTCCTTGACAACCTTATAATCGCATATACCATGCGTTTTATCTTTTGGTAATCAATTGATGTGGACGTAAGCTGCAAAAAGTAAATCATTATTATTTCACACTTATTTAGTCAAAAAAACTCGAATATGGTCAGGTGCAACAATTGGCTTTACATATGTTATCGGCTCTTTTACTGCGTCGCTTGTTGAATAGAAACGAAAAACCCTAAATAGTGTGGATGTCGATATATATTATTAAATTGCCTATTAAACGATGATCGATATTCGGAAGTAAAATAAATATTCACTCTTTGGAACCGCTGCTCTAGAAAAAGACCCTTCAAAATGTTGACTCGCGGAACTAGAATTGCTAGCGAGATATCCCCTCGTAAATGGTCGACGTATGAATAATATTTGATAACGTAGTTTGTTTTACATCATTATTATTATTATAAATAATTTAAAGCACCTCTTTCAAATCCTGCAAACTTTTATGATGAACGGTCTTTGCTATTTTCCTCTTTCTTGGAGATGCATGTTTATCGTCAGGTATCGCATCCATTTTATGGCGCGACTGTGATTCAACTGTAAAACAAGACATTCTTTTGGTAAATATGTGTTATTTATCATAAAATTGAAATGTGCTACTTTTTCTTCAAAGTGCCTTTCTAGGATTTTTGCCACTACTTTGCACTAGTTGGTTGTATTCAGGTTTTCATGTATTTAATTTGAAAGCAGCACAAAAAACTTATCCTCATTCTGTCACGTAAATACAGATACAGTATTTGATATCAAAATCAGCCCACAATTTTTTCAAGTTTGCCTGCCCATATATATAGCTTCCTTCATTTCCGTGGATATATGCTCAGCTATACGAATAGCTGTAAAACAGAAATGTTAACACGTTCCCAACCCAATCAATGCCTTTATGTGGAGGTTCACCTCATTTGGCATGTCAGAAAATTGTCCATTTTTCTAAACTAAGCTGTACACAGCGTTAAAATCTTTTTAGTAATCTCAATATCGTTGGGTGAACGTGTGCAAGATTCCCTCACACTATCAAATTCCGGAATGCTACATCGATTAGTCTTGCTGATGTCGAGAAGTATAATACAAATGCAATTATGAAAAAAGTGAAACATATAGGCGCAGTTAACGTTAATGAAAATGGATTCGTACCATAGTGTTTTGGTGAATGCTATGGTGCTACTGTATCCTAGACCATAGGTTCTCAAAGTGCTCCGTACGGAGCCCCATGGCTCCGCGAGAGAAACCTAGGGGCTCCGCGAGATATTCGATCAAAATACGGACTTGGTTATTCTGTAACTGTTAATAAGAAAAAACACCAATAATAAAATTTAACGACAGTAGAGTCGAAATATGGCAACGAGGTGGTAATTCAAATTGGACAGCATCTAGAAGCAGAAGCGCAGTCAGAATTTTTTAAGAGAGGGCAGAGGGTTCAAAATTGAAATTGGAAATTCCCGGGCAACATTATTCGCGATTAGGCCACTCGTTTAAAATAAACTTTTTCAGTGGATAAGTCAGAAGTAAGATCGGACCCAAAAATTCCAGCAACCAGGCCCGTGGGTATCAAGCCCGACTGGATTTGCAGGCCCGAGACCGAAGCAAACCCGAAATTTTCATATCTTATTTAGGAGTTCTTTAACGTGTCATTGCAAGAGTTTAGTACAGTATGTGTCGTGTTGATAAGGCAACTTGTGTTTTTTTGCAGACCGTGGCGAAAACACGGCCGAAACGCCTCATTTAAAAAAAAAGTCAGCGATAGAGAAGCCCGACCCGAACGTAATGATTGACATTTCAAGCCCGACCTAAAATAACTTAAAATAGGTGCTAAATTGCCAATTATAAATAGATTGGAATCGTGTTTTTGCTATATTGGGATTCATCAAATTTGAGTTGTTCTCACATCTCAATGAATACAATTTACAATTGCGGAATCCTTGACCAATGCGCGCATGTTCAAATGCCTTGTTTATTGGTTCACTGTGTTCAATTCAACCTGCGGATGAGTTGACTTACGACAATATAAAATCATTATCACCCACAATTACCACGCCAATCCGCGGACCTCAAAGGAGAAACAATAAAGTCAAGTAAACAAAAGAGAAAGCATGAAAATTTATCTTGTTTTCAATACCAAATTAATTGATATAATCTTTATGATTATCTTGTATATCGTCACATATCGAAAAAAGTCGCATTTTGCTCCGTCGGTAGTTTCAGAATGGATAAAAAGGTACATCGAGCACACAATTATTGTATTGATTTCAGTAACTACGAAACAACACCCATTGGTAACCTAACATAACATCAAAGTTTGAGATTCACAATGTCTAAAAAAAGCAAAAATTATCATGTTTTCTTCCGTTTTAGTATTTTATGATGCCGCTTTCCAATCAAGAAATTTGGGTTGCTGATTCGCCTCCTTATTAATTATTTTTAGCATCTCGTCGCCGATGATTATATTATATTAACTTGTTTTCCATACTAAACTCACAATTACGCACAAAGGCAAAAACGTAATTATCGCATTCGCGGAACAAGCAAGAAAAATTGTGTGATTAGGGAGAATAAACGCCCACATATAGATGTAAGGGTCTAACTAAAAAACACGCATCGTTACGAAAACAATCGGTGATTGCAGCAAAATGCTATCGCGCATGTTATGAGCGACTTCTTCATTCTTCCAAAATATCAAAAGAGAGTTCATTAATATGTGTGTCAAATTTACAGGCCTAATATGTATAATTTATCCGTGCAATTTAGAATAAAAAGTTTTAGCATTTAAATTAGGTAAGGTATTTTTAACTTACTCGGGAATATTAATCACTAAATATCAGCATGTATTTTTTGTCTGCTTTATTTTCAAAATTTATTTGTGGGGCTCCGTGAAGAATGGTCAACCTCTTCAAGGGCTCCTTAACATCAAAAGTTCGAGAACCCCTGTCCTATACTGTGATAGATAAAGTAACTATCAATTTCTAATCAATTGAGAACAATCTGAAAAATTAAATAATACAAACTAGAATTGAAATATACATTTCATTGCCTATCTGATACTCGTTGCACGGGCAGCTATTTAACTAGCGTATTGGTGGCATATACTTTTTTGTTTTCTCTCCTAGCGTATGGCAACTGTGAAACAATGGTTGCTTCAAACACCTAATCTTCTGTTTCAATAGGGATTTCTAATTGGGGCGCATCTTTGCAGTTTTTATAATAATCCGGAAAATAAATTCTAATTGTTGGAAATATTTCAGCAGACGTGGTGGGTGAATCGGGTGCATCGAACTTTCAGTGGATATTGATTCTCAGTTATACGATTTTAAAAGGCTTGGAGACAATCCTTCATATTTATCTGATGATTTTGTCTGCAAAATCATTTCTCACATTTTTCAATATTTTCAGTTACTTGGGAACAGCCCATCCCGAATTTAAGAGGATATTAATTCTCTGGTATACGATTTAAAGAACGTTAAAAGTGCTTCCAGACAATTCTTTATAGGTATCGGTATTCTTTGTATGCAAAATCATTTCTCGCATTTTTCCATTCATTCAGTTCTTTGAAAACAGCCTATCCCAAAATATATTAAAGGCCGCTGGACTCGCAAACGTCCATGCAGACGACTTCAGATTCCAGTAGTGCATCAATTTCATTTGAGACTGTTTTTCGTTGATAAAATCCAAGCTTTTTTCAAACCATAGTTTTGCTGAAGCGATTAATTCAAAACCACTGTCCGGTTATGGCTCACTATTTATCGAAGAAATTTGTTTTTCCACCTGGTACAACGTCAACATGGGGCTGATTATCGACAGTGTTGATAGCTTAATACGTGATTGAATTGGCCCCATTACTTTTTGTGGGAATGTTAATTCTGGTTTCATTCTGCACTGCTAATTTTCCTTAAAAGGTCGTGGAAAGGTCTACTTATTCATTATGGCACTCTTAATTTATTTCCGAGTCACTCTGTGCATTCAGCAAATTATTAATTTCTTGCTCATCGACTGTTTCTAATTCTGTTAATCCGGGTGAATTCTGAATCATTTCCCTTATTTTCATTTTACTCGCAAATCTGGTGTATACAGAATTCATAACTAGACAAGGTAACATCCGTTGTTATAGCTTACCCAATAAGAAACCTGACCTTGAATAAACGCTCCACTATCGTCGATGACACCGGTAAACAATTTTCGCATAGGCTTTTAGAAGTGAAAACCTTTGTTCATCCTTTTAATTCGTTAAATGAATAGAAAGGCGTCATGGAATTTATAAAATAGAAAGTTTCCTTACAGAACGCAATGTAGCATGTTGCGGCGGTGGTTTCCATTTGTTCTTCGGCACTTCACGATCCAATTTTTACGTTGTTGTTTATCAGGCGGGAATCGGAAGATATCTGACCTGCCTCGTGTCGGCCGGCCTAATTTGGAGCTGAGTATCGGGGCATTTTGACGACTGACATCAAAAATAAACTTTAAAATCGGCAAAACCATTATTAGTTCTTTGAACCAGAATTCAATCAACCATGTTTACGTCAGACAAGGTCATGTTGTCACTGTGACATCATAGTGTTGTATATGCCATTGTCGAGTAACAATTATGACGTTTAGAACGGTCGAAACCAGATACTTAGCATGTATACCTCAGTGATCATTTCGTCCTTCCAACCTAGGTGTTTTCGATTAATTTTATGGTCGTTAGTGTTCCTAAGCCAGGGATCACCAACCTTTGTGAAGCCTAGGGCTACTGCATGGGTATCGATTACGCCGAGGGCTACTAGTCGAATTGCACACTACTGA
Organism: Styela clava; assembly: GCF_013122585.1. NCBI lineage: Eukaryota > Metazoa > Chordata > Ascidiacea > Stolidobranchia > Styelidae > Styela > Styela clava. The sequence goes on from NW_024102836.1 coordinate 17,066,836, forward strand.
AAACCCAATTTGCCTAATCAAGCTATAAATATTATTATAATTAGACCTGGCTGTACCTGTGTCAACTAGGACCCAAAAATTTGACACACCCTGATAGGATTTGAGGTGAGGGTCATTTTGCAGTGTTACAATTTCAAGCTTCATCTGTCTAGCACAGGGTGGTCCAGGCCCGCGGGCCACATGTGGCCCGCCGTATAATTATCTGTAGCCCCCGCCGCATTTGCGCGAAAGTAAACAAAAAATTGCATTTGGTGTTGTTTCGGCATAAAAATACCCATATTGTTACATCACCAATGTCACTGAATTGACAAGTGTTATGGCTAGCGGAGGCCACTAGCGGAAATGAATAATGTGCTTCGCTAGTCTAACTTGTTACCTGGCTTTCTAATTTTTGGCCGGGAATATATGCTAACAAAATAGGCGTTATGGAAATATAAAAATCGAATGAGAAATCTATTATGCCTGATAACTAATTATTAATGTAATGATCGAACAATATAATTCCTGTCGGGTGCACACAGATTTTTGAATGGGTATGGTAGGGCAAATACCACAATGCTTAACTTGTTTGTAAGTTGTGTCGGTGAGAATCCAAAACGGCATTTTCTCATTATGGCACATTCTTCGTAATGAAGAGTTTGAAATGTAGAACTAAATGTGGATATTGTAAGATTTTTGCACGTTTTAGCTTAATAAATGACAAATAAAGATCAATGTGTTTGGACAATAAAAGTGTTTGTTTTGTATTGTACTATTCTTGGTACTATTGTGGCCCGCGAACAACACAAAAATGATAGTGTGGCCCGCGAGGCCGACAACCTAGGACCACCCTGGTCTAGCATAAAGTTGAAGGTGGCCCAGCAAATTCATTTCTAATGCAAAATCTTAATTCTCTGTTATTATTGTTATATATCTTTTACATAATGCCCGTCAATACTTAAAACTCACCACTCTACAGGAAAATCAAAATTCTTTGAGTTTATACCACATAGATACTTTTGAGGATTATTAAATTTCATCCTGTCGTCTCTTTCATATCATGCAAGTGCTTCATTTATCCGCAATACCATGCTGTAAATAATACCATGTTTGTTGGCAATGGTAAAAACTTTAAATTAATAATTTTTTACTTGATGAAAATAATACTTAAAAACAAATAACCGAAGACTAAGTATTACATTTTCAGGTTACCGTTTCCTTCAGGTGTGAGTCGGTCGAGTGGTTTAGTTTTCTGTGACGATTTACTGATGGAGATATTTCAGCAAGAAAATATTATATTTAGATGGAAAATGATTGAACAGTTGGTCACAAATATTATTTGACAGCAAAAAATATGAAATGTTCAAAATGAAAATTGCATAATTAGTGCCACTATGAAAGCAAAATGATGTCAATTAGTAAAAAACATTCCATTTTGCCCCCAAAATAATGAATCTGCATTATTGAATTTAATGTATCCATACTTGAGAAAACTTGAAAGCCTTCTGGAACGATTGTAATCCAATTTAACATAATATTTTAGACTAGTGGTTCCCAACCTTCACCTATTTCAGAACTTATTCCCCTTTCTCACTAAAATCGACTTTATTCATTACAGCTTCAATGAATCCCTAGTGTTGTGCTCTAGTCCAGTGGTTCTCAAACTTTTTTGTACCATCGCCCACCTACAGTACTTTATACAACTTCGCCCCCAGAGTTCTTAGTGTTTTTTAATCAGATGGATGATCTTGGTGGTCTTTCTAATATTTTGTGTTTTTTTTTTTATTTTCCATCATATAAGAAGTCGGAAATGAAAGAATCCAGGGTTCTACCTCCTCAAAAGTTGCCGGGTACTTGCCTGATTACCTGCACTAAAATACATTCGATTTTCGGTGAAATTCATCTTCGATTCCGCACCATGTCCGGTCCACCTGTCTGGTTACCAGTCCTTAGAATTAATCAGCAATTCATTTGTTTCAGTTTCATGTAGCCTACTTGACAGTGGGGAAGCCGTAACCGACCATAGGAAACCTTTTGTTGCTCGCGGGCCAAAATTGCGGATGGCGGCCGCACACATTTTTAAAAACTAAAAACGGAACAGCGCGAGAAGACTGCATCAATTTTTGAACAGTCGTTTTTTTCAAAAAAATAAAATTTAAGAAGATACATTTTTATAAACTAAATCAGTGATGCATCCCCCAAATGAATATGAATTTTATTTCCTCATTGCATTCAAATCTCGGTATCTGGATATGCCGGGATTAAGCCCTATAATTCCGGAATTTTTCGTTATTAAGTAAAAGATTGAAACAACTTTCTTGACAATAAAATCACCTATTTATTTCATGTAATACCGACGCAGAAATATTAGAGCATCTAGGTCAGTGGTTCCCAACCTTTTTATATCGCGGCACACTATTTAGCTCTTTAAACAAATATTTTGGGAAATCAAAGAAAGAAAAATTAAATTTACTAAAAAGATTCTGACCTTCTCTCCAATTACTCAACGAAAATCGTTGCTGTCATCAAATAGAATGTTAATGATCGGAATAAATTCATCTAGTGGCGAAAAAACGTATCAAAGAAAACGACCTCGATCTGAAAAAACCCGAACTGTAAAGAAACTCAAGAAACAAAAACTAGGCTGATTTTTACGTATTTCACGTGTTTTGTTTATTCTATTCATTTATTTGTTTTTTCCCTTTTTTCTTTTGAATTGCTTATTTTTAATCGTTCCCACTTTCCGTTAGTTAGTTTTTACTATTCTATTTTTGTCCATTCATATTTTTTTCGTACTTTTCCTTTTTTTTTTATTCCTGTAAAATACGGAAACCTCCATTGAAAGAACGAACTTGAGCATGTGCTCCTACGTTTAAGTTGGTGAAAAATTATAAGAAAGCACGTTTTATATTTTGCGTATGAATTTCGAGTCCTAGTGGAGAAAGTAACAATCTACAGCTAAGTCAATAGCATATTAGTGAATTTTGTAGGAGTCATTTTAGAGGATCAGATTTGGATGTATATAGGTAAACAAGAGAGCGATGATCAAATATATGGACACGAAGCGATATGCAATCTATCACAGTATATTAAAAGACCGGAACGGCAGTCTTCACGGCTGACGCGAACGCAGAACTAATATAACAACACAATCTCTAATAACGACAGGTTCAGGTGGATATCATGTTGTGCTACATATTTACAATACCTGCTCAAAAGCGCAAGAAAGGAGATAAGATTTACATATTCATCCCGGGGGGAGGAAAGTCGATAAGACGGCTTAACCATATGTCGAGCCACGGCCTCTCGTCCGGTTACCATTTCATGTCGGGTATAGGATTAGTCAGTTATTTGTTTTCGGAAGCACTTGGTGGTGGAGGAAGCCGTAACCTATGGTGGCTAGGAGTCCAGCAATTCTCTGGCACATAACCACCCCGCATGGGATTCGATCAGAGGTGCGGTGGCGAGCGTATTCCTAACGCTTAGCACGATGAGCCACATCACTGCGCCGAGGTTGTGGAAACAATTTTTGTTTCAATCTGAATTTATGACTACGTTATCTTATCTACCTAATAACATGAAAGAAGGCTAGGATTATCGATTTTTATCGTTAATTTATTTCATATTGATAAGAGATGAGTCAGAAATTCATTGTTCAATTTACATCCACTAGGTAGCGCAAAATGAAATTTTCATTTTCTATCACTCCATCCCCCCAAATTTTTCCATTATACTTGGGAAATCGCTTAGAGGGACATAAAATGTCTTTTTCAAAATATCTACAAGTCCGTTCCGGTAGGTTTATGTAGGTTTTCCACTCCATTCCCGAAATTATGGGTCCCTTCTGGTAATTAAAGAAAATTATTGTTACCACTGCCCCCTAAAATTGCATGAAGGTATATGAAATGGCATTTGCAAGACATCTAAATGTCCGTTCCGGTAGGTTTATGTATGTTTTCAACTCAGTTCCGGTAATTTAGGCTCCGTTCCGGTACTTAAAGCAACCCATTTCAAGTCCTAACATTTTTATTATCGGAGTACTGGTATTACTGATGAGCGAGACCTCCGTAGTTTTACCGTAAATATATACTACTACTAAATGTCCAACGTCGCTCGCCGTATAATGAACAAACAAAGGCGATGTTGCACCTCCAAGTGGCAGGCGTCACGGTCGGTAGGTTCAGACAAGGTGCTTAACGACGACGCTCCTGTATCAGAGCTCGCAAACTCCCCTTTTCGTTGATGACTGATCGAAATATTTGCTGAAGGACGTGGAGAATTTGATAAAAATGAACAAACAATTGTGAAAATGAAGACACAGTCTGTCTTGCAAATTACCAGGATGATGTGACAACTTCCTTGTCGAAAGAAAGCAAGGCATCAAAAATGCGATGCATTGCAAAAAATGTCAGTCAGATGTAGGTAAGTGGTGACGAAAATGAATACTTTGCACCTTATATATGAAATAAAAAACTTATCAGCATAGCGTTTTGATCTCACTCAAGTATTGTACTTTTTACAGAAGTTTTTTTCTCCACTTGATCTATAATCAGGGCTGCCATAACGTCCTTATTTCTAAGATTTGCCCTTATTTTGAAGGCCTTTGTCTTAGAAAATATTTTTGTTATTTTTAACAAACGTCCTTATTTTGACATGTGTCCTTATGGATGAATATACCGGTAAATTAAATCTTGAATTTGGTTTAGATCTTGAACTTCATAAAAGATAAAATGAGTAAACGTAAAAACATTAACGAAACAAATGGCCAGTGTTTTGCGCACTGCAGCTTTCATGAATGTGACATTAACCTGGAATCCATAGGTAAAGCAGCAATTTCTGCTCACAATGCAACCCAGAAGGCAGAAGCACAAGGACTCTGCTCAAGAAATTGAATCAAACCAAGGGTCAATGATTATACAAGGGTCGCACTGCATGAATACATTCTGTTTATTACATTTCATTCATTGTTATCTTATTACTATGTTTCCCTGTCCTTATTTTGGGATTCATATCGATGGCAGCACTGCCTAAATACTAAATCTAAAAGCGTAATAACCACCAATCTTACAGTTGAAGAAATTCTAGATTATATAGCAGGATATGTTTTCAGAAAAATTTATCACAGTGAAGGAATTTCAGCTAGTCATAAACTCATATTGTTAAAAAAAAATTATGCTTACGAAAGTGACAGAAAGAAAAGATTTCACAACAAAACATGCTTATGGGGAACATTGGAATGGCTATCTCAATACATGCAAGCAGCTGAAATTAATTTCCATCATCACATCATTGAACATCTGACACTTGATAAAGAAGAAAAACATTTTCAAATCATTCATGAGCGAATACCTCAATGTAATAAACAATGCAACTGAATGTCAAGATGTAACAACACTACTTGAAAAAGTATTCAACAAATTAGAGCGAATGTATAAGCAAAGTACTGCAGCCAAAATAATAACAACAAGATGAACAATAGGATTCGTGGAATACGAAAACAATTAAAGAAAAACAGCAGCTAAAACGAAGATTAAGATATATGTGATTACAGTCAAGTTTTTGTACTTCTGAAGCATGCGCTCTGAGAATTGGGGACACCGGAAAGTAGTGTGTATGCCGCAATAGGGTTGGGCCATTTCCAATTTTTCTTATCTCAGTTCTACTACAAGTTCGGAGACTAACCAAGTGAGTTTTGTGGTATTTGTACCTAAAATTATGACCTAAACCTAATCGGGTACACATATGATGTTCCCAGTGGCGGCGCGTGGTCATTTTGACAACCGGGGCAAGCTACTGCGGGACCAAGTCACCCCCATCTACGGGGACAGGATGAGCGCTGTAAGTTCTCCCATCATTTTATGAGTATAAAAACTATTCCATCGGTAACAACCAATCGGCAAAAGCGACAATTTTTAACGATAAGAAAGTGTCTTTAAAACCGGTCCAAGTCAAGGGATTAATAAATATAGACATAGTTTATTTTGAAACCTCTTTCAAAAGGAAAGGCAATATTTACCCAGATAATTACAATGACATATTAACAGAAACTTCGGGAAAGCAGACAAAACCTAAAATAAGGTTTAAAACTTTACTATGAAGAAAGGAAAGTTAATGCAAAGATAAGGACATGCGTCGCTCACTTATAGATATATATGCAACACGCCGCGGTTTCTTGGAAGCAAAATGCTCAATAACGCGCTGATTAAAGTCATGCATCCCAGAAATAACGTCTCTGTGAATGGATAAAACAGCCAAGGAATTTAATCTATCTTGCTTCATTGTGTTTCTGAGATACGTTTTAATACGCTTCAGCGTGCTGAATGTTCGCTCTGCGTCGGCGGAAGAAATAGGCGTCGTCAAAATGATGTCCAGAAATTTTGCAGACGCCGCAAAGGTAGTTACTAGAGTGTTATCTATGAGGAACCCATAGAGCGCGCAAGGTGATGTGATGTTCAAAAAAGTTTGATTGGTGTATATACATCGCAATTCATTTTCCAATTTGCTCTCGTTTATCATGGGGTAATATTTGGAGACAGTAGCCAACAAATGGATGGGAAATTGACGTGCAAATTTTGAAAAATTTTAGGGTTTCATCAAAGAGAACGCGGCAAGGTGTTCAGTGCGCCGACGATCGCCTATTTGATTCACCAGAAAATCACAGCATTCCTTTGCAGACAAAATCAAACGCTGCGTTGTTTGCCCGCGGCGTAAAGAAGCACTCCATGTGTCGTCGTATTTTATTGTTTCCCGGATACGAGATACAGCATCGCAGAAGTTTGAAATACACGACTGCACAGACGCTCCATCCATTAGCCTTGACTGCAATGCGCCGTATAATACATCAACGTGATAGAATATTGTGGAGAAAAAAGCGAGAAAAAATGAAAACTCACCATCTTCTAGCAGACGCTTTAGACCTGCCGCCTCCCTCACAGAGCGTTCGTCCCAAACCGGAGAGCTCTGAATGCCATTGAAACACTCAATGAGCTCAGACCTAATTTCGGACACGCCCTGCACCACGCGTGATTGGAAGTTCCAACGTGTTGGTGCACAAGCTGGGAGACGGCGGCTACATATCTGGCGAAGGAGGTCAGAGCGTTTCGGCGAAACGGAAAAAAAGAAAACCCCGAAACATTTGCAAAAAATATACGGACGAGAGGGGTATCAAGACACATATTTTTAATAACGAGGTTAAATTGGTGTGCATAACAATGTTGGCCCTATTGACGCGCCGCCACTGGATGTTCCATTGTCCGCATCTTGGTACACGTACTTCTGGAGTACCCAAGTTTTTTTCTTAATAATCCATAGAAATACGAAATATTATTTTAATTATTGATGTGATTAAACATTGAATATCGAGTAATGTTAAAAGTGGTATTGATGTTTTTTGAGGCTTTGGGAGTGGGTCTTAGTGAGGGTAAAGAGGCAATTTAGGTTCTATCACATGCACATTGCCACATATTTCTTTGAGTGATCGCTGCTTTTCAATCAACTTCTCATTATATGTGAACTGGATGGTGCGATGGATTCTCCTGATTAAACTGAAAATCTTTTGGTGGTTTATTCAATATTTAGGGTCAGGGGCATATGGGGGGAGGTTTTTAGTTTGCAAGTTAGACCAAAACCCCTAGGTCTGACAGATGTTTGGTCTCGTATGGTATATTTGGAGCCCTCCATACGTTGGAGAAGCAATGAAATGTTGTTGTTTTTTATCCTATAACAGAAACATAGGAGTACAAAATGAGTAGCATGCAGCTGTATAGCATTTATTTTGTTAAAAAATCCTCGGACTAATCATGTTTTCATACCGTCCTTACAATTGCAGGGTGTTATCGTTCACAACATATCTTTTTTGCCGAAAGTTTTAGTTCTTCAATCAAAAATTTTCATTGATATGGCTGTATGGTGTAAGTTGATTCTGATTTTTGAGATAAATCATCACCTGTTAGTTTGTCAATTTATATCCTTGCTTACTGCTCCACAGCATAAATCCTCACACTGCAATTTTTTTATGATCCTTTTCTTCCTGAAAATATACATATTAGGATACATAATATCTTGATCTCTTATCAAAATTTACATTCCTTGACAAATCATTACTGTATTGGCTACCTAGGACATTCACAACTTGCACTTTTATGCTGAACAATCGTAGCACAAAGTGATTCTCTACTACATCTACTCATTGGAGCCTTAAAATGAATTTAGAATCTTCAGATCTTACTGTCATTTGTCAACACATGCTTTCAGGTGGTCGGGACCGGTTCTAGGGCCTTCCCTCTCAAATTATTGCTCTTCTATTTTGTTTTGTAATCTGCATTCTATAATAAAATCTTTATTAATGTTGATGCACAACTAATTTGAATATTTATAAAGCCACTGACTTAATCTTGTCGTGAGACAAGGCGTCAGAACACAGGAAAACGCACAATGATTTTGAAAGCAATAATCTGTCTGCGCCTAGTCGGGCGTGACGGTGAATCCAACATCGGGACCAAATATCGGGAGTTACACGGGGTTGGTTTTACAACCTACGGTACATCACGCAATACAACTTAGACGTAATTAATATTCGTCCTGCCTTGAGACTAAAAGGGTATTCGCCGATTGAGCGGGCTGAATTGAGTGAAATATTGGAAGGAAATTTTGGCGGGATGAAACGGAACCACTATTAACTGAAGTTGAGGAAGGAGGTCTATGGAAGGCGTCCCGTTGGACATACAACAATACGCCAACAATACGTCGCAACACAGCTGCATATTATAGTTTACTAATATTGAGTAGCCACGACACACCTAGTCCAATATATGCCAGTCTTGCCAGGTAGTTGTAGATGTCACAGAACACAGAATAAAGCAGGCGGCAGTTAATCCATACTACGATTTTTTTATTGAAAATTAATTCTTGCCGTTACTTGGTTGGGATGGGATTGTGACATATAGGAAGAGAGCGAATAAAATGATCTAATCATGACAGTTTAATTTCGATATAGAGATAGTCATTTTACCAGTTAGTTTTTGTAGGTGCATGAAATTAATTGAAATTGCCTTCAATTGAGCTGGTGATTTGTATTAATAATACTAAACATTGTCTTGCATTGCGATATTGAGCGTTGTAGGCGTTGGTTCTGTCGTTTTCAATTTGCCAACTCACTAAAATTGTAAAAGTTTCGAACTTATTTTTGTTTTTGAACCTCCGGCGATTACCGTAATAAAATAAGCTCGTATATTATTATTTATTTTGTTGGTATCGCAGTCCAGTGATAATTTTCTTTCCATACCCTTGATGTTTGTATTTGATTCAAGTAAATAAATAACATTTCATTACCAGGTTTTATTTTGATCATTCTTTCGTGTCCAAATTTAGTACAAAATATTATGCCAAACACCGTCGGATGGCATATACTCAGTATTATTTAGCCTAGTCCAACTCTAAAAGGTGTTAATGGTGTTTTACAGTCAATGTTCTATAGTAGAGTCGTATATTTCATGAAAAAACATTTTTTGCATGGAGGGGGGCGTGTGCACTAATAATTAGAGGTGTGACTTCATCAAAATAGTCAATTGAAGCCTTGAACTTAAAAATTCTGTGAATACAAATGTGAATTTTAGAGTAACCATTCTTGCTATAATAGTGATTCTTGTGTTGTTCTGTTGGAAAATAACACAAGAAAACGTGGAAATAGGAATTAATTAATAAATATTAACCCTCTACTAGACACAAAATCTCGCAAGTTCAATAGAAATTTTGAAAACTTTGGCGTAAAGAGGAGTGCGTTTTACATATATTGCTGAATAGAGCTCTATCACACGCTATTATACTGCATTATTAGATTGTGATAGTTCACAGATTAAACATCTCTCAAATAAACTAAATGGCCATCTGATATGTCAAAAGAAAAGGAATTATTTTGTGAAATATGTGGAAATGGCTTGAAAACAGCAAGTAACTTAAAAATGCATATGAGAATTCATACTGGAGAAAAACCTCACTCTTGTAGGATATGTGGAAAATGTTTTGCACGATCCAGCAATCCGAATGTTCATAAACGAAGTCATACAGGAAAGAAACTAAGGCCATTCTCCTGTGAAATATGTGGGAAATGTTTTTCATCAAAGTCTGATGATTTGAAACGTCATATGCAAATTCACGCAAAACCACAATCAAGATATTTTTCACAATCAAGATATTTGAACACGCACATGCGAACCCATGACAAGCAATTCAAGACAATGACAAGCTCATGTGAGATATGTGGAAAATGTTTTTCACGACCTTGGAACTTGAAGAGACATATGGAAATTCATAATAAGAAGAACATTATGACTGTGAAACATGTGGAGAGCGAAAAAGATGTAAAAAAGTCGATGTGTGATATGAAAAGTCAGAAAATGGGTGCCGAGTGAAATGGAGTGGTGTGTGACATGACAAGACATGAATAAATTCTAGAATCTAGGTCTAAAGTATGTAAACGTTTACAGAAGTAGATACTCTCGACGACATGCATGATTCACGTCTGAGAAGAGCCAGGCTTGTCCTTGCATGATGAAAGTTTGATATGTGTGAATGTATATATATTTTTCACTTTTCTTGGCCATATAAACCAAATAATACATTTTGGCAATTGTGTCTTTAGTTTCCCATTGTGTAAAGTGTGTACGTTTGCAGTTTTCTCGTCCAGTTGGCATAAATTGAATTTGAAATTCATTTAATGGTTTTATTAAACTTCATTCATTCTAATTGGCTCGCATTCGTCATGTTTTCCGGGTTAGCAACAGCAAGATTAGCTCTATCATATGAGGACAAACTGTGGCCATAAAAGATTCATCTTACTCCTCTTCGGAACTTCCATAGGTTAATTTTAGGACCACGATGTACTAATCGGACTATACATGTGATTCTTTTGGTACCAAAAACATGTTGCGTCTGCGTATCAAAACTTGATTAATTGGAGGAAGATTCGTCATTTTTTGTGCATTACAACACAATATGCAAAGTTTAAAAGAATAATATTCAATACACATTTAACTGGGGAACGGAAGCCACTGGGATCCAAAGCTGGCTATCAAGCAGCGACACCCACGGTTAGAATATTCAATTAGATATTACAAGTTACATTTTATGTTGTTGTTATTACTGACGAGCGATGCAACCAACATTGCGGAGTACAAGTTAGATGTTTGTTTCCCCGAAAATAAGACTTGGTCTTGTTTCAATTTTCTACCAAAAAACAACACTAGGGCTTATTTTCGGGGGATGTCTTATATTTTCATTTATCAAAAACAAAATTCAACGATATCGATTTACCTGTAAACAACATGTTTTATTCAAAATAACTGCAAAACATAGATTATCAATCATCATAAAACGTGTAGGAGAGATTTCTTGCTATCGACTAGTTCGAAAAAAAAAATTCGTTATTGACTATAGGTTTTGTTTTAAGGGAAGGGCTTATATTAAAATCATTTTTAAAATTCAGGCTAGGTCTTATTTTCGGGGAAACAGGGTAGATGGATGTGATCTAACACTAGGGCCCTTTTTCGAGGAATGTCCTTTATTTTCATTTATCGAAAACAAAATTACGAAGTAGAGAATTACGAGATTTCAAATATACAAATTAGGAAAACTGATATGATTTACAATTAAATTTACATATAAATACCACTTTTTGGTTCAAAATATATTGACGCGTTATTGACTAGGTCTTATTTTAAGGGGAGGTTTATATTGAAATCATTTTAAAATTCAGTCTAGGTCTTATTTTCTGGGAAACACGATAATCAACATTTAGCCTGCTTTGAGGCTGAAAGAGTATTACCTGATTAAAGAGCTGCATTGAGTAACATAATGAGAGAGCTGAGCTGAGAGAGAGCTGGAGTCGGAAGTTACGGTACCGCTATTAAGTAAAGTCGTTTACTTTAAGTGATGAGGGTGTTTTGGAGGCCACACGTTACACACACAATACGGGGAAATATTGCAGTAAAACAGGTATAGCAATATTTCGAATTGAAAGCCAATTAGCCTTAGGTCGGGTCTGGTACCGGTACCCTACCAGCTATCTACCAGAATCAATAAATACAAATGGCCATAATGTAAATTTGATAGATTGAAAATAAACGAATCATAAACCAACTCTACGAGAGCGTTCAAATATCATGAAATCGAAATTAGTTGTTGATCAATCAATCAATCATTCATTCGTCATCACGAAAACATCAAATGCACAAAAAAATGGTACAGGGAAACAAGAGAGCTACGCCCAAATATATGGACACGTCTGTCGCAGTACAGTACGGTTTACCGTACCGTCTCATCACAGTCTACAAATATATTCACACCAAGCGAAGCAGTACAGTAGGACACGAAATGGCGTCCGATGTCCGCAGAACGTTTAATGACGTCATAGCAAACAAAAACAAATCTCACAGAGCTAACAGAAATATTTAAAATGAATAACAGTAATAGCCTTCTGGGGAAAATTTTTATCTTCAACCACTGACAATTTCAAAGCCATTGGTCCAGTATTCGAAGAGAAAAGCGATTTTTTTAAAAATGATGGGACAAATAATAATAACAATAACAACAAAATTTTGAAACGATCGTTATGTCCACTACGTGTCCAAAAAATATAATGATAATGATAGTTGTGCGACAGGATTCGCGAGGCTTCATGCGTCAATTTTTGTATTTCGTGTTTCTAATTTATTAATCAGTGACGAGCGTTTTCTCTCGCGACGAAATCTTACTCGTTTGATTATACAGTACTTGGGTTTTCTCACAAATAACCCGCAAAAGCGGCAGACATCAAACGTAATACCAGCTTGCATATCCAGGACGCGAAGACGGGGTTATTGCACCATATTTACGTTGTTACTATCTAGCTTGATTATAATAATAATTGACATTGCAAATCACAAAATTTCGGGTGCTACCGTAGTATGCATACCAGGTCATTTCCCCTTAGGATTCTTTGCTTTCCGGCCTCCACATTAGTACGTACAGTACTGGAGCGCCGTAAGTGTTGTACGAACAGCTCAGATTTGTCGAATTCACAAAAATACGAATCAAAACACAATCGGGCTCTTTGCCACGCATTTTTGTGTCCACGGATTGTCATGATATTTTCTGAGTAGTATTGCTTTTATTTCGTCAACACAATTGCAGATTAAAATGATCACAATTTAATTAATAATAATAATGAAGCAAGGCGATGAATATGTATTTTTGATTCACAAATATACTTTAAATATATTTTTAATAAGTTCTAAATCAAGTTGTACTTTTTGTAAATTTATAGCAGTAGGATTTTTCTTACGGCGATAACAAATTCGCAAGATTGCAAAAAATATGTATCAAAACTAGATATAATCGGGCAATATATTCTCACATTATTATGTTCGCAGATGGCCGTGGCATTCTAAAGAAGTAATGCTTTCATCTTGTCCTAAGTCGACGCAACCGCGAGTTACCAAAAACACAATTCAATTAAAATAGAAACCACTTTAAATTCTCGTGGTTGTCATGATTGAATATTGTGCGACATAAAAACCAATTATACACTAAACAAGAGAGCTACGCACAAATATATGGACACGTTAGACCAGAGCGAATCAGTCCTTACCGGTACCTTTGACGCTACCGGTACCCTCAAAAAAGTTCTGAATTTACAGTAGCAAGAATTTTGCAGAATCAAAACGTACAGCCAGTCATGACACTGACTAAAATCCGTGTTCCCATGAATAAAAAATGATACAGCAAAATTTTAGACGGAATATCAAATTTCATAGAATTCACGCAAAATTTTGAAATAAATAAAAGTAATAGCCTTCTAGCGAAAAAGTTAATCTTTAACCACTGAAAATTTCAAAGCAATTGGTCCAGTATTCGAAGAGAAAAGCGACTTTTTAAAAACGTGTCAAAGAACAACAACAACAACATAATATTGAAACGATCGTTATGGCCACTAAACGTGTCCAAAAAGCCGGCTCTTTTAACGAACGCTTAATTGCGGCGAATTTCCGACTTTGAAAATCGTTAAAAATTCTGTTGTGTTTGGTTTTATTGCTTCTTCACACAAAGTACGGTTGCAATAAACGCACCTTGAGTCCGCAAAGGTTTTCGCCGGTGATAAAATAGTCCGCGACCAAAAAAGGTTGGGAAACGCTGCTTAGATGTTAAAACATTATTTGCGATTAATTTAGATCAAACTTTGTTTTTTACGACATCCCGTTTCCAAAAATACAAAGTTATATCGCAAAACAAGGCATTTTGTTACATTTATTTTGCACTCTCAATAAAATACACATTTTTCGAAATTCAAGTCGCTGCTGAATCCGTTCCTATCGTCAAAGCTCGACACATGTTTGGTCGAGTGCCGGCGACAGTGTTCACTATTAGCGCACTTTTTTGCGAAAATTGCGAAACACTTTCGCAACTTTTTTTAGGGACTGCGAAATAGCACTTTTTTCCGATTTTGAAGAGAAAAAGCACTTTTTTCCGATTTTGAATGGAATAAAAATTCAAAGTTAACAAATATTTTCGAGTATTAAGTTGACAAATAAGTAACATACTAGTACTTTTGTAACTCAATTCTGCATATCATAACGATATTTATCGGAATTCTAACCTATGAGATGCAGACAAAGGAGATAAAGCTTTTGCATTAACGGCAAAATTCTTGTTTATAATATGATTATTATACAAGCACACCGATTCCGCTTCTCCCGCAAAAAACGCTCCCGGGTGTTTGAAACCAGATGTTGGAATACTAGGCAGTGCGTTTCTTTGAAGGTCATGTGACTATCAATGATATCGATGAATTCAAAATGACTATAAAAGTGTTAGTAACGGTTATAGTCACTTTGGATGAATTGTGACCAAACTGCACGATTTTCAAATCAGACGAAACTTTTAGCAGCATGTCACAGATTTGCAAAATCACCAAATTCACAAAATACCATTAAGTGCCATTTTATTGTAATCACAATGTTGAAAGGACGTGGCAATGGTGGCATTTTCCGGAATTTTTCGATATTTACACAACTATTTCTCATTGATATGCGAGGACAGGTGGGCAAAATTCAATATTTTTTTGAATCGAATATTTTTAAGGAGTACCGAATAAACATGGTGGAAACATTAAAAAATCGGCAATAAAGCCTTTTTACTAGTTAATTCCTTTGTAATGGCTAATTGTTCTTGTCACCGATCGTTTTGGCGGCGATATCCAGGTTTTGGGTAATCTATATTCCCGCCCTCTCTTTTTTACAAATATGAATTCTTGTGGGGCGGCGGTCATCAAAGTTTTATATTTCGGGTTTACCCGTTCGTTCACATCGGCAACAGCTGTTGAAGACATTGAGGACTCAAATTAACAATTGCGTTGGCTTTTATATTACCTATCAAGATTTGTAAATTTACCGTCCCAATTTTATGGGAATGGTAATATTATTGTCCATACCGTGATGCAGATATTTATTAAGACGATAATTAACTTTGTCATGTATTTCTATGGTGATAAACTTCGCAAACCTGAAATTGTGCCAATCCTGAATGTTGATTTGAAATAGTGATTGAATAATTCGGCAATAAAGGAATTTCTGCGTGGTCATAAGACGAGATGGCGTTAATAATGAACAGCACTTCTTTCACAGGATATTTTACGTATGCGACTTGATGCTAAAAAGATTGGGCTCGAGTGCCTAATAGAGGTCAGGCGCTAATTGTAACTAATTCCCTCAAGTTTCAACGTGTTTTCAACAAAACAATACCCAGGCGATAATTATAGCTGAAAAGTTACCGAGCAATTCACAATTTTATTTATGGAATTTGCAAATTCACCAGTTTCTTGACGATTTTGATATTGTCACGCCCTAATTATTAGTGCAAAAAATACTCCCATTCTTCCGCGGCGGTTTGACGGGTTCTTTGTTCTATTCTTCAGAAAGTTCTGACACGGGGATATAGAATACTGAATCCGGAGGGTTGAATCCCTCCCTGTCCACTTACTGGTGATTTTCCGTTTTGAAATGCGTGAAACATTCTTTATTTTGAATTAAATGGCGTTTCGCGGGCTAGAGTTCTCCCCGAGAATGATGTGTTCCAGACGTTAGTTAGACGATAGATAAAACATTAGATTATTAATTTTCGTGACGCCCCGTTTTCGAAAATACAAAGTTATATCGCAAAAAAGCGTTATGATACATTTGGAATGAAACATTATTTACCGTTAATTCAGATCATATTTTACTCTTCATGACACCCGGTATCCGAAAATACAGTTGTATCTCGAAAAATGTGTTTTGTTACATTTAAAATAAAACATTTTTGCGATTAATTTAGATCATATTTTACTTTTCACGACACCCGTTTCCGAAAATACAAGGTTATATCGCGAAAATGTGTTTTGTTACATTTAAAATAAAACATTTTTGCGATTAATTTAGATCATATTTTACTTTTCAGGACACCCGTTTTCGAAAATACAAGGTTATATCGCAAAATATGTTTTGTCACATTTAAAATAAAACATTTTTGCGATTAATTTAGATCAAATTTTACCTTTCACGGCAACCCGTTCCCGAAAATACAAAGTTATATCACAAAAAATGCGTTTTGTTACATTTATTTTGCATTCCCAATAACATACATATTTTCTCTAATTAAGGTCGTCGATGAATCTGTTCCTGTCGTTCAAGCTCGACACACGTTTGGACGAGTGTGGGGGCGGTTTTTTGGTCGACGATAAATTAAAAAGTTGCCACACGTTATTTGTATAACGATAGTAACTGAAAATTAAGATTTTATGATAGAAGTGAATTTGTCTCAAGATGGTATTTTACGATTCCTGCCCACAGAAAATAAACACGCTGACAGGCTTGGTTATAATTGATATTCGTTAAAAAAATTTTACACTATTAATAAACGCACCACACCAATTGCGACCATATAAATTGCAGTCGCATCGGTATGGACTGTATGTTTTTGGCGCTCTCACATTAATAATAATTTTCAACAAAACAATACCCCGACGGTCATTAAAGCTGAATTCGTTACCGAATAATTCACAATTTTATTTACGGAATTTGCAATTTCAAGATCTCACTTGACGATTTTGATGATGTCATGCCCTAATTATTTCTGCTTAAATGCCTCAAAATACAACAAATGTAATCATTTTCGACGATAACAGGCGCAACAATTCGTAAACGAGCCGTTATAACGAAATTCGCGATTGATTTTGCCTCTCTCTTGTTTACAATTTTAACATCCCGCCGGCCATGTATGGTCGAATAAAATGTTCACATATTCGAAACATGACTTGGCAAAGGATGGAAGGGATCACTAAAGAGCTAATAGAAAGTACATACGCGAGGGTATGATATTAATATCGAGAACATTTGTGAGCATATCACAGGACTGAAATATTTTGCACCCGGCTGTTTGTTGGCAGAACAACGATACGCTAAAGTTAATTGATCGAATACAGGGAAGTATTTATTTATCATCTCACTTGCGAACATCGAGGTTTTGGCGGAATTGTACGATCATGTTGTCTTTCTTAAATAATAACTTTTTCAATAAATGTTCATTTTACTTTTGCGTCTTTATTATATGTCGGGTTTTCATTTATTTTAAATTCGAAATTGTCCGAAATACTCCCAACAGGTGTATAAGTACAATAATATTAGTACTTACCAAAGTACTTACCAGGGAAGTTTAATACACACGATGTGTAAAGGGCGTCGTAACTCCCGTTTATTAATTATAAATTATTTTTCATTCTGCTTAAAAAACAACGGCAGCATCTCACTTAACTCTCGCGACCAAATCTCTTTTGTTTTGTATGGCATCGTCTTGGCGATGATTTTATTGCCGACTGAATTTTAATTGTGTTTTAGAATAAGTTATTTTCTGTTTGTTGGTTTCTAAATTTTACAAACTTGGGTAGCAATTACTATTAATGTGAGATTTGTGCATATGAACGATTGAATATCGCGACTGGATGTCCGATATCTGAGAATGCGTAATTCTCTTTCAACATTAATTTTCAGAATATCAGCGTTCATGTGGTCGAATAAAAATTATTTATCAAATGGATTGGTATTTCGAGACACTGTCAAAATTATTTGGGATCCACTATCATATCATTCGTTTATTTTTTTTATTCATGTTTTTCTCAAGAATCACCGTCCTTATATTTAGTGTACCTTCGCAAAAGAAAACTCTTTGGTGTCATCGTTCCTATTAGTGTAATTGAAATATATGGAAACCTCGCAAGTGGCGTTGTGATGCGAATATTTGATACTAGGTCAGCAGCATTACAAAGTGTGCTATTTATGAATGCTGAAAGTACATGACATTACTGAACATTTTCTCAATATATGATGTTTTCTGCCCGATTTAAACTAACTCGCATGCAAACCAAGGCATGTCGACATTTAAAAATTACTTGTCTTTGGGTAAGCTCTGAAATAGTATAATATAAATGTAAATGAGGAATTAGGTCACGCTAGCTCACGAAAGGGAGGATTTTCAAAGTGATCTTGTGTAATATTTCGGAGAAAAAAGTTTGAAAGGAAAGTAGGTCAACCTATCTCCTAAAACAGGGGAGTATCCTGCGTAATATTTCGGAGAGAACGTAGGTTAACCTATCTTTTAAAACAGCGGGTGGCGACTTTCAAAGTGGTTCAAAATCACAAATTAATAATTATCATATTAGGTTTAGGGATAAATCGAAAAGTTGAATTTCCAGCGCACCTAACCCTAATTAGGCTATTTATATTTGGGGGATTATTTTGCACGGGATTTGTACAAACGATCCACCCTGTAACTAATATGGTTTCCAGCCTGCCTCGTGTCTGTTAGATGAAAGGAGTAACAAATGTGAAAGTCTTTGCTGTTTAGGCTAGTAAGCAACTGACACCGTGATACATTGCATGAAAGTTTTGTCCGCGGCAGGTGTTAGCAGATGTTATTTCGTTGCCGATGAATTCCCTTGTTTTAATTAAACATGAATTCGCTTAAAGGGAACTCGGTTAACGAAAAGGCTTTTCTTTAATTCATAATATTAACCGGAGGAGCGCTTTCGCACTTTTTTTTTCGACTGCGAAGCACTTTCGCACTCATAATTTGCTTAGAGTTAACACTGGTCGGCGATATTTTAGTCGATGATGAATTAAAAGTTGTCAGACGTGGTGAAGACATGAGAAAAATTAAGATTTTGCAATTGAAATGAATTTGAATGTTATTTTATGAGTCTTGCTCGCAGAAAATAAACACGCTGACGTACTTGAAATACCCCACCAAGTGCGGCAACCGTTGCGCCCGCATACTTGCAGTAGCCTCGGTCTGACCTGTGTGTTTACGGTGCTCTCACATTAATAATAATTTAATGTTTTTTCATACTCATTATTTGTGTTTCACAATTCAGTATTAAATTGTATAATGCACTATTTAATTTACCATATAAGTATTTAGAGACACACAAATTTTGAACAAGGCAAAAAGTTATTTGGTAAAATTCTTATATTCCATTGTCCTGTTTGGTAACAAATAAAATCCAATCAATTTAGCTTTTTTTAAATTGTAATCTATCAATATGGTGGGAGAATTCCCACATTTGAATAACAATAAAAACAGAATAGGACTCGGTATTCTGGATTCGATTAAGTATTCTGGAATAGTAAATTATTCTATGTTGCCCATCCCTAAATTGATAAGTGCCGTTGTCTCAGCTAATTTTAGAACAGACCTGAGGGCGACTCACGTGACCCTTACGGGCGACTTGGTGCCCGCGGACAACGCTTTGCTGACCCCTGCCCTAAGTTATTAAGACTTCGGTGCCTAATATATATAAAAGAATACCGGGGATGTAACTAGTATTCCATGTTATCTTGAATTGAATGAATAAGTTTCAGTATTTATTACTGATCGAATGCCAAATTGTGATTAACTGAATGATATTTTTTGAAATAGTTCTTACACCTGCAACCAATTTTAGAGAGGTTGATGTTTGATGAAATGATGCTTGAAAAAGAACATAGGCGAAATTTATTTCAACTTGGCCAATATTGAGATCTTAATCATCCATCCAATCTTTTCAATAAACACTGAAGCACTATTGAAAACTCTTTCTGTGGTGAGCCTTTTTCCTGGTACCTTGGGCACATGTTTTTTTCCTAATTCAGCCCTGGCTGCAACATCTTCGCATTATAATATGACTACGAATTCGTCAGCATAATAAAGCAAGACTATAGAACAGAGGTACAACTTGCCAGCTAAAAGGGCCGCATTTTGACCACAAGAGATGCGACGGACCACAGAATATTATTACCGTGTATTTGTACTATTTAATTCATTTATTAGTCCGATACGATACTGGTTTGTCTTCATTTCTATGCATTTTAAAACATATTTATTGGATAGCATTCGTAGGTTTGCGGTTGCAACTTCACCCCTAGCGAGAACTATGGCAGAATTTTACAACATAAGAAAAAATATATATATACCTAACAGCAACAAAATATGCATCGACGGGCCGCGGGTTGAGAACGCTTGCTATAGAATTAACAGTATTGAAATTGCGGGGAAATGCTATTTAATCATTCAACGACCGGCGCTTTTTAACGGTATCAAGTTACGGTAAAATGCTGTTCGAACGCTCAACGGCTGACGTTTTTTAAAAGTATCAACTTACGGTGAAATGCTATTTAAACGTTCAACGACTGACGATTTTTAACAGTATTGAAGTAACGGTAAAATGCTATTCCAACGGTTAACGACAGACGCTTTTAACAGTATTAAAGTTGCAGTGACATGCTACTACGGATTAGGTTCTTTGACATTCTATTTCTTCCTATTCTACCTGCATCAAAGTAAACTCTGATCATGGGTGTCGCTGCTCGATAATCAGAGAGAGATAGAGAGTTTTGTCAAACCAAGAAAACAATATATGCATACATACACAACAAATAAACAGATGTTTTCGGTACATGACTGGGAGACAATGATACGACATTTGGGGGTCATCAGAGTCAGTTGCCACCCAATTTAATTAAATAAACATAAAAATAACAAGTTCCTGTCAATATATCAATGTCTCTCACAATTTTTACTATGTACAGAATTTACATTAATTTATTATTCTCGATTAGGAAAGCATTCTTTTAAATAATGGGATTTCCACATATTGAAATTGTATTGCAAAATATAAAATGATCGAAACGAAAAAAGTGGAAGCACTGGGCGGACAAGATACAGATTAATTGGGTAACTTGTATACTTTGAATGGACAGCGTTTTTCAAACTGGAGTCCGCGGACCCCTGGGGGTTCGTGACGACTGCACATGGGGTCCGCACCGATAGAAAAAGAGTCTGAAACGTATACATTTCAACGTAGATACATTGTCACATTATAATTCGTAAATGAGATAAAGTCATAAGTTCACGCAATCGCAAATCGTTATGTTACGAAACCTCAGCAGTGGGAGTGAAAAAGCTGTTGTAGAACGATTCTTGCTTTTAGCATCTGTGAGGTGGACCTTCGTCACAGAGCTACACCGTCGTATTGATTGTATTGGTTACTGAGTCATCACCAGTCGATAACTTGTGCGACTTTGCCAAGGGTATTTGAGCCCGTTACCGTTGCTGCAAGAAAGGGCATGAAATGAAATTAATTCAGATTTTCACGAGTTTTATTTTGTCAAAGGAAACATTATCCGTTCTCGTTGTTTAGGCACAGAAATTGATACGCCATAGGATGCGGGTCTGTGAAAAATTAGATTGACAAACGAGGGTCCGCGACTCAAAAAGTTTTGGAAACTCCGAGTTGAAACATATCAAGCAAGATTTTGAACATGCATTACATTGTAGACTTTGTATAAATGTATAATTAAAGATTCAATATAATCAATACAGTCGATATTGAAATATCAAACACAACAGTTGGCTTAATTTAGGAATAAATAAGATGCAATATTTTATAACACTATGTGAAATGATTTTGTACACTTTAAATATAAACATTAACCCTACTGACCCATTTGCGTTGAAACGAGAGATGTAACAAAAATTTAAAAAAATGGTGTGTATTTCAAATTGTAGTGTTATGCGCAAGCCAGAAGGACTCGACATCTGATATTCCAGTCATAGAGAATTGCGTCATCTTTCAAAAGAGATAAGAGTGGCTATCTTGAGCGAAACGCAACGTAAAATATTCAAGAAACAACGAAAGCATGTTCTCGCTAGCACTGCTAAACTGTTAATAACCCATTGTGGAAAGTCAGCCATATGGGAATATAGGAATAAAGTAAAATATGACAATATATATCAGATGCAATGGGATATACGTGCTATTTTAAAATGTAAGATTTTGGGCGTTATTAAATTAATGTCTGATGTTGATAGACAAGATCTTCTCAATGAAGGAATAGTGGATAACCTACTCATAAAATCTATAATGATCCGAGAATATTTTGGTTTACATAGGTGGTAAACATAAGCATGAATTGTTGTATTTTCTATATGATATGTTTATTTGGGTGTCTGATGGATAATTTTTTATGTTAGAGTTGAATAATAACATTTACTTGGACAGGAAATAGGAAAATTCTATTACCGTGATAGGTGTTCAAATTTGCTGTCTAATATTTATAAATTTTGCTTTTCCATGCTAATATAAAATAAATTTAATAGCATTCACGATGATGACAATTGGGACAACAATCAACTAAATCAATTGGAACTACAAACAATGAATTGCTGATATTGAATATGTAAATGTATGGGTATTGTATATTTAAATTGTAAAATGACTTTTCTTCATTTAAACGGAATTCAAACCATGCGATTGTACTCCGATATCAATTACTGTAACCAAAATTGGAAATACACATAAATAATATTAATTCACTTTCATTTGGACAAAAATTTTATAAATAATTGAATTTCATAGTGGCACTGGAATTCTATTTGGCAAAAAAAAAAAAAGTTCTCGCTAGCAGTTTCGAGGCGCGCAATCATTGTTTGTTTATTATTGTGCGTGTAATGTAGGTAGGTTGTTTACGACCCCAAAACTATTTCTCGCCCGCTCAAATTGAATTCTTTCAATTACCAACATATTCCTCTGTATATTTCTTGTCTTTCAAATACTTACATATATAAAACTCGTAAAATTAAAAATATGCCAAAAAGGAGTGATGCGCAACCAGAGAACACAAACACTCGGACAACCAATATCATGCTTGAAACGGCGCGAAAATGTCCTATTGCGTTTGTTTTAAGTTACGTCCACGTTAAGACATATACCGGTGCATAAAGAATGTTAACTCTTACTGACCAATCATATTATAGCCATATTTATATTAATAAAAATAGTGTCATCCCGGCATTATAGGAAGTGTTTGTACATAGAACTAGTACAATTCATTAGTCCAGGCCAATTATCCAAGTTTTTACAATAATTAGTAGTGAATGGATTAATTTATCATAGATTGGTCAAGGATTTCAATAAAGAAATATTGAGATATAGTTGATATTTGACAGGTCAAAAGTTGAAGGAAAAGAGCTATTAGCATGGCATATTTACTCCATAAAATAAAATGGTCCTTCTTGTCACTCTTTGCCACAAAATGCCATTTTTATGTGTTTCCCAGGTTTTGTTCGCATAAATTGTAATTTAAGTTTGGTGAAAAAATAAAAACAGACTGTTGGGGGCTTCGTGCTTCGACATAGCAATATATTATGCGGCCATTGTAATACCTGCTCACCACTGAAGGCGCACGTGAACCACACAGTGACACAGGTACCTATCGTGTCTTGGTGTTGACCAAAGTGACTATGGTCAATTCCGGTGTCTGCTTTCTCGCTGTCGAATGTGGATTGTTGTACGGTACCAGTACCGTACAGTTACCGGTTTACCTGTAAGGCAGTATGGATGCTGTGAGGGTTACTCTAAACAGAATCAGCATTAAACCTTGCAGCAAGGTCCTTGCTAGGGTACCGGTACCTACTAGGCTATAACAGGTTGTAAAATATTTTATACATTGTATTTTGCCCATGCCTAGTTATTATTATTATTTGTAATTATCTCTTGTAGGAGAGCATGAAAGTACGGTATGTTCTTTCATTGTAGAGCAGAGTATTTCATGCTCCTACAGCTCTAGCTTCAACTTTTAGCCAGAAAGATAGACAGAAAGTTCGCTTTTCTATGAATAATCGTATTGAATTTTTTCTAGAAAATTTCAAGTTCCATCCTAAAATTTTTAAAAATGTACTGGAATTGTAAATCATTTCAATTGTAATTAGTTTCCGAATTCTTCATGGATTCATTGAACACACCGAACAGTAATTCAAGAAAACTCTCCAATCACAGCGCAATGGACAAATTGAAGAAAAAACGGAAGAAAAAAAAGAAAACTAAAGAAGGAAAAAGATCTTCAGCCTCAAGCGCATCTGCGAGTGGAAGTCCAGATTCTAGCGGAATGCTGAAAACGCAAGCATCATATTCCAGTCCTTCAATATTAGAACAATCAAATACTTATTCTGACAAACACGAAAACTGTATCAAAGTAAACGAATGTCTACGTTGGCCCGCACATAGCTTATATCAAGACAACGCATTTCGTTCTGAAATTGTAGGGAAATTTCCAGTCCCTGGAACAACAGACGAAGAAGAACAAGAAAGAATTGAAATTTACAAAATGAATCGCAGAAAGCGTTACATTGCAGCACAGCAGGCTTTAATAGATAAGTACCCTGACGTTGCCGTGTATGCTTCCTCTAGTGGAAGTAACAGCAGTCAAGATATAAATAAAGAAGAAAGACTCCATAGTGGCAGCAATAGTATTATTTCCCCAGCAGTTCCAAGCACTTATAGATCCACAAATGCCTCACCAGATTCTAAATCTCTGGATAAAGAAATTAATCTAAAGTACTTTTCAAACACTGAAGTTCCGCTTGTTTTGTCAAAAGCTAATGGAGTTGTTGTGTCTGCTCCAAAAAGAGAAGTATTGTCTGTATAGTAGAAATGCAGAAGAAATTAGTGTAAATAAAATTCGAAGTGGGACGTAATGGAAAACACCGTACTTAATCAATTTAAATCAAAACAAATTGTTATTGTTACATTTGGAATTATTTTACCAAAAGCATAATTCTCTTTTTGCTGGAATATTTCTGGTATTGCTACTTCAATTATATACCAACCCCCAGTTATAGTAAGCCGACTTAACTATTTATTTTCTCTGCACAATCTTCAATTCTGAATCCTAAATTCTGATTACCTATTTATACTGTTTATTTTCAGTGCATAGTGTATCCATAAAGTCTAAAAAATTTAAAAATTACAAACAGGAATTTATCGATAACATATATTGTTTTGGCCTCAGATGTATGAATGCAGTTAAATACTTGAACAATTACTGATTAAAAAACAACAAACCTGGTTAAGATATATTGACAACTGACTGAATTGTGAAGGGGCATTATGGACACCACGTATTTTATGCATTCCAAATTCCAACGCTTGCATACCCCTTAATGATACTGTTGAGACATTTGTTTGATATTTAGCATCTTAATTCAGCTTTTGCCTAACCTCAGTGCATTCTGTATATTACGAGAGTTTCATATGCTACTGTTTTGTTTAGTTTACTAGATTTTGACTCTTTTATGTTAAGTTCACTGTTTTGTTAAATTTCCGAGTGGGCGTTTGTATTATAGTCTAAAGTTAAGTTTACCTATTTGTTTGTGCCACTGTAATATGTGCCAAATTCTTTTTTTGAATCTTTTTTGTAAAACTGTCCATTTTGTCGCATGTCTCCTAAAAATTCATTGTCAAGCGATATTTGTCAACAGGGTGGTATAGAACTGAAGTAGACTATTTTGAATCGCTCTGAAATTATACTTTTTGGCCATACATTTGGACTAATCCAAGCATAAATTCAATTAAAATTCCCAACAATTCTAAGTGTCCAATTCGTGGCAGTCCTTTAATTAAATATTCTGTCAAGTTATTTGTATTCTGTTCTGTTATTTGTCAGATTGTACAAAACTGAAATAGACTATTTCGAAACAATTTGAAATTATATCTTGGACTAATCCAAGCTTAAATTCAATTAGAAAAGAAATTTCTTATTTATGCTTTTTTTAAGTATTGTCCTCATGGTTAAAATATAATTTCAACATCTGACCAAGATTTGAACATTTTAAGTTTTTACGTTTTAAACATTTTTTATAACCTAATATGAGTGGCCAACATTAGTTTTGTTGAATTATATTCGGCACTGTTTATGTCTTCAGGAATTGTATATTTTTTGTGTTTAGTGATTTTTATACTACCTTTGAATACTTTTTGCATTTGCCAAAGCTGTGTTTTGTTTATACCAAATGCTGTGATTGAAATG
This sequence comes from Styela clava, assembly GCF_013122585.1. Lineage (NCBI taxonomy): Eukaryota > Metazoa > Chordata > Ascidiacea > Stolidobranchia > Styelidae > Styela > Styela clava. Next base: position 17,093,220 of record NW_024102836.1, read on the forward strand.
TATCCAGGAAGTGAGTTAAGGCAATATAAGATAATATTGAAGTTTGATTTGTCCCGAAAATTTCTGTTCTGAGTTCACACCAATCCTGAACTGAACAATAATATTATGATTTTGTTATAAAATAAAGTTTTTTCTGAATTAGTGAAAGTGTGATATTAGACTTTTGGATCACTTAATAAAGTGGCTCTGAAATTTTGTTTTAATATTTTATCATTTTGAATATCCTTGTCTGCACTGATCCGATAATAAACAAATAATGATGAATTGTAAAACTGTAGCGATTTACGCTTTTTCTCGATTTCCCTGTTACTGTATCTTTTGCACTGTAATTTAATAAATTCTATTTCCAATGATCTCCAATGCTAAAATGTTTGCCAATTTCTGACATTGCTTTATAATTTGCCAAAAATTTGTATAATTTTTTGTAGTTTTCGTAATTTTTTGTTGTTTAAAATAACGTACATGTAATTTGTCGGCAATCTGTGGTTCTCTGAGCAACAAAGTTGCTACGGGATTGGACTAAAAATGGCGTCAAGTTCATTACACATTGGAGATATTGTGTCATTGTACGCTGAAGGACCACAAGCGGACTCAGTATGTGGATTCATATCGACTCTTGGGTAAATGCTTTATTACTCTGTATTTTTTAGTAGTGATATTTATATTTTCATATCATGTTACTCACACATAGTGGGTGGCTGAAATTTCGGCGCTAGCGTATGCGTATCAAGATGGTGGACACCGGAACATAGTATGTGTACCAGGTTGGGGTTAGGCCATAATTTTAGGTATAAATACTACAGGAGTCACTTGTATAGTCCCCGAACACGTAATAGAACTAAAATAAGAAAAATTGGAATAAAGTACTTCGGGAGTACCACCAAATGTATAATCAAATATATTCGAATTTGACAATACAGTAATGTTAAAATGAGCAGTTATCTAATGGATTCTTTTTTTTTCTAATTTTTGAAAGTTTTATATGAACCTTATTGGTGACACCATGAAACTTGAAATGAGTTATTTCAAATTAAACTATTTTAAATGTTACCTAAAATCAAGAATTTTAATAATTGAATAAAAATGATTTTGAATCGATTTGAATATTCAAACTGTTTAGAACCTCCTGAGTTTCATTCATTCCGATTCAAGAAAATAACTGGTGTTTCATCCTCATTTATAAACTCTTGTGTTTAGGTTGGTGGATGATAGATGTGTTGTCAAACCTGATGCAGGAAACCTACAGAATCCACCAAAGAAGTTCAGGGGTGAGAACAAGTTATATTTATTGTTTTGGCATAATTGTATGCGCCTACTTTGTAAAAGAGTCAAAATTAGATTTGTTCATTTTTTACTCATACAAAGTCGATGTCATACTAAAATCAATGCAATTATTTACTTAGGTAAATAATGATTGGAATCACTCCATTTTATATCGATGCAAGTTCATTATTAATGAATATTTCAAATTTTATTTTTATCAAAAATTTGCATTTGTGTTGAAGCTGAATAAGTTACTTATATTTTCATATTTATCATAGAGCAGATGGCTGATGATATGACCTAGTCATATGAGTTAGACATTGCTACATTTGCTGGATTCATAAATTTGCAAAAAAGTATAATTATATAATAATCTAATATGGAATGAAAAAGAAGTGATTACGCTTATCATTTTCTATAATTAGGTTATATCTTTCCCATTTTCCAGTCATTTTTATTCTTTTTATTAAATTACATTATCTTGACATTCTCAGCAGGTAGTCTCAGAAAATTACTTTTCTGTTCACAAATCTGAAAATGGATTATTTTAAAATGTCTGATGTTAAAATTGCTCATTGCTGGTCTTGATTTTATTCAAACTATTTGAATATAGACTCCTTGCATATGAGGTTGCTCAGTTAAATGTTCTGTAGATAGTGCGGTAATTAACTGCTTTTTATCCAAATTCTCCCTAGATTGCTTATTCAAGATTTGTCCTATGAATCGATACAATGCACAGAAACAGTTCTGGAAAACAGTCAAGTCTGGACCTACCAGGATAGCTGATGTAGCATTGATGAAAAGATTACAGGTTGGTTTGGTCATACCATTCGCGTATTTCGGTGGAAACTGGATCTCGTTTTTGTGTGTGCTTCTAGAGCCGGACCTAAAGTTGGGTTACTTCAGACACACAAAATTCAAACATATCGTGCAGATCCAACAAAAGTCTTGTTTTAAATCAATACAAGAAAGATTTTGTAATTTTTACTATGACCTGAGTCAGACTTTCTCACTCAGCTTTGCCATATAGAATCACGTAGAACAGTGCATCCCAACCGGTGGGTCTTGAAGCTTTTCCAAATATTACATACAATTTTGTATCAGATTGTGGCATCATCATTATGTAACGATTATGAAATAAAGTTTCTCATTAATAATAGTAAATTGCATGGAGATACATTGTTTTTTTTTGTATTTTAACATCTTATTGTGGTGGGTCGCACAGAAAAAATGGCAATAAAAGTCGGACGCAAACTGAGAAATGGCAATGAAAGTTGGTCGCAAACTGAAAAAGGTTGGGAAAGCACTGGCTTAGCATATGTCCATTATACGCATACAGATCTACTAGCGCAAAAGTATTGTAGAAATTTGTGCAGTTAGTCACACAGAGATCCAATTGATAGCAATGATTATGACTCATAAATCAAGGTAATTCACTCATGATGTGATAAAAAACAAAGTTTAAGCAACCTCTAATATGCAGAGACCTGAGTAACATTGGCAAATCTTCTAATTAAGTTGAGATAAAACAGAAATGCCACTTGCTACAATTTGATTAATACAGAAAATATTATTTTAAAAAGATTGAAATCTGTTTAATAATATATACTCTATATATGATTCATTTATTCAAATCATAATATTCACAATTTTAACCTGAAATACTACCGTCAGTATTCAGATTGTTAATTTTTCAAATAAAACTAACAATTCTCCAATGACTTATGCATCATTATTAACATCGCTTTGCTCGGTAGACCGTGAAATCACCTAGATACGGACCAAACACTTTCATTTTGGACAGTTGTTTTGATATCAATTTTTCCTAATTTAGTTCAGCACACCTTTTAATATAAAATTTAATCCTATTGTGGCATCAAATTTAGTTCATTTTTAGTTATGAGCTCATTCATGGTTGGTATAAACACCCACTAAAAAATACTAGTCATTTTATGATACAGGATTGCCAAATTAATATACGAAAATAGCCAGATCTCCTATTATTTATCTAATAATTTAGGAGCCAAAATTGTAGTAAGGAATCCCAATTATGAGACAATAACATAAAATGTATCTGCTTTTTTATCTCAATAAAGCAACTTTGCCTTCTACCGGGGATGTCTAAAATGAATCGAATCAAATTTAGTCATATATATTATTATATTTCTTAATTCCATTTTAGAAACAAGTAATCATAGTTTGGCCCATAGCCATGGCCCACTGCTGGGTCCAGAAACATTTTCAGGTGTACCACGAATCTATTAATAAACATTGCTGGAGTTGTTGATGAATTAGTCAAATATAATTGTAGTAGCAATGAACGATTTTCCACGATGCCTATATTGTAAGCATATATTCCCGACCAAAGATAGAAAGCCAGATAATAATTTAGCTGGCCAAGCACATCATTCCTCTTCGCTAATTGCCTCAGCTAGCCATAACACTAGTCAATCCAGTGACATTAGTAATGTAACAATATGTCAAAAGATTTTTCTGATCAATTTTATTACAAAACTACACGAAATGCGATTTTCGATTACTCTTCAAATGTGACGCGGGCCACAGATAATGAAGCGGCGGGCCACATATGGTCCGCGGGCCTGGGTTTGGACCACCTTGCTCTAGTATATAGTATTACCTTGAGTTAGGTTATGGATCACAGAATTTGTGTGCAATGTATGTATTTATGGTACTAAAATAGCCATTATCATAGCCCTTCCTGCCTCCTACCTTGACGTGTAATAAGTACTTCAAGTCAGCAGCAGCGGTGATTTGAATCCTTTCATGTAGACTGTGATTTATTGCTGCGGCAATTGCAATAATATTATAAGATAAATGTAGAATATTTTCAATTAAAACGTTGACGGTGGCAAGAAAATTTGTGGCGATATTCGATATTTTTATAAACACTAAATATGATATACAAATTTCGCGAGATTCGAATACATTCGAATATCAGACTAGAATAGGACATCCCTGGCCATTCTTGCAACCAACACTTGGCTTCATGTTTATTTTTATTGCTCGTTCCAAGAAACCGAAATTTTGAGTTCGGAGAAATGATTTATTGATTCTTTATTAACAAATGTACACCACCTGCTCTCGGTATTGATTTTTATGTTGCATAGTGCCAGGTTATAATTATCTTGTTTAGTATTCACTCTAATTGAGCATCTAGGGAATTGTATAGTATCTAGGCTTATTCCTTTTCTTTTAATGGAGTGGAACTGCACGATAGTGTTAACAGGATGACCATCACCAAATACTGGACGGTTCCGAATACATTCTAAAACATATTTTTGACTCTGGAATTCTGAATACATTCTAAAAATCCAACAAAAAAGTTTTATATACTTTTTAAAATCTGAAGACATAGGAATTAAGTTTTAATAATATTATTATAGTGAAGCAGAGATAAATAAAAATGGCATTGGAGGTCTTGATATTCTAATGAATTCCACTATTCGATTTGGACATTCCTGACTGTAATATTATTAATACACAATAGTACCCCTGCATTTGAATAGTAAACAAGGGTTCCATTACATTTGAACCCACGTAAATTTGAACCCATGACAATTGCACCTGTATGCTATTGCACCTATGGAATTTTTTTTGTTTCACGGATAGTTAAACGCATACTAACCCTAACCCATGGGTTTTAGCACCCGCATATAGATTGAACCCGTGGATATACGCATGGGTTCAAATGTACATGGGTTCAAATGTACGGTCACCTAAACAAGTGATCTGTGTAATATACACATCAGTCACATCATACCATCTTATTGGAAATTTTATTTAGTCTGCTCTAACCACATTCCCAATAGAATTGCATGGTTAATTAAGATGAATGAAACCACATGATAATCTTGTAATATTGTTTACTTTTATTTCCTGGATCACTTCCCGTGACCTTTCAATACAAAACCATGTTTTTTCATTAACAGGATATTTAAAATAAACAAGTTATTTGATTAATTTTCTATTTTTCAAATTTTCGGAAATTTGAGGTTCTTTTCGGGATACCAGGAGACTTCTTCTAATAAGAAAAATTACAAATAATTTTAATTAGGGAAATTCCGGATTTACTACTGCATATCGTCACATATAAGTCGACCCCCTAAAACGATGTATTTATAAAAATTCGCATATAAGCCGACCATACAAATCGCAACACGCCGTGCGAATTGTAGCTGTTGGGATTAAGTTAGCACAGAGTTATTTCGTTTGAGTGCGATCAGAGTTATGCGTGTATAAGCTGAATTTTTAGTGCAAAGAGAGTTTTTTGCGTATTAATATGACGCCTTAATTTGGCAACTTTTATTTTGATTTTTACACTCAGCTTATATGCGAAGGTATACAGTACTTTGCATATTTTTATAGGAATACCATCTAATATTTCCAAATCCATGCCGAACCCCAAACATTATATCTTTATTGCCAGAATAGATCATCAAAAGGTTTAAAATTCAAATTAGAAATACGGGATATTTACTCTTCAAATTTAATCTCTACATAATTACATGTCTCAAGTTGTTGGTATTGAAATATAATGACAAGGATTTAAATATTGAAGTGGATCTGAGTATTTACTCTCTTGGCTGCGCTGGGGATTATGCCCTTGAGCTACTTATAAAGGATATTGTACACTGCGGCAGATCTTCCTGAAGAGGGCACAGCAGTGTTAGGCCAAGCGAGCCCGGGAAATCAACAAAATTGTGTTAAACATAACTAATATATGATTGAATATTTGAAAATGTGCGTTCAGCAGCTGCACACTTTTCATTAGATAAATAAATGTAAATGTTATGATGTTTTTTTGACATTGCTATTATTTATTAGGCCTACATGTTCACAACTTTTAAAAGCATAAAATACACTTTACTGATCACAAAATTGAGTTTTATTTTAAAGTAGAAACTTTTCTTTTGTGTAGGTGTGCCGTGAGCTTTTTTCTTGAAAGTTTGGGAACAGCTACAGTACAAATTGAATTTAAAGTAGCGGGAGTACATATAATGATATTGTGTGTCAGTGGTTGCACGGAAACTCTCTGTCAGTACCAGTAGTATAGTTATGCACTTGAACTACTTCTAAAGGATACTATCTACTTGGATGCTCTTATCAGGATGTTCTCTAATTTTGCTTCGGTTTTTAATTTCAACTTGAATAATCCTAAGTGGATATATTTTCCTGCACTATCATTACACTAGAATTATGCCCTTATGTTACTTGAATAGGCTGTAATCCAAAGGTATCAGGGAGTTTAAAAGTAGGGCATGCTATTATTAATTTGTTCCATTTTTATATTATTCTGCTTTGTAATCAATTTTGAATAATACATATATTTCTCCATGAAATTATTTTCAAGCAGTCTCTGATACGTAAGGGAAGATTTGGGAAAATCCGAAACCATCCTGGTACAGCATTTATTTCACCCCAATTGTTTATTATGTGCGGGATGAGGATGTGGGAACCTGAGAAGCTGTAATTCCATTATGACCACCAATCATCACACCAATATTTAACCTTCAATTTCTCATATATCACCTATATTTATTTATTCATTATTATCTTACAATTTTGTTTCTTCGGGTCAGCGGTGTGGTGCATCGTGCTAAGCGTTAGGAAAACGCTCGATATCACATCTAGTTCGAATCCCATACGCGGATAGTTATGTGCGAGAGGATTGCTATGACACCTCGTCGCTGTAGGGTGGTTCACATGACCGCTAGTCGGTAACGACTTCCTCCACCAATTAGTCCAAGCTTTGGAAACAAATAAATGGATAACTAATCCCATACCCCTCATGGATTGGTAACCGAATGAGAGGTAACTGTGGTTCCCCATATTATTAAGCAGACTTAACACGATTTTTTCTTTCCCCTGAGATAAATATGTAAATCCTAACCTAAGAGATGGGCACATGATAACCTGCGATGTCAATATCTAACTTCTGACACTAGACATTGATCCAATATTTAGTTTTAAATATCTTATATTTTTGTTTCTTTGACAGGAATCTGCAGAAGTTGAGAAGAGACAGAATGAAAAAGAAAATCAGAAATTACTTGGCCAAGAAGTTAAATATGGAAGTGTTGTCCAACTCCTTCATTTGAAATCAAACAAGTAAGTTTTACATGATACAAATATAGATCTTTAATTCAGTTTTAATTAAACGTTACCCTTTTTCTTCACCTTTTATAGCCATGCAATCTCTGTTATAATCACTCAGTGTGACACAAACTTTTGGAACTTTTTCTAAAATGGATGCAATTCCTTCTTTTTCTTTATAATTTTTCCACAAATCATAAAAGTTTTATTATAATTTTCGTAATTTCAATAATTTTTTCCATATCAACATTTAAATCGGCAAACTATTGAGAAGAAAAGTGTTAATTCCATTCCTTCTCTCTTCTGGAACATGCAAAGTAAAGAGGCCATATTTTCAAAATTACTGAATTATTATTATTCACATAAAATTGAAAAGGCGAAATACATAGTGTGCTTTTATAGTCCCCTATTGACCGGTAAACTGCTATGAGACAGTGATTCTATATCATGGTTAATAAAAATAGGCAAAACAAACATTTCATCAATAATAGTGATTTTATCACACACAAAGAAATATCCTAATTGTTCTTTTTTATGGTTGTGACTGTTTTAGTTGGGAGCCACTGTATTTACGAAAAAACCGAACAATATCCAGTTTACCTTTCTGAATTGATGGGCAAAGGTTTCAGCCGTAGACTTCTATTTTCCTATAAGTTAGCATTGCTTTTATAGTTTATTTTAACTAAAAGGTTCGTCAAGTATATATAAGTAATATAACACACAACCAAGAAATGTTGTCATTGTAATCATAGTTTATCTGCTCCTACTCTGATCTATATTATGGATAACCATTGGCAAAACAAACATTTCTTACAAACACAATTATTTGTTTTCGCTTGTGAACATATTTCAAGGACTGTCAACAAAGAGATGTTTTCTTAATAAGGTTCACAAAAGTATATTGCGGTATTTTTCAAATTTGATGGTTCGTTTGATATTGGTAACAATGGGGAAGTTAGGAACTTTAAGAGTTTTAATATTGGTTGACTTTATCCCTATGAAACACTTTTCTTCAGTTTGATGGTTATTTTGATATTGATGTCCATAAATGATATGGTTGTTTGGGTTTTGAGAAACTTTATTGAATAGGCCTATCTAATATGTTGACAAAGTTAGTACTTTTATTCTTAGTTAAATAACATGAAAGCATTTTCCTCGTTTTGGTCTGACAAATGACTTGTCTTGTCTGTGATCTGGTTCAAATAAAGGTTCAATAACAGTTCTTTTAATAAAAATCCCTCGACTCCAGTGGTAGTGATGCCATTTTGTGTCCGGTATTCATCCACAAATGGTGCCTTTAATCTCAAGTATACAGACCACGTAATGGGTTAATTGAACACTGTTATACTGGGTCTGAATACTTTGAATGAAACATTTAAACCAGGGGTCTCAAACTCAATTTACCTAGGGGCCACTGAAGGCTGGATGGGTCCAGGGCGCATCAGGTTTTCCACAATAGCAGCTTAGTTTAAAACATTCAAATATTTTCTTACTTTATTTTCGTTCAATCGAGCATTTTTCCAACGGACAGTGATGTCTCACAACATGGAAAACAGGGTTATAATTTTAAGCGTTAGTGATTGTGACGTCAAAAATCCGAGGACTGATAATAAATGTATTAATCGAGCAACCTGAGCTAAGTGACTTCCTTAAACCTGGTAATGAGTTAATCGGATATCGTTAAACTGGGTATAATACTCTGAATGAAATATTTAAATTATGCAAATGCAGTGGTCATCTTTTCATGATAAAAATCCACATTTGGTCTTCTTTTTTATCTGTAAATTTTAGTTTTTTTCTTTAAAGCAGGAACTGCAACTGATAAAACTAACTTTGAAATTTTACACCAAAATGGTTACAATAACTAGTCGTATTGTAACTTTATTGTTGAACTTATAAACGTACATATAAAATAATAGAGACTATTTGTATTGAAGTGTTTGATCGCCAGACGTCTGTAGATTGAATACACTTTGTTCTTTTGTAGAAATTTTACTTCCATTTATATAGTGTACATGGCAGGTATTGTCTTTTACAAATAGTAATAGTGGAATTAGAACTGAACCATTTTTGGAACTTTGGGTCGGAAATTAGTTTTGTGGCATAATAGAGATATAATATTACCAAATAATATTAAAAAAATTCGATTTTTGAATACTAAGTTTTGTATATTCAACATTCGACTAAAATTGATTTAGTTTCATGAAACATGAAGGAATTTTCTCAACATGATATTTAAGACAAACAATAATTTGATTGGTGCTATGTTTCTTTTGTTTTTCGCCTCACTGGAAAACATCAATTGGTCAATATGATAATTAAACCATTCAGATAAACATTTTGAATCATGTTAACAAGTGTGGCTAATTTTAAATCGATCCGCACATAAAATTAATAAACATCAAACACCATTGTGTGTCTGAGTCACTTAAATGTCTTTTGACATTAATTAAATGATTAATTAATTATCTTATATTTCAGATTTTGACAGTTTCATGATGAAGGTAATTTTTAAGCCTTCAGCATATTTGCTCTGAACAAGGTTGTATACATAATACATATAGCCACTGATATGCAAAGTGCTGCTATTTTTGAAGACCTGAAATTTTTTGACTCAACATTGACTACGTCGCTAATGTTGATATTGTATTATTTCGTTTTGTCTATTTCTGACAACACTGCCTGTTAACTTCTTTCATTGTTATTGTTTTACGCTTCATTGATTTTGTATCTGCTTGTTCTTGCTCCTGATGATTGCAGCTTCTGATCGTGTAATATAAGGTTGTTGTATTATATGATAATAGTCAGTTTAACAGCTAATTTCAACTGGTCCGTTATTTTGATTGATAGATCTCAAATTTCATTAATTTCAAATAATTCATGCTCGCATTGTGGCCCCTCTTATTAAACTCTCAATGTCTCCAGTTGGTTACCGCTGAACTACATCAACATATTTTTATCCAAAGCTAGTCTAATAATCCAATTAGTCCAAAGCTCGACTAGTTTTATAATATACTTCGTAATTATGTTTGTCTATTGTGTACTTTTGGTATGTGATAAAATAAACTACTGACTGACTATCAGGTCTATTATGTATAATGATCTTATGCATACTGCTGGCATATCTTTTGATAATTATCATTCTATTTTTCAGATTTCTAACAGTGAACAAACGACTTCCAGCCCTTCTAGAGAAGAATGCAATGAGAGTTTCATTGGATCCAGATGGGAACGAAGGCTCATGGTTTTACATTGAATTATTCTACAAACTTAGATCGATTGGGGACAATGTAAGTTTGAAATATGAGCAATGACACAATTTTCACTAAACGTTTTTCATTAATAAACTGAGAATCGCAACAACGATAGGGACCAACTTTGGCTATGGTTGAGTCTACGGTTTCAAGACTTTCAGCCCTCGCTTCGAAATCGGATACATACCCTGGATATCATTGAATCTCCTAATTTCAAGGTGAAAGCTCTTTAATGCGTCGAAACAATCTCAGATCTCACAACAGTGACAACACAGTAAAATATTTTGAATCAGATTATTATTGATTATATTAGATTGTATTGATTAGGCTATAAAACTGTTTTAGAATAGTTATATTTGACAAGCTGTCAATTTGAGTAATCAAATGTCTCACATTAGTTAAAACTAGAAACGTTCATCTTACTATAAAAAAGAAAATCATTGTCTATCTTAGATTCCCAGCATTACTGGATCCAAACACATCTCTCACAACACATTAATTAAGATTTTTTGGAATTGTCTAGAATGAGTTGAAATGTCTCTAATTAGTTGAGGTCGAAAGCCTTTCAACTAAGAAAAAGAAAACATTGTCTATCTGGACTTTCCAGTATGTTCCCAGTTGTACATTACGAATTCATAATATTCGATATTCAATAACCGAAGCAGGCATGAATTCATAAGACAGTTGTGACTCAAAATACATACATCTTCGTTCAAACCCAAAATGATTGTAGATTAGTATCGTAGTTCCACTTATCCCTTCACAAATAATATAGTGTTAGCTATTCTGTGTTATTTGTAGGGCTGTATCATAGATCTGCTTAATTCTGATGTGTATAAATTTATAATGAAACCTGGGTACTCCTGAAGTATGCGCACCAAGATGTCGAACAACCTGAACCCTAATCTGGTACACAACCTGAGTTAAGGTGCGCATACTTTAGGAGGTCCGAAATCGTATACAGTGGGTTTTGCCCAGGAAGCAGATTAGTATGGAAAAATAATGGTTTTATTGTTTCAAGGTATCAAGATTGCCATTTCTCTTTAATTACTATTATGGATTTCTAGGCCTTAATTATGAAAGGTGTCTGGTTTATGAAAAGGGGACTTTTTCGTTTAACATTGGATATTTCAATCAGTATACCCTGGTTGATGTGTTAGGCATGAGATTGGAGTCTGAGATCTTTTCATGTGTGATGCCAACTTAGATAGGTTTAACAAGCGTCATGCAAATCATCAACAAGTTTGTGACTGTAAAAGGTTGGAATCAAAGGTTTATCCTATCACTGTTTTATCATGATCTGAATTATTTTATTCAACATTTTTACCTATTTCCTGCCTTTAATCTGCACGAGGCTCTATGAAAGCAGGCACTCATTTACTAGGAGTTTTGTAAGGACTGCAATTTTTGCCACTCTGGCTATGCACAGGACTTTAACACAAGATCTCACCTATCAGCTCACGGTACAGTGAATTAAATTTCTATAAACTTGGGTTTTTAAGTTTTGAACTCCTCCCCACAGGTTGTAGTAGGAGACAAAGTAGTTCTGATGCCAGTTAACGCGGGACAACCACTCCATGCCAGTAACAGCGAGTTGAAAGCTGATAATCCGGGAAGTATGGAAGTAAACGCTGTCAACTGTAACACAAGCTGGAAAATCAATCTATTCATGGTCTGGGATGAAGACAGGTAAGCTTAGTGATATTTTTCTTGATTTCTTGTTGGTTTTGTACGGTCTACCCATAATGAAGAAATTTTTTGGTAAAGAGTTTTTATAAGATTCCTATTCGTGCCCACTACTCTGAACACCTTCGATTTTTTAATAGCTGTATTAAATCCTAAATTCTAGATATAATTTGGAATATTTAATGTGGATAAATGCAATTCCGCGCAATTGACATTTGCATTTTTGGCCAACTTCTGATAACTATGGAACAACAATATTTATTCTAGCTATCCTGCATATTAGAGATCATCCTGCTCGCTCTATTGTATATTCTAAATTGAAGATTAATGCCTCTCCATGCATTTAAGCCTATCTCGCATATAAGTCAACTTCCTAAAACGGCCCTAAAATGGTGGAATCATGAAAATTCGCATAACATTAAGCGACCCCACAAATCGTGACGCGGCAATCAGAGCTAGGCACATTAAAACTGAATTTTTATTGTCATCAGAGTTATGCGTGTATAAGCCAAATTTTTGGTGTGGTCAGAGTTATGTGCGTATGATCTGACCCCTTAGTTTAGCAAGGCTATACGATAATCTAGAATATTTAGATTTGAAAAATGTATTCCTGGTAAATTGACAGCCGAATTTCTGGCCAATTCAAGTTAGCTTGACTTGTTTATATTAATTACCGTATTCTGCACTGCAACAATTATTAGATATTGATAGATCACAGGATTTTTGCAAATTTTTGTTGAACATAATGCATTAAAGGTTTGAGGTGTAATAATTAAAATTGTATCATTTTGTCTGTTTGGATGCATTTCAATACCAACGCTTCCTCTATGTGTTTTGAGTGGTGAAATGCATGCCTGCTTAAACACATTGCAAATTTCTTTGTCATTAAACAGTCCAATTTAGAAATTAGATATAACTAAAAAGCAATTTTTCAATAATGTAATATGAGTAACTATTCACATTTATCTTAACCAGGTTTGTTGTTTTTTAATCAGTAATTGTTAAAGTATTTTTACTTCATTTAATATATCTGTGAGGGCTAAATCAATATAAAGTAACGATAGTAATGATAACATAGAGTAATTTCCTTAGCAATTTTTAGACTTTATGGACGCACTATGTATTTTAATATCAAAGCCGCCTCCATTCATTTTGTCGTTCATTCTTCAGCTACACACTTAGATCACAATACAAGGAAGCTCTCTAATTTGAATGACAAGAGGAAATGCAGCTCATTTACCAACTATGATATCATAATGGTTACTTGATATTTGAATAGGATGACTCATCATATTTGCTAATAATTTTTTTTACTTGTCATACTTGTCAATGAACAATAGTAAATTGTCAATATCTTGGCATCGCAATAACTTATCTTACTGGCATCAGTAAAAATAAATTATCTGAAACCATAACTATGAAGGTGGAATATCGGATTACATTAAAAATAAATTATATTCAACTTCAACTTTATTCCTATTTTCTTTATTTTAGTTCTATTCCGAGTTCGGGGAATGTCTGTGTTAGCCAAGTGAATATACCCCCTGCCCATAGGTTCCAGTCCCTTTACACAACTTGATGTAAAATAGACTAACAAAATTAGTTATCTCCATATTGGTACACACACTTCTGGAGTGCTGTTTATTCTGGGTTCAGCATTGCTTTTTCAATTTATCACATCATGAGTGAGGTGGCAGGAATTTGGATCTGAGGTTTTCAATGCCTCTCTACAAGCACCGCTGCACTTGTGTGAAAAGACTGGAATCTTCCTGATTCGGCATGGTGCCCCAGAGCTTCCCAAACTTCCAAGTTTGCGACCTCTTCCAATATATTGAACATTTTCGCGTTGGGATTGTAATGCAAGCGTGCGGCTTTTCTGATCCTATGTATTTTCTCAAAATTTTGCGCAAGTTTTGATACTTTACCGCTAGTGTGAGGTGGAGGGCATAGGATTGAAATTTGATATTTTTACCCTGGTATGCTAACAAAATTAGTCTAACGCTCCAACCATTGGAACCCCAGCTTTTCGTCAAGCAGGACCCCCGTACCTTTGATCAAACCAAACATAGTTTTTCTTCACACGATAATACACAAACACATGAGTAATTCTCTTAATGGTTGAAACATATGGGCAAATAATATTCTATAAGAGGAAATAGGTTTATCATATGCGGTAATCTAATCAATTCATTTAAATTAGATTAACATATTGAAATCTTCTAGGTAAATTTGCAGTCCTGTATTGAATATGTTCCAAAAAATTTAGTTCACAGGGCTGGTGTTCAAAAAGCCGAATAACCTGCTGCTAAAATAATATTTTGAATGTTAACCCTCTTTTTCCGCTGGTTACAATCGACTTTTTGTACCATTTTATAATATGTAATGACTAGTTAACCAAACGTGCCAGGAACACCCCCAATATCTCTTTGAAAAGCCTATTTTCGCGTCTTCCTACTAAAACGCGCCCAGATGACGTATCCGCAAACTGTTCGACCTTACCCGGTAAGAAGAGAGAAATTTCAAAAAATTTTGAGAGAACGTTTCACACTCTGATCGCTCCGATGAACACGAGTTACAAAGAAACAAGATTTAAGCGCTCTGCTCAAAGAGCATTACGTCACCTTTGCAGAAAAACCAGACTCAGCTTCGCAAGCGAAGCGAAACGCGAAATATTCAATGATATGTAAGAGCATGTTCACGATAGTTGTCTGGAATCTTTGTTTGTTTATTATGTGCGCGAAATTGTTTCCCGCTCGATCAAATGACTTATCTTTGAAGTAATGACAAATACTTTCGTGTATCTCTAAGCTTTGAAATGCCTACACAAATAAAATTCACCTAGTAGTAGAATAAAAAATTTACAAAAAAATAAATTTTGACGGATCAAGCACGGATCATAGTTGGAAGCCAAAAATGATTTTAGTTAGTGTGGGAATACTTCACAAAACATGAACATAAACGTAAAATAGTCCGAAAATACCTATTATTGTCATATTATGACCAAGGATGGTAGTACGAATATATATATCATTAGGAAAAAGAGAGTTAAGATCAAGTCCTAGAAGTCTCTTTACTATTTCAATTTTGTTATGAAGCCAGTTCTCGATATATCCCGACCAGTTGTTTTTTAATCATTAATTTTTTAAGTATTTTCAATTCATTTAATACTTCTGTGAGGGACAAAACAATATATGCTATCGATAAATTCCCTTTGCAAGTTTAAAAAAAATTAAAGACTTCATGGACACCGGGGATGGCGAACCTTTTTTAATGAATGGGTCAAAAAATTATATTTTTATCAAGGAACAGAAGAGAGTGGCCACAGATATTTAATTCATGTTTGTATCTATGAGAAACTTTTGAAACAAATCTTATAAGCTTCTGTTGATGTAGTTTGGGCTTCACTTATGCATCACTTCTATCAGAGAATTTTTATGGCACTTGATTTTATGAAATTAGATTCTGAAACCACGCATATGAATTACCAAAAACGTTTAGGATGATACGGCAAATTATTTCACAGTTCCAAAGATTTTGAAGGGAATTCCATTCTGATAGTGTTATATTTTTCGATCAGCTTTCAACCACATTAAAGCACTTTTACACTGCCCCATTGTTATTTCAGATTTCTAGGTTTTTATTTCAAGTCTTAAAGATTTTGTTTTCTCAAAGGCATTGTAGGCGAGAAACTAATGAAAATGGCCCTCCCGGACCGGAAATTAACAATTTGCATATGGGCTATCGCAGCCCTGACTGCCCAACTGACGGTACATAATATTACATTAGTTATTGTTAGAATAATTTAAAGCCGTTTTTTCTCAATTCTTATCACTGATATGTTAGCATTTTATTATATTATTCGTGCCTTGGTGGGTCACGAATAAAACGCGGTGGGTCACTTTGTGACCTGCGGGTCAGTGGTTCGCCATCCCTGCCCTATACATTGGCCACCATATTTTAAATAATTCAACAAATTGTTTTCAACACCATCATTACATGCTATATTTTCTCCAAATAAATTCTCTATCGAGCTGATGTATCTTCTTTCTATACTAAATTAGGATTGCGCAAGAATATGAGTAAAATTTGGTTCAGTTTTCATAGGGTTTTTAAGATTTCAGACATGGTATTTCTTGTTCTGTATGAAGACCATATCTAAATATCTAAAATATCTGATGAATTGTTTTCAATATATATATTACTATATTAAGGTCTTGAATAAAATTTTCTATCTGCTGATATGTTGTCCGTGATGTCTGAAGGGAATTTATCGATGCTATGATATTGTTTTGGCACTCACAGATGTATTGAATGAAGTCAGAATACTTGAATAATTACTTATAAAAAAACAAAAAACCTGGTCAAGATATATTGAGAACTGACTTCATAACAAAATTGAAATTATAAAGGGACTTTAATAAACATTCCAGACATGGTATTTCTTGTTCTGCATAAAGTATATTGACCATACTATGAATATTTTAATAAATTGTCTTCGACAGCATCATTACATGCTATATTGTCTTGAATAAAATTCTCCATCAGTCTGTTGTATCTTCTTTCGCTTTGTATTGTGTGAATCACCCTATTGACATTACTTAGTTCAATTGTAATTGAATCCTTATCTCGCCTCTTGACATGCTTATGGTGCGTCACTATTCGTCCTTCACATGTTTACTGTCAATAAGGAACTAAAAAATGCCGAAACCGAGTCATTTACTGCTTAATATATATCAATATCATGAACACTGATTTTGAATATTTGGAGTAATTTGGAATTATGGATTTTGGAAATTGGAAGTTTAAATTTGATTTTATAGGTTCTTGCTTTTGGGAACATTTTGAAGTATTTCCAGTTATAAGTTCAGTATTCAAATGATTGGGTGTTACAGTAGGACCAGAAAAGGCTATCTTTCGATTTCTGAAATCTCTGGAAAAAAGTGTACCAAGTAAAAAATTACTAACATCCTAACATTACCAAATTTATACTCATAGAATATACATCGACTTCTGCATGTTCTTTGTTTAATATGACCTCATCTGTTCAAAAGTTTCCAATTTCTAATATTTTCTAACTTATGTATTCAAAGATACTATTTCAGCATGCAATTAAAATCTTTTCTATTTCTTTCCTATTCCGGAACAAAATATTTTCGAACATATACTCTGAATTTGTCTATGCTCCTACCTTCGACTCTCGACATGCTTATGGTGTGTCACTATTCGTCCTTCATGTGTTTACTGTCAATAAAAAAATTGAAATTGTCGAAACCAAGTCATTTTCTGCCTAAAATATATCATGAACACTGATTTTAAATATTTGGAGTAATTTGGAATTATGGATTTTGGAAATTGGAAGTTTATATTCGATTTTATAGGTTCTTGCTTTTGGGAACATTTTAAAGTATTTCCAGTTATAAGTTCAGTATTCAAATGATTGGGTGTTACAGTAGGACCAAAAAAGGCTTTCTTTCAATTTCTGAAATCTGTGGAAAAAAGTGTACCAAGTAAAAAATTACTAACATCCTAACATTACCAAATTTATACTCATAGAATATACATCAGCTTCTGCATGTTCTCTGTTTAATATGACCTCATCTGTTCAAAAGTTTTCAATTTCTAATATTTTCTAAATTCTGTATTCAAAAATACTATTTCAGCATGCAACCATAATTTTTCCTATTCTTTCCCTATTCTGGAACAAAATATTTCCGAACATATACTCTGAATTTGGTTATGCTCCTACATTCGGCTCTTGTAATGCTTATGATGCGTTACTATTCGTTCTTCATATGTTTACTGTCAATAAAGAAATAAAAAATGCCAAAACCAAATCATTTTCTGCTCAATATATACCATGAACACTGATTATCTAATATTTGGGTTAGTTTAGAATTGCAGCTTTTACAGGGTGTTCAAAGATTCTGCCTGATTTTATAGTAATAACAATTGTTGGTTAAATTGGATGAAATTTATTGGACACCCTTATTTGATTTTATAGATTATTGATTTTGTGATCCTATTTGAAATATTCCCGGTTATAAGTTTACTATTTAAATGATTGGGTGTCACAGTAGGACCAAAAAATGCTTCTAATCAGCTTTTTGAATTAATTCTTACTTTAATTCAAGGTTTTTTATTCCACATTGCTTCTGTCAGTATTGTCTGCTGATTTTTCTGCAAGCTCAGTGTTATGAGGTCTTATCGCACCGGTACCAATTTAGGACATTTTTGTTTACTGTGAGTTGAGAAATAGGGAATTTCCAAAACAGAGTGATTGTCTATGGCAGGGCTACTCAACTGGCGGACCGCGGTCCAAATCCGGACCTTTCGGGTATTCGATTCGGACCGCGCCTAATTCTTTATTTTGAATCATTAGCCCCACTTTTGAAGTTTCCTTTTATTAAATCAATTTTATAGATTTAAATATATATAGAAAGAACTATAACGCCATAATAAAAAATCTTGATTAGCTAATAATCATTTGTTGGCCGAGGACGTGCGTGTTTAAGGATGCGAAATATAATTTCTGGAAAGACCGGATCCAATCCAACCGGAAATATTTTGAAGTTTTCTATGCGGATCTTCGGCAAAAATAGTTGAGTAGCCCTGGTCTATGGTATAAACGTTGTGATACAAAATGGTTTGAATTTTCAATTAATTTTTATTTTCGAGCCGGATTGAATCAACCAACGGGCTGTACTCGGCCCACGGGATGTACTTTGTCCATGTCAGGATTAGACCTTGACAAACAAGCTATAATCTTGTCAGGTTGGGCCCAGACAACTGCCTACGTATAAAGTATTTTTCCCAGAGCATTGTTTACGAAAAACCACGTAATAAAATTTCCAACAGTGATTTTTCAAAATGTTATTTTATTTTGTATAGATTGTTTTGATTCAATTTTGAACTACTATTTTGTGCACCACACTAGCTTTATACGTTTAAGAATATTGAATAATAAGTAATTACATTTGATGTCCATGATTGTTATGCCCTTGACCCTTGACCCCTGAAAGACGGGCAAATATTGAATCACTCACTCAAATCACTCCCGCGGTATGACCGTGACTGGTTATTATATTAACCTTTCTATTATTAATCATTATTACTATGTTTTGATTCGGGGGGGTCAATCAGTATTTCCTTGTAAACGTCCAATCACACCCACTCTGTAAATATCATTTTTATCTTCGTGTAAATATTGAAGATACTGCGTGACATATCGTTCATAATTTTACTGTTATTTGATACGATAAAGATGATATATAGACACTAATGGACTATTAAATATCTAATTAATCTCTATTAAAGGTTTAATGTGTCTTTTACTTCCATGCTTGTAAATAGAAAGCTTTAACCATCTAATTGGAAAGATTGTTTGGGTTTACACTTTGCAACTTGCAAGGTGTTGTATTAGGGAGCCACTAATTTACAGTGAATCCTACTTCCTAAGCTAGAATAATCCTTACCTAAAACTTACCATCAACTTCAAATCACTCTGAACTTCAAATCAGCTTTCAAATACTCGAATTTTCAAATTTTCTAGTACTTGGAAGAAGTCACTAGAAAGATGTTACTTTTTTCAAATTTTCTCTTTGGCCCTGATGGGGTTCATTTTTCACTTTAAGTTAGTCATATAAGCACCCCATAATTATGCCAAATTCTTTCAAATTTCTCTTTAAGTTCTAATGGGCTTGATATTTCCCCCTAAAGTTCCCTGTATAAGCACCCCACATCATGCCATAATGTGGCACCCTTTCTAGGTAATCTGTCAATCTTTTTGTCAAACTTCGTGCCATCTAAATTCTTATGAATTGATTTTTAATTTTGATTTGAAGTATTTGTATGACCATATGTCAGATTTCTTCTGTAGGGCACACAGGCTATTTGCTGCACTGTGTGACTGACTTTCATGTCCATATATTTGAGCAATGGTCTATTGTTATACATTATCCAATTATATCTGTAAAACTCTTAAGAATTAAATCTCAAAAGAATATTGGTCTTTGAACTAAAGCAGGTCAAAGTTTATCTTGACTTGTCTTGGTCCCATAAAACTATACAGAGATGCTGTATAAACAAATGTTTTTATCGTTTCAAATATTTATTCGCTTCGTCACTGAATGTCAGATTTCTCTGTGGGTTTATAGTTTAATGCCGTATTGTCATCTAACAAGCATTTTCCATATATTTGAGCAATATCGTTTGAAATCTGGTCCACCCTGTCTCAAGCATATATAAAAAATATCCGTTTCCATTCCCAGGGACATAGATGTAATAAATAAAGTAAAAATACTCGAACAATTACTGATTTCAAAAACAACAAACCTGGTTAACTTACGATATATTAAGACCCGACTCCATAACCAAATTGAAATTGTAAAGGACTTATATGTATACCCTGTATATCCATATATATCCTGGTTACCTTACTTTAATCATTCAAAAATTTGGTTTCTTTTCACCAGGGATGACGCTCTCAAAGGTGGAGATGTTGTTCGACTATTCCACGCTGAGCAAGAGAAGTTTCTCACCAGTGATGAATACAGAAAGAGTCTGCATGTGTTTCTCAGAACTACTGGTAGAATGACAGCGACATCAGCTACGAGCTCTAAAGCCTTATGGGAAGTAGAGGTCGGTACTTTCCTCCTTGAAATTGAATTTTCTCATTTCTACGAGATGGCGCGGCGGTGTGGCTCATCGTGCTAAGCGTTAGAAATACTCTTGCCACCGCACCTCTAATTACTCTGCGTGGGTTTGCAGGTTCGAATCCCATGCGGATGGTTATGTGCGAGAGGATTGCTGGACTCCTCGCCACGGTAGGGTGGTTAACCGCTGGTCGGTTACGTCTTCCTCCACCATCAAGTCCATGCTTCCGAAACAAGTAACTAACTAATCCCATACCCGACATGGAATGGTAACTGGACGAGATGTCGTGGTTTGCCATATGTATAAGCCGTCTTATCGGCTTTCCTCTCCTCCGGGAAAAATATGTAAATCCTATCCTATATAATATTGGAGTTGGTGTTACTTTAAAGATTTCTAGTGGTAAATTCTCCTAAATCAATTTTATTTCAATCTGAAGGTTCAGAACGATTAAATCTGGTTAGAAATTATAGATGATAATCATTTCTTGTGTTTC
Organism: Styela clava; assembly: GCF_013122585.1. Classification (NCBI taxonomy): domain Eukaryota; kingdom Metazoa; phylum Chordata; class Ascidiacea; order Stolidobranchia; family Styelidae; genus Styela; species Styela clava. The sequence continues at coordinate 17,114,682 of NW_024102836.1, forward strand.
GTCCTATTTTACATTATCTTTCTAGTAGTTAATTGTCTCAAGTCAACTTTATTTCAATCTGTTATGATCAATAATGATTGAGTAAGCACAATTAATATTGTCTGTGTAGAATTCATAAATGATTGTCATTTTTTTGTGTCTTATTTCCTGTTATCTTTTGAGTTCTAAATTTTCCCGAGTCAACTTTATTTTAGTCTGTTAAACTCAGTGAAGATTGAGTAAATACAATTAAGATTGTCTTGTAAGAATTCATAGAGGCTAATCATTTTTTTTTTGTCTCATCCTATTTCTCGTTATCTTTTCATTCTGGTGTTAATTTTCCCAAGTCAACTTTATTTTTAATCTGTTAAGATCAATAAAGATTGAGTAAAAACAATTAGATTGTCTGGTTAGAATTCATAGATGATCATCTTTTTATCGTGTTTCATCTTATTTTTCAATATCTTTTGAGTGTACAGATTTTTATAACTATTAGGTTTTTGACCAATTCCGCCGGTTCGCCTTAAAAGAGATGTTTTAAGAATTATAAAATGTGACACAGTCCATTTTGTTCTCTTTGCAATCTGATGGCCATTAAATTGTTGCAGAATCAGGGCTATCTGGTTAGAAGGCAGTTGATTCTGCCATTCACACTATTTTGATTCCAGGTAGCATATGAGTGTAAACTGAACCTTTTTTTCTTCAGGTTGTCCACAAGGATCCATGCAGAGGAGGTGCCGGACATTGGAATAATTTATTTCGTTTTAAACATCTGGCAACTGGAAATTATTTGGCTGCAAAGGTAAGTCTCATGTAGGGTCAATAGAAAAGTTTACAATTTGCAAGTAAAGATATTTAGTTGGATAACTGTTTGAATTTAGGTTTAAAATGTAAGTAAAATTGTATCATTTTCAAAACCTATGCCCACAATCTCTTCCAGGGTGTGTGGTTGATTTTACAAGGGTTTGTTCAGAGTAAAAGTGTGAGAACCAGGGGTGTATCCCAGGGGGTTACGAGTCCGAACCCCCCTTTTGAAATGTAAAAAAAACATTTTTCTGTATCATACATAGCATTTTTCGTAGCTCCCTCAATTTCCCTCAATTTAAGCTTGGTATTTTTATTTCGTTTTTTTTATGCTGTGTTAGACCCCATCTAGGGTGTCGCTGCTCGATAACCAGTACTGGTTTTCAGCGTCTCCATCCACTCTGTAAATACTATCCTTTTCTTATTCTGCTTGTATGTATGTTGCGTATTTTCAGTATTGGTGGAAAATAAATTACTGATTACCTCAAGATTTCTGAAAATCTACCCTTTCCCGACTCGCTAGCTGTTACGGTCTAAGTTGGCAAATAGAAATTTAGAACCCCCCTTTTGAATATTCCCGGCTATGTCCCCTGGTGGAGACGTCCCATAAAAATATAATTGATGTGGATAGAGATTCATGTCAGCACAAAATTGTGACCTAAATACTGATTTGGCGGTTCCATTACATGCACGTACATTTGCACCCGTAATTTGAACCCACGACAATTGCACCTGCATACTATTGCGCATATGGAATTTTTTTTACGGATATTTGAACCCATACTAACCCTAACCCATGGATTTTAGCACCCACATATAGATTGAACCTGCGGATATACCGGTGCAAATGTATGGGTTTAAATGTACGGTCACCGATTTGGCATAAGTTAAGGAAACTGTGATTTATGCTAATGTCGATTTTGAATATATTTCCATGTGATTAGCATAAAGATAAAGGACAAAGCAAATTTAGCTATGAGGCTTCCTGGCTTTAGTCAGATGAAACATTTCAGAAATGCATTAGTGTTATCATTCAGATTAGAATAGTCATCTTAACTGATGCTACTTTTTTACATGTTGTCTCCTTGTATTATACACATGCAAACCACTACCGGCAGAAGGCATAAATTAAATAGTTGTTTCCCCAGAAATTCAATTCAAAGCACATGTCCCTTTATAACAGTGGTTTTCAAACTTTTTAAGTTTCACCCCTTTTTTGAACTTGTCAATTCTCGTTCTCACCTCAAAAATACCTAGCTAACAATAAGCTAGAAATAACAGATAGTAAGGCAAAAGTATGTTTTATTCAAAGTAGACGTTGAAAATATGTGGATTCAACTTTAAATATCCAAAATAAAGAAATGTAAATATCCAAAAGAAGGCAAGATCAAATCTAACAAATATTTTTTTTTGTAATTAGCTTCACGCCCCTTCAAAAAATTGTCTACTTTTGAGGCGTGCCCCATCGTTTTAGAATCACTGCGTTATAGTAATGCTAGTCAAATTAAAATTTTAATATTTGCGCAACTCATCAATATACAGATGTTTCTCATGTCTTCTGACATTTATATGATACATTGATTTCACATTAGCACAACATTGAGACTTTAATACTGGTGATATAATATGCAACCACAAGCAACCACAAACAAGGCGTCAAGTTTATTTTTGACCATTCATTTCGAACAAGTATTGTCTACAAATTCACAATTTCATCTGTGCCATGTTTGGACTAGTATAACTATTTAAATAGTTTTTGGAACTTAAATTTGGCCATCCTTGGTGGGTTGTTCGATCATTATTTATGATTACCTGATGACTACTCAATTGGGATTACAGTTTCCACATTTAAATGTCATTGACAGATAGCTATGTCACATTAGGTGATGTTATTCTGCTGGGAATTAAATCATGCATGAATAGACATCTTTTTGAGTGTGTTGAATAGGTCGTAGTAATGCCATATTTCCTAAATCAGATTTAATGATTCCTTTTTGGTTAATGGGAAAATGTCAACTACCTACAACAAACAATGATTATGCTGAATGCTTTACATGATAGATTTAAAATGGAAACGTGACAATTAACTAGGCCGGTTTGAAATGTTTTTTAATACATTGTCTTCCTTTTGACAATTTTAAACCTCTCCATTCTTTCTCCTCCAAGATAAAAAGTTCGGTTTTCATTTAATATTGAATGGATTATTAGTAACTCATGCAAATATTACTATGGCCTTCGTGTAGATCATAATGTGTGCATAAATATGTGTTAAAATAGTCTAAAGACCAGTTAGCAGACAATTTTCTATGAATAAGCCATGCAGCACGATTCATGCATTTATTCACTATAAGGCTGGAAGCAGCCATTCGCAAGTATTCATTTTCTATTTGGTTTTTGTCTTTCAATGATTTGGCAAACATTTTTCCCACGCCACTATGTTGCTGTAATATGTTTCTAATTTTAGAAATTATGTAACATTTCCATCTTATATATTCGTAAGAAACCTTTTAACGCCTTCACCCTGAGCAAGGCTCTGAACCAGCAGCCACTGATGAATATAGATATTTTTACTGATGTCTTCGATGGGTTGTTATTGGGGAGTAGCCAAGAATTTCCAAACGAGGGGTTCTGAAATTGCTATTTGCCAAGTTAGATCGAAACAGCTAGCGAGTCCGGTCGAACGCCGGAAAACGTGTGTTTTCATGAGTCTTGATGGTTTGAAAAACGTTTAAGCTTCGATAAATTGCTATTTATGATACAGAAAGATGCTTTAATTTTTTACATTTCGAAATGGGGGATCCAACCTTCAAAATCACCACCTGGCTTCCCCCCTGCTTTAAATGGCTCTACATAAGCTGCTACAGATGAATATAGACATTTTTAAAAATGTTTTTGATGGTCTGTATTTAGGGGCGAAGCCCTGATTTTTCAATGGGGGGGGGGGGATATGATGAAATTTCTAATTGCCAAGTTAGACGGTAACAGCTAGGCTGGAAAACGCTGGTTTTCCCCGAGTCTTGAAATGCCAAAAAGTGTTTCAAGCTACGAAAAAATGCTATATATGATAGTGGAAAATGATTTTTTTAATATTGTAAAAGCGGGAGGGGTGAAAGGTTCTGACACGCACAATCACCTTCATAGATACACCCCTGGCTGTAACTATTAAGTATTCATATATGGTATACCCAACCAATATATTACATCCTGAATATAATTTTAGCAGTCTCCTTTCTCCTGTTCAAATACTATTATTTTATTTATAGAAAGTTACGAATGTTTTCTCTTATTTGAAAATTAGTTTCAGTTAATGCATGTAGTTTTTATTTGATATTTTGCAAATTTTAATGTCAAATTTTGAATGTTTTATTTATATTTATAAAATAATAATTACTATTTAATTTTAATTTGTGAAAAGTAAATTTGGCATGAATTTTGTAATTTGTTTTGATCAATTATGACCTGGTAAAAGTGATTATGAATGTCTATTCATGGATCATAATTAGTGATTGTGATGTCATATCTGATTATTCATTTTTATATTGTTTATCACAGTGCGTAAAATGTGTATTTACGCAAAAATTGATCAATATCTTACGCAAACGTCTGATGCTGTTTATTTATAAATATCTTTACCAAGATAATAGGAGACGATAGCCGCCGTGCTTTAATACAGTTCTAAAAATACTTTGGGATTACATATATATGCTATTTCTTCCAAATTTAAGTTGAGAAATACAAATTACATTAATGTGATATGGAATATACAAGGTGTCTATAAAGTCCTTTTACAATTTCAATTTTGGTATGAAGTCAGTTCTCAATATATCTTACTCAACCAAGTTTGTTGTTTTTTAATCAGCAAATGTTCAAGTATTTTCAATTCATTTAATACATCTGAGGGCCAAAACAATATATGGTATCAATAAATTCTCTTTGCAATTCCTGAAATATTTAGGACTTTATGGACACCCTATATATCTTTGTTTTAATAAACCGCAACCTCAAGTTTTTGACTACTATTAGAACTTCACTAACCCCAAATAATACTAACTTACTTAAGTTTAAAAATAGTTGAGACAATATTGTGTATACTGGTATATGCTTATTTTTTCAAGTTACATCTTGGTTTAAATTTAAGAAATAACATTATTTATAATCATTATGTTCTGTGTGTCAGTTTATGTTATCTGGAGAACAAGCAAAAAGGCCTGTCCAACTCACACCCCTTCCAAGCCTAACACAGATAATTTTTATCCGCTCCAGAAGTATGTGTACCATTATGGAGGTAACTAATTTTGCTTGCCTACTTTACATCAAGTTGTGTAAAGGGACTGAAACCTATGGGCAGGGGTATATTCACTTGGCTAACACAGACATTACTGAGCTCATAACATAATAGAACTAAAATATGGAAAATCGGAATGAAATTATGTCCTAACCATAACCTGGTACACATACTACGGGAGTACAGATTATTTATTGAAAAACTTAAAAACCAGGACGATACAGACTGGGACGCGACTCCAACAAGCAATGTCGATTACGAAAACTATCAATCCTCGTGTGGTAATTCACAGCAAAGACATTCTATCAGTCGTTCTGTTTCTGGGTCGAGTCAGGTTTGAAATATTTAATTTTCAGATTTAGATAATGTTGGTCGACTCATTATAATTGGTTATAACTTGGGTATTGTGTACTGTAGGCCCTTTCTTCATGTTGACTTTGGATCCGAATGTGTCTTCCGTCACAATGACAAATATTCTTCCATTTTTCGTGTTTGAATAGATCTTATTATTTGAGGAAGCAACAATTAATAAGTTGTTAACAATTTTCATACTTAACCTGTATTTGTACTTGGACAAGATGGCTTGCTATATGAGTTAGCCAACTTGATGACTTTCATTTCAATATCCCTATTAAAAGTCGCATGGGTGCCGTGTTGTACTGTTTAACTTGTTTAACTTGTTGATAAGCTGACATAAAACCACTTTGATTTCGTGATCTGTCTGGAAATGAGTTGTAATAGGTGTTGCCGTGTTGGTAATTCATTTTGTGTGGTTAATCATGCATGACATATCTTGCGGAATAATCAAACATTTATTTCCTAACGTGAAATAATTTATCATCTGCAATGTTTTTTTTATTAATTTTTTTATTTCGCAAAATAATTTGTGGGTGATAAAATACATAAACTTGCTGAAAAATGCATTTACAGTTGTATCAGAACAGTTTTACAAACTTGGCTCTGTGCACCACTAGGGGTCCATAGAGAGCATTTCTTGGGACCACAAGCAAAGGGCTTCGCTACCATTTGCGATGACCAAAGAAATTTAAATGAATTGACTGCAAATTATATAATTCCTGCCTGTAATGCATTTGTTCTTATGCTTTTATTTGTTAGCTTTTTACTAAAATGTGGTGCATGATGTAACTAATGGTAATGCGCTAGAAGGCAAAATGTCTTTTTATAAAAGATCAAGGGGCCAGCCATTATTGTTTGAAGTCACTGATTGTTAAAGTTTGAGAACCACTGTTTTGAATAAAATAAGACTCCTCATTTCATGACTAAAATTTAAATTCGTCATATGCAATTTTGCTCAAATTTACAGATGTCAATGCCACTTAGCAGTATACTCTTGTATGAAAATACTGCTTTTAACAAGCTTCCATTGGTTATTTTATTCAATAATAAAAATCCAACAAATGAAACAAAAAAATTATCGTTCATTATATATCGGTATTATAGTTCATTATTGTGCGAAAACATAATACAGTTAAATTACTTAAAATTAATATAGTCATCGCTAATGCCTAGCGAAAGCCTAGGGTCTTCACCCATGGAGCCTGACTCTGTGGCCCCTTTGGGGGACTGGGAGCCTAGTTTGAGAAACTTCGTCCTTGAATATAACCAGACTTATCATTTTATGATTAAAATTTGAAATTCATGAGCAATTTTACCCAAATCTACAGATGGCAGACAGTGATAATGGCGGAAGTTCTGATCGTGAGAATTCGAGAGGTTCGCGAGGCCGTGGGCCACCTGGTGGAATGCAGTATTGTCTTGTCTCGACCTCTGACCCCACCAGTGTCAGGTAACAAGATAGGTTTCATTTGTTTGTGGTTGCTTATTGTTGTTCTGTAGTAATTATTTTGAATGTGGGAGATTATTCCAATATTATCATTCAATATTAATTTACCTATGTTTCCCTGACAGTGCTGGTTTGAATTGTCTTGAGTGAGTTTCGTTTCACGTCTTTAGACAAAAATCAAATTTGCCCCTACAAATTATTTTGGACTGGCTGTGGTCTTGCATATATAATATGTCTCTGGAAACTCCAGAATCTTTCCAGTACTTTGTTTAACCTTATTCATTTTGCTTGTGGCAAGGTGGACAGAGTATATTAAGCTGAGATATACGTATATCCTCGCATATAAGCGTAAACACTAAGCGATCATGTGTACAACAACCAATCACAGACTGATATCGCTGCTATAGCGTACCATGCGGTGTCTGTGTATGTGCGAGGATATACTGTAATATGACTGTTGACACTCATTTTGAAGTAACACTCCTACCAATGGACTGCTGCAACTATTTAACTGAACTAATTTATATTTCAGCTCAATCTTTGAACTTGATCAAACATCTTTTGCGAAAAGTGATGCCCTTGTTCCAGCAAATTCTTACGTACGACTGAAACATCTATGCACTGATACTTGGGTTCATTCAACTGCGATTCCTATAGATAAGGAAGAAGATAGGCCTGTAATGTTAAAGGTGGGTACTGTGTAATGTGTGTTAATATTGCGTTCCTGTGAACGAAGTTTTATGCGTTTGCCCCATATTGAGACAAATTATTGCATTGCATTAGGATAAGATAAGATTTTCATATTTATCTCGTGAACCACCCTACGGCGGCGGGGAGCCCAGCAATCCTCTCACACATAAAAAACCCTGCATGTGGTGAACCTGCTTTTCCACACAGGGTAATCATAGGTGCTGGTCGAGCACATTCCTAACGCTTAGCACGAAATGCCACATCGTAGAGCCATTGTAGGGTAGTTTGGGTAAACTCAGGTCTGTTGCAGTGAACTTGGCTTGGACAGAGGTCTGCCATATGATTAAGTTGTCATTTTGTCTTCACTCTTTTCACCTATAAATGCATTTTAATGTTGGATTGATTTTTACTTACATTTATCAGGCTAGGTATTATTTGAGTGGCTGTTGTGTTGCATACAATAATGTTAGTGTTCTTACGCTCATCAATGTTATTTAAAATTGGGTCGCTCAAAAAAAAAATGGGGATTCCCAGCCCTAAGGCATAGGTCTTTAAAGATGATCAGGTAACATCCATAAATAATGAAACTAAAATCCAATAAACCATTTTTGTACTGCATGTTTTCTTTGGGGGCAATCTTTTATATGGAAATTTTATTTATTCCTCAATTATATTTTCAGATTGGAACCTGTAAACATAAAGAAGACAAAGAAGCATTTGCAATAGTTCATGTCTGCGTAGAAGAAGTCCGAGACCTTGATTTTGCCAACGATGCAAGCAAAGTACTGGCTGATTGCGCTCATCATATGGAAACTAAGGAAATTACTGTGAATGAGAGAAGGTAGAAAAAAATATGAGCTTGATGGTTAGGCTCACGTTGAGCTCCAGAAGTGTATCAAGTTGTGTAAAGGGACTGAAACCTATGAGCAGGGACTATATTCACTTGGCTAACACAGACGGCCCCCGAACTTGTAATAGAACCAAAACGAAAATTGGAATAAAAAATTATGGCATAACCCTAACCTGGTCCACACACTCCGTTAGATTGTTTATAACAAATTTTTTCATTTCTTAGAAGTTAGTATGTTCTGTTATTATGTTGCAATAATACTTGAATTGATGGGATACAGAAAAAATATTGTGGATTGTCACTTTGTCACCCATGGGTCAGTAGTTAGCTTTCATTTTCTTGGGGTGTGGAATTATTTACACCTATTACATTATGTATGTAAAGTTAATGATATGATTATCACTGAACATTGACTTCACTTTCACATTGAGAATTTTTAGCTCATTATTAGAATTTGTGTTAGCAAGACCCTTGAAAAGTCACCATCATTTGCAAGTTACAATTTATAATTTTCTTTAGATTTGTGATCAAACTGCTAGAAGACATCATATTCTTTCTCTGCCGTCAACAACGTGGTGCAGCTGATGCCCTGACAGTCGTTGGAACAAATCCTGATCGAGAAAGGCAAAAATTACTAAGAGAACAAAATATCGTTCATCAATTGTTCAAGATATTACAGGTGAAAATACAGTCAAGTCAAGTTTATTTTTTGCAACCAGTGAAAAATATAACACAAGCACAAATTAGGGGAAAAAAATAATTACACAGTTTTACTGAAGAAGGGAAGTCACATGGAACCAACGCTGGTTTTTTAGCAGCGACACCCGAGGTTTTAATGTCTCATTCAAAAAGTTTGGAATTTTAGAATTCTGAAACTAGATGTACTAGTAATAGATGTTTTTGTTAGGCACTTCTTCTTTTTCTATTAGCAGCACTTATATGTTAGCAAAACCTTAACAATCTTGGAGGGTCGAGATCATTTGGATCAACATAACTTGCCAAATTTTTCTCAACTTTTCATGAATGTTGAATTGAGCTGTGGTAGAACCCAATATCTGGCATAATGGAGCCGGATAATTAGTAATTCAGTAATTTCTGGATTTCTCTTGCCCAAATTTACCAAATTTTAATACCTGAATCTGTAACGGTTTATTATTTACCAATAATTTAAATACTTGTTGTATGAAAGCAAATGGAAATACTCTGCTGTATCTGTTGCCAGTTCTATTTTAAAGTCACATGAAATAAATTGACTTAAGACTAAAATACTGATTGATATTGTAACAGACATCCTGTTTTTATAAATTAAAACTTATTAATGAAAGTACACATATGTGGAGAATATATCACATGCAGTCCTTACCAGGGACTTAGCCAGAAATTTTCAACAGGGAGGGGGAAGGTTATATACCGCGGGGGTCGGCAACCTTTTGTAGCTCGGGGGCCAAAATTAGGGGTTGCAAGTCATTGGCGGGCCTCACATATTTTAGAAAGTTGAAAACCGAACAAATGATACTTTTTATAATAAAAACCGATCAGTGATACATCTCTCGAATAGAATATAGATTTATTACCTCATTACATCTCAAAAAATTTTATTTGAATATTTTCAGCGCCATCGAACCCTTAGCATCAACTTTTCTGCGTTTTGTTGCCATTTGTCAAATTATAAATAAATTATAGGCTCATTAAACGAGTAATTGTGAATTATAGACTTGTTAGGTTAGAATATAATTTAGTCTACACGTGTAGACTCGCAATAAATTCTGTTATGTAAAGAATATAAACGTCAAAACAGCTGTTTTGTTACTATAATTCAGTGAAGCGTCGCGGGCCAGATTTTATAACTCCGCGCGCCGGATCCGCTCCGCGTGCCGTAGATTGCCGACCCTGATATACCGTAACAGCCAATGGGTCTGGCCTGGTTTTCAAGAGTCTTGACTCTTGAGGGAAAGAAAGAAAGCGTTTCAGGCTAAGAAAAATTGCTAGTTACGATACAAAGGCCACCCCCCTCCCTGGCTTCGCCCCTGCTCCTTACTAACTATAGTAGTTCCATACTTAGTAATGATCGTTTTTAAAGAATGAGAATTTCAAAAAAAAAATTATTTACTTTATCTTCAGGCTCCCTTCGTAGACAAGTATGGCAAAGGTGCATTGCTTCAGCTTGATGAATTACAGAATAAGAAGAATATTCATTACCAACACATTCTGAAACTTTGTTATAGAATTCTTAGACATTCAACACAGGATTACAGGAAGAATCAGGTTTGTTACTTTTGAGGGATTGGGTGATCTATTTTTCATGCTGTCACAACCTCATTCTAAAGATTGTTTTCCATCATTGTTGGGTTAGTTTTTATATTGTTTATGTTCATTTGTGGGATTTCAACCCCTACCCATTGTGTTTTAAATTACATATGCCACCGGTTCCCAACTGGACCCTCGGCTTTCAAGGGTGCCACGAGGTTGCAAGGTTATTTCACAGTGTTTTCACTTTGTTCAGCATGATTTCACCACTGAAATGATAAACGGGGCCGCGAGTGCTGAAAGCTTTAGCTAAAAATCACTAATGTAAGCAATGCCCAGCGCTTGCCCAATGGGCCAGCGCTTCCCAACCGGGACCCTTGGCCTCTCAAGGGAGCTATGAGGTCACAAGGGTTATTTCAACAAGGTTTTCACTTTGTTGAGCATGAATTTACCACTGATAAACGGGGTTCACGAGTGCTGAAAGCATTTGCTAAAAAACGCTGATGTAGGCAATGCAAATTTGAAAAAAAAATTTGCCTTTATATAGAAATATAGAAGTCTCGTAAATATCAGTGCGAGCGAATTTGTTACTTGGGGGTGGAAAGCATTAAAACCTTGTATTAAAATTGTATGAAAAGCACATCACCCCAGTTTTCTTATAATAGTTTCTTATAATAGTTCAATATAGTTTACAAACAGCAGGTCATATAATACTTCTGTTTACTTCCTGTTGAGACAACCCCATCCGTATTTTTACATAATTCTAATATCGTTTGTATTTAGGAACACATTGCAAAGCAGTTCGGTCTGATGCAACGTCAAATTGGGTATGACATACTAGCAGAAGACACAATTACAGCATTGTTACACAACAATAGAAAGTTACTGGAGCAGCACATTACAGGGAAAGAAATTGAAACATTTGTTGCGCTTGTCAGGAAGAATAATAGGGAACCAAGGTAAAATAGTTTGTAGAGATTGCCTATGATTTTACATAAACTGACCCAATTTCTGTTCAGTTTCTGTATATTTTTGCTTTCCAGTAGCCGCCTGTAATTTCGATGAATGTCTTAACTTTTAAGCGAGTTTGCTCACCATGCATTCAGCAAATCTCCTTAAAAAAATTGATTGATGTAGGTGATTGTATGTAATGTTTATTAAAATTGTGTCCGCTAATGTTTTTCAGTTTAGTTGCTTTAGTCCGTTACCATTTTCTTCCAACTTCTCTCATAAAAAAATAATTTACTAATAATTCTTTTACAGATTCTTGGACTATCTTGCTGATCTTTGTGTTACCAACAAACAAGCGATTCCCAAAACACAAGAATTAATTTGCAGAAATATTCTATCTGAGGAAAACAAGGATATTCTCATTGAAACTAGGTAGGTTTTTCAACTTTGAATTACTCTTTAGTATTTTCTTTTCAAATTTGTAAAATAACCTTGTACAATGCCTTGTTTAGAGTGAGAGCATAGAAACGAAAAAATTTCTAAACTTGCTTTTAGCATTAATATATATTTACAACAGCCCTGGTAAGAAACAATCTATATCTTAGCTGCACCTAAGCATATTTTGTAGAATTTGGCTTGTTTAGAATTATAGTTCAATTCTTGATCGGGACTTGAAGCTCATCCAGATATCTCAATGTTCTCTGTGAAGTCTCTTGTTTAGATTTACACACTAATACATTCTTTGAGTGTTTTTTTGAGGCCCCAAGATCCAACTAACTCAATTCAGATATTCTCTCTAATTGCAATTTTATCCATATTGACAATAATTCATTCAAGTTTTGTCAATTCAAAATAGGCAAGCTATCTTGCCAATTAAATATTGACTGATCGACTTTTAATTTCTAGTTCTGCATTGGGACTCCAGTCACTCATTTTGAGCTCTGCTCTGGGGTCTGCAATGAGACTGTATACCAGGGGTCGGGAACCCATGGCTCGCGAGCCATATATGGCTCTTTTGGTGACGGCATATGGCTCCCAGAAAAATCTAATATTCTAAGACTAAGCTTACTATTGTTACGAGATCCCAAACTCTTTTATAGCCAAATTTGGCAGGAAATTCCCAATACGTTTCAAAACACGCGTCCAGCACATGTCTATGTTATGTAAGATATTTACTAGAGAGGCATTGTGACAAACAAGGGGATTCTGGAACATATATTGTGACATCACAAAGCGATATAGTTTTAAAAACACTACGGAGATGTCTAAACGAAAAAGGGTGATGAGTATCGTAGATTTCCACATTGGGCTGCAGGTGAGCAACCGTTCAAGGCCCGCAGCGCCTACATGCAGCATCAGAAATCACATTTAATGTATATTGACATTGTGTGTGTTGACTTTCGAGTAAACATTTCAGGTCTGATTAATTGAAGAAATGTTATATGGCTCGCACGGAAATGCAATTGAAAATATGTATATTTTATGGCTCTCTTGACCAAAAAGGTTCCCGACCCCTGCTGTATACTAACAGATCGCTTAACTAGACCAGATGATTCATTTGAGCTCTGCTCTGCTTTTGTAACATTGTGGAAAAATTTTCTTAGACCTACTAATATAGAAAGCTTATCTCTGTAGTGTGACTCATATTAAGCACTGCTTTGCAGAGAATATTTTAACCACAATTACATATATTTTATCTATTTTTGAGCTTAAGCTCCACATTGGGGACAACATTACTCATTACTGATTTTCAGTTATGTTTTATCTAACTTTATTTCAAAAATTCTCACTCAGGCAAGCCATGGTGACGATTGAGTATGAAGAGGAAGAGATCGAGGGTGAGAATTTTTATGAGGAGGACTTGAAAGCCGTCGTTTTGAGATGGGGGGAGGGAAGAAATAGTGAAAAAAGTATTCGACATTTGGCTCAGACATCACAGACAAATAGGAACGATTTGTCTACACTGAATTATTACAGGTGAAATTTTGTTCGATTGAATTTCTGGGGCTTTCGTTATGGAGGTTAAGACTTGGGCCCAGTGCAGAAATGGGCAAACTAAGGCCCTCGGGCCAAATCCAGCTCGTTAGATTATTCAATTTGGCCCGCCTGATGCTGCCGCAACCAAACTGAAATCAAAGTTTGATGTTTTAGCTAAAAATAGCTCAAGGAATTTGTTGAGATTGTGGTTATTTTAGTTTTTATTGTTCATAACTTGTTACGTCACTTGTTACGTCGCACTTCCATGGCACGCCAGTCTGAGTGGGCAAAATTATTGGCCCCTAGTTTAAAAACCGTACCCACTCCTGGCCTAGTGGTTAAAACACTAACTTAACTATCCCAACATCATAGATTATTAATATCGAATTTAAATCCTGCATTCCGCCATCCAGCCAGGGTGTTTGTTACTCCTTTGCATATCAGTGACTGATTGTACAAAAAGAACTCATTAGTAGTTTGGCATTTAAATCTTATCTGCATATTTCCTGGTTGTTTGCATCAAGCTTTTACCGAAGCTTATTCATGTATTACCTCGTAAGTAGGGCTGGGCAATTTTGAATGCCGAACTGCCAAGGTTCTAGTCCAGTGGTTGCGCCTACCCCACCGTGTGTGAACCACTCATCTAGTCATTCAAAAATACATTAAATTACATTACATTAAATAATATATTCTGAATATTTTCAGACATCAACTTGACCTCTTCAGCAAAATGTGTCTTGACCGACAATATCTTGCGATCAACCCAATATCAGAAGAATTGAAGATTCCTATAATCCTAGACTGCATGGCTGATAATCAACTACCTTGCGATCTAAGAGCATCATTTGTTCAGGTAGAAATTTCGATTCACTTTTGTAGAATTTGCTCAAATGAAAGTTATCTGCAGAGCCTCAAAGTGAAAGATCAAACTAAATGTTACTGTGAATGCGCATATTTTTGTCATTTTTATAACGGGTATTTTTTTTAGGGTTTCTTTTTTGTTATTGTTACTGATACCATACATTTTCTTATGATTGAGTTCATATGACTCGATTTTGTTCAAGAAAAGGTGTTACACTTAAAGTATAGAAGACTCTTCTCTAAATAGTTGAGCAGGCCCACAAAATGCCAGGAGAAACTGAAACCAAATTTTTCTAGAATAATTTGCTCAAAGCAAAGTCTTGGCCACTCAGGAGTGTTGAAGATTAATATCTCAACAAAGTTATGGGCGCCACTGAAAATAATAGACAGCGCTGACTGATATGAAGATGACAATCTACTCAATCCAATCATACAAACAGCTTAGTTGTAGTTAATTCCACAAGAATGAAGTTACGGTAATTAGGAAAATTCTTCCTGGCATAAAATCCCACTAATTAAGTAGAAAATAATGGTCAAGTTTTAATTTTTAGATTGAAAATCCATGAGACATTTTTAGTTTTTGCGTAAACAACATTTTCCAACTTTTAACCTCTTTATATCCCAGCTTATGCTTCACATGCACGTTGACCGGGATCCCCAGGAGCAAGTCATTCCCGTTCGTTATGCGAGACTCTGGTCTGAGATACCAACTCTAATTACTATACACGAGTAAGTTGGTTTATTGGACACGTTTAGTGGCCATAACAATCGTATCAAAATTTTGTTGTTATTGTTATTTGTCTCCGTCTCCATTTTTAAATAATCGCTTTTCTCTTCGAATACTGGACCAACTGCTTTGATATTTTCAGTGGTTAAAGATAAAATTTTTCTCCAGAAGGCTATTACTTTTTTTTCGCTATGACGTCATCAAAATTATTGCCACTGGGTGGCGCTACGTGTCCATATATTTGAGCATAGCTCTCTTGTTTATTTTATTATCTTCAAAGAGAGGGGTTTCACATATATGCTGTAACAGGCTTTCAGACAAGTGCCAAACTCAATTATTGTGTACTCCCGAAGTTTGTGAACCAAAATGGCGGACACCCGAACGTAGTATGTATACCACGTTAGGGTTGATTCATAATTTTATTCCAATTATAGCCAAGCCAAGTGACTCCCGTAGTATTTGTACTTGAAATTATGGCCTAACCTTAACCTGGTACACATGCTACGTTCCGGTGTCTGCCATTTTGGTTCAACAACTTCGGGAGTAGCAATAACTGTACAAGTAACTTCGGAATAAGGGATTTCACACTTTTCTATAAACAAGGCTCCAGAAAAGTGACCCCCATTGTTTTTCTTAATTGCTGCTGTCATGCAAGAGAGTGCTAGTAATTATATTTTTATATTGCTGTTGCCAAAATTTCATTGCCTCATATTTACAGACCAATCTTTTCTAAATCTCTAAAATTTGAAGATAGATATGCCTCTTAGAGGACTGGAACTGCTATTATACATTTTTCAATTTGTTTTTTTGAGTCTTACAGGGTTCTTCATTTCGCCTCAATTTTTCTCTTTAATTTTGCTTTAATTTGGTCGTTTGGTGTCTGTGTCACGATGTTTGAGCATTACTATTTTTTTTTCTGTATTTAAAAAATTTGTAACTCCCATAATTCTAGCTATGACAATGCTGAAGGAATGAGAAATTGTGAGAAGTTTGTACCCACAATGCAATTTGTTGACCAGTATTTGAACAACCTTGTCAGCAATGCAAGAATCTTCACAAATTCAAAGGAAAACAAACTGACTTTTGAGGTAATTTATTTCTCTTGCTAGTTTTTTTAGGAAAACAGTACAATTGTTTTAGATTTGCTTGGGTTTCTCCCAGATTCAAAATTTTAGGAACGGATTCCCTTTTGTATTGACAACTTCTTTCCTCAGCTCAGAAAATGTATATATGTCATTACATAAGCTATATCGGCAGTTCCCAACTGGGTGCCACAGACCAGTTGGAGAATGGCCACAATGCAGGGCTCAAAACTGATTTTACTTTTCCCTTTTTTCCTAGTTTAATTGCTTAATAACACTGTTCTTTTTAGTTTACTGCTCGATTATTAAGGTTATTTTACAGGTTTTTTTCTTATGCGTGAATTGTTTGAACATAATGCATTTGGAATCTACTAATAGGAAATAACACTATAAATACCACTGAAATAATAAAAAGGGGGCCATGAGTGCTAAGATACTCCGGAAGGGGGCACTAGTCATGAGAGATGGAAAACCACTTGGCTATATTAAGCTGACACATTTCAAATAAATATAATACATAAGTTTTGGAACGACAAATATAAAGCTATTGTTAGCTGCAGTGCATATTACCTGCTGGAAACATCTTAATAACTAAAACAAAAAAACAAAAATGGTGTCTCCAATTATCATGAAATTGCTGAATCCCTTTTACAATTCTTGCTTTTTTTACGTTATTTTTACAAAGGAATATGAAAACACAGAATTTATGTTTTCGGTGAGTAAAAGTGCAAAGCTTTTTGTAATGTCACTGAAAAGTCTTGGATCTTCTCCATTTTTGTTAGTTTTGTACTCGAAGCTAGGGCCAATATTTTTAACTTCACGAGAGTTACAGATCTTTACATAGGTGAAATACAGAAAACTTCATCAGGGCAATGTATATATTAGTCATGCTAGTATAATGTATATATTAGTCATTAGCCAAATCCGGCCCGTTGAGTAATTCAATTAGGCCCGCCTGATGCTGCCACAACCAAACTGAAACCAAATTTTACTGTTTTAGTTAAAAATAGCTCAAGAAATCTGTTGAAAGTGCGGTTAAATTTAGTTTTCGCACGAGGCATATTGTTTTCCATTTTTGCTTTGTAAACACTGTAAATATTGTTTATGAAATGTAACTTTTTACGTCACACTTACATGGCCCAGCAGTATAAATAGACATTCAAAACATTGGCTGTTTTGTTTGCTTATCGCAATTTGTGCTTGTACTCACTATAAATAAGTAGCTAATCACTCCCTGTGGGAATTTCTATTGTAACTTTGTTGTAATGCATTCAATAAATATGGCTTGTAAAGCTCGGTGTTGTAAATTTCATTGGGCCTTGGTTCATTCCAAACTTGGCGTTGATGAATGAGGCAGACATGGAATAGATTCTTGATTTTTTTTTCAGGGTTGCTCATTAATTCGTTACAATCTGCAATTTAGTGCAGCATGTACCTATTTTTGTGGAATGTTTTTCACCAAGCATCAAACCTTAGATCTTCACAGCTAGGCACTTGTGGCCTCTAAATGCAGGTTAAAGTTGTCTGGTTCGTCCCCAACCACAAAGGGTACTCCCCGTAGTGTGTGTACCAGGTTAGGGTTAGGCCATTTTATTACGATTTCCTGATTTTAGTTCTGTTTCGAGTTCAGTGACTGTCTGTGTTAGCCAAGTGAATATATCCCCTCTGCCCATAGGTTGCAGTCCCGTTACACAACTTGATGTTAAGTAGGCGAACAAAATTAGTTACGTCCATATTGGTACATACTCTTCTGAAATGCCCCACAATGTGTGAGTGGCTGCTTGTCTGGGGCCTTGTTCAGGTGTGAGAAATGAATAAACCCACAAACTTTTTTTCCACAGGTGGTGAATCTTGCTCGCCATTTGATCTATTTCGGCTTCTATAGTTTCCGTGAGTTGTTGAATCTGACTCGAACTTTACTTAGAATATTGGATTGTGTGCACGGTGTCTCACCTAACCTTGTCAACGGAGGAAGAATGAATGAAGATGGTTAGTATTGAAATCTTGGACTTTTTCCAGTTCTCTCCCCAGACTAATAAACCTCCACTAATATATGGATACTCATACTTACTATGTAAAGTATTTTGTTTATGGGGCCTATTCCCATTCATCAATGCATTCACTATTATTTGACTACAATTTTCAGCATTATCAAAAGGAAAAAAGAAGAATTATTGATATTAATGGGGGGATAACTGAAAAAGGGTCCAAAACATTAGTAACTTTGCTACATTATGAATAGCTGTTCTAACATATCAAATCACGACATTTCTTTGTTGTCTTGTCAAATAAGCCTCAGATTCTATCTGTTTTATTATGAATATGATCTAATTTGGATTCATTATTTCAAACTCGAGTTATAATTATCGAAATAGAATATATTATAAATAGTTAAATATACAGTTTAGGCCAGAGTTCGCACCCCTGAGGGAGGCGCGTAATAATGCCGGCTTAACAGGGGTATCAGGGAATTTTAATAATCTATTGAAAAGGGGTAGCGATCTCAAGAGTATGGGAAGCCCTGGTTTTGAACATTTCTGGTGCTTGAATATGGTATCATATTCTTCTTCTTAGGTTCTCATGATGTCTCACGTGGTGTTGGCAACATTGGTATGATGGTCAGCAATATGGCTTTGGGAAGCATGATTGGAAGAAACAGACAAGAGGAGGGTAAGACTCATTATGGTTATATAATTATGAACTATTTTTGTTCAAAGACAAACTCTAGATACGGGAAATATAAGACTTTCCTGGAAGTACTTGGTTTGGTTAGGTTTCGAAAAAACTAAATGAAATAAAATTTGAAATATTCAAAACTGTATACCCTGAAGTAACCCTCAAAACAGGAATGAGCCTTCGAGTACATAGAGCAACGGTGCACAACCTGCGGCAGTCGCGAAAAAAATGCGGCCGTCAACATACAAAATCCTATGAAAAAAAAGTTCAAAATATAGAATTTGGCGGCTATGCTGGCGTATATTGAAGCAAAACAGAAGCACTGCAAAAGAGTCAGACGACACGATGCGTCACAATCTAGATGGTGTATTTGCTGCGAGTTACCTGACTTTGCAAGTTTATCTGCCCACATGCAAGACCAAAGGAGTCATTAAATTGCTACAATTCTTTGCAAACTTTTATAGAATAAATTCATAAAAATATTTGACATTTTATTATACTTTTGGGGACAAGAAAATGGGGGCGACCGCCCCTCCCAGACTTTCCATTTTTTTTTTCAAAATTGTGCAACCATTATGCAACTTGCAGAATATATCTGCTCTAGAATAGGTCCCCGAAAAAAAAAATCCTTCTAAAATGCAAATATTATACTTCCAAGTAGTCCTACATACTTCATAATTGGGCAGAGTGCACCTCGCACGGGTCAAAAACACGGTCATGACATCACAAAGCCAGAAAATTCGCGCGCCTTCGGCGCGCTATTCACCTCCTGGCGGCCGTATTGTATAAAAATAAATGCAATGTGGCCGCCAATAGCAAAAAGGTTGTGCACCCCTGACATAGAGGTCGAGGTAAGATCGGGCCAAAAAATTGCAGCTCAGGCCTGTAGATATTAAACCCGACAAAGCCCAAGCCCGGCTAATTAACTGGATTTGCAGGCCCGAGCCCGAAGCAAATCCGAAATTTTATATTTTATTTAGGAGTTCTTTGATTTGTTTTTGCAAGAGTTTAGTACAGTATGTGTCGTGTTGATGAGCATCCACACACAGTTTAAATATATTTTTTTTATAAACATATATTCATTTAATTAATTAACATATATTCTGGCCCGACCAGACCCTAAACATAATAATTGACATTCCAGGCCCGACCGGGTTCTTAGCTCTACAATACATGGAGGTCACTTCACCTTCACAGCTGGTTGGTCATGATCAGTCATTCTTTTTTATGATTTAATTTGCTGTTTCTAGGTTCTTCTAACGGACAACATGAAGCATCTCATTCTGTACCATCAATGAGTATCCATAACCAAGATGAATTTGTGTTGGAGACGAAGCTGAAGATAATTGAAATATTACATGTAAGACAAAATAGATACAGCAATAAAATAAGGACTTTTCTATTATTTTTCTCCAAATTTTCTTTTTTATATGTCTACATACGGTGACCGTACATTTGAACCCATGTGTATATCCGCAGGTTCAATCTATATGCGGGTGCTAAAACTCAAATTTTATTTCATTTAGTGTTTTCGAAACCTAACCAAAGCAGATAACAACACTGAATTCTGTAGTTTTTGGAATATATGGGGTGTCCATAAAGGCTTGAAAAATTTTAAAATGCAAAAGGAATTTATCGATACCATATATTGTTTTGGCCCTCACAGATGTATTAAATGAAATAAAAATACTTGAACAATTCCTGATCAAGAAACAACAAACCTGGTTAAGATATATTGAGAACTGACTTCATAACAAAATTTAAATTGTAAAGGGACTTTATGGGCACTGTAGAATTTATGTTTGTCAATTTTTTTCTTCCGATGAGCTTAAGAGTTCTTGGACAAGGGTAAAGATATCTAATACATAATATTTTTTTTACATTTCAGTTCATTCTTGATGTACGACTCGATTATCGAATCTCGAGTTTACTTTCAATCTTCAAACAAGAGTTTGACGAGAGCAATCAGGCGAACCAACAAAATGACCTTTCAACTTTGGACCTGGCTCAACAAAACGATCAAGAACAGCCGCCGAAAAGTACTGATAGTGAATCTGCTGGTGATAATCAAGAGGCGCAGAAACAGACTCCGACAGCATCAGCTCCATCAGTTTCAAATATGGATGATTCCGGTGAGTTTGATTTTTAATCTTCTGGAAATTGACTCAAAGCATAAAAATCTAATGTAAAATAAAAATTGTGTAGCGAACATTTGAAATATGGAAATAAATTAGAATTTAGTTGTTTGAATTCCTTAATACAGGGGTGTGCAAATGTGAAACGAGTTCTGGTCCGTGTGAGTAATTCCAAGCCATTACCTGAGTCTGATTTTTTTTATTCATGCCCAATATGTTACAATGCCCTGACAGCTAATTTGTGCGAGGCAAAAAACGCAAGTCATAAGCCAACCCAAAATGTTAGTGCATGCAAGCTCATGTTAAATAAAGGTGCAGCATGCGGTTTCACACAGTTATTTGTATCTGGCCCTCCTGTATTGAAGGTTGCACACTTGAAGCTTTGGATTTTTTCGAACCAAATTGTAAATTTCATAGAAATAATTTGAAGAGTCCAGCATTTCATTTTAAGGTTGTACATTCTTAGGTCATAGGTTTTTTCACTCATAATCAATTTATCAATGTACAATTTCTTAATGTACTTTTTCTAAACATATTGCTTTTCACAAGATGCACTCCAGCTCTAATTATGACTATTCTCCAGGCATAGAAACTAGCAACCTACTGACTGGAAGCCATTTAGCCATTATATTGATTATTGGAGAACCATAGGTTACAGTAAATGCCCCTAAGTAAATATTTGAAGCAATTCAGGTTTCATATGGTCAGGAAAATTACATAACAAGAAAACCCAGATTTTTTGTTTTAAATCTGCAATGATTGGCTGCTAAGCATTAATTTTTTTAAATTCCTCTTTAGCACCACCTATCAATTTGAATGTGATATCGGCAAAAGCAGAAGGAATATTTGACGGATCTGTAGAAAGTTCTGGACTTGACCTTGATGGGGAGGGAGGACGGACGTTTCTACGAGTCTTGCTCCACCTAGTGATGCATGACTATCCTCCTCTTGTATCAGGAGCGCTTCAACTTCTATTCAGACACTTCAGCCAAAGACAAGAGGTTCTACAAGCTTTTAAGAATGTGAGTTTAAATATGTCAATTGATGACTTTTAGAGGTGGAGAAACCTCATTTCTAGACCAATGTTTTTAACTTTTTCTGCCACCCCAATTATATTTTTTCAAAGACATGGGTGATGTTTTTCTCCTCATTTTTCAAATCCAAGAAAGTAAGAACAAATCTATAAGTTGAGATTTTCCTATTTTTTATTTTGGGAGAGGAATGCTGATCGAAGTCCTAGTCACATGGTAGATCATAGCCTCAAATTCATTAACCAGTCCATGTCAGGTGCAGGAATAGTTAACCAGTTATTTGCATCAGATTCGTGGACTTGATAGTGGAAGATGCCACAACTGACCAGAAATTCTATAAACAATTATGAGGACCGTGATTTAATTAATATTAAAATATAGCTTTCCCAATTCACTGAAATATAAATATAAAGAAATTGTAAGAGTCTTTGGAGAGATGCCACAGACCATGTAAAAAATTCATCTCCCACCCTGTCTAGAGGTCCAGGTAATGTTTAACATATTGAATAAACTGTCATAACACTATAAATCCATCTTATAGGCTTTTACTCCCCTAAAATATAGATATAAAAAGTACATTCCTACCTTATAGGCCCAGTTATTAGTGAATAAAAACGACTGTAATATTTTTATCACCTTTGCTTCTGTTTGCTGGATTACTAATTACTAAATGTGCAGCATAAATTAACTTATTAAAAGCATTTAATAGCAAAATGCAAGGGTTGTGGAGTGCCGAGAATCTTTGGCCACAGATCATGTAATAAATCTAGTTCCTTATCTACAGGTCCAGCTCTTAGTGACAAAAGACGAGCATAAAAACTATAAAGAGATAAAGAAAAATCTCGACCAATTACGTTTATTGGTTGAAAAAAGTGAGCTATGGGTCTGGAAAGGCAAGAACGTTTCTCTCTCTTCAAACAATAGCAGAAGAGAGATGTCTAGTGCTGAAGCAAACACAAAAATTGTAAGTTTCGATTAATTTTGATTTTAGCACTTTGGCATGTTCATATGCATTTATTTACCAACTTTCTGTGAGCTGTGTGTGAACATAGATGCAGAACTTTGGATTTTATTAAATTATGATGAGTAATTTTTTAGTATTTTTGCTAAAATTGGTTCTCAGTTTGATTTAAGTAGCATGTGGCAAACAGCTGCTCTTTCTATCTGCATTTGTGACAGATTGAGAAGTTTAAAGATATTGCGTAACAGTGTTCACTATTAGCGCACTTTTTTGCGAAAATTGCGAAGCACTTTCGCAACTTTTTTTAGGGACTGCGAAATAGCACTTTTTTCCGATTTTGAAGAGAAATAGCACTTTTTTCCGATTTTGAATGGAATAAAAATTCAAAGTTAACAAATATTTTCGAGTATTAAGTTGACAAATAAGTAACATACTGGTACTTTTGTAACTCAATTCTGCATATCATAACGATATTTACCGGAATTCTAACCTATGAGATGCAGAAATAGGAGATAAAGCTTTTGCATTAACGGCAAAATTCTTGTTTATAATATGATTATTATACAAGCACACGGATTCCGCTTCTCCCGCAAAAAACGCTCCCCGGGCGTTTCTTTGAACGAGAGTGGTCATGTGACTATCAATGATATCGATGAATTCAAAATGACTATAAAAGTGTTAGTAACGTGTTTTAGTCACTTTGGATGAATTGTGACCAAACTGCACGATTTTCAAATCAGACGAAACTTTTAGCAGCATGTCACAGATTTGCAAAATCAACAAATTCACAAAATACCATTAAGTGCCATTTTATTGTAATCACAATGTTGAAAGGACGTGGCATTTTCCGGAATTTTGCGATATTTACACAACTATTTCTCATTGATATGCGAGGAGGGGTGGGCAAAATTCAATATTTTTTTAAATCGAATATTTTTAAGGAGTACCGAACGTGGTGGAAACATTAAAAAATCGGCAACAAAGCCTTTTTACTGGTTAATTCCGTTGTAATCGCTAATTGTTCTTGACACCGATCGTTTTGGCCGCGATATCCAGGTTTTGGGTAATCTATATTCCCGCCCTCTCTTTTTTACAAATATGAATTCTTGTGGGTCGGCGGACATCGAAGTTTTATATTTCGGGTTTACCCGTTCGTTCACATCGGCAACAGCTGTTGAAGACATTGAGGACTCAAATTAACATTTGCGCTGGCTTTAATATTACCTATCAAGTTTTTGTTAATTTACCGTCCCAATTTTATGCGAATGGTAATATTATTGTCCATACCGTGATGCAGATATTTATTAAGACGATAATTAACTTTCTCATGTATTTCTATGGTGATAAACTTCGCAAATCTGAAATTGTGCCAATACTGAATGTTGATTTGAAATAGTGATTGAATAATTCGGCTATAAAAGCATTTCTGCGTGGTCATAAGATGAGATGACGTTAATGAACAGCACTTCTTTTACAGGATATTTTAAGTATGCGACTTAATGCTAAAAAGATTGGGCTCGAGTGCTTTTTTTTTCGAGTGCTTAATAGAGGTCAGGCGCTAATTGTAACTAATTCCCTCAAGTTTCAACGTGTTTTCAACAAAACAATACCCCGGCGATAATTATAGCTAAAATGTTACTGAGCAATTCACAATTTTATTTATGGAATTTGCAAATTCACCAGTTTCTTGACGATTTTGATATTGTCACGCCCTAATTATTAGTGCAAAAAATACTCCCCTTCCGCGGCAGTTTGACGGGTTCTTTGTTCCATTCTTCAGAAAGTTCTGACACGGGGGATATAGAATACTGAATCCGGAGGGTTGAATCCCTGTCCACTTACTGGTGATTTTCCGTTTTGAAATGCGTGAAACATTCTCTATTTTAAATTAAATGACGTTTCGCGGGCTAGAGTTCTCCCCGAAAATGATGTGTTCCAGACGTTAGTTAGACCAATGATGTTGGTTAGACGATAGATAAAACATTAAATTAATAATTTTCGTGACGCCCCGTTTTCGAAAATACAAAGTTATATCGCAAAAAAATGCATTATGATACATTTGGAATGAAACATTATTTACGGTGAATTCAGATCACATTTTACTCTCCATGACACCCGGTATCCGAAAATACAGTTGTATCTCGAAAAATGTGTTTTGTTACATTTAAAATAAAACATTTTTGCGATTAATTTAGATCATATTTTGCTTTTCACGACACCCGTTTCCGAAAATACAAGGTTATATCGCGAAAATGTGTTTTGTTACATTTAAAATAAAACATTTTTGCGATTAATTTAGATCATATTTTACTTTTCAGGACACCAGTTTTCGAAAATACAAGGTTATATCGCAAAATGTGTTTTGTTTCATTTAATAAAACATTTTTGCAATTAATTTAGATCAAATTTTACCTTTCACGGCAACCCGTTTCCAAAATACAAAGTTATATCACAAAAATGCGTTTTGTTACATTTATTTTGCATTCCCAATAAAATACATATTTTCCCTGATTAAGGTCCTCGATGAATCTGTTCCTGTCGTTCAAGCTCAACACACGTTTGGACGAGTGTGGGGTGGTTTTTTGATCGACGATAAATTAAAAAGTTTCCACACGTTATTTGTATAACGATAATAACTGGAAATTAAGATTTTATAATAAAAGTGAATTTGTCTCAAGATGGTATTTTACGATTCCTGCCCACAGAAAATAAACACGCTGACAGGCTTGGTTATAATTGATATTCGTTTAATTTATTTTACACTATTAATAAACGCGCCACACCAATTGCGACCATATAAATTGCAGTCGCATCGGTATGGACTGTATGTTTTTGGCGCTCTCAAATTAATAATTTTCAACAAAACAATAACGGTCTTTACAGCTGAATTCGTTACCGAATAATTCGCAATTTTATTTACGGAATTTGCAATTTCATGTCTCACTTGACGATTTTGATGATGTCATGCCCTAATTATTACTGCTTAAATGCCTCAAAATACAACAAATGTAATCATTTTCGACGAAAACAGGCGCAACAATTCGTAAACGAGCCGTTATAACGAAATTCGCGATTGATTTTACCTCTCTCTTGTTTACAATTTTAACATCCCGCCGGCCATGTATGGTCGAATAAAATGTTCACATATTCGAAACATGACTTGGCCAAGGATGGAAGGGATCACTAAAGAGCTAATAGAAAGTACATACGCGAGGGTATGATATTAATATCGAGAATATTTGTGAGCATATCACAGGACGGAAATATTTTGCACCCGGCTGTTTGTTGGCAGAACAACGATACGCTAAAGTTAATTGATCGAATACAGGGAAGTATTTATTTATCATCTCACTTGCGAACATCGAGGTTTTGGCGGAATTGTACGATCATGTTGTCTTTCTTAAATAATAACTTTTTCAATAAATGTTCATTTTACTTTTGCGTCTTCATTATATGTCTTGTTTTAATTTATTTTAAATTCGAAATTGTCCGAAATACTCCAACAGGTGTATAAGTACAATAATAATAGTACTTACCAAAGTACCTACCAGGGAAGTTTAATACACACGATGTGTAAAGGGCGTCGTAACTCCCGTTTATTAATTATAAATTTTTTTACATTCTGCTTAAAAAACAACGGCAGTCATCTCACGTAACTCTCGCGACCAAATCTTTTTTGTTTTGTATGGCATCGTCTTGGCGACGAATTTATTGCCGACTGAATTTTAATTGTGTTTTAGGTTAGTTATTTTCCGTTTGTTGGTTTCTAAACTTTACAAACTTGGGTAGCAATTACTATTAATGTGAGATTTGTGCATATGAACGATTGAATATCGCGACTGGATGTCCGATATCTGAGAATGCGTAATTCTCTTTCAACATTAATTTTCAGGATATCAGCGTTCATGTGGTCGAATAAAAATTATTTATCAAATGGATTGGTATTTCGAGACACTCTCAAAATTATTTGGGATCCATTATCATATCATTCGTTCATTTTTTATATTCATGTTTTTCTCAAGGATCACCCTTGTTATATTTAGTGTACCTTCGCAAAGAAAATTCTTTGATGTCATCGTTCCTATTAGTGTAATTGAAATATATGAAAACCTCGCAAGTGGCGTTGTGATGCGAATATTTGATACTAGGTCAGCAGCATTACAAAGAGTGCTATTTATGAATGCTGAAAGTACATGACATTACTAAACATTTTGCCAATATATGATGTTTTCTGCCCGATTTAAACTAACTCGCACGCAAACCAAGGCATGTGGACATTTAAAAATTACTTGTCTTTGGGTAAGCTCTGAAATAGTATAATATAAATGTAAATGAGAAATTAGGTCACGCTAGCTCACGAAACGGGAGGATTTTCAAAGTAATCTTGTGTAATATTTCGGAGAAAAAAGTTTGGAAGGAAAGTAGGTCAACCTATCTCCTAAAACAGGGGAGTATCCTGCATAATATTTCGGAGGGAACGTAGGTTAACCTATCTTTTAAAACAGCGGGTGGCGACTTTCAAAGTGGTTCAAAATCACAAATTAATAATTATCAGATTAGGTTTAGGGATGAATCGAAAAGTTGAATTTCCAGCGCACCTAACCCTAATTAGTTGATTGCTATTTATATTTGGGGGGGGGATTATTTTGCACCGCATTTGTACAAACGATCCACCCTGTAACTAATATGGTTTCCAGCCGGCCTCGTGTCTGTTAGATGGAAGGAGTAACAAATGTGAAAGTCTTTGCTGTTTACGCGAGTAAGCAACTGACACTGTGATACATTGCATGAAAGTTTTGTCCGCGGCAGGTGTTAGCAGATGTCATTTCGTTGCCGATGAAATCGCTCGTTTCAAATAAACATGAATTCGCTTAAAGGGAACTCGGTTAACGAAAAGGCTTCTCTTTAATTTATAATATTAACCGGAGGAGCGCTTTTTCGAGTATCTATGCCGTTTTAAATGGGTTTTATGAAAGGCTAGGGCACCTAACTTGTTAAAATCGGCAAAAGCACTTTCGCACTTTTTTTTTGGACTGCGAAGCACTTTCGCACTCATAATTTGCTTAGAGTTAACACTGTTGCGTAACATTTCACGAATTTCATTTTGTAACATTTAGTCTGACGAAAGTCTGACTTTCTTAGGCGAGCAGTCCAGAACAATGACTTTGATTCATGAAAGTTACTAGATAAAATTTTTGAAAGTGTATTGCAACATCTTTGAACTACTTCAAAAATTGTTCAAGCAGTCTTGAAAATCTTTTTTGGCAATTTTTACTAATTTTTTGAAATTAAGAATTCTTGTGTGAAGCTAGCTCTGAGTTTGCTACTCCATTATATTTATTAGACTGCTACCTAGTATGGCTATGTATGGCAAGCAATGAAAAAATCTAGTTATAAGGTTGGCAAAGCCAAGTTTTGTTGACTTCTGAAAATCTTTGACATGTTTTGTAAAAATTTGCCTTCTCAAGTATTCTTTAATGATTCTGCTAGCCTTTCTAGCAAAAATTGGTATATAGATTGAAGTAAAAAATTTCTATCAAATGTGATGCGAGTTTTTATTGCTCCAATAATCTCAGCATATTCCTATAAGTCGTT
This sequence comes from Styela clava, assembly GCF_013122585.1. NCBI lineage: Eukaryota > Metazoa > Chordata > Ascidiacea > Stolidobranchia > Styelidae > Styela > Styela clava. Next base: position 17,143,337 of record NW_024102836.1, read on the forward strand.
TGCTATTTCAAGATCTTGATTTGGCTTTTGTGATGGCAATGTTTGAAGCAAATGCAAATTTTTTTTATTAGCTTCGTAAATCTTAGTTTATTCTTGTGAGCGCTCTACCAAATTGCTTCAATAGATGATTCTTTTTGATTTTGCAATGCTGATATCCTTTGTAATAAAGGAAAGGATTTTTGCTTGAAGCAAATGCAATGTGAGATCTATTGGCTCTGTAAACTTTGATTATTAATCTTACAAACGCTTCGCCTCCTTCAAGATTCTTTATTGATTTTGCATTGATTACCTTTCTAGTAAAATAAATTAATAGTGCTTTAAAGACTAGCTAATATAGAATGCAATTATTGGCTTTGTAAACCTGGCTTTGTAATGCTTTGTAAAGCATTTGATAGCTCCTATAAATCACTGGTCTCAAACTTATTAGGCCATGCCCTTCTTTTAGAATTTGTCAAGTCCCCCCCCCACCTCAAGAATAACTAGCTAACAATAAGCTACAAATAACAGATAGTAAGACGAAAATATGTTTTATTTAAAAATACGTGGATGGAATGTGGATATCCACAATTAAAAATGTAAATATCTAAAATAAGATCCAATCTAACATATTTTTATTTTTTAATTAGCTTCATGCCCTCTCAAAAAATTTTCTACCGCCCCTTGTGGGGAGCGACTCGCCCTTTTAAGAACCACTGCTATAAATGCTTTGCTTTTCAAAATAATCCGTTTTTGATTTTGCGCTGAAACTACCTCCATACCAACAATGATTGATAAGGCTTGAAGTGAACGCAACAGATTTTTATTTATCACGAACATCTTCTCACAATATATATATCGCTCGAAACTAATACAAGCAAAAATATTCCTGACAAGGCGATGCACACAATGACTAAGCTAACTTTTTACCAAAAGAATTTGCTAATTTCAAAAGAAAAAAGTCCAAGCATACTTTTCAAAAGATTGCAATCACTTTTTAATACAGATTTGTTACTGAAGCAATTAATAACACACTTTGAATGAAAAAATGAAAGCTAATATTACACTGCACACAGATGCAATGATCAAGATGTTGTATACCTATTTCATAACTTTATATAATCAACTACAAGTACATTTTGAATCACTAAATTTTCTGAATGTTATGAGGAAGCACTGAATGATTTCTCATTCAATTTTGAACTTGAATGAATTTATATTTTAGCTCTGAATAGTGCTCAAGACAAGAAGTACTGATACAATATGATGTATAGTTTTTAATAGAACTGTTATTTTTTTGATTATTATGCCTATACCAGGGATGGCGAACCTTTTTCGATGAATGTGTCGAAAATTATATTTTTATCGCGTAAAAGAAGAGAGTGGGTCACAGATATTTAATCAATGTTTGTAACTATAAAAAAACTTCTGAAACAAATCTTATGAGTTTCTGTTGGTGTTGGTGTAGTTTTGGGCTTTACTTATGCAGTACTTCTATCAGGGACTTTTTATGGCATTTGATTTTATGAAATAAGAGTACGAAAACACGTATATATGAATTACCAAAAACGTTTAGGACGATTCGGCAAACTATTTCACTGTTCCAAAGCGTTACACTGCCCCGTTGTTTTTTCTTATTTCTAGGTTTTTATTTCAAGTCTGAAATATTTTTTTTTCTCAACGGCATTGTAGGCAAGAAACTAATAAAATGCAAAGTGGCATCTAGTTCTCGTATTATCTCGACGTTGCGAGAATAAACAGATCAATTGCATTGTTATGTCATTGACGATAGCTATCAATAGCTTAAATAGCTGAATAACGGTACACGGCGGTGCAGACTTGCGTCCAAGATTAGGGGTTTTGAAAATATCCATACCGGCCCAGAAATTAACAATTTGAATATAAGCGATCGCAGCCCTGACGGTACATTATAATAGTTTAGTTATTGTTAGATTAATTTATGGCCGGTTTCATCAATTTTTATCACTAATATGTTAGCATTTTATTTTTATTTTATTCGTGCCTTGGCGGGTCACGAATAAAACGCGGTGGGTCACTTTGTGACCCGTGGGTCAGTGGTTCGCCATCCCTGGCCTATACAATCTATAAAGTGTTGGTCAGGATGGAATTTGAACTCAAAATTGTTATAAAGACCATATCTTAAATATTGTAATTTCAAAAAGTGCATTCCTGAAACTAAAATTTAGCAAATATCTGCAGTCCTCTTGGGGTTTCGTGTTACAATTAGTGGTAAAGTTTTGAACAAATTATCAACCCATAATCAATAAGCAAAAATTATCTTCAACTCTTAATCAGGGATGTCTTAATTTGAATAGTATGTTGATTTTTGTGTTTCAAAACAAATGGAGCAAATATTAACTTTAGTTTTATCTATCAATTTATATCATTGTCATGAACAAGGAAGTATATTGAATTTTTTAGTTAAAAGGTTTTTTAAGAATTTGTATTGCAATTACTGGTTACGTTTTGAACAAAATAATGACTCACTGTTCATTATGAGTCAAATAATTATCTTCAAATATGGATTGGGGATGGCTGCCAGAATGATTTTATTTTGAATTCGGATTTGCATTTTATAGATTTATACTATAAACATAATATTTGGTTTTCTTGGTTTTATTGTGACAATTACCGGTGGCATTTTGCACAAAATAACAGCACACAGTTAATAAGCAAAAATTAGCTCCACTTCTGGATTAGGGATATCCGAATGTGAATACCAAAAGATGCAAACGCCAAAATTCTTTCATATTTCATGATTTATCATGAAAAAGAAGAAAAATTGTAAATTTCGAATATCTAAACCAAAAACATCATTTCAAGATCTATTTAAACTTGAATTGGAATAAAATAAATAAATTTTTATAAAATTTGATATACCTCATAGTTCTCAAGTAAAGATATCAAATACTGTGAAAAAATTAAGAGTTGATAATCTGAATAAAAAACTTCAATGTCTAGTTTCTTTTCAATTAGATTTATTAATTTTTTTCGTATAATTATGTATATATCATACTTTTACCGCAAATATGACGAATTTGAAGAATAGAGAATAAAAATGATTTAAATGAAAGTAGCTTTTTTAAATACTGGTATTGTCGGATATCCCTTATCTAGACGTTTGCGTTTTGCATTATTTTGCTCTGCACAACAATTTGATTTACCGTCAAATTGTTGTTAATTTTTCATCTTTTTTGCATGTTTGCCTTCATGATGCATGCCTTATTATTTTTCATCTTTGCACGGACAGAATGACATGCATGTTCCGCCACGGACACGAAGAAAAAGCCGAGCGAATCTCGCTGAATATGTAAGTTACTGAAAGCTTGTAATTGCTTGTTTTAACAATTTCTTAAAATTTGAAGTTCAGCATAGGTTGCCAGCAATTAACATACTTAGTTTATGGCTATTATCTACACCGTTTGCTTTGAACGAGTTCCTGTACGAGCAGCCACTGATATTGACATTGTTATGCAGGCGCACTGCTTCTCTGGTCTTACGATCAAAGACGGCATTGTGATGCAAGTGCGGCGCTTCTCTGATTCAATGTATCCTCTCGCAAACGAGAGATTTATGTTTTCTACAAGTATCAAAAGTTTTGACTCGAAAGCCAAAAAAAGCACAATTATGGGATATTATGTGAAATTGATGTATTCTTTGTAACCCTTTAATTTGCTCCGCGCCCCACCGCAGGTCGCGACCCCCAGATTGCGAACTCCTGATTATAGACGACAGGTTCTGAATAGGCTATTTGGTAATTGCTATTTGTATGGGCTTCTATGTAGAACGCTATTTGTCTGCCAAAGTAAAAAGCATCTTAGAAATAGAGGTTTTTTATTTTCTGTAGCAGTTACACATGGACAATCATCGGCGCTCCCGTATTATTTGCACCAAGATGGTGCCCAACCTGATAATCTCAACCTGGTACACATACTATGCTAAGGGTGTGCGCCATCTTGGTGCACATACTACGGGAGCACCCAATCAAATATGCCAGTTGTTCGCCATTTCTTCCCAATATTGTGTTTTTATTTTATATTTCCTCATTTGTTCTTTCTGTATACATACATTGCACCTTGCTTTTGCATGAATTCATCAAGTTCTCTCTTTCTCTCATCATTGGCAGTTTACAACGAGCAGTCGGGACTCACGAGACGCAAGCGTGGATTATCCGAGCCCGCCAAATTCGGATGGTGATCGTCCATTTGTTAGTACGTCTTCATTCAAGAATTATAACGCCATAAAGGAGGTTTGTAAATGTGTTTGTGACGTGAGAATAATGTTTTGTGGGTGATGTTGCTGTCAGTATACTAACTGTCTCTCCAGAAGTGTGTGTACCAATATGGAGGCAACTAATTTTGTTAGCCTCCTTCACATCAAGTTGTGTAAAGTGACTAAAACCTATGGACCGGTGGTAAATTCACTTGACTAACAGAACCAGTGCCAAACTTGTAATTGAACTAAAATAAGAAAAATCTGAATAAAATTATGGTCTAACCCTAACCTGGTACACATACTACGGGAGTACCTGCTAACCTGTGTGTGTATTGAACATAACTATAAGAATTGTAATTTTTCGAGATCTGTATGGATCAACAGTAAATTCGCTTTAGTACTGCATTGGGTTCCATATATTCCAATAGTATGGTCCAAATGTGCAAACTGAGACCATGATGCATCGAATTGCAATTTTGTGAAAAAAATATCTTTGTAATATATATAACTATGCGGATGAGAGTTTGTCCCTATTTTTTGAATGAGCTTATTAGTGAAATTTTTACCTTTTTCTAACAGTGTACTCATTTTCGGATGAACATTACAATAAGTTGAAATTCCATATTCTGGCTTTGTTACCAAGAGATTGGTTTGACTTTTTATTGAGAGTTACTCAAAGCACTAGCACTTGAGAAGCTCAATTCTAAAATTAGGCTCTCATGTCTATCTAGTTCGTTTTGTTAGAAATTAAATCCCTTCAAGCTCGCAATTAAAGACTCTATATTGTTTGCTTTTATTCATTCTTTTCTTGGTGTCCTCATCTGGGTGTTAACTTCTTGTATGAAGTCATACTTCCATTGTTAACATCTTTGTGATGTCATATTTTCATTGTTCATCTTGCTGCTTTCTCTTTTTCGTGATGTGTTTTTATTTTGAATTATATCCTATTTATCTTTATATTGAGGACTTTATACAGCATAATTTTTCATAACAAATTTATATACAGGATGTTGTCGGTTGTTTGCATTTCTTGTATCAGGACGCTCCCAATTTTATTTGAGACAACAGGACTTTGCTTTTTGCAATCTTGTACTTCAAAGCATTTCTATCATAAAGATAAATCAATTTATAGGTCTAAGCAAATCATTGTCTAGATTCAACTCTTCTTTTAATACTTTTCCCTATTCAATTTGATTGATTGAGACTCGTTGCTTTGAGCCATCTTGAATAAAAAAAAAATGTATTACATTTACAATGGTAGATGTATTGGTCTATGTGTATCTGTAGCTGCTGAAATTCTGGCATCAGTGCTCATTCCATGTTATTTAACTTATGAAATTATTACTGGATATTCAGATATTAACAAAGCTTGGAAACCTATGTGTATCTGGTCCGTCTAAAAGTCCTCGCAAAGAACAACAAAGACTGTTGAGAAACATGGGGGCTCATACAGCTGTGTTAGATTTATTACAGGTAACCTTTTGTGTATTTTGTAAAAGTACCTAATTAAGCATATTTGTGCTATCTCTTACACTGTCTGTTAGGTTGCAATTTTTTACCAGCTGACGACAGCCTTTTTGGTAAGAAACGAAGAACAGTATATCGTAACGGTATTAAATTGTTTTATACATCAGATAAACATTATTGTAATTATTAATTTTGAGTAATTTTTTTTTTCAAATAATATGATTTTTAGTAAAAGCTGATAATTGGTTAAAGTGTTTGTACCACTGCTAAATTAGATGGTGTGCCATTGGCCAATTCAAACGTCTGCTGGCTTCTTATTGGCAGTGCCAAAGCCGATGGTGGTATATAGTTACGTTCCACTATTAATCATGGGTGTAGCCATCTAAATACTGTCTTGGCATTGACTTTGTGCATTTCCTACTTCTGATAAAAATCATTATGACACTGATACTCGCGAACTCTTTTCCAGAATCTAGATATCAAATGAACACACATTCACAGGTTTTATATATTCAATCCTACTATAAGGCAGCTGTACTCGAAATTTTTTAAGCCTCTTTTTAGATGAGTCTCGAGTGGGTTGAAACAATTAAGAACCACCATCTCTGGTGCGCAGAGTTTATAATTAAACCTAACATTTTTACTCACAACCTCCTGCCTTTTTCAGATATCATATGAACGTACTGCTGACGTCCACATGCAAGAAGTGATGGGATTGGCTCATAGTTTTCTACAAGCTTTCTGTAAAGGAAATCCACAAAATCAAGCATTACTGCATAAACATCTGAGTCTGTTTATGACTCCAGGGGTGAGATTTTCTCTGTATACAATGCTCTTTCACTGCAAACAAGGGCTACTATTTTTGGAAAGACAAGAGTATTCCCAGTTCGACATTGACTATTCATTTATTACATTATGATTTACTTGCCTGGAATCTTTTTACCCAACAATTCTTGGGGGAAGCCATATATGGGGTGAAGGGTTGGTACCCATTTAGAAATTTTAGTAAACATGTTTCAAATATTAGCCAGCCAGCCATAACTGATTCACAGTGCTCAAAATGGACACGCACTTCTGGTACAATTTTCTCTGCACAATATTTTTGGCGGATTCTCCTGCATTGGTGGAGATCCATATTTATTTCTTCATTTATTTTCTGTTCAGCTACTGGAAGCACAGACAATGCAAGCAATATTCCAAGACAATGTTGCTTTATGTAATGAAGTCACCCATGCTGTGATACAACATTTTGTACATTGCATTGGTGAGTATTCTTATAGATAAATAGATTCATGAATTTTTGATCACCGAGATTTATCTGTGGTTTACTTTTATCAAATTACTGTTAAGAAGGTTGGGATAAAAATGGCTTTTCTGTTCAATTATTAAGCCAACTGCACCCAAATAAGGAATATGAGTCAGGAATGCCTCTCAAAGGTCATTATTCTCAATGCTCTTTTGGTTCGATTTGATCGTTTTGAATTTTGAAGAGATTTCGCTCTTTATGTTTTTCATTACTCGACCATGATTGTATATCTTTTGTATGTGTTTGTGTGTTCAACCACATCAAAACTTTTTGTGGAGGTGGTTTTTATCAGTACATTTGTCTTTGTTTCTATATTTCTTCAGAGAGCCACGGTCGCAGAACAGAATACCTGAAATTTCTTCAAGCTATCATAAAAGCAGAGGGCAAAGGTCATATTAGAAGATGCCAAGATATGGTCATGGCTGAACTGGTCAATACACAGGCTGGAGAAGAGGTAAGATTTGTATACTTTGGATATCACCGCAGTTAAATCAAGTTTACTAGTGTCACATTTCAAGTTTCAGGAAAAATTGCTATTTGCTAATAATTTAGTTTTAATATTCAAACCCAGAACTGGCCATAATCAAAAAAAAGATTCTTTTTGGAAAATTTTCATTAGCATCTCATAGCGAAAGATCACTGATATAAGAATCTCAGGAAACTACGTTATGTGTAATCAGATTTACATAAATATCCCGGGTGTAACCCACTATGCTAGAGTATAGTCTGGCTTTGACAGGTGGTTATACCTTGTAGCATAGTCACCAAACTGACAAAGCTAGACTATAATAAAATGGTATTCGAACCTGCGAACCCACACAGGGTGGTGAGGTGCTCCTGATGCTTAGCACGATGCGAGTTACTGAGCCGATGTGTAAATAATATTAAACATGTAAAAATTTGAATCATTGTTATTTTTTAGGTTCTTCTTTTTTACAATGACGATGCATCTTTCAAGGATCTTGTGAATTTGATGAATCATTATAAAACCTACAACAGACACCTTGTCAAAGATGATTGCAGTCCTTTGCTTTATCATATTGAACTGGTGCAATTATTGGGTAAGATTGTGGTTGTTCGCCTCTTTAGGTTATGTACCGGTATGTTAAAGCGACTATGTAAAGTACTAAAGTATATGTAATAAATGTCTTAATCAAACTGCAATAACCAAAGTAACACATTCAGACATAAGCAACACCAACTGAGCTGTGCACCAGACCACTTAGAGCACATGGCCACATCACCTTCAAAGGTGGTTGGTCATGATCAGTCACCTGCAACTAATGACATCACAGGTCATGCTCAACCATCTGGGAAAATGCTAGTTGCCAGAAATACAGTTAACAATGTATTTCAAGGGTTGTTTTATCCAAGGTTTCTTTTTATATGGCGATTTTTTACATAGTCTGTTCTGAACGAGACCTTTTACAAGCAGCCACTTACGATATGTTAGAACAGGGATGACCAAGGTGTTTGTATCAAGGGCCAAAATTTTTGCCCAACTAGATTAGCGGACGAGTAAGTGTGGCGTAAAAAGTTACATTTCATGAACAATATTTACAGTGTTTCAAAAGCAAAAGTGGAAAACAAAGCTTACTTCGAAACTAAATTCAATCGCAACTTCAACAAATTCCATTAGCTGAAATTTGGTTTTGGCAGCATCAGGCTATATTTAATTACCCAAAGGGTCGGTCGGATTTGGCCTACAAGCCATAGTTCGTCGATGTCAGTCTTAGAAGCTACCATTTGTTACAAAAATCAGAATCTTTTCAGTTTGCCATCGCCTTAAATTTAATAAACCATGAGTGAGGTGATGTACACGAGGTTAAACTCTGAGAGGTTTAGGAAAAAATTAAGGTACTTCCGTTGTGTTTGTACCAGGTTAGGGTTAGGGCATAATTTTATTCCGGCTTCTTTTTTTTTAGTTTTATTACGAGTTCAGGGACTGTCTGTTTTAGCCAAGAGAATATACCCCTGCCCATAGGTTTCAGTCCCTTTATACAACTTGACGTAAAATAGGCGAACAAAATTAGTTACCTCCATATTGGCACACATACTCCAAATTTTTGTCCAACCATGATCTCTAATTTTGACAGAATGAACAATGGCTAACTTTACTTATTAGCTAACTTTACTTTAGTCTAATTTAATTCTCTTCTCTAGCTTACTGCACTGAAGGGAAGAATGTGTACACTGAAATCAAATGCCACAGTTTGCTACCGTTAGATGACATTAAACAGGTATTATTATCCTTATTTGGTTATCTTAGATGCAGTGAAAGAAGCATAATTGAACAAAGCTAGTCGCACCAAGAGTGTTGTACAGACAATAGTTATGTCCTTAATGTGTTCGATTTCGACGATGTGGCACATTGTGCTAAGCGTTTGGAATACGCTCGAAATCACACTTGTTCTTGCCTGATTTTGCAGGTTCGAATCCCATGGGAGTTTAATTATGTGTGATAGGATTGCTGGACTTCTCGCCGCCAGAGAGTTTTGGCTGCTGGCTAGTTACGGCTTCCTGCACCATCAAGCCCATGCAGCTGAAAACATAACTGACTAACTAATCCGATACCCGACATGGACTGGTAATTGAAGGCGAAAAGCATGGTTCGTCATATGATTGAGCCGTCCTATAGGCTTCCTATCCCCTGGATATGTGAATCTTATCCTATCATGATCTGAGAATTGTCTCCATTGATGCTCGCTCGAAATTCTCACTGGAAATTTTGTAGCTGCATTCATGCTCTGTTCGAAGTGAAAACTGTTGTACAACCCCAACACAAACTTCATTTTGATAAGTGCACCATAAGTTTCTCTTTAGGTTTTAGATACCACCTGTTTCTACGTCATTATCACAGTTTAGGGCATGTGTATATTTGTGACAATTAAGTTCGATATCTCAACAATTTGGTATTCTGATTATATGTATCAGTCCCTCGCGGACTCTCCCCTCTCCTGGCCCGCAAATATCTTTCAGCTTCTAATTTTGGCCCGCGGTCAATCAACTTTGGGAACCACCTAATGTTCCCTCTAATTTTTTGCAGTATGTGTGCGCAGAAATTTTGGTGTGTGCGCACTTTTTTGGAAATGACTAATATTTGTGCAAAAACCAATGAAGAAATTTTGGCGTTCTAACCGGGTAATAAGTGGGCCAACAACAAACTTTCTCAACCTGCCAACCGAGCACATTGTTACATTACATCGAAATACGTCTGTGCGCAGTAAATCTATGCGTGTGCGCAGCCTCTGGAAGCTGTGTGCGCGCGCACACGCGCACACCTTAGAGGGAACACTGGAACCACTGCTCTAGGGTATTTTAACTTTATTTCTGACGCAACTTCTTATTGCCAGGTGGTGACACATAAAGACTGCATTGCTTCAGTGAAGAATGCTTACATCAACTTCCTAAACCATTGCTATGTTGATACAGAGGTAGAAATGAAAGAAATTTACTCTTCAAATCATATTTGGACTTTGTTTGATGATTTCATGAAAGATATTGACTTGGTATGTAGAACGGTTTTGCTATAGTTTTCTCAAACCCTCGATCGTAAAAGTGCTGGTAAAAGATTTGTTTTGTTCACACCCTTTTCAAATGCTAGCACGCACAGTCGGTCTCAGTTATTTTTTAGTTGATTATTGCTTACAGCTGTTCTAGGCACTTCTAGGAGTACTTTTACTCTGTTTTTACCAATGTCTCGGGCTGGGGCGAGGTCAGTATTGTGGTTAAGGGTCGGAACCCCCCCTATTTGAAAAGTAAAAAAAAATTCTGTAGCTTGCATAGCAATTTTTCATAGAAACCCACATTTTTCCGACTTGCTAACTGATGCTCTCTAACTTGGCAATTAGAATTTTCAGAACCCCCCCTCTTTCAAAATTCCTGTCTATCAACATGGTCTCTAAAACTTGCCTTGTCTCAGGTTGTAACCTTGCCTACTCTCTGTTACAGATCCTATCACAAACGGAAGAAGAAGCCCACAGCAATCCTCTTCAACCTTACATCGCCAATACTGTCATGGACATCATTACTATGTTTTTCAATTCACCTTTCTCTGATGCTACTACATTGATTCAGGTAAACATGATGTGCTGTCAATTTTTGTACTCGAAATGGATTTATACATTGTAACGGATTCCTGTGCTAGAAACCTCAGTACATCATGTCTGTCTTTTAATTTTGCTTTTAATCACAGGGTGAGATTGAAAATTCTATCCCAGTGTTGCCTGCACATTCACGTCTATGCAGGATAAATATTTTAACTTTTATTACAGAAGACCACAAGGGTCTTATCACTCTTTCTTTCTACTCAATTTACAGGCACGGCAAACAACTTATGTAAAACTGATGCGATCAATCGTCAATTTTTATCAAAGTCCGAACCTGCTTCCACAATTCAAATCAAAACTTGGTGACACCATAGAGAAACTAGCTGAAGTTGGTGAGTATGGAGCTAAAGGAAATTTTAGTTTAGTTAGTTTATAGTTAGGCAGTGACTCCTACTCTAAATTTGACTTCCCAACCCATTCTGCTACTCAAGTTTTTCAAAAATCAAATTTATTCTTTTTCAGTTAGAAATTTGATATTTTCTTCTTATTAGACTTAGCAATTAAATATTTTTATAAGCTAGTCAAATTATAGCATTATTCTAACTACATACCAAGCTGGAATTTTCTCATATTACTAATATTAGCTATGCCATTTCTAAAACGGCAAAATCATGTACAAATGGTTTCTCAGGATCTTTTGTTGTTGCAAAAGAAAAGAGAATTCAAGCTAAGTCAGGTATTAGAGTGAAGTGTGGGTTTCATAAGCCATACCTATATCCCATTCACTACATATAAAACATACTTCTATCCAATACATCCCATAATGTTATCCATATACTGGCATCACCGGTTTGGCTTAAGCCATTCTATGGTTGCTAAGCCGATTCATCACGATGGTGGGCTCATCATTACTAGTTGTTCATATTATACAAATCTCAAGAATTAGTCAATTTCTTCACATAAATAGGTGAAGAGATTTGACTTAAATTTGGCTCTAGCCATTTTCTTGATAAAGTCATTTCATTTTGCCTTGATCCCAAGAATTAGTCTTTTCTCCCATTATCTTCACATAAATAAGTGGGTAGATTTGGCTCAAGCCATTACTTCATAAATGATCAGCAATTTTATTGGCTTAAGCCAATTTGGAGTAGCCAAGCTAAACTATGGCTGACACAAGAATTAGTCATTTTTCTTACATAAATAGGTGAATAGATTCGGCTTAAGCCTCTTTCATTTTGCCATACATTGGAGAAGTCATTTTATTTTGCCTTTTTCTCAAGAATTAGTCAATTCTTTCATTTTATTCACATAAATAGGTGAATGAATTTGGTTTAAGCCATTTTCATTTAGCCATTTATTGGAGAAGTCATTTAATTTTGCTCTATTTTTTCCATTCTGATGTAATCATATTTCTTTTTTGTTTCAAATTGGTTTGTTTGAGTTTTTAGTGTTATTCATTTCAGAGATCTCAAAATAAAATGTAGCATTCATTTGTTTTTCAAGCTTCATTCTTTGTATTTAGTTCTATCACTAGGTGTGCTAGAGTGTGACGCAAATATCATGAATACATGATATTTTAGATTTTGCATGGATTTGCTGTGTTTTAACCTAACAGACAACTACTCACAAAATTTGGAAATTGAGCAATTTCTTTGTATATGTATTTACTTGCTGTAAAAATTATTTTGGTTATGATGTGTTAGAGCAATGGTTCCCAAACCCATTTATACTGTTTCCGCTAAATCTAATTACCAAAAGCTCAATTATCACTTTCAGAAGACACAATGGTCATATCGTTAATATTTTTTATTTGACCAAAAATAGCGAAAATACTAACACATATTGCATCTTTCAATCGACTCTGAGATGCTAAACTTGCATTAACTCAGCATTTCATCCTACGATTGCTACGGCAAAGTACTGGTATTATGTCCCTACTAAGTGCGTGACTATATGACTCGACTAGAAAAAATTACATCCCTATTTTATTTTATCATCTCAATTACCCAAATTTTGTCTGCAACAGTTGTCCAGTTGTAGCACTTTCTTGAATTATTTTGTTTTCAGCTTTTCATTAACCACCATCTTTGTGTTTTTCTATGATTTGTTCATAACTTTATACGCCTGTGAGTCCTTACAAAACTTCCATTCGACTTGATTTCCAGCCATTTGCAAACAAACTCAATCTGATGGATTCAAAAAATATGCGCTTGACTCTATCCCCCAACTCCAGGATAACTTCATTTTAAGTGCAAAAAGTAGTTTTGCTTTAAAATTGTTCTCTCACTACAGCCTATTTGGTCTTTATAATCCAATAAAACAAATAAATGACTACCGGTAACTAATCTCATACCCGACATGGACTGGTAACAGGATAAGACGTCGTGGTTCACCATATGATTAAGCTGTCTTATCGGTTGGTTGTGGCAGCATCAGGCGGGTCAGATTAAATTACCCAATTTGGCTTGCGAGTTGTAGATTGCCCATGTCAGGTCCAATTCCATGTTCTCATCTTATTTTTCTCACCATCAGCTAAAGCATGGCGGATCAGAATTCCTCAAGAATTGCAAAACCAGATTATATTGCTACAGAGTGTTAATATCATGGGTCAGCATGCTTTTGTTTTACTAATAATATTAATAAGAACTGGGAAAGCACATTATTATTTTCCTACTACCATATCACGCAACATCATGATTCTATATACTGTATTTGGTTTCTACGTTTCAAGGATTGCTCATAAATGAGTCTCTTTCACTTCTGAGTAAGTGCATGTGACTTTGATTTGAGCAACTCCTAAAGATGGAACTTTTGAAATGCACAATAATTGGGTTAGGACGATTTGTTAGAACGGTTCGTCTCGAGAGACTTCCTCGTATACCAATTTCTATACTTACTGTTACCGATTCCTAAAGTTTTATTCTATCCTAACCTGTAGTATTTCATGAATCCCACTTCACAAAAGTATGCCAATCTTCGAAATCTTAAATATATTTCCACCAGAACCTATTATATATAACTAAAATTGGATTTATATAATGTTTATTTACTCGTCTTCTATATGTGCTTTTCCAGTTTTTATATAAGCTATAGTTTTTATTCATTTAACTGCACTAATACTTTGTTTTCCTAGTATGTACTTTACATTGCATGGCATGTTATTTTCAGCATGAAATGTTCAATCAAATTGCTCACTTTTTCTAATTTAATTTCCAAGTTTTTTAATTTGAACCCAAACCTATTGTGAGTCATCGTTTGCTTGTGTATATGTGTGTGTGTTGTGTGAAATGAGTTTATAAGTGGCTGCACGTACAAAGCCTTGTTTGGAGTGTTATAAAAGAGTGTTGTAACCTCATGGGTGTCATTTCATGTGAATGCTTTTACATATCATTTTTAAGTTTTGTTCCAATATAAGAAAAAATACCTTTGCAAACCTTTTGACTTCTGATTATATTCCCAACAATGACTAAATATAAGATAGAGAAACAAGTTGATTTAATTTAGAACATTATTCATTACACATACTTCCATTATCAAAACTTCCAACTCACAAAGAGTATACAAAGTAGTCATCTTGTCAAACTAAAATCAATCGGATGTCAAGGGCTATTAAGTCTAAGTGGCTGTTTCCACAAACCATGTTTATACAAAACATGTTTCCATCAAAGTATGTCACTGCACACACTGAGTGTGTGATATTATCAGTCTATCAACTATGAGACTCCAAGCTCAGGAGCATAAAAATTAATTGAGCTGTTCTGTACCAGGAATATCACAAGTTCATTGCAAAAAAATCGCTTTTAACATAGAGGGTTTTTAGAGCAAATGCTCGAAGTGTCTCGCAACCTTGTGACCAATATACTTTGTATTTTGGTGTGTTTGTATTGTGATACATATTCAGATTATTGTGCAGAAAAAGACCTAATTTTAACAACTGTATTCTTCCTACCGTCAAAACGAACATTTAAAATGTCTCACAATTTTCTAAAATATATTTACATACCATCAAACTAGAACAATTCTGGATTCCGTCAAGGCAATGATTGTGCGGAGCCTTCTACTGAGCAAAATCTTTTTCTTTCATCGTTAAAAATTCTGAATATTATTTGCACACATTGCCAATTACTTGCCAATTAATGTTTCAGAGAGATTAAAATTACTTTATTTAATTACTTGGATGTATTTATTGCTTCAATGGACAGTTACCAAGCCAAGTCAGTATTTTAATAAATAAACGAATAGCTTGCGGAGCCCCTATGTTTCTGTTATGCAGCCATGGTGCTCCGTATGGAACACTTTAAGTACCTGTGTTTTAACCAATATATTATCCTCAATATAGCAAAGCAACGGGATGTAGCAATTCCAAGTGACTTAGAAAAAATAATCACTTCGGTTGGAGTCAAACCTACGCTGATGGATTTCATCCATAGATTTCGAAGAACTGTAACTAAACGTGAATCTGTGAACCCACATAGCCAGGTGTTTATTTTGAATTTGTGATTGACTGGGATTAGGCATGGGGTACCTTTCAATGTTTTTCAATTTCAATTTTTTGCATAATATGAAGGTTTCGAAACCCCAGTCTAAGAATTTGTCTTGGTTGATTGTTTGGGAATTATAATGATCTGCTTGTGTGAAAGGGTATTGATTTGTTTGAGAGTGAGTGGGATTAAGTATGGCTGTTTGAAACCTTTCAACAAAACGATTTTTTCCTTAATTTTCCTAGTTTTACCTAACTCTGAAAAAAAAATTTGTTCATCAAATTTATACTTTGAACAAAAAATCTTTTTGTCTAAATTCTTACCAAATTTGTGATGTTATTCTTTTTGCAAATAGTTTTTATCAATTTTTCCAGTAATGTTTCAATAAAAAGTTATTTGGTAATCTAAATCTTTTTTGGAAATTTCCGACATGCTGATTTTTGACCTCTAAATTTTTTTTTATCATACTCAGTTGATTTCAAATGCATATAGGGTTTAAAAACTCCAGTCTATTGAATTTGGTTTGTGTGTGAATGTTCTGTGATTATTATGTTTTGATTGTTTTCAAATGTGCTGAACTGTTTAATTTTGGAGTGAAAGAGAATAGAGTGGAATTGTATGAACCAAAGTGAGTTGATTGAAATGGGAGAAATGAAATGTATGGATGAATTGGATGACTGACAGAGAAATGAATGAATGTCTGAAATGATTGAATTGCAGTATTTGAATGAACTTGATAAATTGAAAGGAATGGTTTGGTATGCTTCTTTCATCCGATGCTGAAATACGTCCTTGGGTGTCCGAATATACAGGGTGTCCATAAAGTCTCTTTACAATCTGAATTTTGTTATGAAGTCAGTTCCCAATATATCTTAACCAGGTTTGTTGTTTTTTATCAATAATTCTTCAAGTATTTTTGCTTCATTTAATACATCTGTGAGGGCCAAACAATATGGTATGGATTAAAAAAATTCCAAGACTTCATGGACACCCTATACTTCAGTATGTCTGAGTGATACTATAAGCAATATGAATGATAAAGCCATACAGGAGTTATATACATACCTCTCACCATTAAACTGTAATGTACACTTTTTCTCTTCCTGTTAAATTGACTTTTGCTAGTAATTAATACACATTGTGCACCTTGCTTTATAACCAAGATGTACTATATTCTGTAAAAAAAAAAAATGAATTCACCTTTTTCACAATTTTTTTGATGCTCTGATTTTTACTCGTTGCGATCGAAATAATTTTGTTTATGGTGCATTCTACACGCAGATCTGCTGTCACAGTGATTTTTTTGGGAGCTTAATCTAATCCAATCCGGTATTCCTTGACAAGGTATCTACCTACATTGTCAGATTATAGTGCTTGTGGAAGCTGAAGTTTATAAAAAAAAAGCTACGAGAAAAATATATTAACCTAAAAATGAAATGAATCTAAACCAGGGGTGCGCATCCTGCGGCCCGAAGGCCAAATGTGGCCCACATGAAAAAATTGTGCCACCTGTGGAAACTTTTTAATTGTGTGCGTTCGCAAAACAAGTGCAATCTGGTATGTGCGAATAATTCCAATTCCTTCGCGGTGGAAAGCCCATACCCGAGTCCAATTTATTATTTATGCATATGACGTTACAATGCCCTGTAACTGTCCGAAAGAAGCCTATGTTAAATAAAGGTGTGTTCTGTTGTTTCACTCAATTATTTGTATCTGATCATCCCGTATTAAAAGGTTGCACACCCCTGGCCTAAACCATTGTGACAGCCCTCTGCTTGGATGCACCATATATATTTTTTTTATTGACAGTGTAGATTCTTTCTTTATGCAATTGCAATATTTATTGCTTTTAGTATGCTTGCTTTAATAATAGCTGAAATTAATTTTCCTGCATGCTGTAGTGAGTAGTTCTTCTTACTATAGTCTAGGAATGTCCATCTATGGATGGTTTGGTGTCATAATAATTTTCTTCTATGTTCCTTCGGAAATGTATTATTGCCAATATGATGGGGAAATTGGATAAACTCTGAATTTATGCAAATGATTTGATGATGAATTGAGATTAAGTTGCTCACTCAATTCGAATTTGTGATGAAGATCAGCTGAATTAATTTAAGTCCAAAATTAACTGTACAATATTTACGAAATTTTGAAGAAGCATTTTCTTTTTTAGTACACGAAATTTGGGAAGACATTTCTTTCGATCATTCAAAAAGTATCAAGTTAACATTAGTAATACTTGACATGTATTTTTAAAATTTAAAATTACTGAATGGTGTTATTATTGTCAGATTTGCCCTTATTTAGCAAAATCAAGATTAAAAACCTCTCAAATTATTAGTTTATTTTCCCTGCACATATACAGCTCTGCAGTATTTAATTTTGACATGAAAATATCCAAAATAAGGTGCTCCAGAAGTATGTGCACCAAGATGTCGCACAACCTGAATCCTAACTGGTACACACATATTATGTTCAGGTTGTGCGCCATCTTGGTGCGCATACTTCTGGAGGTCCCAAAATAATTCAAAATTTGAAGAATTAAAAAGAAGATTCTTTAACACCGAACTATATAGATGTACATTCCTAGTATTCTGCACTTATTTCTTGTATTTCAATCTATGTTGGTGATCTCTTTTTCGGAATAATTTTGTATGCTTGTAGGAATAAAAAATGTATAGTTTTATAATTTTATATTGCAATGTCGAAAAGCAAGTTTTGAAACAAAACTTGATAATTCATTTATATTTAATTATATGCTAAATAATGAACCACAATGTTGAAATACTAACATCACATATCAATGGCTGCTAGGCATTAAACAGAATGCCCAGCACTTTGTCAGATTGTGATAAATTGGTAGGCGGTACCTCATAATTATTTTTCTGATCATGTTAAACCGAACTGATTAGAGTCTGCCGTCCAAAATTTAAGCACTACTGCATTTCTATATAGCTTCAGTCGCTCATGATATTACATTGGTCACCAGTGGCTCTGCTCAGGGATGAGTCATCTTCGATTCTGATATATCATATATGTCCTTCGAGCATATTATATTAAAAAAGTTGTTAAATAAGTGTCGGACAGTAAAGTAACCTATACTTTTCTGACTTCAAATAATGTGTTGAATCAGGAACGGGAAGGTTTCAGTCCTTTTAAAAATAGTAGCAGCACCCAAATCATTGTCTGCTTTATTAGGGCCTCGTTTAGGGTGACGATGTAATATGATATTGAAAAATAGTTTTCATATTTCCAGGCCAGATATCTGGAGACCAAAAACAGCTGAATCTGAATAAAATACTATTCTGATTCCCGTGGTACATCCATATATTGGATCCAACATTGTTCTCATCCAACAATGTTTCCTGATTCAACTTTATATTAATTTTCATGTGATAGACAGACACATATCCATGTAATTTGCTGCAATTTTTAATTCTATAATCTGCAATCGAAATTGACCGAATTAACCATATTCTCCTCTATTTAATTGTGTAATTAAAATTATTTAAATAAAAATTATTTTGGTTATGTAATTGGTTAGAAGCTAATTGAGTTTTTTAATTCTGTAGTTTTCATTGGAAACTGACTTGATTATATTGTGCACTATTTATTCTGTAATTCAGACACTGACAATTGTATTTTTTGAATTTGTAAAATGATGTTGCCACATTTTTATGAGATGCAAGCCTTTCCATCCATCAAAGTGTTAAAGTTATGAAAAGCAGTAACAAGATATTAAGTATTGCCCTTATGGATATATAAATGACTGCCCATAGTAAGATGTAAATATCCAGCTATCGGCGCTCCAGAAGTGTGTGTACCAATATGGAGGTAACTAATTTTGTTCGCCTACTTTACATCAAGTTGTGTAAAGGGACTGAAACCTATGGGCAGGAAAAACCAGTGGTGGGATTCCGGTTCTATCACAAAAGTCCTATTTTTCAGCCGGTTCTGTTAATAAATTGATTATTTTTAATTAATGCTAACCGGTTCGCTGATCTCATAAAATACTGTGAGACGGTTCTATAGAACCGGTGCGAACCGGCTGAATTTCACCACTGGGTATATACACTTAACACAGACAGTCCCAGAACTCGTAATAGAACTAAAATAGGAAAAATCTGAAATAAATTATGGCCTAACCTTAACCTGGTACACACACTACAGAAGTGCCCGACTATCTATTCTAGAAATCTGGTTTTTCAATACTATTCACAGAAAAACTGTGTATACTTTAATTTTCGTGAATTACATTTTCAAATTTTTTCGATTACACCCAGAACCCCCCATGGGTGATTTTGTAAATCCTATCCTATAATATATATAGGATGGAAAGTCTTGCGACCTGTTTATCTCTTTTCAATCAATATCGCTCTATATTTAAAAAACCTCATATTCCAGCATCACACACAGGCATGGCTGTACCATCAGATCTAAGACCAGGAAAAAGCTCTCGTGCATCAAACGTTCACAAGGCAATGAGAAGATTCCTCAGTAGAAGACAGCTTGCAAGACGAGACTCCCTATCGGCAGCTAGCCAGGTTTGAAGATTTCCTGAGAGCTGCTGATTTTTCTTTTTTATTTATTATGAGATATTTTATATCTATTTTTTGGAATCATATCTGATATAATGGCACATTCATAGGATAATTGCAAACAACTCTTTTCCTCCTTGAAATTTTGAAGTCAGGTTTAAATACTATATGGGTAGTTATTTTGTAGAGCGGTAGTTCCAAACCTTTTTATTATTGCTCACTAACTAGATGCAAACAATGCACAACCAGCTTTATCATAGACCAGCGAAAAGAACGAAAGTTAGAAAAAGAATTGAGACTGTGAACGTCTGAATAACCCCCCCCCCCCCCCTAAAATGGTCAAATTGCCCCCAGTTTAGGAACCACTGTTCTAGATTTCTAGCACGGAGGTTCGCGTAACTGCTGGTCGGTTGCAGTATAGCCTTCCATTCAAGTCCATCTAGAAAGTTAGTATGATTGTTCAATTGCAGGACGCAAAAGCCTCCAGACTCGTTTAGACTTTTTTTCAAAAAGCATGTTCATTTCTCTTTATTTGTAAGTTTACTCAACTTCTCACTACCGCAGGGGGGGGTTTACATTACTGCTTGGGGACCTCCTGAAGTATGCGCACCAAGATGGCGCACAAACTGAACTCAGGTTGTATACCAGGTTAGGGTTCAGGTTATGCGACATCTGGGTGCGCATACTTCAAGAGTACCCTGCTTGGTTTATCAAGGCCTTTTTGGCTCCCCTACAGGGGTGTAGCTAGGAATGTTCAAAGAGGGTGGGTTCTGAAATTTCTAATTGCCAAGTTAGATCGAAACAGCCAGCGGATAAGGGTGGAGGCAAGAAAACATGTGTTTTTGCGAGTCTTGAGGGAGTCCTCATACTGAAGATGTTTTGGTTGATGGACAATAATTCAAAGTTTGCCATTACCAGGGGCGTAGCCAGAAATTTTCAAAAGGGGGGGGGGGGGTTAAAAAAATTTTTTGCCAAGTTAGATCAAAACAGCTAGCGTGTCCGATCGAACTCTGGAATACGCGTGTTTTTATTAGTCTTGGGGTCTAAAAAGCATTTCATGCTATGGAAAATTGCTATCCATGATACAGAAAAATGATATTTTTTTTTACTTTTCAAAATGTTCGACTCGCAAAACCACCCCCCTGGCTACGCCACTGGCCATTGCCGTTTTATTCTTTTTCTCTCCTCAGGATAAACATTTAACATTCAGACTATTTTTCTGTTATTTTCCAAACCATTTTGTAATATTGTTCAGTTTTTATTTTGTATATTACATAGTGTTCTGTACAGTGTTTTGATTCTCTGTGAAGTGCTTTTCTTGATTATTGGAAGTGGGAGTGTATATGGTGAAATAATTAATGTGTTTGGGTTTCCTGCGCTGCGATATTGTTTTATGTAATTTTATATTAGGATTGTTTGTCAGAGTATGGCATAACATTGTGTAGCATAGAGATGTAAAAGGTGTGTTTGTGTGTCACACAGGGATCATCGTTGTGTGGTGAACTTATGTGTCACATTGCTATGTATTTAATATTAAGATGTGGTAAGCATATGTGCCACATGTGTATGTATTGCATGTTTATGTGTAGTGCAGAAATTCAGAGCTGTGATTGTGTCTAGGTGATCATGTCACATATAGTTTGTGTGTCACACAAAAATTCAGGTGTGTTTGGTAAACTTTCGCGTCACATTGATATATATTTATATATATATATTATTAAGATTGCATGTGGTGAGTGTGGTTTTTACTTGTATGTGGATGGATGTTTATGTGAATTGCAGGAATTCCAAGATGTGATCGTGTGTAGGTTTTGAAAGTTTGTGTGCTGTACAGAAATGCAAGAGTTTTTGTAGTGTGAATGATAATGAATTATGTTTGATTGATCAAGGATTTATGTGCAGATGTATGTGTTTTATGAGTGTATGTGCTTAAATTTAGATCGCTATATTCAAATGCACGTTTCAAATATTGTAAAATTTTTATTCAATTTTCAAACTTTCAGAGTTGTCGAGAAATCATTGAAGGATTACAAGATATTGTCGCAGTTTTGGAAGATCAATTGCGCCCTCTAGTGCAGGCAGAGTTGTCTGTTTTAGTTGACATTCTACATCGGCCTGAGTTGTTGTTTCCAATGGAAACTGATGCAAGAAAACAATGTGAAAATGGAGGATTTATATCGAAGTGAGTTTTTTGTGATAATTTTATGTGATATCCTAGGTTTCCAATTACCATATAGACTTGTATAATGCTATGGCTTAGCAATATTAACCGGTAATTGACTGGCCAAATGCGGAGAAAGATATTGAAGTGCATGAAGCTTCATAACATATCGCAGGTCAAGGCCATTAAGATGTTGCAAAAAGAGAATTTGAGAATAAAAGCATTAAGTCTAACGCTTTTAACCATTTTGCTATCGCACGAGCAAAAAATCGATTCACAAACAACCAACTTTATCCATCCTTTCATCCTCCCCCAAAAAGGTAAAATTCCTTTTTGGGAGACCACAACTCAAGCCATGTATAAGTAGGCTTACCATACGTCCGCTTTTCAGCGTTTTGTCCCGCCGTCCCGATAAGTCAGCCAAAAGTCCCACTTTTCCAGCATAATACACAAACATGTTCTCGTTACTGTTGTTTCTGTGTAGCGCAGCGCTGGCCTACTTACTGAAGGTGAATGAATGCGTTCGTTTCCCGCTGATTCCCATTGATGGCAGACGTATTGCATGTAAAACCAATACTAATTAGTCTAAATTCGAATTATTTGTACCGGTATCGTTAACGTCAATTCCTTTTTTTTTTCGAACTGAACCCGATATTTTGACAGAGACTATGCGCATGAAATTTCGATAACAATATCGTCAATAAAGACAGCCGAGACAGCTTTAAATGTAGGAATGTAGGCCTATGTAGTAAAATCGGAAAATGTGAAGTTATATAATCACAGCTAAGGGGTCATTCATGGCTTTCGAGGCGTCCGGATTTGAAGTCACAAAAAGATGGTAACCCTATGTATAAGCCAAGTAGCAGTGATTCACCAACAATAAACCTTTCCTTCATAACTAATAAGAATCTGATTTAGATTGATCCAACACACTGAGAAACTGCTCGAAGATCGAGAAGAAAAACTCTGCATTAAAGTTTTACAAACTTTGAGAGAAATGATGACAGTTCATATCAGCTTTGCAGACAAGGTAGGTTTGCTTTTTAAAATTCACCCATGGTAGTTACTAGAGCTGGGAATGGGTAACCCGTTATTTGGTTAATCGATTTTATAACGGTTAAGACGGCTAACTAACTGACCGTTATTATTTAAAACTATTTTTTTATACTTTGACTGTTATTCGACAGAATATATGTCATTATATCATAAAATATAATATTCTGTTTTGAATTAATATTGAATTCAATTGAAACAGTATTGAAATTATTTTTAACAAATGCTTACTTTTTGAACTGCAAAATGAGTACTCTTGGGTTTCAGCTTCAAGCAAATATCGTTGTTAAATTTCAAGTATTTTGCGCTTTTGGTGTTGGCTGCAATAATTTCATAGTTAGGCATTCTGAGATTCTTCTCTGTATGTTTCTTCTATAGTTACTCATATCGAAATTTGTTAAAAAAGTATTTAGTTATTGTTAGACTGCGGGGTCGAAAATATTACATTGTACTTCAAACTGTGAGCCATTTAAAACAACTCCTCTCTCTCGAAAGAATTTTGACTTCAAATCCGATCACTGAGAAAAAAATTTAAATTGTTCTAATTAAATTTTAAATTTAAATTCCTCAATTGTTTGTTGAGAACTTAGCTAACTGATTGCTTCTTGTAATTCTGTTGTAAAATTTGAATTCAACTCTTAAAAATCTGAAATACCGACACCTGCCTTTAAAGAATTGAAAATTCTGATTTCTGAGTTTGTAGAATTAGGAATCACGACTCCGATTTTGATAAAAACATCCCAAACATGACACTACATACCTGATTAATTATTCGAATTCTGCAATACATCAGCGGATATCAACTTTACTCTTTGGAACTTCTCCTGCCTAATAATTTGCAACGATTCGATTTTAATTAATTCTGTGTTTTGGAATAATTTAAACATGTTTCGAAACATAACTGCATGGAGTGGGTTGCTATGTGGAGAACTGCTTTAAACCAGATTTTCCTGGTTTGCTCTGCTTTGTGCAAGTTTCCAAACAAGTCAACTGACAATCATTTGTAGCAAAGACCACAACTTGCTTCATTTTTATCATCTGAACTGTTGAAAAACCACATTTTAAGAGTTATAAAATTCAATGCTCTTGCCAAAAAAATTGGAAGTGTCTAGCCCAGGGATCGGCAAGGTTTTTGAACCAGGGGCCAAAAATTTTGCCCACTCAGAGACTGGCATGCCATGTAAGTGTGATGTAAAAAGTTACATTTTATGAACAATATTTTTAGTGTTACAAACCAAAGGTGGAAAACAATACGCCTTGTGCTAAAACTGAATTTAACTACAATCTAAACAAATTCCTTGATCTATTTTAGCTGAAGCATCAAAATTCGATTTTAGTTTGGTAGTGGCAACATCAGGCAGGCCAGATAGAATTACCCAACGGGCCGGATTTGCCCCGTGGGATATACTTGGCCATGTCAGGTCTCGTCTGTATGATCTACAAACAAAAATATGATAAAATTAACAAAATATTTTTTTTTTAATTTTTCCCGCAGAATGTGAACGTTTACAATGACAGGATTTGGGAAGAGGTTATTTTGTCTTTATGTTAATTTACTTTGCTTGCAGCTAGTTGACTGTCTTCTTTCTTAGCTAACTCTTGACTAACTCTTCAATAACAATGTATGATCATCATGTGCACCTGAAGTATGCGCACCAAGATGTCACACAACCTGAATCCGGTACACGCATACTATGCTTAGGTTGTGCGCCATCTTGGTGCGCATACTACTGGAGATCCGATCATTAACTCTGTGAATTATAGCCTAATTGTTTGGCATCTATAATTTACTGTTCTGAGTTTGTTCAAGAATTTTGTGTTTAGTTTTAGACCGCTCCTACTTTTTTTCTTGCAGCTGTCTCTTTCCTCTAGACCGGTGGTTCTCAACCTTTTCTCTTACATGGTCCATTTTAATTGCATAAAAATTCTGCTGCCCATTAAATTTTTTATGCAGGGGAAAAACTACAAAAAAGCAAAAAACTATTTCTGCAAAGATAGACACTTACAATTTAGTAATTAGAATGAAAAACACTCTATATAGCCTAAAACAGCTTCGTCATTCATTGCCACTACAATCAGAATTTAATTCTAGTAAAATTGAATTTATTATTAATTTAAGGAATTTTGATAGGTTTTGGGCCCACCTGAAAGTATTCCTGTTGCCCAGTAGTGGGCCATGGCTCTCTGTAACAAAGAATCAATAAATCTTTACTAACTGTATCCCTTAGAATTGTAACCTGGCAAAAATTCAAACAATATGAAATTTTCTGCATCATTAGTTTCTTTTTTGTGACTAAAAAGCTTTGTCCTTTATTTTGAGTCTTTCTTACTCTTTTGCTTGCAGCTAGTTAACTCTTCTATCTCTATATGAACTCTTCTATTTACAGTGTATGGCCGACCACTGACTATATTACTTCCATGAATTTTCAATCAGGCTTTTATATATATTTATATCCTTAACTTTTCTGTATTGTGTGATTGCAATGAACTTGTAGTTATTTTTAAATTATATTACTTGCTTCTTTGCTTGCATCTAGTTTACTTTCAACTTTCTGATCTATTTTGCGCTAGCTGTGAATAGTTCCTAATATTTCTGGTTAAAATTTTTCTGTTTTGTATGATTCAATAAATTTGAATTTATTTTGGGCTCGCATCTATCTAGCTGTACTTCTTCCATTTTCTCTTGACTAACAACAGCGAATGGTTGTGCTTCAAAACTGTATTACTTCTGTTAATTCCCAGATTGGAATATGCAAACAGTTTCAAATTAACAGTGTTGTATACTGTTTTGTTTTAGATTTTTATTAGTTTTAATAAATATCTTTTTTATGTATTACTATTGATTACAGCATGCTCTATTATGTACATTAACTGGCATGAGTGGTGTTTGCTGCTAATATCCTGCTGTCAGCATGCTTAGTAAGATATTCTGCCAACTGTTTTCTTTTCAAATATAACTGTTAGGCAGTGATGGGATTCTAAATTTTAAGAGCATATTCCCTAATTTCTGAGAAGCATTCCGACTGAAACAAAACAAGAATGGGTTCGCCCATTATTACAAGATTCAACTCGTGTGAATCCCCTGAATCCTACCACTGCTTTTTACGCTACGACTATTCTCATTTTACTGATTATAATATTCTGGGATATTTCCTACTTTATCCTAAATCTATTCAATCCAATTATCTTATGTTATTTTAGGTCCTTATTTGTCTGACTCTCTGTCTAATCTTAAAACTCCAGTTATGGCATGGGCATGTGACAGCTTATAGCATTAACCTTATTACAAATAAGCCTTTATATGTTGCTTACAATTCCATACACAATTAGGGGCTGCCTGTATAGTTTTGTAAATAAATAATTTTTGGTACTCCTGACGTATGTGCACCAAGCTGTCGCATAACCTGAATCCTAACCTGGTACACAACCTGAGTTCAGGTTGTGCACCATATTGGTGCCAATTTTTTATAAACAGTGAGACCCAAAAATCACGAACCCAGATTATCCGGAACATATTCTAGAGTGAATATAACTTTTGCGCAAAGTATTCTATGGTACTGAAATTTTTGGTTCAATCCTACAAAAACAGAAATTCAAAGTTGAATATATTTTCCTCATTTTCATAGAAGTAATTGGTAAATTTGTGGGTTCTGTTATTTTTGGGTCACTCTTTTCCAGGCTTTGTTCAATTCATATACCACTGCTAGTTTTCCTTTCCATATTTCTTTATATTATAATTTGGACATTAACAATGTCTGCCGCTAAGTTACAATTTATGGAGGTGATCATCCTTTTATCTTGAATTCAGGAACAAGATTTCCATTCTCGAGGTGCGAATGTGGATGATCATAGGAGAGTGAGTAGAAATTTTAAATAATAAGTAGTTTAGAATTGATTTTGATCATTAATTTACATCTCAGATTCTGGACTGTAATACACGTTCACCGAATATGTATAAGGGAGAGAACGATGGGGCTTGTGCTTAGAGCAACATACTTTTTTTTTGGTCTCCGCTCTAGGAGACCCTTATTATCAGTCGTTCTGTCTGTCTGTGTATCTGTCTGTCTGTTCAGACGTATCGTCTAAATGACTGGACCAATCGGGATGGAATTTTTCACGTGGGCTATCATGTTACCCTAGTATTGTACGTTTCATAGAAAGTCCGGATGGGGGTTTCGTTTCCATGGCAATGACGAATAATGTGGCATTCAGTGAGAAATTTCTTTTTTTTTCACAACTTATCGTCGTTTACTCATTAACCAAGTTGAAAATTAAAATTCCAAGAACGCTAACTTCCGCATGGGAAAATACTCTTGTCAATAAGTCGTCATTGGTCTCGATACCCCATAAACTGGAGAGGCCTTAGGGATTTTAGTGAACATTATTCTTTTCAATTTTTAGTCACCCCATATCAGTCACGTGAGAATGTCTTCAAAACGTGCAGCGCTCAAAATGAATCGGACTTTTTAACAACCCGCTCACTTAGTTCATCGCGCCACCGTTAAAGATCTTCAGGTTTCTATAGATGGCAATAAGTGGCTTGGGTGCAGGCCTCAACTATCAGCGAAGATCCTGGGCGCCTACCGACTTGTTTCAATAGAATTTGCTCAATGCAAGTCCACTGCGTAAAGGCACATAGAAGACCACTTGGTGGTTTTGCATTTTCACAAGTATTATTCTATTTTTGCTGTATCATATTTTTTTTTAATTTTTCTACAGGGTGAAGCACTGCGTCAAATTCTTCTTTCTCGATACTACGGCTCAAGCTATCAACATCTAAGGGAACTTGCTCAAAAAGACAATGGGAACACTTCAGGAAGGTTTGTGTTGTTGTTTAGTGTGATTTTCGTATCTTTCTATTGAGATTTCTTCACTTGTTCATTTAAAACAGGGGTCGGCAACCTGCGGCCCACGGAGTAATATTATCCGGCCCACGACGCTTTACTAAATTATAGTAACAAAACAGCTGTTTTGACGATTAAATTCTTTACGTAACAGAATTTATTTCGAGACGTGTGTAGACTAAATTTTATTATAATCTAACAAGTATAAAATTCACAATTACTCATTTAATTAGCCTATAATTTAATCATAATTAGACAAATGGCAACAAAACGCAGAAAAGTTTATGCTAAGTGCAAAGAGTTCAATGGGGCCGAAAATATTCAAATCGAATTTTTTGAGATGCTATGCAATGTATTACAGCTTGATTTTTATTATAAAAAGTATCATCCGTTCGGTTTTCACCAATGACTTGCAACCCTTAATTTTGGCCCGCGAGCAACAAAAGGTTGCCGACCCCTGATTTAAAACAATGCTTTGGACAAGCAGCTTAGTTATGCACCCTAGTATGCCATGGTTGAGGTGATGGATTGTCTATGTGTAGTAACATGTTGGGTGGCTTAGTTATATCCTACGCTTTGCGAAATTTTCATGTTTTTATAAGCTGTTTTTACCCCTTCAGTCTATGCAAAGGTTTATGGTTTGCTTGTCTACAGCCTTGCTCATCACAAAAATCGATGCTCCCATAGTATTGGCGCACAACCTGAACATAGTATGTGTACCAGGTTAGGGTTATCAGGTTGTGCTCCATCTTGGTGCACATACTATAGGAACGCCCAAAAATCT
Source organism: Styela clava (assembly GCF_013122585.1). Classification (NCBI taxonomy): domain Eukaryota; kingdom Metazoa; phylum Chordata; class Ascidiacea; order Stolidobranchia; family Styelidae; genus Styela; species Styela clava. The sequence continues at coordinate 17,172,232 of NW_024102836.1, forward strand.
GCAATCCTTATTCTCTTTCTTTTAGTCCGTTTCGTCGCACTGAACTTTCATTGGAAGAAGTGCAATGGTATCTAAACAAAGAGGGAGCCACAGATCTTGTTATCAACCTGATAGTTGGAAATTACAGTGAGATTGTCTTCCATGAGAGCGTTCTGCTTGGTATTGCTTTGCTGGAGGGAGGGAACCACGTCAATCAGGTAATGTATTATTTTGGTCAAGTTATTGCTAAATGGAGTAATACCCAATTAGTAGAACTAAGAATAAGTTATTGAAATTGTCCGATGAAAATTAAATGGACCTTTTTCAGACTGATTTCTTTTTACTCAATGTAGATTGGCATGAGCGGTTTGAATCCCATATGAGGATGGTTATGTACGTGAGAAGTGCCAGACTCTTCGCTGCCGTAGGGTGGTTCATGTATCCTGGTCGATTATGAATTTCATTGTTCCAGATGCAATGAAGATTGATGTTCGTGAACCTGGGCATTTAAAGCTCAGCGATGTGACGCATCGTGCTAAGCATTAGTATTACACTTGCCACCCCTGATTACCCTGTGTTGGTTCACAGGTTCGAATCATGTTGAGATTTTTATGTGCGGTAGGATTGCTGGACTCCTTGTTGCCGTAGGGTGGAACACGTAACCGCTAGTCGCGTACAGCTTCCTCCACCATCAAGTCCATGCATCTGAAACAAATAACTGGCTAACTAATCCCATACCCGACATGGATTGATAATCATACGAGAGGCCGTGGTTTTCCATAGGTTTAAGCCGACTTATCGACTTTCTTCTCCCCAGAGATAATTATTCAAATCCTATCCTAGTCAATATTTTTCTGATTTTTGGTCAATATGCTTTGAATTAGATTCAAAGTACCTGTTATTATAGGTTCACGGTTTAACTTTCAATTTTCTATTCCAGATGTCCTTCTTTTCTGAGCTTCATAATGAAAACAACTCGGAGACATTTTTTAAAGTTTTCCATGAGAAGATGGAAATTGCTCAACAAGAACTGAAGAATTCTTCCACTGTCAATACTGGTAAATAATTTTGCTGATATGAGGCTTTTGTATACCAAAGAGGGGTTCAACAGTCCACTCATTGTGCTTAATCATGAGTAACACACCATTGTAACTCTGATTAGAGGGACCCCCCCCAATTTTGAAATGTAAAAAAAAAGCATTTTTCTGTATCATACATATCGATTTTTCGTAGCTTGAAACGCCTTTTAGACTCAAGACTCCCAGCCTCTGGCCTAACCTGACAATTGGAAATTTCAGACCTCCCCTCATTGAAAATTCTGGCTACGCCCATGCCTCTGGTTACCATGTGCAGGTTTTATTTATGTGAAAGAAAATGTGAAGAGGTGTGAGGGGATTGCTGGAAATCTCGTCACCCATTCAACTTCCCCGGTTTGTCTGCTGGTCAGTTACAGCTGCATCCATCATCCATCAAAGTCCATGTATCTGAATTAAATATCAGGCTAACTAATCCCATACCTAACATGGACTGGTAACATGATGAGGGGCGTGGTTCGTGGTTCGACCAATGGGATAACCGTGAAATTGTATTCTATGAATGATTAAAGTTTTAATAGTAAATCCTTGATTCAAGCTTTAACTTAAAATAGCAATACTGCTATGGTTAAATTATCGTAGATCATTGAAACTCTATACTTACAGTCAAAATTATTGTTCTCATCTTCAAAAATTTTCACTCATATTCTTTATATCTGTAGGTGAGCTACTAACTCGTGTCTCAGAACCAACGTTCCCCAACTTTTCCCCTGTTTCACCGTTTACATCAGGTGCTGGAATTTCTGACAGTTACAGACAGGTAAGGTGGTTTCTGGACAGGTTGAAGCTCTGTTGCAATCACCATAATTCTATGTAAATTTGATAGATCTTAGGATTTCAGTAGTGCTTCCAACTTTTATCATTTTTACTGTGGGTGTTTGGAGCTATTAGCATGCAGTTATAGTCTGGTAAAATGAGTGCTCCTGAAGTATGCGCACCAAGATGTCGCATAACCTGAATCCTAACCTGGTACACAACCTGAGTTCAGGGCGTGCGCCATCTTGGTGCGCATACTTCAGGAGGTTCGTGAAATGTTTAGAGGACCTGAATACTAGAACAGATTGAAGCCAAATTGAAATAAAAAAGGACAAGCTTTGTTTTCTTTCCATGAATTTGCTGAGTTTTATTGCAATCTGAGCCATAACGATCAAGTTTCTTGAAGTAGTCTGTTTTGGTGTTGGGCAAAAGGAATGAATTTTATTTTTAATTGTGTGTGTTTCACAAATACATTTTCATCACACAAAAATGGGAATTTTTCTCAAATTTTCAAATATTTCATTTTTAAACCAAGATTTTCAAGTACTGATTTTCTCAAAAAATTCTTTATAGTTATCTGGTGAAATGGAATCAGAGTTATCAGATGCAACAATGCAGATACAAAAAGCTATAGAAACTGTTCGACGGCCTCACACAACTTCAGATGGATTTACTGATGGCCATAATGCACTAGCAGGTAAGATAGTGAGGAGAGTCGCATAACATGGTATCTACCGTTGGCTTGGCGGTGTGGCGCATCGTGCTAACCGTTAGGAATCTGCTCGACATCGTGCCTCTGATTACTATGTGTGGGTTCGCAAGTTCGAATCCCATGCGGGAATAATTATGTGCGAGGGGATTGCTGGACTTCTCGCTGTCATAGAGTGGTTCACATAACCTCAAGTCAGTTTCCCCCAAGTCCATGCATATGAAAAAAAATAACTGACTAACTAATCCCATACCTGTCATTGTCTGGTAACCGGACAGGAGGCTGTGGTTTACCAACTAATTTAGCAGCCTTAATGGCTATGTAAATCCTATCCTATTCTAAAAGAATATATATAAACATCACCCAAGAATCAAACGAGAATATCAGTCAGAGATCGAAGACTTATCGATTGAAAGTTAGGGGATCCTCCCCAAACGGCGCTCTTACCCCATAGTGACACCTTGTGTTCCATCACTAATTAATTAATAACTCGCTAATTAAACGACATAATTCACCCAAAATCAATAGGCTTCTGGTCCGACATATGATGAATGCACATGCAAAATCTGGACCAGATTCAATCTCGCTTTCGTGAGATGTCGCGTGCATCTAACAGACAAACAGACAGACAAATACCTATCAACATACTTACCGATTAAAATCGATAAGTAATAACTAAGCTACTATTTCAAAAACATTCAAAGATAATATTTTCAAATATAGAATATATCTCGAATTAGTATTTATTGAGTTTAAATTTTTAAATATGAGGCGTTCTTACAGTTTTTAGAAATTATTTGGAGGCATTTTCAACTAATTTTGGTTGTCTCTGCCCTTAGAGTGCTTTTTCAATTTTACATTCTCAAATTCTAGGTGAAATGGATAGACGAGATGATGAACGAACACTCAGTCCTGCTGTCAGTATAATGAAACCGATACTTAGATTTGTTCAACTTCTCTGCGAGAATCACAACGCACATTTGCAGGTTTGTTCAGGGAGAATCCCATACTGGGTGCTCCCCATGTACGTGCACCAAGATGGCGCACAACCTGAACATAGTATGGGTACCAGGATAAGGTTATCAGGTTGTGCGGCATCTTGGTGCACATACTCCGGAAGCACCCAATACTGTACTTGGGGATTGGCATTTCACTAGCATTGGAGTAGTTGAAGTCTAGGACCGAAAATTTCCAATATATTAAAATTTTATGTGACCTCTGTGAAGTCGGCATTGTTATTCAAGCGCGCCGCTTCTCTGATCCAATGCATTCTCTCAAAATTGTGAGATTTATGTTTTAATAATTGTGTTTTGAACCAAAAGTGTAAAAAAGCACAATAGATATGGTACCTTTTGTCAAATTGGTGTATTCTTTGCGAACCCTAAAATTTGATATGTGCCCCCTGCGGTCACAGCGGTTTGGGAAACTCTGGAATTTTTAAGCAGTTAATTTGTTTCATAGGCATGAGCTTCTGTTGTGTAGAAGGCCTAACTAACCAGAGATTATAAAAAACCTTTTGATATAATTTATTTCAATCCGAATCCCGTTTCAGAATTATCTTCGATGTCAAAACAACAAAACAAACTACAATTTAGTTTGCGATACTTTGAAGTTTCTTGATTGCATCTGTGGCAGCACAACCGGTGGTCTGGGTCTTGTTGGTCTTTATATCAATGAAAACAATGTTGATCTCATCAACCAGACATTGGAAAGTCTCACTGAGTATTGTCAAGGTCCTTGCCACGATAACCAGGTATGTTTAGTGGTTTCCATGTATCGCAAGGATTATTTATAGTGATTAGTTAAAAGCAATCGATACAAGGCAGCAAACGTTTCGAATATCAATGCAGATAAATTCAATTAAAACGATGGACAGGAAAATTGCTGTATATGTATATATATACAGGGTATCCAAAAAATTTTGCTCGATTTTATGGTAATAACAATTGAAACTTTCTCCCGATTTATAGTAACAACAATAGTTACTAGAATATAAACAAAGGATTCCAAATTGTTGAACACTGCAACATGAATATCTGAACATGATTCTCATAACACAAGCCATGAATCAAGCATTACCGCTTGCATGTAACCTTTCTATCAGTACATTTAAAGTTGAGGAACTGGCTTGTATTAAATAATTGTCTACCCCAATATACTACTAACAGTAAATACCTTTATTTTGCAGAATGCCATAGCAAGCCATGAATCAAATGGAATTGACATTATCATTGCTCTGATATCGAACGATATAAATCCTCTCGGAAAACATAGAATGGATCTTGTAATGCAATTAAAGGTAAACACGCGATAGCGATCAGAGACCGCCGACTTAGCGATCTATCGGCATGTATCCTTCGCTCTGACTCAATAGCGACACCGTGTGTCCCATCACTAATTAATCAATAACTCGCTAATTATGCGATATAATTCATCCAAAATCAATAGTCTTCTGGTCTGCGCTGGTGCGCTTGACTTTGCTTCAAGCAAATTTTCTTCAAACTTTGTGTTTATATTTACGGAGATCAGTATTCTATAAATAATAGCTCTTAGCACTTTCAACGTTTTCACTTTTACTGCTTTGTGAAAATTGCAATATTTTCAATCCACGATTGCTGTTGTGTTGTCTGCTGGTGTCCAAAAGTAAAAATTATTTAGGCCTATTAGTTGGGCCACTATTTTGTGATGAAAAGCAATAAAATCTGTTGTAATTAGCCCCAATAAAGTTATACCCAACACACCAAACACCATTTTGGCATTATTTTTTTTAATTTTAACGCAGAACAATGCAAGCAAACTTCTTCTTGCAATCATGGAAAGTCGTCATGATTCTGAAAACGCTGAGAGAATTCTTCGAAACATCAATTCAAAACAACTTGTTGCCGTTATTGAGCAAGCTTATACCAAGGTGAGTGAAAATGGATATGGTTTTTTGTATTTTCTCGGATGAAGGAAAACTGAAAGACTTGACTTATAGGGGAGTTATGGGTGGGGGAGAGATGATAAGGATCTCTAATTATATGGTGCAATGAAGCCTCTTATCTGCTTACCTGTCTATGTTGGGTATAAGAAGAGTTGACTAGTTAACTGGGCACTTCAGAAGAGTATGTACTAATATGGACGTAACTAATTTCGTTCGCCTACTTTACATCAACTTGTGTAAAGGGAATATGGGCAGGGGTATATTTACTTGGCTAACACACACAGTATCCAAACTCGTAATAGAACTAAAAAAAGGGAAATCAGAAGAAAATTATGCCTTAACCCTAACCTGGTACACACACTACGGGAGTACTGTTAATTGTGCCATGAAAATGGGTAGTAGAGCGAGGGAGGCCAGCGGTTACAAATGGAAGAGTCTTTTTTTCACATATGTTTCACTCATGGGTTTCAAACCTAGGATTTCATGCAAGCTAATCAGTTGTATGTCAGCAATCTGAACGATGATGCTAATTTTAAGCAAGACACTAACTGCCAAGATATGGAGTTATTTAAGTTTGCTATTTTGTCTATACTAAATCTGAATGATTCTATCCTATATGGATCTCTCTGATGCAATGCATCAAGATTTTAAATGTTCTAAGTGAAAATTCTGTATGATTATATTATACAATACATATCTCTTAATATTTTATTTTTCACAGGGACAACGACTTGCTGAAGAGGAGGCCATGAGTGGCGGGCTTCTACCTAGGAATACTCAGGTAGGCAGTTTGTCATTGTCATTCTATGTCCTATTCTAAAACCAATGCACTGCTTATACGACACTTATTCACACCTTCTGGTTCAAATAAAGTTCTATTCACTGATATTCAAGGAGCTACTGTTTTAGAAGGGATTCTGGTCCTTAGTTTGTCATTGCCTACCCAGATAATAATGCCCTAGATCAGGGGTGCACAACACGAGGCACGCGTGCCAAATTTGGCACGCCAAACGCTCAAACGTGGCACGCAAACGGTTTTGTAAAATAAAGAAATATTTATGATATACATTAAAATATCACGTTTATATCAAAAACAGCAGTTTTTTTCAGGACAATAATTTGTTTCAATAAATAGATATCCGTTATCATGTATTGTTATTGGAATTTGTTTGTTTTAAGGAGTTAATTTACAATACCACAATTGTGCGTGGTACGCGACAAGATTATTTTGAAAAATTTGGCACGTACCCTCATTTGAGTTGTGCACCACTGCCCTAGATGATTTTTATCCAAGATATGTAATCAGCAATGCCAACATCGTTAAGTTTAACGCTTCATAGTCCTAGGCCAGAGCTACTCAACTGGCAGACGGCATTCCGAATCTGGACCTTTCAAGCATTGATTTAGACTGCAGCTGATTCTTTATTTTGTATCATTGGCCCTACCCTGGATGTGTGTATGTTTACTTTTAATAAATGACTTTTATATTTTTAAAGATTAATTTATCATTTACTCATATTTGCATCTGACTATGTATGAAAATAACTGTAACGCCATAATAAACAATGCGAATAACGCTATCTTGATTAGGGAATAATCACTTGATGGTCAAAGAATTGCAGGGTTGCAAAGACCGGATCCCCAGAATTTTAAAAGTTTTGTATACGGATCTTTAGAGTAAAAATAGTTAAGTAGCCCTACCCTAGGATATCGCGCACACGATCTGGGATCATTGTGATTAAATCATCTTAAACAGTCCTCTGCCGTCGTGAATAAATGAAAAAATCTCATTACTGCTTTCATTAGATGGACCTAACCGGTGATGGCTCTCCACGAGCAGTCGGGCACAACATTTACATTCTTGCTCACCAGTTAGCCAGACATAACAAACAATTAGCAGAAGCACTGAGACCTGAGAGTACGCCATCTGGGACTGAAGCATTACGGTATTACCAGGAACATACAGCTCAAATTGAGGTGAGAGGATGACACCTCCTGTAGTATGTGTACCAGAGCAAATGCACTTTCATATTTTATTGAGTCATAAGATTATTTTACGTCATGTCATGAGTGAGGTTTGGTCCACGAGCATTAGTATTAGCAAGCTGTTATTACCCTTTTCTTATATTCCCCTTTCCTTAGTTTAGTAATTTCACCGATTTCCCGGGTATCGGTTCTTTACATAAAATAACATATTGGTACACAAACTTCTCGAATGCCGAGAGTACTGCTATAAAACTTGTTAAATTTGGATTAGTTGGAAGCAGAGATGTCCAGAACGAATCGGATATTTGAATACATTCGAATTTCCTTATATAATTGTCCAATCCGCAAGCTAAAAAACGCTGAGAACCACTGTCGAAGACCACACATGTCACACTGGCCGTGGTATTACTTAACTTTTTTGTACTTTACCTCTTTCAGATTGTTCGAGCTGATCGCACGATGGAACAAATCGTTTTCCCAGTTCCTCATGTTTGCAGTTATCTTACAGATGAGACGAAGAGAAGGTGAGGGAAATAGTTTCCATGTTATGAAACCGTCTGTAAAAGGCTTGTTTGTTGTATGAAATGTCATGTAATTTCCCACATGATAGTGCCCCCTGTTTAAAAAGTATTCGATATATCATATTCTTAACTATTTTCCCAAAATGTATTCGGTATAGTAAAATATTCGGTTTTGGCCAGCCCTGGTGCATTAACTCCCGCATAATTTGGTTCAATGCTCTTTTTGTTTCAATTATTTTTTTCTCTATTAGGATTTATAACCATCTTTCTCTTCATTAGGGTGGTAACAAGCACAGAGCGGGATGATCAGGGAAGCAAGGTTGGAGGATTCTTTGGCAAAGTAGAAGACATGTACAGGGAGATGGTGTGGCAGAAAAAGCTGAGAGGTATGGCTTGCAACCTATTGGAGTCGATATTCCCTGGGCCCATTTGTAGAGTCATTCTCACGAATTTTTGAATCCAGACTGAAAAGATAGAGAATTTTCTCAAAGCAAGGTCACAAGTATTCACCCAAAAGTAACTCGTTTTTGAGCAAAAAGACTCATTTTTGGGTAAAAACACCCATTTTTCTCTGAATAATCGTCAAATTATTTTTAACCTTCTTCAGAGTACAAGACGCTGCACTGGTTTAGTCGTCACATATCATTATGGAGCACGGTTTCATTCAATCTCATCATTATTATCAACCTACTTGTCGGACTCTTCTATCCTTTCATGATTGAGACTTATAAATGTAAGTTTTTTAAATCTATACCTTTACTCTCAACAGGGCTCTATGTTGCAATTTTCTTTGGCATGACATTTAGCCTCACTCATATCTTTTTTCACATTCAGAAGAGGCATTCTGGCATTGTCAACCAAATTTATTACACCCTGGGCGAGGTGGGGGCATGTAATATGCTGTAAATCATGACACTGACAAGGTTAATCTTACACTGTTGGTAGTCGTACAGCTAAGCCATCTTTGAGGTGGTGGGCATGGAATTTGAATACCTGCTAAACTAACACTTTCAATTAGAGGATTGCGAAGCAGAAATGTGTGACCTTCACTACAGGAGGTCCAGATACAAATACCTGAATGAATCCACGGGTTGGCTATTGGTCTTATGACATGCGATGTTCACTTCGCACAAGCTCAGGTACAGTCTTCGCAGCGCAAAAGAATTGGAATTTCTTGCGCATATCAGATTAAACTAAATTAAAAACTCGTTTCGCGGGCTGCACCCTTTTTTCCTGTGGGCCGCATTTGGCCCGCAGGTTGCACACCTTTGGTCTAAAGCTTTAACTACTATGCCATCGAGCCCACGAGCAACTGAATATATAATTTGTACCATTTTTAAGCAGATCTAATGCCAAACAATAATATGTTATACAATATTTATTCTAGTTCTCAACGACCAGTTGTCTCTTATTCTCTGGCCTATAATGTTGATTTCTCTGGCTGCGGTCACAAATCCGTTTGCTGTTCGATGCCTCGCTCTGTCTGTCATGATGAAAACTATCTTCTCTATCGGAGTCCAGAATGCTCTGCTTATTCTGGGGGTGCTGAATGTAAGTGTTTGTTTTTTTCTAACTGTTTGGTCGGGAGAGGGAGTGGTGTAAAGGGATAGATTGGAATCAAATTAAAATTATAAGAAATAGTTTGAATTTGCCTCGTCTTCAATTCTGAGTGTAAGCACGAAGCTTTGCTCATACTGGGGGTGCTGAATGTTAAGTGTTTGAGTAGAGATCAGAGTGGAACAGCCTCCCTATTTATTCAAGGCACGTTTCACCCGCATGTAACATTCAGACATTGATATAATTTGTTGTTTCTAAATCATGTGAAAATATTCCAGTCATATTCAAATTTGAATCTTATTCATACAAACGAAAATGGTTTACTGATTTCATTATCAGTTTTTATTTATTTGTTTTATCAATCATTATATACATCTATTTTTTTTAATATGTGTTAAAACAAGAATACAATAAAGTTCATCACATTACACATCACCATCCAATATAATCCCCATCATCATCATTGTATGTTCCATTAATTCAGAAAAGGCACGTTAACAATCCCACTATCTAGAACCGGAAAAATTGCCAGCTATATGAGGCGACCAAGTATGCCAATAAGTGAACATACTGGAAAGGCTCATTTAATTATGACTGCTCTCATGAATCTTAAATGTATAAAATTTATAGAAAACTGTCGATTGCCATTGGTGGATTTTTTAATAAGCTACTTATTTAAAATCAATATCCATCATTTATTTTACGCATGTTCAAAAATTAGCGAACAAATTCAAAAGAATAATCCTATTACGATCAAAGAAATTGAACTTTGAAAAAAATTTAAATATAAAAAATTTACATTATTTCACACAGGTTGGTAATAGACTTGTCTACCTCGTGAGTTACGTTGGAAACAAGGGAATATTCACTAAAGAAAAAGGAATCATGCCGATACTGTGTGATGCTGAATTCCTGTTACACATCGCTCACATCATGTTCTGTTTCTCTGGTCTGCTGGTCGATGAACTGTTTTACAGTGTATTGGTAAGTTGTTATAAAATTATGTTTTGTAAAGTTAAGTTGGACAATTTTGTAAAAAAAATTTAATTACTAATAATATAATCTTATTTCACGAAATAGTATATTAGTAAGCTTTTGATCATAGTCAAAACTTATCAGACAAAACAAATTATACCTTAATCAAACAGCAAATATCCCATTTATTTCAAGCATCCTTTTATGTAATTCTCATGCAGAAGGTACTAGACTAGATAAGGTATTCTGAACTGGACTGCAAGTCCTTGTTCACTTCCTATTTCGGATTCGTACATGTTATTTGCCACAAGGATGCTTGAGCGACATAGTATTAGAAGCATAAATAAGAATAAAATAATCTCTTTCCACGAAATAGCAAGTTTATTCATGAGCTTTTGTTACATCTAATTAAACAGCGAATCTGCTATTTCATGAAAATAGGTTTTGTTATTCTTATTTATTACTGTAATACTATTTAGTCAAGCATCCTTGTGGCAATGGACACAAATTCAAAATAGGAAGCAAACAGAAAGAGGCGCCATGCAGTTCAATGCACAATATTTTGGCACTCTTTGTAGTGGCAAATGTTTTTACCCTGCATTATTCTTTCAGCTCTTCGATTTGATCTACGGAGAAGAAACTTTGCTGAATGTGATACGAAGCGTGACCAGAAATGGAAGATCGATTCTCCTTACTGCAATGCTGGCTCTCATATTGGTTTACATGTTCAGGTAACTGTGTTATCTTCTCTATGGAAAGGTTAAGCTCTGAAGGAGGCTTCATTCAAGCAGTTATTATGTTACATGAAGTTAATTAGGCTTATATTTGTCATCACTTACTCATTTTATATCATCACTTAAAAAAGGATTTAGACAATATGGCGATAGTATTAAAGGAGTTGTGTTTATGGAATTCCTTACCGGGACTTCAAATTTTCGGCAACTGTAAAACTCATGTTCATAAATACTTACACTAATTACTGGTCAGTTATGGACTGATAACTGGACGAGGTTTGCCATATGATTAAGTCGCCTTATCGGCTTCACTCTCTCACAGGATAAATCTGTAAATCCAATCCTATTAACTACTCCCATAGTGTGTGTACCAGGTTAGGATTAGGCTATAATTTTGTTTCGATTTTCCTTATTTTAATTCTATTAAGAGTTTGAAAACTGTCTGTTTTAGCCAGGGACCATAGGTTTTAGTCCATTTACACAATTTGATGTAAAGTAGGCGAACAAAAATAGTTTACCTCCATATTGGGACACAAACACTTCTGGAGCGCCTCATATTAATTGTATGTTGAGAATGCCAATGCATTTTTCTGGTTTCAATGGTAAATCTGGCAACCCTGAACGTAACCCTATTTTTTTTATAACAGTATTGTTGGATTCCTCTTCCTGAAAGATGATTTTGTCGCCCAAGTGAATATAAAACAAGAGCTGTCTCGTTACGACAACATTGCACGTAAAGTTGGAGAATCGAAAGAAATGTTCAATAAGCCTTCACAAGTTTGCGAACAGGATGATGAAAATTGTACTAATAGTAAGTGGATAGAATATTACATAGCAGTGGTTCCCAAAGGTGGTCGACTGGTGGCCAAAATCAGAAGTGAAAAGATATTCGCGGCCTGCCCTGGGCTTCAATCCATTGATTACTATTTAAATGAAAACTTTTTGACATGATTTGTCAAGTTTCACGCATTTTTTTTTTATTGTGTCCAGGACTCTGATTTGATTGGTCACTTTAGGTTGTTCTTCTGTGTTGGGTGGAGGTGTGACCAGAGTAATTTCTTACTCAGACTTACCAGGGCTCCAATCTGATTGGTCACTTTTTGAATAAAACTTTTTTTAATAATCCCATACAGTTTCCTGCTTCAGGTGCATAGGCTTTATTTCCAAATCTATGGGGGCAATTGTCGACTGGCAATGGAATAGGTAACCAAACAAATGCACCCGCCAGTCTTTTTGACATGATTTGTCAAGTTTCACACATTTTTTTTCTGAGTGTCCGGGACTCCTATTTGATTGGTCCTTATTCGAATGTAAATTTTTTAAATTGTTAGTCTGTGTTGGGTGGAGGTGTGACCAGAGTTCCAATCTGATTGGTCACCTTTTAAATGTAATTTTTATCCTATTCAGAGTGACCGGGACTCAACTTTCGATTGGTTACTTTTGAAATGAAACTTTTATAAATAATCCCATACATTTCCTACTTCAGGTGCTCAAGCTTCTTTTCCAAATCTGTGGGGACCGACAGCCAATGGTACCGGTAACCAAACCAACGCGACAGTTATTAACCCTCAGCACACAGCCGATGAAGATGGTGATATAGTAGAAAACCACTGTGAAACCCTGTTTATGTGCATCATAACAACTTTAAATGAAGGCCTAAGGAACGGAGGAGGTATAGGAGATATACTGAGGAAACCTTCAAAAGATGTAAGTATGGAAGAATATTATTTGGTCTGGGGTAGAGGAATAGTTCATGAGATGGCTTAGTAATATAAAAAATCATAGCATTCTTTTTTTTTATTATGCCCTTCCAACTTTTTAAATGTTTATAGCAGGGGTGTGCAGCCTTTAATACAGAAGAGCCAGATAGAAATAACTGGGTGGAACCGCAGGCCTCACTTTTATTCAACATAGGCTTTCTTGTAGTGGCGGGCACATATATTTTGGCAATTGATCTTATGACATGCTGAATTGCTCGCGCTTCGCACAAGCAACTGTTTGGTGACGTTGTGACGCCATCTGCATAGATAATAAATTGGACTTTGGTATAGGCTTTGCGACGCAAAGGGAATACTTGCACGTTCCAGATTGAACTAAATTAAACGCTTATTTCGTGGGACGCAAACCATTAAAAATTGGCACTCCTCCGCGGGCGCACAATTTTTTTTGCAGGCTCGCAGGTTGCACACTCCTGGTTTATAGTATAAGTTGACATTGTATTTCCAAGTTTTTTTTATACAGTGTTAAGTCACGCATTTCATTCCGAGCAGTGACGATGTTCTCAATTCGAATCGATTAGAAATAGTTTTCAAGACGCTTGGCGTTTAAACACGTTTACACTTTATTTTTACAGGAAGGGATCCTATTCATGGGCAGAGTTTTATACGACTTGTTATTCTTCTTCATTCTGATTATCATAGTCTTAAACCTTATATTTGGCGTCATCATTGACACGTTTGCTGACTTGAGATCGGAGAAACAACAAAAGGACGATGTGCTAAAGAATACTTGTTTTGTTTGTGGTGAGTTATGGTTAGAATTGTTTGGGGGACGCAGGTTCAAATGCTAGTATGAGTGAATATGTAGATTACCATTATACGAAATTTTAAAAACTTGGAAATTTGAGATCGGAGAAACAGCAGAAGAATGATGTGCTAAAGCAGGGGCTCTCAGACTTTTGGGGTTATGGGGCTCGTGAAGAGGGTGACTATTATTTACGGACCTCAACAATAAATTTATACAATAGAAACAACAAAAAAAAAACATTGTTACCTACTAATAAATGTTCCTGAGTAAACTAAAATTACTTCATTTAATGACTCGGTTGTATTTTCTAAATTGTATTTGAAATTTTTTTAAAAGTTAGCATTAGCAGCTGCTAGGTTTCTCTCATGAATATTTGGGGATTCGTATGCAGTACTTCGAGAACCTATGTGCTGAAGAATACTTGTTTCTTTTGCGGTGAGCTAGACTTTGCCTGTTTGTCTGCTCAGGGTAGTGCACTTCATTTATGAAAAGATCCATGCTCTTAGCTAAAGCTTGAAGAGTGGGGATAGAATAGTTCAAAGCATTCGTTGTTGTATTGTAAGCTGTATTATATTTTAGAAATGCCAGAAGATTTATACAAGTTTGTTTAAAGTAGCATCTCAATTCTTTATCTAAAAGTAAAAAAAGGAGTCCGCCAACCCTCACATACTTATACACATACTTATCCCCTAAAGCAGGGGTTCTCAACCTTTTTTCTGTCAAGTACCCCCCAAGTCACGAAACAATCAACGTGAACCCCCGGTAATCTGACACCGAACAAAGTTGTGGTATACTGATATATTGACTAGCAATTTGTTGCAACACCAATTTATTGACCTTATGTAACTAAATTGAATCGTCTTGTTGATATTATTGCCCTTGTCGTCTGCCACACTAAAGGATTCTTAAAATCTCTCCCAAGTTACAATAAGCATATTAACTTCTGTCTTTAGAGATTTCACAGTTTGTACGCAAAACCTTGAATTTCACATTGTTGGCGTCATAATCACAACAATGCAAGATCAGGGAATATCTACGTTTTAATTGGCATCTAGTTTCAATGGGCACGCATTTTCCCATGGTAGTAATGAAGGATATTAAAAAACAGCAACATACAAAAACTCGACTGTCATCCGGATACCCCTGGAAATATTCTCATGAACCCCTGGGGGTTCGCGAACCCCAGGTTAAGAACCCCTGCCCTAGAGGTTTCAAACCAATGATCCCTAAGCAGGGGTAGTCAGTGGCAAAGTATCCACAGTTGCATCCTTCAGGTTTACTAACGCATATTCTAGTATATTCTGGGTATAGAACAAGTTTTAGGATATAATAGGGTTTTCAAATTTTCCGGGAGGAAAAGCCGATAAATCCACTTTTTTTTTACTTGGCGGGTTTCTACATGTTTCGTTCTATGTCGGTTGGAATAGGTAGCCAGTTATTTTTGTTAGATACATTGACTCGATTCTGGAAGAATCCATTCACAATCCAATTCTTGTTCCTAGGTCTTGAAAGAAAGTCCTTTGACAACAAGACAGTCTCATTCGAAACCCATGTTAAAGAAGAACACAATATGTGGCATTACCTGTACTTCATTGTACTTGTCAAAGTGAAGGATCAAACAGAGTTTACTGGGCCAGAAAGTTATGTCTTCAACCAAGTTATGGTATGAACTGATTTTATATGGTTTTTATTCATAAATTAAATTTTGAATAATTGTTAGATTTGCTTGTTTATGGCTTTGTTCAGAGTGAATTTAGACAAGTGGTTCCCAAACCGCTGCCTTTGGGCTAATTACGACCTGCATAACGATCGAATATGTTAAGTGAAATAGTTTTACACTTTGTTTTTTTCTTTTTACGTTTTACTGTTACGTCATTATCACAGTTTAAGCGTGTGTATCTTTGTAACAATTCGATATACCTGTATCCTAATTATATGTACTGCCTCCGGTATCGGTTCTTGCGGGCGGTCCATTCCACTCTCTCTCTGACATTATATTGTTCTCTATATTCCAGGACAATATGCTGGAATGGTTTCCACGAATGCAAGCAATGTCTTTGAAAGCAGGGGATGAAGCTGATGAGAACAGTGACGTGAGATCATTATGCCAACAACTCGAAAATACAACTGCTCTCGTTTCGCAACTGTCGAAGCAATTACAGGTAAATGAATTTTATGATCACGGTCTTGTTAAAGGTTGTCAAGGGGGCTTAAGAAATCTCATGCTCAACGTGCCCTGCATTTTTCCTAGTTGTTCGACTCTCACCTCATATTTGCACTCTATCCTAGCTAGCTAACATTAAGCTTAAAACAATAGGTAGAAGACGAAAGTATGTTTTATTCAAAAAATTAATCGAAAATACATGGATGAAATTGCAATATCTAAACAATAAAGAAATGTAAATACCGTTTAAGGACCACTGTTCTAAAGTATCATATCGATCCTAACCCTGATATAGCATGAATTCCGCTGGATATGATTAGTATTTCCTTGTGCCGAAGTATTATATCTACCTGACTTAGATCCTCATGAATAGTGTAGCGAAAAAATCAGACTTACAAAAATGACCTCAGACCCTTTTCTACTAATTAAAATCCTCTTCCTGGATTATACAAAAATGACCTCTGACCCTTTTCTACTAATTAGGATCCTCTTCCTGGATTATACAAAAATGACCTCTGACCCTTTTCTACTAATTAGGAACCTCTTCCTGGATTATACAAAAATGACCTCTGGCCTTTTACCTGCCAGTTAAGATCTTCTTCCTGGATTATACAAAAATGACCTCTGACCTTTTTCTACTAATTAAGATCCTCTTCCTGGATTATTCAAAAATGACCTCTGACCTTTTTCTTCTTTCAGGATCTCCAAGATCAAGTAACAGAACAACGCAGACGTCAACAAAGATTAAATATTATTAACCCCCGATCACACATGGGGTTTCCCAAATAATCACATTTTATTAACCCTTTACACACAGTATCCTCTGACCTCGGTAATCTACACTAGTTATAGTATTCGTTAATTCACAGTATTTTTTCAAGTATTCAAATAACTTTAGTTTTAGATATTCATAAGCTATATTATTAAACTCAATTACCAGGGTTGGACGAATAATCCTTCATTATTTTCTATATATCAGAAATTTATTTTCCGAATCTATTCGAAATACGTACATTTATATTGAACCTTTTCCTGACTTTAATTTTCAATTGAAAATTTATCGCAGAACATTCTGTATTTGTTAGATTCTGGAACCGTGATTTCGAGAATCCACGGTGAAGATTTCGAGTATCGTGCAAGCTCATATTCTCTCAATTATCCACACATGTTAAAAATAATATAACTGAACCCATAAGAATGATACTTACATAAGTATCAAACTGGTATCAAAGGCGTATGGGGGTCGGAAATGTAAAAAAGGCACTTTTTTGGGGGCTCCCGAAGTATGCGAACCAAGATGGCGGACATCGGAATGTGAAATGTGTACTAGGTTAGGGTTAGGCCATAATTTTAGGTATAAATACTACGAGAGGCTCTTGGCTAGTCTTCGAACTGATAATAGGACTAAAACAGGGAAAATTGGAAAAAAATTTTTGCCTAACCCTAACCTGTTACCCATGTTACGTTCCGATGTCCGCCATCTTGGTTCGCATACTTTGGGAGCACCCATTTCTGGATCATACATAGCGATTTTTCGTAGCTTGACACTCTTTTTAGACCCTCAAGACCAGGGGCGTAGCCGATAATTTTCAAAAGAGGGGGTTCTGAAATTTTTTTTTGCCAAGTTAGATCAAAACAGCTAACGCGTCCAATGGAACGCTGGAATTTGCGTGTTTTTATTCGTCTTGTGGGTCTAAAAAAGCATTTCAAGCTATGGAAAATTGCTATCTATGATACAGAAAAATGATTTTATTTTTTTTACATTTCAAAAAGGAAAGGGGGTAAAAAAAAATTTTTGCCTAGTTAGATCAAAACAGCTAGCGCGTCCGATCGAACGCTGGAATACGCGTGTTTTTATTCGTCTTGTGGGTCTAAAAAGCATTTCAAGCCACGAAAAATTGCTATCTATGATACAGAAAAATGATTTTATTTTTTTTTACATTTCAAAAAGGGGGGGGGGTTCGACCTGCAAAACCACCCCCCTGGCTACGCCCTGCTCAAGACTTGAAAACTCACAGCCCGCTAGCTGTTGCGGTCTAACTTGTCAATCAGAAATCTCCCTCTTTTGAAAATTTCTGGCTCTGCACCCGACTTGTTACTCCTTACATAACAATGTTTGCTTGCAAAGAACCTTGTTAAGAGTGAAACACCTCTTTGATAATTGTTAATATGTTAGTAATGCAGTATTAGTATATTTTGTTTTGCAGTTTGATATTTTTTGCAATAGTATGTCATGGTGAATCTTCCATTATTTACTTTAAGATAATTTTTTTGTAGAATAATGCTTTTTGTATGTTAGTATTTATCGCATGGTGGATAAACACCAATTTCCTGAATCTAGGACAGGGGTGGGAGGTTACTTCTCTGAGTGGGCCAGTTACAGACAATAGACTTGGTTACTGGGCCGGAGTCACAAAACTTAATATTAAAAACTATGAATGAAATTAAATTTATATACAACAGCTAGGCTACCGTTTGTACGATGTTACAATCCGGGGCATTAAGACTTTATTTTCATCAGAAATTGATATCCATAAAAACTGTACTCATAATTTCAGCAGACACAAATGAGCCAGATGAAGCACTTCAATGGGCCAAATCCCGATCGCGGCCATGATTTGCCCACCCCTGTTTTATGGGAGATGCACATTCTCTGTTTTGGCATCACTGCTATAACCCTAATCTGAAAAATGACAATTTTTCAACAATAGTATCTTCTTATGTACCAGTTACTGTGTAAGTAGTTATCGCATGGTGAATAAATAATAGTTCACACATATTCTGGCGGAGAGGGAAGCATATAGGAATTCTTCTTGTCTTATTGCTAGCTGGATAACTAGGTGCTCCTGAAGTATTCGCACCAAGATGGCGCACAACCTGAACATAATATGTGTACCAGGTTAGGGTTGTGCGTCATCTTGGTACGAAAACTTCTGGAGTACCGGTAACTATGTGTATCCGAACAAACCCTTCAATTCTATTGTTGTTACCCTTTTGCATTGAATATTATTCTCATTTACTGATTTCTGTGTGCATGTATACTGAATCTAATAGAGTCCTGCTATGTGTTATAAAATCAGTATTATTTACTGTATTGTCTTACTCTTAACAAACTCCAATAAGAAGACATCATACTATGATTCTTTAGAAATCCATCTGTGTCGATGCATATATGGCAGGGTGCCTGTCAATCTGCTTTCGACTAAAATAGTTATGTTATAGTCATGAGGTCACACACCAAAACGAATGAGTACTGGATATGCAGATAACTATACACAGTCAATGAAAAATTCCACTGCTGCTAATAAGCTTGACTCTTTGTTGGGGCATTCATGATGAAATCGCCACAAAAATTTGTAATGTATTTTTTTATGTTTCATTTAATTTGTTGATTTGATAATGTAATCTACGGTAACTTGTTGGCCAACCCTGATGTATGGTAATATTGTCCTTCTCTTACCCCATGTATTCTAGCTTTCATCTTTCCTTTTTCTTCTTCTTGTTGTATAAAGCTCTTAGGAAAACGTATTTAGAGTGATTCAAGCAATATGATTTAAGTCTATTTAATTATGTAAAATTCTTTTAGTTCAATCAAAATCAAAATAAATTTGTAAATTTAATTGCGATGCCTGCAATTCTAGATTAGTATTCAGATATTGAGAGCCTTAAATATAACCAGCATAAACATAGTAATTAGATTGCTTTTACATTGTATTATATGATCCATTATTTGACCTTCAAGGGTGTGCTTGTGACCTTGTATGCTCATTAGGTGGATGTTTGTGACCTTGAAGGACCTTCTGGTGAGCGTATATAACCTTGAAATGGGTGTTTGTGACCTTAACTGGCCTTAAATTCCCAACTATAGTAGATGCTTTATGCTATCCCCATGCATGCCCCAAAGATAAAATCTGCCATTTAAGCGTGACCCATGTGTGATTATACCTATTATTATTATACTGATCATGTATTTGCACTCTTCATGTTGTCATCTAATCATTAAAATCATTGTTTGTAAATAATGCTACTGTTTGTATATTGTGCAATAATAATTCAAACTTAATCAGATAAAATAAAATCATTTATGTTGAGCTGAAAATAGTTTTTGTTTGTCTAAAATGGATTGGATAATCAGGACATACACAGCCAGGTTTAAATGGGACGCGAAAGACTCGCAAACCCGCTTTTTCCGACATCCGGCCGTACCTGCTAGCTGTTACGGTCTGTCTAACTTGGCAATTAATCTAAAGAATAATTTTGTGAGAAGTTTAGAGTCAAACGAAAATTAAACTGACTGCCTATACCAGTAACTGCGATCCGAATCCGGACCTTTCGACCATAAAATTTGGACCACGACTGCTTGTTCATTTTTCAGATGATTCTGATACAATACAAACTATACAGTTTGTCATACTGGTACCACCAATGTGTGATATTCGTGTCCATGTTTGAGAGCCATTCATCATTGCTCTTGTAATAAATTTAATATTGCATTTGACGTTTCGTTCATTTAATGAAATAAATTTTCTGTAATGTCCGGACCCCAGTAATTTTAAAGTTTTGTAAACGACCTTTGGTGAAAATAGTTGAGTAGCCCTGGTCATTGACTTACAGATAAAGGAAATAATACCTTTCACAGTAGTAAAATTTATTACAAAAAACATGATATGATATTTAAAATAGAAAATTTCTGTATCACTGCTTAGGCCACCTGACCTCCATGATAAGCAAAATGACAACAGAGAAGAACCGAGTTTTTCTTTTTTGTAAACTGATTCTTTCTTGAATGGGGAAATTTGCATTACCGCTTGGGATGAGTTTGTCAACAACCTCAATCAATCATATAATGCTTAACTGCTTTAGCGAATTTACAAAAATCAAATAAAAGCAGAGTATGAAGTGCACAAACATTAATTAACAGCCATGGTGAAATCCAGTGTTGTATTAGTTATAGTATTAAAATAAATTTACTTAACATAGAGTAGAACAAAATTGTACACAATATTCTGATCTGAAAAGACCAGTTTTACATTATGAATTGAAAATTAGAATACATGTCAAATTGAAGCAAATTTGGAATGATTTACATGAAAAATTGAGCACCCAACAGCCAAATATTATTTTTCTCCCTTCCATTTTTGCAATGAACATACATTTTTTCGTTGAAATTTTCTCTGTTAAAAATGTGTCTAAATTTGATTGGACAGATAAATCAGCATGTTTTTTAGAATATCAACCACAAAATTCTGAAAAATTAACAATCCATGGGCCAATCCACTATATAGTTTCTACCCATAAAAATTCAGTGTTCCCATTTTACAATGGTGTTCCCACTCTATAAATTCCCCCCTTTTTCATTCTATCAATAACTGCGTCCAAGGCGGCGGGTTCAGCTTGTTCTGTAAGCTCTGGAGTGCAAGAGTAAGCAATGCTGAGATACTTCTGCATGATTGGTGAAGTGATCTGGGGATCTAGCATCATTAATGTCTCCTTCATTTCTTGCATTGGGACCTTTAAATTAAAGTAAAATTTTAGCAGGCATAAACTATGCGAGGGAACTTGTGTAAAAAGGACAATCCCACAAGAGTCTTTAGCATAGGTATTTGCTTCAAATGAGTGTATGGGAAAAAGCTGGAAGCAATACATAAAATGAGATATTCGCGATGTTGTCTTCGATTTTGGGTTGAGTTTCAAGTCTTGTGTGCTAAATGCTATTACCTGATATTTATGTAACAGGTAAACCAATATGTAACTATTTGTGTATTAGTTATTTCTTTCGAATTTGGAATTTGGTGCTATTTCCACTTTTGTCATATGTTACTTTGAGCAAACTAACATGAAAAGTTTCAACATACCATTAAACTACCCTTTCTTCCTAAGACAATGCACATTTACCCTAAAGTAATCTCGCCCACATAAGTAACTGTATTCTAGAATAATATTAGGATTTAAAGATGACAAATTCCAAACAAATTTGAAACATTTCAAAGAAGTTGCGAACCTATCTATATTAGCTGGGAAAGCATTAAGATACCCACATTTTTCATATCTTAAACTGGTTGGAAATCAATTTTTCAGTAAAAAAAGGGATTCTAAATTATGTAAAGTTTTACTTGATCCATTCGATCAAATCATGGTGCCGCCCACACCACACCCACCTCATCTTTTCCTTCCAATTGTTTGAATATCTCATCCACATAGGCGTCCCTCTCATCTCTTTCTTGCTGTCTCAACAAAGTAAGGAAAGGACCAGTGTTCCCCTCTTCATCTTCTGTGAATAATGCCTGAAAAAATAAGAGTGTTCACTTTAAAAATTGTAGGTTTTCCTATTTATTTCAGAAAAGAAGGACACGCAACATGGCTCAGTCGAATCTTGAACCACAGCCTCGCATCAAGTTATCACTTCAGTTCAAATTGGAACAGTTATTAAATTCAAAAAATCATTGCAGATGAATTGGTCTGGATTGTGGAGTAAGCGCGGTGTGTGGGTGCAAAGGTCGAATAGTCAAGGCATTATACTTAACTGTAATGGCGTCATAATTTACACAACTCAGGTTCAAATACCAAATCCCATCACCTCACGCATGGTGTAATAAATTTGGTAGGCCATGCAGAACTGAAATGATTCAGCCCCTTTCAAACTATAGCAGACCCCTATCTAATGATGGCTAATGACAGTTTGAAGTGGAAGTCGTATAAATATGTCCATGCATTCAAAACAAGTAACCTCGTTAACTATTCCCATATCCGAAATGAACTGGTACTTGGACAATAGGGTGGTTCGCCATATGATTAAGTTGTCTCATCACCTTTCTCCTCCCCCTATGAAATGATGAATATGAAAATACCATTCTACTATCAAACAATAGCACTTCTTTACTTAACAGAGCCTTGTTGAGAATTAAAAGCATATAAACATGTGGCGCATCATGCTAAGCATTGGGAATACACTCGCCACTGCACTTCTGAATACCCTGTGTGGATTCGCAGGTTCGAATCCCATGCGGGGATAGTTATGTGTGAGAGGATTGCTGGACTCCTCTCTGCCGTAGAGTGGTTTATGTAATACGGCTTCCTCTACCATTAAGTTCATGCTTTCAAAAACAAATACCTGCCTAACTAATCCCATACTCAACATGGACAGTAACTAGATGAGAGGCCGTGGTTCGTCATATGAGCCGTCTTATTTCCTTCTTCTCCCTGACGATAAATATGTAAATCCTATACATCGAATACAAAAAATAAACAAGACAAATACCCGATAAACAATAGTCGTCGTCGTATCAGAAACCATTTCCAGTTCAGCCTGTGCTGCAGATACTAAAGCTTCAATTTCTGGATCCATCTTTAATGGGAACGCTTTCTTGATCGCTGCTCCAAACTGATCGAGATTTAGACTACCTGGAAGAAGAATTTGAACATAAAACCAGCCAGAATCATCGGCATAATGTTAAACTCGTTTTAAACGGAACACCTATCCAAGAACATAGCCAGGGGGAAGGAGTTTCATTTTGAAACCCCCCTTCTTTTTGAAATGTAAAAAAGAAATTTTTCTGGCAAATTTTGGTAGCTTGAAACACGTTTTTTATTCTCGACCTTCGAGACTTGAAAACAACCTTTTTGCAGCCTCCTGTTGGTCTAAATTGGCAATTAGAAATTTAGGACCCTCCCCCCTGCTCTTTGAAAATTTCTGGCTACACCCCTACACCTATCCTAATTCTGTGTGAAATAGTTGCAGGACTTCTCGTTATCAGAGGGTGCTTAGGTAATCGTTGGTCAGTTAGAGCTTCCTCTATCATCAGGTTCAAGCATATGGAATCAATACCTGAATAAATATTTGGTACTCCTGAAGTATGTGCACCAAGATGTTGCATAACCTGAACCCTAACCTGATTCACAACCTGAGTTTAGGTTGTGAGCCATCTTGGTGCGCATACTTCAGGAGGTCCAAATATTCTACATCTGACATGGGTTGGTAACCAGACAAGAGGCCGTGATTTGGCACATGATTAAGTTTCTTATCTTATCTGGCTTTCTTTCCCTGGCATAAACATGAATTTCCATCCTATTCATTTGAAATGTTCAATTTTTTGACCTCCTGAAGTATGTGTACCAAGATGGCGCACAACCTGAACTCAGGTTGTGTACCAGGTTATGGTTCAGGTTGTGCGACATCTTGGTGCGCTTACTTCAGGAGTACCCATTGTTTGTCTAGGCACTTCACCAATTCTTTACTTAAAAGTGGGTACTGATGATATCAAGTGAGTGTAATATTAATATCTAACCCTTTTTAAACGATTTCTGAGGATTTGCAGCAAAAACTGACATGATAAGAACAAGTCCTGGAAAAACGAGTGAGACTAAATTAATCTGAATACAGCCCCACTAAGTGTTTAAAATCACAACTTTGCGTGAATGTTTGCAACAAAATTTACGGTTTAACTCAAAACAAGAAAACTTCGAGTAAACTTACCGGCTTTCTCATTATCAAGTTCATCCAATGAAACCATCAATGTTTTGATCACGTCCATCTCTCGGTAGTAAATATCTTCGGAACCTGAACAATCATTGGGTTATAACATATTTAGGGAAGCTGATAAAGCACTTTTCAAACTTTATTGTGTACAGAATAGGGCAAGCAAGAAGAAAATTGAGAAGGGAATTTTAAAACATGCAACATGAACCACAAAATTGAAAAGCCATCTGCACAAGTTTTTGAGCCGACTCGCATGGCTTCTTGCATGATACAATTATGTGCTTGTGTACAGTTGGGTCTAGTGTAGTCTACAATTTCAGATTGTAAATGATTTCTACAATTAAATTTTTTGTGAGAAGTATCTCACCTTCCACTCCAAGCAAGGGTCTGTACAACTCTTAACCAGGGGTTCCCAAGCTTTTTTCAGGACGACCCCAAACACAACTTTCAAGTGTCCAGTGTGACCCCAGATCAATATATATATTTTTCATGAAACTTTAGAGCTTCTTTCATCGGACTTTTTAGTTTGGTCATGTGGTGGTATTAAGTAAAATAAGCTAAAACCAAACAGTGATGTCACAATAACCATCTACATTTTCTATAGCATAAGCATAGAGCAATGCCTATGGGCCTGTTTTACAGTGAGCCATGGTACAAACTGCTAAATTTAACACGGTTTGTCAAATCAATGCATAGACAATTTTTTGAGGGGGCGTGAAGCTAATTGAAAATGAAAATATTTGTTAGATTTGATCTTGCCCGCCTTATTTGGGATATTTACTTTTCTTCATTTCTGGTATTTACGTTTCATCAAAGCAATTCCAATGTGTTTTTTATTAAAACATACTTCCGAATCACTGCGCTTGATTTCAGTTGGGTGGGTGTTTTAGATCCTGCTCATCTTCAGCCTCGTACTGAGTAAAAATGCATCATAAAACACATCACCTACCTTTACCATTCAAAACATCGGCAAACAGTTTAACATGAGGTTCATTCTCAAAGTTGATCAAAGCTTGTTTCAATGAATATCCCCACTCTGCTACCATTTCTGGGTCGTTGTATTTTTGCTGGAAATTTGCAAGTTTCATTTAAATATAAATAATCTAACTAATGGTGCCTGAAAAGTTCCTCCCAAAAACTCCCTCGAACAGCTTCAAGAAGAAAAATTTCTTCCATAAAATATTCATTTCATAGAAAATCAACCTATAATTTTTCTTTTCATAAAAGCTCTATTTATTATACTTCAATTTTTTAAAGAAGGAAATATTCCGATATTCATCCTAGCATTAAGTTTAGTAAATAATAAATATCTGACAGTGAAATGGTAAAAAAAATTTGTTACAATTAACATAATATAGTATGTAAAATGAAATCCATTAAGAATAATTTTCAATCTTAATGTTTATATTTTCATACTGTATTCCATAATGAACATTTTTGTAAATATTTTTTTTTGATGAAAACAATGACATATTTCTTAAATATTTAAAGATTTTGGTTGGTTGGGGATGCAGATCACAATCATATCGATCTTATGCTCATTTTCTTTTGGAAAAGTATCAAAAATATTTCAATATTTATACACAACTGTTTAAAGAATTTCCAAGGCTTACCCTAAAATAATCGAGCAGAAATTCTTTCATGTCTTGGCGAGCCCCTTTCAGACGATCACTTTCCGTTTTCGAACTCCAGATAAGTTTCAGAAGATTTGCAACTTCAGCTTTTGATAACATTCGATTGCGAATAGTTCCTTCAAACTGAAGGTATCTGTGAATATAGGAATAAATTATATTAATTTGAATAGATTAGCAGAAGACTTCTGAAATTTTAACAGATTGAAAAAAGTTGTGTACAATAGATTTGAAGAAAAGCCATAGACATAGACTTATTTCTTTATACTGGATTAGAGGCAGAGCTAACTAAACTATTCAAAGATTGAGAGAGTTGAAATTTTCATTTGCAACTATAAATGTTTCTAGACACTAAATTGTGAGAATTTAAAATTTTGTTATTCCAAAGATATTGAATTGCAGTCAGCATCAAAATTTTTGACACCCCCCATTTATTTTGAGATAGCTCTCAAGCGTGCTGGTAACTTTCTGTAACTTCAAAACCTGTAGCATGGAATTCTAGGCGAAAAATTCAAATACTAACTGCTTTAATACTAGCAAAAATACCAAACTCAGAGCTTGGTTCAGCTCTACTTGAGTCATTCATACTAGAGAAAGTGATGCAAATAGCTTAACCACTCATACCCATATCTCAGTTCTAGAAAGCTAACATGGATACTGTACTTCTAAGAATATGTCAGGTAAACCTCAGCTAATATGAAGCAAATCAATCGAAAACCCACCTGCTTTTTCTTCTGACAAAGATGTCCTACCTTCATGCATATCCTTCATTCTGCATATTCTCTTAGAATTTTTCTATATACCAGTATTCCAATTAAATTAATAGTATTCACCTACAACATTGTATCACATAAATCACTGTGTATAAGTAATGATGCATCTCTGCAATCCCCTACATAAATATTCACTCTTTCCAGCCAGCGTCTGTAAACTTATTTATTAATATATGTTTCATGCAACTCACTAATATACAGTAAAACTGCATCTCTTCACTGTCTTCCTATTTTTTTTTCAAAGAGAACTTTATGTGTATATCCTTATAACAAACATTTTCGATTGCACATAGAATAAATATTACAGCACTGACAGCATTTAACCATATAATAATAGCTAACCTGATCTGTTAAATAAATCTGCAAGTGTAAGGTATAAAAGAATATATGCCAGCATGGAATATAGTAAGATCTGAATAAGTTGTATGAACTGCAGATACAAAAAGTAAAACAGAAAAACTGAGCTTCCAAAAGTATCATCTTTCAAATAAGCTTGGATTTTTGCACAAAAAACTACACAAATACCACTCTCAATATTCTTGTTACAAAATGTTCTCAGTTGCATATATAATACAAATACCAGCACTGCATATCAAGCTATCACTGTGTAGTATGAAATTTGTAAGCGAAATTTGATGCGTAGAAGGATTCATCAAAGAGATATTGACATGTGAAGTAGACAATACTGATATGATTTAAAAAGAAAATTAAAAATGATAAACTAAAATTACTGATCCCTGAAATAAATGTCATCTCTCATCTTGATTGACCTACTCTAATAGCACTACTATATAGATTTGTTATATATTCTCTCAATTGCATATATAAGACATATAACAAGCTATAACTTATATTTTAAGACAATATGTACTTCCTGGATTTCTGTCTCATTTGTTTGTCTGGCGTACTGTATTTTATTTGTACCATGGTCGAGTTCAAAATAAATTAACAATTCTGACTGGGATAAATAATTCTGCATCAATAAAGAAGGTTTAAAAGGATGGCAGCATAGCATACCATAAAATATAGAAAAAATCAATGATAAGTAAAATTTATGTTATGAATCAGACTTTGGAACTTCTTCTCCCACGCCTTCTCCTTCGAATGTTTCAGGTCCTTTATCGTGACCAGCTTTCAGTTCACTGACAAGAGAATCGAGGATTTCAGCACTGCGTTTGCCGTGATATAAATCGTACCAACGCTCTTGACCACCTGGATAAAGGAAAAAGAATTGCAGGTTAGGCGCTCCCAAAGTATGTGCACAAAGATGGCGCACAACCTGAACCCTAATCTGGTACGCATAATATGTTAAGGTTGTGCGCCATCTTGGTGCCCATACTTCTGGAGGTCCGAATTTTGTATATTTATTCTGGACAGGGATGGCCAAAAATAATTTTTTCAAATATGGGATTTTGATTATGTTCTGAATCTATTTTATGTCAATCAAACGGCGGTTCCAGAAGTGTGATTACCAATATGGAGGTAACTAATTTCGTCGCCCACTTTACATCAAGTTGTGTAAACGGACTGAAACCTATGGGCAGGGGGGGTATTCGCTTGGCTAACACAGACAGTCCCGAACTCGTAATAGAACTGAAATAAGGAAAATCGGAAGAATATTATGGCCTAACCCTAACCAGGTACATAGGCTACGGGAGTGGCCATTCGGTCCTTCTATTTTGAAGCAAATAGTATTGTTACAGTTTATTAAAGTTAACATGTATCCTGCCGAGAAAATTCTTTATTCTCACCGGGAACAATCTCAGCGCATTTTTTCCACTGCGGTCTCGGGGTCGCGCTTCTTCTCAATGTTTCTGCTTCTGTATAATATTCATCTCTTTGATCTATAACCTGAAAATATATAAATTTGAATTCTCAATTTCGGGACTAGAATCTAAAACCTGGCACTTCTTCCAAACCACATTATCAAGAATGCAATCAATTTTGATAGCTTACCAGGTCACAAGTTGAGATTTCGGGCTAAAACCAGATGCCAAATAAATAAAATTTGATGGCACCTTGAAGACTTTTTGTGTGCATAAAAAATCACTGGATCCCTTTTCGTCACAGTTTGGTTCCCATAGGCCCCGGTCAACTACCATCGAGCTCTAACAAATAGCTGTGATCCATGCCTGACATAAATTGGTAACCGCACAAAAGTCTAGGGCTTTCTATACAATTAAATCGTCTTGTCGTCTTCCCTTCCCCCCGGGATAAATATGAAAATCTTAATTTAATTCTAATAACATTAAGCACAACAAATGAACCATCAATGAGCCGTTTTATCATCTTTGCTATCCTTCAGAAAAAAGTTAGAAAATATATCGTAATTGTCAGTTATTTCGCAAATATATTATAGAAAGTTAACTGACAGTAACCACTTCCCAACTTGCATATAAAACCAAGTTGCATATACAACCAACTTTCATATACAACCAACTTGCATATACAACCTACTGGCACATACAAGCAACTTGCACATACAATCAACTTGCCCATACAGCCTACTTGCATATACAACCAACTTTCACATACAACCAACTTGCACAGACAACCAACTTGCACATACAATCAACTTGCACATACAACCTATTCGCATATACAACCTAATTTCATATACAACCAACTTCCACATACAACCAACTTCCACATACAACCAACTTGTACATACAATCAACTTGCACATACAACCTACTTGCATATACAACCAACTTTCACATACAAGCAACTTGCACATACAACCAACTTGCACATACAACCAACTTGCACACACAATCAACTTGCACATACAATCAACTTGCACATGCAACCAACTTGCACATACAACCAAGTTGCAGATACAACCAACTTGCACATACAACCAACTTGCACACACAATCAACTTGCACATACAATCAACTTGCACATACAACCAACTTGCACATACAACCTACTTGCATATACAACCAACTAACATATACGACCCACCTGTTGGTGCACATCCAACAAGGTATCATGCTCTGATTTAAGCTTTGAGAAATCTTGTTGGAAAGTCTCGTATTTTTCATTCATTTCCGTGAAATTTGTTTCCAATGCAAGGAAATCTCGCCGAGGAATCACATCTCCGTAATCTGCCTTGATTCGATTTAATTCAGCGGCTTGAGTACCCAAATTCTCTCGTGCTACCTGTAAAAGAAAAAAGGCTCCAGGATAAGCTAAAGGATAAACGGCAAGCGCATTGTCAAATCCTATTAAATGTGAGAATATTACTGGTAGATTGTAGGCTCAGCTGATAAGGATGCCAAACACAAATAGCCACTAAGTCAGCTAAAATCAATACAGCGAGAAAATTCTACAATAATAGATTCAAAGAAATTTGTTGAACTCTTGGCAGTGATACCAAAGTGCCTAAAAACTGATTAGGTGTGGAAAATCTGGACAAATTGTATAGAGCAGTGGTTCTCAACCTTTTTCTTTCTTGGCCCATTTTTGGTTGCCCAAAAATTTTCGTGGTCCATTAACTTTTTATTGCAAGGGGAAAACTACAAGAAAAATCAAGATCTTTCTGCGAAAATGGACACTTTAACATTTATATCTAGAATGGAAATTACCACTCAGTAGCAGAAAACAGCATCGTAATTGATTGCTGCTACAATCAAAACTAACTATTGTGACATAAATAAAACTAGCAATTATTGATAGGTCTGTGGCCCAACTCCAACTCGTTCTGTGGCCCAGCAGTGGGCCATGGCCCAGTGGTTGAGAACCAGTGGTAAAGAGTGACAATTCATATTTTCACTTTAGGAGTAAAAAGTTACATTTTATGAATAATATTTATAGTAATACAAAGAACAGATGGAAAACAATAAGCCTTGTGCCAAAACTAAATTTAACCGCAATCTCAACAAATTCTATGAGCTATTTTTAGCTAAAACATTTCAGTTTGGTTGTGGCAGCATCAAGCGGGCCAGATTGAATTACCTAGTGGGTGGATTTGGCCCGCGGGCCGTACTTTGCCCGTGTCTGGTCTAGAGGGAACTCCATAGAGGGAACTAATGCAGGCGTGTTATAGATAGTTGGGTTCCCTGATTCAATACACTACAAGGCAGGTACACGCCCTTTTTATGAGATATTTTTCGCTTTTCTTAGGAATGAGGCTTAAGAAAGCAGCCAGTTATGAAAGTGCAAGAATCTTTCTTTTTCAGAGAATAAATGTGAAACTGATTTACTGTAATAAGGAGATCAAAGAAAAAGAATACTAACCACATGATCAACAAAAACAACATGATAACAGAACAATCCATAATTCTACTTCGTTTACAATAAACCAAGCAAGCAACCAAAATACCCTCTCTGAAATCAAGAATTACCTATGTACAATATAAATAATTTGGTTTGTGTCCAAAAACTTGAATAATTTTGAACATATTAACTAAAACAAGAGAGTGATGCTCAAATATATGGACACAGAGACGACAAAAAGCAACTAATATGCCCTCCTTTCCTACCTTCAAAGCAATCTGACAGAATCATCACAACAAGAAGAGGAAAAAAATTCTGACAACAAGACCAACCCCAACAACACAATAACAAAACGATCCATAGGTCCACTTTGTGTCAAATAAACTAAACGAGCATCCCGCAACCCCTCCCTCCTCACCTTCAAAGCAATCTTCAACCTGACAGGATCATCCTCATCATCCATTGCTCCTTGGCCAGCCATTCTCTTCATGTCTTCGTACTGGTGACGTAAATCGTTCATATCAGATATAAGAAGCTTTCTCATGTCACATTCATCTCTGTATCTAAGGGGAGAAAACAGGAATATGTTAGAGAAAAGGGGGACATTCATTAGAGAATAGGGGGATTTTCATTAGAGAAAAGGGGGACTTTCATTAGAGAATAGGGGGATATTTATCTGTGTATCTGAGGAGAGAACAGGAATTCATTAGAGAATAGGGGGAAACAGCTTCATATTGCATTTCTTTCAGGGGTTATCCTATAGAGAGGAATTGTTCTGTAACTTTTGTTGCTACGAAGCCAGTGAAAAGGTTGACTATTATTTATGGAGCCCCACAAACAGAACAAAAAAAAACAATTTTTTATTTACTGATTGATTTCTCTGAGTAAACTAAAAAAAACTTTTTTAATGACTTGGATGTATTTGCTGCTTTGTATTATTCAGTATTTTAATAAGTAAATGTATAACTTACAAATCTCAAGGTTCCTCTTACAAAGCACAGGGGCTTTACATGGAGCACTTTGAGAACGTATGATATAGCCCAAGGTTTCTCAAACTTTTTGGGCCGCGAACCCCCGTATTTTTAACCCCCTTATTTTTGACGGACCCCCATCCTGTGCCTTATCAATTTCTGTGCCTAATCAACGAGGAAGGATAATGTTTCCTTTGACAAATTAAAACTCAAGAAAGTCTGAATCAATACATACTGAAGTTAAACACTGGCTGGCTAACGGCAATGCAATAAGATTATGATCTGTTTGTATATGTTTCAGGCTCTTTTCATCCCCCTTGCAGACCCCCTATGAAGTCATCACGAACCCCCAGGGGTCCGCAGTCCCAGTTTGCAAAACCCTGAATAGCCTTTTCTTCGGAATGAAACAATCCAGAATACAAGTATCGGGGACGATTAATTGGTAAATTATTACTTTACCCGGCATAGACTGGTAAGACGAAAAAGGGTCAAAGTATGATTTTTTTGCTCCGTGAATAAATATGAAGTGTTTGATAGATGAAACGCCCTATTATAGAGAGCCGCCGAGAAATCTTGCATCTTGATAATTAACTGATGAATTTTTCAATACTCGACGTAAACTGAAAACCAAACGAGAGGCTGTGGTTAGCCATACGATTAAACACTTTTCTGCTTCCATGAATAAATATAAAAACCTATCTTATTCCAACCTTTTATATTCTTTCGCCATTTCTTCCTGTAGTTTCAGTATCTGAGCCTGTAATCCTTGCTCTCGTATTCTTCCTTGCCCTAATTCATTCAGAAGTTCTTTCACTTTTCTACGAAGTCCAAGTATTTCATGATTTTCCTGGTAATGTAGGAAAACAAAATATTTAAAATAAAATAAAGAAATTAAAATGAGGATATTCATTCAAGACAAACAAGGCAAATAATAAGCTGTAAACAGAGTGTTTTCAAGCCCAAAGACATTTTCAGACAAATGTCCAATTATTATAACAAACATAGCTACGAAAAAATGATTTATTAGGGGAGAAGCTTCACCCGGCCCGGGTTGATTTTTTTCCAAGAGTAATGAGGATAAAAAACAAGTGTTCACTTCTGATTTTGTGCAAACTGGATGTATACAGGTCCAAAGGCTAGGTTTTATAAACTGAAGCCCCGCCAAAGGAGTCACAGAATGTCTGTCTGGGAGCCACTAGCAATCGCCTTCACTTGCTACTATTTGCAATATGAAAATCCATTAAAAATAAATTATGTTTTCCCATTAAAAAGCAGACAAGCAACAAGCCTTGAGAGTCTGCGGAAGAGAAACCCCAGACCATGAATGAGAACAATGTTGTAAGGGTTTTATAAACACTAATTTCAGTTCTTACAAATATTGTGGCTGCTTTCGACAGATACAGTGCAACTCAACCCACCTCTTCTCTTATCCTTAAAATCTTTTGATCGCATTGTTCCGATACTGTTATTAACATTGATTTCAACGGTTCAAGTTCACGAATCTTCTCTCGGTAATGACTCAACATTTTTTCATATTCATTTTTGATCTGAGAAAAAAAGGTAATTGTGTTATAGGGAAAGGAATTATGAAATCTTATCTGTATAACGATCTATGCAAGGTATTGAGATGGTTAGTGTTGTGTTGATGAATTACTACCAGATGTTGATCAAAAGCTATGACATCATCGATAACCACAATGGGTTGTAGATATTCGAATAGTGAAGCTGGTCATGCTAGCTATTATGCCGCTGGATAAACTCTGATAGGCTATTCAGTTACCTCTTATAATTTGCATGCTTGTTTCATTTTTTAAATATACACTGCAGTTAGCTGGTTATATGTTTCAGTTGGATGAACTTGATGATGGAGGAAGACATAACCAGCTAAGCATGGGTACTCCAGTAGTATGTGTACCAAGCTAGGGTTAGGCCATAATTTTATTCCGATTTTCCGTATTTTACTTCTATTCCGAGTTTGGGGACTGTCTGTGTTAGCCAAATGAATATACCCCTGCCCTTAAGTTTCAGTCCCCTCACACAACTTGATGTAAAGTAGACGAACAAAATCAGTTACCTCCATATTGGTATACATACTTCTGGAGCGCCCAAGCATGCTCCCTAGTCCATCTCATGATCATATAGCAGTATGGGAAACCCCAAAATAACCAAACATGAACATAAGAATAGCCTCAAGTTCCTGTTACACAAGCTGGTTGTCATATTCCTTACTCTAATTCATAATATCAATCTTTATAGCTCACTTGTGACAAGAGAGGTCTGTAGGTTTTGAAATCTCCGATCAAATATTCAAACACTTCCCGATAAGCTTGTAATCGAAGTTCGCTTGGTTTGGGGTCTTGACAGTTGAGTGTTATTATTTCACGTTCAACATAGTTCTCTAAAGCTTCCAAGAATTTAGGCTTTGGGATGACGCTTTGCTGTAATAAAAAAGATAGAATAATATATATGCACATCAAGCCTTTTAGAAGACACTCGGTAATTGAGTTATGAGAATTTCAAATCATCTCAATAATTTGGGGGGTTTAACCAACTCCCCACCTCTTTTAAGATATAAAAAAATATTGAGCGGGAAGTTGATGCTGAAATGAAGGAAATTTTTGTAGTCTCAAAGTTGAGGGGCGGAACCACCCCCCCACCTCTTTTAAGATTTAAAAAAAAAATTCTGTATCATACATAGAAAATTTTCGTAGCTTGAAACGCTTTTAAGACCCCCGCTAGGTATTACAGCCTACATTGGAAGTTAGAAATGTCAGAACCCCCCCTTTGAAAATTCCTCGCTGTGCCCCGAACTTAAATAAGTTGGTATTGCAGCTCAAAAATTCAGGGTTCAATTTCATGTGCAACAGTACGACTTTACCGGAATAACGGTGCTCGCCACTAATACAGTCTAGAAATACTGTAATAATTAGTTCAGAAGATCCCGTGTGCTGCACACAAATAGGTTCGAAGTTCACGATGCAAACGAAGATACTTTATTGAATAGTGTGTAATAGTTAATTGTGTGAAATCCACGCTTAAAGCAGATTAAATAAGATCGACAAAATACAACGCTTACTCTTAGAACAGAGACACTGGCTGACACTGAGAATCCGCAGCACAGTTCACATATGCAGTGGTGGTTGGAGTCGAGTAACTGAATCTAATTGACGGACGAATTAAAGCTCAGACTCCACCCACCAATGCATATCCAATAACTAGACACAAACTATAAATAAAATACAAAACAATAAAAAATGGGACAATTCCAGTCCCGCCACAAATGCCTACCATCTCACACTCGGTATGATCAATTGGGCAACAGTCGAATCTAAAAGATTTCGCTTTTTTCAAAAATAGTAGCTTCTTACACATTGTTAGATATCTATGGATGCTTGTATAAGCCTTGTTTGAAGCACGTAAATAAGTATTGTTTGGAAAAATATACCCGAATTCCCTATGTTTGAAGAAGTCATCAAAACTTAAAATATTGTTTATAAAACATGTCTAACCTTTTTTGGGCCTTTTCCTCCCCGGCCAATTGCACCAATATCTGTAATACTTCGACTCGCATACGCCGGCCATGAATCCAGTTCGCCTGATTGTGTATCAATACCTGGTCTGAGGACTGATTGTGGGGGAAGTTGATGCTGAAATGAAGGAAGTCTCAAAGTTATTTCAAAGTCATTAATCAGATATGTGACATTGACTAGCTCATATTTCAGTATCTGTTTCTATGATTATATAGTTAGTTATCTATGTCTGCTCGTACACGGCTTTGGCTCAGAGAGAAAGACGTGAGTAAACATGGTATAAAATAAATATAAGTAAAAAGGATCACAAAAACATGAAGGTAAACTGAAAATTTGTGCTTGCCAGATTGTTTCATAGCTACAATATAAGTATAAGTTTATTTCGACTCACTAATCAGCAATACACAAGAAAAGAATAGATAAAAAAAAAAAAAATTAAAGTAACTGATTATAGAATCGGGAAAGCAAACAAAACCTCAAGTAAGGTTTGAAGCGTACAGACTTCAGATGGAAAGGTATTGATGAAAGAAGTAGTACGTGTTCGCTCACCCAAAAGGTAAAAAAAACTAATTAAGGCACGCACGCACATACAAACATCGCGACATGTTAAGGTCGGAAGTTTAAAAAGCAATAAAAAAATAAATTAAACTACTCAGTAAAAAGAAAAATATACAAACAAATGAAAAAAAAATTAATAAATTCTTTTGCCACACCAAAGTAATAATTTTATGAGGATTGCCAAATTTGATACCGAATTAGTCAACAGGAGTATTATCCTGTGGATAAAAAAGTATTCCACAAAAGATATCGTCGAGCTGATTATAATTGGAGTCACCTAATGCAGTAATGCCAAATTGCCCAATCAGAATTGCCAAGTTGGATGTATGAAGAGGCCAGACTGGATTCCATGGCAGGTGCACGCCCGAGGGCGCTAGCGCTCCGCAAAAATGCACGCGAGCGAAATCAATTTTGCACGCCGAAAATTTGCAATTGCTCACCAATGTAAATCGGTTTAAATGGTTTTAAAATCAATAATCCAGTAATATAAAGATGCCAAAATATTATAACTCCACAATTGTCGACAAATACCAGCCTGCAAGATTTGGTCTGATCGAAATATTGCGAAGCAAAAAGACCATGGACCTTTCCCCAACCTTTGACCCGCGAAAAATTCCTCTCATTGTTACGTCCTTTTTTGCATCTTGCTGATTGGCCAATGTCACGAAGTAAACAAGGAAGTCGATGTTTGGGGAAAGGTTCATATCGTGTTGAATGATAGGAAATAGGAATCCCGTGAGAATAGTTATGGACGAAAAGATCGCCTCCGCACCAATGGCCAAGTACGGCTCTGATTCAGCGTATTTTTCATACAATAATTTTACACGAATGTACTGAACAGTACCGGTATCTAAAGTTGCTCAAACACTCCCAAAATTAGTGACAAAGTATGAAAATAATGTTTGGAGTCAAAGGTCAAACGTCCATTTTGCTCTAATTTGACGTATTTTTTATCCATTAATTCTACGTAAAAACACTACCAAAATTAATGACAAAGTATGTCCATTTTGCTCTGGTTCAACGTATTTTTTATCCAATAATTTTACGCGGATGTACTGAACAGTACCGGTATCCAAAGTCGCACAAACACTCTCAAAATTAGCGACAAACTGTAGAAATAATGTTTGGGGTCAAAGGTCAAACGTCCATTTTTTCTCTGATTTAACGTATTTTTTATCCGATACCGGTAATTTTACGCGGATGTATTGAGAGGTATCTGATGTCAAAGTCAGTTGCACGCGAGTGCAGTTGTTTTGCACGTCGTGAGCTATAATTGCACGCCAGGAATGCTTATTTGCACGCGGGAATTTCTGATTGCACGCCCGATTTCTCGTTCAAAAAGGCCATGAAATCCAGACTGGTGAAGAGGTGGGTTAGACCTGCTTCACTCACCAAATAGAGCAACCTGGTAACACTAAAATAGCATGTTCAAAACAGAAAACCCGTTAGATATATATCTATATTCTATTTGGTAAAAATAATGTTAACATATATTAGGGTACGGTATTAAAGAAAATTTTACCCTGGAACTGACTCCGCTAAGTTTATAGGAAGGACCCTGGTCTCTGTGAAGTGTTGTTCCAGCCTCCGGTTCGATGGGAGGCAATCTTACTGGCTTTAAAGACATTTCTCCGATTTCTTACTATTTCCTCGTAATTTTAAACACCATAAACTATTGAAAAATATGCTGAATAGCCGAACGAAAGAGCAAAAACAAAACTCAACGTGTTCGATGAAGCGTGGATGTTTCCATGCCAACAGTAAACACAGTCCCGTTGGTGGCAGTAGAGAACCATAAACATTGTAGTAAATGGTGGTGACACGAGTCGAGAAAATTAATAAATCCGGAATTTCATATAAAATTAATCGGCTGATCGCTGCAAATTTGAACCACTGTGAATTCAGCGGAATTTCAGCGGAAAAATATTCTGCAGTTTTCAACCGGTTCCCATGCGGAAAATAATCTCTTATTACAATATTTATAACGGATAAATGGATCCTATTTGGAATAATATGTTCCGAAGGAAACAACTCAGACCAAAATATAAGTTTAAGCACATTTAGCTGGTAGTGGTAATTACAACATACATAACTGTATATCACATAAAACAGAAAAACTAAAACGTATTAGAATATAATTGCAGAATGAAAAAAAATACAAAATAAAAATAGGCTACATTTGATGAGAACACAAAAATATCGGAAAATATTTTTTTCAATGTTACATGCAAACTCTAGGGTTCGATACCAAATGCGAATATGATCCGCAAAGTTCCGAAAATTTTTAACAGTAATTTTGAATAGTACCAATAGTGATAAGTATTATATATAAAAGTTGAAGGGAACAAAGCGGACTTTATGATTTATGGGGTTTCAAATACAGGCGAAAAACAAGATTTTCTGAAATTTTATGCGTACTCGGTATATCGAGGCCGAATTCGAATATGTTGCTTTATATGCCGACAACTTTTGACAACGATTTCGATCACATGTACAAATCAAGTATCTAACACCAAAGTATGATTAACAGCGAAACAAAACTTAACAAAATATGGCCCTTCAAAAATTGACGAAAAATCAGATTTTGCTGATTTTCGTGCGAACTCAATGATTCGATGCCGAATTCGAATATGATCCACAAAGTGCCGACAACTTTTAACAGTAATTTTGAATAGTACCAATAGTGATAAGTATTATATATAAAAGTTGAAGGGAACAAAGCTGGACTTTATGATTTATGGGGCTCCAAATACAGGCCAAAAACGAGATTTTCTGAAATTTGAGGCGTACTCGATTTATCGAGGCCGAATTCGAATATGTTGCTTGATATGCCGACAACTTTTGACAACAATTTCGATCACATGTATAAGTCAAGTGTCTAACACCAAAGTATGATCAACAGCGGAACAAAACTTAACAAAATATGGCCCTTCAAAAATTGACGAAAAAAAAGATTTTGCTGTATTTCGAGCGAACTCAATGATTCGATGCCGAATTCGAATATGATCCGCAAAGTGCCGACAACTTTTAACAGTGATTTTGAATAGTACCAATAGTGAAAAGTAATATATACAAAAGTTGAAGGGAACAAAGCTGGACTTTATGATTTATGGGGCTCTAAATACAGGCCAAAAACGAGATTTTCTGAAATTTGAGGCGTACTCGATATATCGAGGCGGAATTCGAATATGTTGCTTGATATGCCGACAACTTTTGACAACGATTTCGATCACATGTATAAGTCAAGTGTCTAACACCAAAGTATGATCAACAGCGGAACAAAACTTAACAAAATATGGCCCTTCAAAAATTGACGAAAAATCAGATTTTGCTGTATTTCGTGTGAACTCAATGATTCGATGCCGAATTCGAATATGATCCGCAAAGTGCCGACAGCTTTCAACAGTAGTTTTGAATAGTACCAATAGTGAAAAGTATTATATATAAAAGTTGTAGGGAACAAAGCGGGACTTTATGATTTATGGGGCTCCAAATACAGGCCAAAAACGAGATTTTCCGAAATTTGAGGCGTACTCGATATATCGAGGCCGAATTCGAATATGTTGCTTTGTATGCCAACAACTTTTGACAACGATTTCGATCACATGTATAAGTCAAGTGTCTACCATCAAAGTATGATCAACAGCGGAACATAACTTAACAAAATATGGTTCTTCAAAAATTGACGAAAAATCAGATTTTGCTGTATTTCGTGCGAACTCAATGATTCGATGCCGAATTCGAACATGATCCGCAAAGTGCCGACAACTTTTAACAGTAGTTTTGAATAGTACCAATAGTGAAAAGTATTATATATAAAAGTTGAAGGGAACAAAGCTGGACTTTATGATTTATGGGGCTCCAAATACAGACCAAAAAAGAGATTTTCTGAAATTTTATGCGTACTCGATATATCGAGGCCGAATTCGAATATGTTGCTTTATATGCCGACAACTTTTGACAACAATTTCGATCACATGTATAAGTCAAGTGTCTAACACCAAAGTATGATCAACAGCGGAACAAAACTTAACAAAATATGGCCCTTCAAAAATTGACGAAAAATCAGATTTTGCTGTATTTTGTGCGAACTCAATGATTCGATGCCGAATTCGAATATGATCCGCAAAGTGCCGACAACTTTTAACAGTAATTTTGAATAGTAGCAATAGTGAAAAGTATTATATAT
The DNA here is from genome assembly GCF_013122585.1 of Styela clava. Lineage (NCBI taxonomy): Eukaryota > Metazoa > Chordata > Ascidiacea > Stolidobranchia > Styelidae > Styela > Styela clava. Next base: position 17,212,505 of record NW_024102836.1, read on the forward strand.
AAAAGTTGAAGGGAACAAAGCTGGACTTTATGATTTATGGGGCTCCAAATACAGGCCAAAAACGAGATTTTCTGAAATTTTATGCGTACTCGATATATCGAGGCCGAATTCGAATATGTTGCTTGATATGCCGACAACTTTTGACAACGATTTCGATCACATGTATAAGTCAAGTGTCTACCACCAAAGTATGATCAACAGCAGAACATAACTTAACAAAATATGGCCCTTCAAAAATTGACGAAAAATCAGATTTTGCTGTAATTCGTGAGAACTCAATGATTCGATGCCGAATTCGAATATGATCCGCAAAGTGCCGACAATTTTTAACAGTAATTTTGAATAGTAGCAATGGTGAAAAGTATTATATATAAAAGTTGTAGGGAACAAAGCGGGACTTTATGATTTATGGGGCTCCAAATACAGGCCAAAAACGAGATTTTCTGAAATTTTGTGCGTACTCGATAAATCGAGGCCGAATTCGAATATGTTGCTTTATATTCCGACAACTTTTGACAACAATTTCGATCACATGTATAAGTAAAGTGTCCAACACCAAAGTATGATCAACAGCGGAACAAAACTTAACAAAATATGGCCCTTCAAAAATTGACGAAAAATAAGATTTTGCTGTATTTCGTGCGAACTCAATGATTCGAGTACGCCTCAAATTTCAGAAAATCTCATTTTTGGCCTGTATTTGGAGCCCCATAAATCATAAAGTCCAGCTTTGTTCCCTTCAACTTTTGTATATAATACTTTTCACTATTGGTTCTATTTAAAATTACTGTTAAAAGTTGTCGGCACTCTGCGGATCATATTCGAATTCGGCATCGAATCATTGAGTTCGCACGATATACAGCAAAATTTGAATTTTCGTCAATTTTTGAAGGGCCATATTTTGTTAAGTTTTGTTCCGCTGTTGATCATACTTTGGTGTTATACACTTGACTTATACATGTGATTGAAATCGTTGTCAAAAGTTGTCGGCATATAAAGCAACATATTCGAATTCGGCCTCGATATATCGAGTACGCATAAAATTTCAGAAAATCTCGTTTATGGCCTGTATTTGGAGCCCCATAAATCATAAAGTCCCGCTTTGTTCCCTTCAACTTTTATATATAATACTTTTCACTATTGTTACTATTCAAAACTACTGTTAAAAGTTGTCGACACTTTGCGGATCATATTCGAATTCGGCATCGAATCATTGAGTTCGCACGAAATACAGCAAAATCTGATTTTTTGTCAATTTTTGAAGGGCCATATTTTGTTAAGTTTTGTTCCGCTGTTGATCATACTTTGGTGTTAGACACTTGACTTATACATGTGATCGAAATCGTTGTCAAAAGCTGTCGGCATATTAAGAAACATATTCGAATTCGGCCTCGATATATCGAGTACGCCTCAAATTTCGGAAAATCTAGTTTTTGGCCTGTATTTGGAGCCCCATAAATCATAAAGTCCCGCTTTGTTCCCTTCAACTTTTATATATGATACTTTTCACTATTGGTACTATTCAAAATTACTGTTAAAAGTTGTCGGCACTTTGCGGATCATATTCGAATTCGGCATCGAATCATTGAGTTCGCACGAAAATCAGCAAAATCTAATTTTTCGTCAATTTTTGAAGGGCCATATTTTGTTAAGTTTTGTTCCGCTGTTGATCATACTTTGGTGTTAGACACTTGACTTATGCATGTGATCGAAATCGTTGTCAAAAGTTGTCGGCATATTGAGCAACATATTCCAATTCGGCCTCGATATATCGAGTACGCCTCAAATTTCGGAAAATCTCGTTTTTGGCCTGTATTTGGAGCCCCATAAATCATAAATTCCCGCTTTGTTCCCTTCAACTTTTATATATAATACTTTTCACTATTGGTACTATCCAATATTACTGTTAAAAGTTGTCGGCACCTTGCGGATCATATTCGAATTCGGCATCGAATCATTGAGTTCGCACGAAAATCAGCAAAATCTAATTTTTTGTCAATTTTTGAAGGGCCATATTTTGTTAAGTTTTGTTCCGCTGTTGATCATACTTTGGTGTTAGACACTTGACTTATGCATGTGATCGAAATCGTTGTCAAAATGTGTCGGCATATAAAGCAACATATTCGAATTCGACCTCGATATATCGAGTACGCATAAAATTTCAGAAAATCTCGATTTTGACCTGTAATTGGAGCCCCATAAATCATAAAGTCCCGCTTTGTTCCCTACCACTTTTGTATATATTACTTTTCACCATTGGTACTATTCAAAATTACTGTTAAAAGTTGTCGGCACTTTGCGGATCATGTTCGAATTCTGCATCGAATCATTGAGTTCGCACGAAATACAGCAAAATCTGATTTTTCGTCAATTTTTGAAGGCCATATTTTGTTAAGTTGTTCCGCTGTTGATCATACTTTGTTAGACACTTGACTTATACATGTGATCGAAATCGTTGTCAAAAGTTGTTGGCATACAAAGCAACATATTCGAATTCGGCCTCGATATATCGAGTACGCCTCAAATTTCGGAAAATCTTGTTTTTGGCCTGTATTTGGAGCCCCATAAATCATAAAGTCCCGCTTTGTTCCCTTCAACTTTTATATATAATACTTTTCACTATTGGTACTATTCAAAATTACTGTTAAAAGTTGTCGGCACTTTGCGGATCATATTCGAATTCGGCATCGAATCATTGAGTTCGCACGAAATACAGCAAAATCTGATTTTTCGTCAATTTTTGAAGGGCCATATTTTGTTAAGTTATGTTCCGCTGTTGATCATACTTTGGTGTTAGACACTTGACTTATACATGTGATCGAAATCGTTGTCAAAAGTTGTCGGCATATAAAGCAACATATTCGAATTCGGCCTCGATATATCGAGTACGCATCAAATTTCAGAAAATCTCGTTTTTGGCCTGTATTTGGAGCCCCATAAATCATAAAGTCCCGCTTTGTTCCCTTCAACTTTTATATATAATACTTTTCACTATTGGTACTATTCAAAATTACTGTTAAAAGTTGTCGGCACTTTGCGGATCATATTCGAATTCGGCATCGAATCATTGAGTTCGCACGAAATACAGCAAAATCTGATTTTTCGTCAATTTTTGAAGGGCCATATTTTGTTAAGTTTTGTTCCGCTGTTGATCATACTTTGGTGTAGACACTTGACTTATACATGTGATCGAAATCGTTGTCAAAAGTTGTCGGCATAAAGCAACATATTCGAATTCGGCCTCGATATATCGAGTACGCCTCAAATTTCGGAAAATCTCGTTTTTGGCCTGTATTTGGAGCCCCATAAATCATAAAGTCCCGCTTTGTTCCCTTCAACTTTTATATATAATACTTTTCACTATTGGTACTATTCAAAATTACTGTTAAAAGTTGTCGGCACTTTGCGGATCATATTCGAATTCGGCATCGAATCATTGAGTTCGCACGAAATACAGCAAAATCTGATTTTTCGTCAATTTTTGAAGGGCCATATTTTGTTAAGTTTTGTTCCGCTGTTGATCATACTTTGGTGTTAGACACTTGACTTATACATGTGATCGAAATCGTTGTCAAAAGTTGTCGGCATATAAGCAACATATTCGAATTCGCCTCGATATATCGAGTACGCCTCAAATTTCAGAAAATCTCGTTTTTGGCCTGTATTTGAGCCCCATAAATCATAAAGTCCAGCTTTGTTCTCTTCAACTTTTATATATTACTTTTCACTATTGGTACTATTCAAAATTACTGTTAAAAGTTGTCGGCACTTTGCGGATCATATTCGAATTCGGCATCGAATCATTGAGTTCGCACGAAATACAGCAAAATCTTTTTTTTCGTCAATTTTTGAAGGGCCATATTTTGTTAAGTTTTGTTCCGCTGTTGATCATACTTTGGTGTTAGACACTTGACTTATACATGTGATCGAAATTTGTCAAAAGTTGTCGGCATATAAGCAACATATTCGAATTCGGCCTCGATATATCGAGTACGCCTCAAATTTCAGAAAATCTCGTTTTTGGCCTGTATTTGGAGCCCATAAATCATAAAGTCCAGCTTTGTTCCCTTCAACTTTTATATATAATACTTTCACTATTGGTACTATTCAAAATTACTGTTAAAAGTTGTCGGCACTTTGCGGATCATATTCGAATTCGGCATCGAATCATTGAGTTCGCACGAAAATCAGCAAAATCTGATTTTTCGTCAATTTTTGAAGGGCCATATTTTGTTAAGTTTTGTTTCGCTGTTGATCATACTTTGGTGTTAGACACTTGATTTGTACATGTGATCGAAATCGTTGTCAAAAGTTGTCGGCATATAAAGCAACATATTCGAATTCGGCCTCGATATATCGAGTACGCATAAATTTCAGAAAATCTTGTTTTTCGCCTGTATTTGAAACCCCATAAATCATAAAGTCCGCTTTGTTCCCTTCAACTTTTATATATAATACTTATCACTATTGGTACTATTCAAAATTACTGTTAAAAATTTTCGGAACTTTGCGGATCATATTCGCATTTGGTATCGAACCCTAGAGTTTGCATGTAACATTGAAAAAAATATTTTCCGATATTTTTGTGTTCTCATCAAATGTAGCCTATTTTTATTTTGTATTTTTTTTTCATTCTGCAATTATATTCTAATACGTTTTAGTTTTTCTGTTTTATGTGATATACAGTTATGTATGTTGTAATTACCACTACCAGCTAAATGTGCTTAAACTTATATTTTGGTCTGAGTTGTTTCCTTCGGAACATATTATTCCAAATAGGATCCATTTATCGAAGAGATTATTTTCCGCATGGGAACCGGTTGAAAACTGCAGAATATTTTTCCGCTGAAATTCCGCTGAATTCACAGTGGTAAATTTGAAAGTCTGCATTATCTGGCCTTGTTTCCTCGGTCGCGCCGTGTGAATTCGATTCCAAAATATGAATACGAAAATTCCGTTTGGCATTGGAATTTATTTGGCAAAAAATAAAAATAAAAAAAATAAATTCGTATTGTAGGCGTTTATTTGCTGTTATTCTCGGAAAGCATATGCGACTTGTCACGATTTTATATTGTATCATACAGGTATGGTACTTTTGTTTCAAACAAGTCTATTCCGGGAGCTTGATTGCGCAAAAAAGTTTTGAACTAATTTCCGAATTTTGGTGTCGAGTTTACTGAAATATGGATTTATTGTTGTGTGTTTATTTTTTTATAGGATAGGATAGGATTTACATATTCATCCCGGGGGAGAGGAAAGCCGATAAGACGGCTTATCCATATGGCAGTACTGCAGTATGGCGAACCACGGCCTCTCGTCTGGTTACCATTCCAAGTCGGGTATGGGATTAGTTATATTGCTGTATTGTTTGTTTTCGGAAGCATGGCTGCATGGACTTGGTGGTGGAGGAAGCCGTAACCGACCAGCGGTTACGTGAACCACCCAACGACGGCGAGGAGTCCAGCAATCCTGTCGCACATAACCATCCCTGCATGCTGCATGGGATTCGAACCTGCGAACCCACGCAGAGTAATTAGAGGTGCGGTGGCGAGCGTATTCCTAACGCTTAGCCCGTTGAGCCACACCGCCGTGTCATAATTTATTTGGGGGGGGAATTGGGGGGTTCCGGTAATCCTACATTGAGCACAAATCGTGTGTTGACGGTCTAATGGTCGTAATGGATATGTCTTATCGTGGAACATTGATATTTATTTGTAATAGCTGAATAGAGATAAGTCAGTAAATTATGAAGTTAGATGGTTTTAAATGAAGTTATTACGTTATAATGATGGATCTTGGATTCTATACTTCATTTTTGGCCTCTTAGATTACTGTATTAACTCCTTTTTGAGATCTACTGTGAATCTGATTGTCGTATCAGATATTTTATGTATTTATTGTGTTCTTTTTGCCTATGTTTATTTCTTTGTGTTATTTTTATATGGATCGCAGCGGTCTGGAGTAATAATTGAATTGAATTGATGGCAGACTATTTAAAATTCAATGTAGGCCATAAATTGCTAAGTGGCTTGTTATTTTCAAGTAGTTACTAAGACAGTAAGATAAATGACTTGTGGATTGCTGTTTGTATTTCATGCTTTCATGTGAGGCGTCGCACTCTAAACAAGGCGATTCCGATGCTACTGGAAATAATAGCTACTGAACTAAAATCTTTTGCTTTGACATTGCTCAATAATATATACGAAAAATAATATGTGTCTCATACATCAAGTACTTATAGCTGGCGTAGCATAACGATTTTTGCACATGTCAATCCTAACCTCCCCCTGACTATGCCATTCAAAAAGTTACGTCACTACGACAGCGACTACACGTCATAGAGCATGCCAAAGTATACCTACGATCGCCCGAAACTAGGAACAAAACTACACTAGATTCAATAATATAATAAATAGCAATAAAATATGAAAATCAAACTTGTATATTAATAACTTTACAGATTTTGTTGTTAGTTTAATAATATTTTCTGTTACAATAGCAATCAAAAGAAACATGATTTTCTGTGTTTTTTATTCAACAGAATTTACGCACAGATTTAATTACTTCTTTTACTAAACGATCATTATGTTGTAACATGACACCCAAATGCTTTGTTTTGTCATAATAGTACAAACACGATGAATGAATGGTCACCAACTGACTCGTTCTATCTCAGTTACTTTCAAAAGTTTATTATGCCGTTAAATTAAATTTCATTTGTTGTTTTGAGATGGTTGTAGTAATATGGATATGGAAAATACAAAGAGCAATCTTAGAATCTAGACTTGTGCTCCCTAACTTATAGGTCATCTGAAAATATTTTTGGGTCGCTTGTTTTTTTTTAATAAAAGTATAAGGTATTGAATTAATTTTCTATCAAATATTTATTGTTTGTTTATTATTTGGTATTGATGTGTTATTGTATTTGTGTAAGGTATCAACATGTAAAAACAGCAGCATTTTTAATTTGTTTTGATTATGTAAAACCATGCCATGATTTTAAAACTTCACTGAGAAAAAACTAGTGCAGCTTTATCCCTTTGTTTTATATTAGTCAGTCATGGCCCATAAAAGTACTTCATTCCATTATAGTATTTGAGCATATATGCTCGGGTCGAGAGATTTTACAAAATTTATTTTTAGAAACTTTTGGTCGATTAAAAAAAGGTTGGCAAGCTCTGATCTAGACTGTGCAAAAGCGATGTTGCTTGAGTCAGTAGTTGTAATTTACTATTAAATCGAGAAAGTATTCTTGAATACAGTGGATATGAAATATAGATAATTAAAGATGGAAGCATGTCTGGTTTGTTGTTCTAAGATAGTATCGCTAATAAAAGGAAGGATATATTGGTAATCACTAAAACTAGCAAAGAGCAATTTAGTGCAGACAGAACGTTTACCCTATTTGGCATTAGACATCCCTGCCTAATTGAAGATTGAGCAGGTTTGATTTTGACTAAACGTACCTGTCAAATATTTCAGTCCAGACCAGGCAGAGTTTTAGTCATAAAATCTCGCATCCCGTTTCTGTCTGGAATTTTTCAAGCAGTTTTAGCGGTGCTTTCGCATCTGATTTTTGTTTGGCTTTGTTCAAGCAGTTTCGGCAGTAACTTCACATTCCATTTTTGTTTGGCGGTATTTATAAATTTATGGCGTTACTTTGATAGATCTCAAAATTGATTTGATCCAAGCATTAAAATTAAAACCTGTGTTGCGTTGGCTCAATTCTTTGAATCATTTTTTTCACATTAACAGAATATCATGCTGTCTCTCATTATACACAATGGAACTGGATACATTATACTACATAACAATGAGATTGAGAATTACCTTGTGGAATTAAAAATGTGACATAAACCTGGGAGTGTATGCTTTGAGTATCAACTTCAATGACTAAATGTAAGTGTGATTATTGGACACGTTTAGTAGCCATAACGATCGTTTCAAAATTTTGTTGTTATTGTTATTTGTCTCCGTCTCCATTTTTAAAAAATCGCTTTTCTCTTTGAATACTGGACCAATTGCTTTGATATTTTCAGTGGTTAAAGATAAAATTCTTCTCCAGAAGGCTATTACTTTTTTTTTTCGCTATGACGTCATCAAAATTATTGCCACTGGGTGGCGCTACGTGTCCATATATTTGAGCATAGCTCCCTTGTTATATCTTACGGTAGTTTGTTTTTATTGTTGTTTGTATTTGTGAAATTTTACATTCTTTTTTTTAAATTTGATGAGCGAATGCAATAGTGAATTTTCGAACCATTCATTTAAAAAATTTTATCCAGTAGATAATATTATCATTATTATCATTATCATAATCAGGTAGACATGTGTTCATTATGTCCTCACTCTGGACAAAAATTTGTTTATGGGGAATTGTATTTGCCATAGTCATTGCTTCTCACATATTGTAGACTATTTTCATATTATAGAGATATATCAATATCGCACTGTAAAAAACTCACTACATCATGTCATTGAACTATAAACTTTAACAGCTGCTTCTGTTAAGCCTTGTTCAGAGTTAAGATATGGGGCTCCCGAAGTATGCGAACCAAGATGGCGGACATCGGAATGTAATATGTGTACTAGGTTAGGGTTAGGCCACAATTTTAGGTATAAATACTACGGGAGGCTCTTGGCTATTCTTCGAACTGATAATAGGACTAAAATAAGGAAAATTGGAAAAAAATTATCGCCTAACCCTAACCTGTTACCCGTGTTACGTTCCGATGTCCGCCATCTTGGTTCGCTTACTTCGGGAGCACCTAAGATATAAATACAACATAAACAGGTCTTGTCACAAAATTCAAGTCATGCACAATATTTTCCTGGTTAGACTATGTACAAGCTCTAGCCTCTAGTATACTGTGAAACTGACATGGGCAAACCACGACCTTTGGTGGCCAAATCTAGCTCTTGGAAACACAATTTTCATGGAAATTTATTTTTTAAACTTCTGCCAGAAATAACCTAATATAACAAGCTATAAGCTATTCTCTGAATTATTTTGATTACCTATTTGTTGAACTCGAGGAATTTGAAGTAGCCTGTGGTTTTCTTGATAACTTACTGAGCAAATAAACAAGCGAGTAGGCATACACTCGAAAGTGTCCTCAGTAGCTCTTGAATGGGGCTTCAATAGCTAGCTGATTTTATCTTCAGGTTGCTGTCGTTATATACATTTATTGAGCGATATCGAGTTTTGAGATTTATTTTAATTAATCAATATAGTATTTTAGTGGCTGCCTAATAGTCATTTTCATGAATTTAACAATGAACTAATTTTTGGAATACGTCTTTCTCCCGTCGGCTGATCATAATTTAAACAAGAGAGCTACGCCCAAATATATGGGCACGTCTGTTCGCAGTACAGTTTACCGTACCGTCAGATCACAGTCTACAAATATATTCACACCAAGCGAAGCAGTACAATAGGACACAAAATGGCGTCCGATGTCTGCAGAACGTTTAATGACGTCATAGCAAACAAAAACAAATCTCACAGAGCTAACAGAAATATTTAAAATGAATAAAAGTAATAGCCTTCTGGGGAAAAATTTTATCTTCAACCACTGAAAATTTCAAAGCAATTGGTCCAGTATTCGAGGAGAAAAGCGATTTTTTTTAAAATGATGGAGACAAATAATAATGAAAATAACAATACCAGCAAAATTTTGAAATGATCGTTATGTCCACTACGTGTCCAAAAATGCTATTTACGGTTAAACTATTTCTTTCATTCAAGTTCGGCGGGCCATTTCAAATTGTTACAGCAGTTTGGGAACCACTGGTCTAATGTATGTCTAACTGCTGAATATTTCACAGATTTTATCTTTTAGGTATCGTTTTACTACTTAATAAGCATGTCTTTCTGTGAGTGTAAATTCAGAATAATGTTTCATAATTTCAAAATATTATTTCAAAGCTATTCAGATAAGCAAACTGTTCTTTATTGCCCAACTCCCACATCAATATAATTTATAAATAATGTAATCACTTAGTTGTAATGTAATCACTTTTGAATAATTTATTAGATTGTATTTGATTTCATTTGTGCGGTTGTTTGGGAATTCATATTTGCCAGATGTTCTTAACACATGACTTGTCAATCAGTATAGAATTATGCTGTTGTTTGTGAGTCTTGTAAATTATTGTAAAGGATAAAAAAGGAGACTTGAATCAGACAGATGTATGTGATTAGTTGGTGGTACAATTGTAACAATTTTCAATTTTCTTGTAGTTGCAGGCACAAAAATTTTGGACATTCATCTTATGACTTATGTTGTTCATACAAGCTAGCTTTTAAAGCATTGTAATGTCTTAGATATTCAATTGCACTCAGGTGCAGGCATTGCATCGCAAAGGGATTACTATTACTCGCACGTATTAGATTAAACTAAATTAAAAACTCTTTTCTCGGGTCGCACACCAAGTCAGATTGGAACTTCTCTGCGAGCCTCACATTTTTTCTTTATTGATCGAATTTGACTCACAGGCCGCAGGTTGCCCACCTCTGGTTTCGATATATAGGTATATGACTGATTCAAATGTACAAACTGTTTTCATGAATTATTTTTCCATTTTCTTTTTCTGTCTTTTCATGCTTTGTACTCATGTTTTTTATTTTATTTTTTTGCAGAGCAATGCGCTATGCCAAAGGCCTCTCTTGTACAAAGCAATCTCTGTCCATCGGATCGTAAGACAAGAATACCGTTCCTAGCTGATTCACCACCAAGAAAAAATACTACTAGTGGCGCAAATGATACACAACCACAAGGTGGTGCTAGAACTGGTAGGGCAAGCAATAAGGAAGATAACAGGTTACAGCGCTCGGATTTATCACAAAAACATCATCGAAATGTAAATGGGCTCAACTATCATCGAAAAAGTCACCAACGATATGAACCAAGAAGTAGGAAGTCATCTGATTCAAAAGTATCCAATGACGTTTCACAATCTAAAAATTCCTACTTGTGGTCAAAGTTAAATTTATCATCGCTGGACGAAAATGAAGAAAAGTCTGAAGTGGTTTTATCAATGAGACAAACCAATGTTTTACTTTCTCCGAGGGTTTATGACGCTGTTCCTGTTTCCTCTACAACGTCACAAGAACGGATTTCACTCAATGAACTCAGCGTTAGGAAATCTCATGTACAGCAGGTCACAGTGGGCCCTGTGGAATCAGATAGCGTTTCTGATTTGCTGTTCTCGGCAGAAAATTATGACCCGAATGTAACCAATGATAACAGATCTAGAAATAGTACTAAAGGAATTGTGACAGACGAAAATATTTATAGTGAAACTGATGGATACTTTCCGAATAATACAAGAACGAAAAGAATTATACAAAACTCAAATATCCAGTCTAGGACAGGCAGAAATAAAGTTGAAACTCTGAGAAAATCTTCTCTACTGAAACATAAGAAAACAAGCCCTCGTTTGAGAAATTTGAGTTCTTCATCGCACCCCAGTGGCAATAATTTGGGCACGGAGTCAAGAACTGGTCAAAGTTTATTGAATGGAAAAGAAAATGAAAAATATAATACTGGTTTTATTCGCCAACGTTTTCAAACTTCTACTAATGTGAAGAGAAATGAGAAAGTTCCAAAACAGAAAATTCCTCATGGATCTCATTCACAAACATTTTCTCCAAAATCAGGGAAATCTAATAAAAGCACAACTATTCCTACTTTTCATCAAACACCTAAGCGAGGCCTTGAAACAATAAATAGTCCAGCCCATCGAAGTTTTTCAAATCAAAATTTGAAAAATTCACCAGTATTACCAGGTGATAGCTTATACAGTGAGACTCAAGAAAATGGAGATTTTCAAACAACCACAAATGGTGTTCAAAAAGAAATATTAGAGGCAGATATGGAGCATTTGATTAACCAACGATTCTTAGCTGGACTAAGAGCAGGGGAGCGATCATTTTTAGGAGGTTTCCGAAATTCTGTCGACTCTCAATTCCTACCAAATGAAAATGGTTCACTTTTACTATCTGGTTTTGAACACGATAGTGAATCAGCATTTTCCGCAGGTGAAATTAAAGAAATTTCTGATGAGTCATTGCATGTTTCAGAGCTTGATTCGATAGAAGAGTATGCATCAAGCGTACTTGACGATCATCATGATCACCTATCCATGGCAAATCACGATCCAGAAGTTGAATTTCACAGAAATTCATCGAGACCAGGTGATTTAAGTCAGCAATTTGAAGACAGTTTGCTGAGTTCAAGTATAGATGATTACTTTTCTCCAGCAGGTAGCCGTAATGTTTCCAACGAAAATTTTGTTGATGCTGAGAAATATCATTCTGAAAACACTATGCATTTACACAGCCCTGTTTCTGCTCCATCGATTTTACAGGCTGCAAATTCAGCACTATTTTCTCAAGATAGAGATAGTTTTCTATCACCTTCGCCATCTTATGGAGTTCATAACAATTTAAGCCCAAGGAAGCAAGTTCATTTCAAAGACCCAATTTCAATTTCTACACAAATCTCACCTCGGCCCATCATTAGCTTAGAAGACCTTGGTCTGGGAGAGAATGCAGTTGACTATGATGACGCTGAAAATGCAGAGCTTAAAATGAGTAATCTTTTTGAAGAAGAAGTTTATGATGTTGATGGTTCTCATATTTCTGCAGATTCATTTCCCTATTCATTGACCCATGACCAGAATGCAAATGCAGATCTCAAAATTAGCAGTGATTTGAAAGATCCTAAATCTTTTAGTGAAAGGTCTTTGGATTCAATAAACCATGACCAAAATGCAAACTCAGAACTTGAAATGAGCAGTAAATTACGAAGTCATCCAATAAGGAAATTCAAGTCTTCCATGCAAACATCTTCAAATTTATTGAACCATGGCGAAAATGATAGTACAAGGCCCAAAATTAGCAGTAAATTACAAAGTCACCAAACAAGGAATCTTCAGTCTTCCAGGCTAACATCTTCATTGAACCGAAACCATAATGAAAATACAGGGTCCGAAATTACTATTGAATTACAAAGCCATCCTTTAAGCAATCTCAAGCCTTCCAGCCAAACTACTTTAGTTGCTTCAACCCCGAAATCTTCCAGAATTACTTCTCCCCATCCAAGAAAAAACTTTCAAAACACAACAAAAACATATGCACAGCTTTCTTCGCATTTACCAACTTCAAATTTAACAAAAACTCAGGAAATTCCTTGCAAAAACTTTTCAACACAACCTCAGGCTTCGATTATACAGCAAGAGCATCTACCTCAACTCAAAACCAGGATTTTTGAAACAAAATTCACTCCTCAAAATTTTTCTGCCTTGAGGGATCAAAGGTTACACAAAATTGTAGAGAAAAGTCCACCAAAAGAGAGAAACAATGTAATTCTCAAATCAAGGTAATAAATCAGTTCTAGCTCCCATGGTCATTTCTGATTCCATTTTTTGTTTTTCTCACTTTTGTTTACTGTATTTATTTGAGTATAACATGCAAGATTCTGTACTGATTTCCAATGAAAGATTAAGGATGAGTGTTATACACGAATAACTAGTATGGATTTTTTTTTGACCTTAATGTTGTTCTTGTCTATCCTTGGTCTCATCTAAAAAAATTAAACCAATTTTCAATCAAAAAGTTCTCGTTATACTCGAATAAATACGGTACGTTTTTGCCTTGAGCAAATGTTTGTAAAAATCATTTACAGAAAGCATATTAGATGACTTAACCATTTGCTAAACCCTGCCGAGCCATAATACGGCCTAGTGTAAGATAGTATGAAATAAATATAAGTGATATCCAACAGAGGTAAGATTTGTTCAATTCACAATATCAGTTTCTCATTGACACTCAGTATAGGATCAATTTTACTTACAGGTATTTCAGAATCTGGAAAGAGAATGTCCGGTTGTTGAAAGCAATCAAGAGCAAAGAAAATCTGAAGCTATTGAAGTAAGCTGTATAAAGAAATTTCAATTTGTAATCATTGGACTTTATGTCCTTCAGATACATAACATGTTTTAGGGCAGCGGTTCTAAAACTTCTTGTTGTGCGTTTCCAAATTATCAGGGAAAAACTCACAACACACTCACATGAAAAAAATGCTATCTTCATGTAAAACTCAATTTTGCGATCATAAATCTTTAGCAAATAAAGCAAACTGCAAAACGTGAAATTGCAGAAAGTATTGTCTACTTCTATTGTTACGTAACAAAAGAGATGTGCCTGACGCACACTTGGGAACACTTTAGGGGAAAAAGTTTGTTGGTTCACCATATTATGGTTGAATCATTGTAGCAGCTTCTCTATCCCCCGGAGTAAATCTAAAAATCTCATCACATCAACAAATATTAATGTTAATATTTAGAGCAATAAGTTTCCAAACTTTGACGACGGCCGCAAAACATTTTATTGCTTGGAGAAGGTTGATCCTAAGACATCGACTAGCAGCAGATGAACTCAAGAGATACCAACTCATAAGGAAAGGATTTTCAGGTGAGAGATTCAATTTAGAACACTAAGCTGTCTTGATTATTGGTACATGATGCTAAGTGTTGAGAATTTATACAACATTTTTTATATAACATGTCTCTGTTCAAGCAGCACTGCTAAGGAAATATCTTCTGTAGTTCATAATTTTGGAGTCTTATTGGCTTCTAATTTGCCTATTACCAAATTTGTTATACCCTGGCTGAGATGGTGAGCATGGATGATGATTTCACGCCTTCCGCTCTGAATAAGGCATTGTATAAGCAGCCACTGCTAGATAATGACCTACTATGGCATCCTTTAGCATTGAAAGAGGCATTCGGCATCCTTTCTGTCAAACACAAACCTGCTCGGAGTTGCAACATCTACTTTGATGTCAGTGGCTATTACAACTCTCGGAAAACAAGTTATGAAACGATATTCTAGTTCTTTCTAAGAAGAAGCCAAATGAATTAAAAATGATGCAATTCAAATTACGGCGAAATGAAAAGCATTCGAAAAATAAATATGAGAAAACTCGTTTTAACAAATTTGAATCATCTTAATTTGATTCATTGGAGCCACAACTTTGCGAAAACAAAGAGTCGCAGGTTGCCGATCGGTGTACTATACTTTGGGAGTACTGGAATCTTTCTGGTGCACCCTGGGTGGGGTGGTGGACTTGGGATTTGAATCCGAGAGCTATCTCTAGTAATGATGTATCACTCTGTTTCAGCTCTGCATTGGGCAGTTAGTTCAAGAAAAATGAAAGACAACCAAGTTGTATCAGCCGGCAGGAGACTGAAGTTTGCCAAATGCTTTAGGAAATGGAAGAAACGGTTAGATATATTATATTCTGGTGTATTAGTTTCGTATTTTAACTTTTTAGTTAACAGAAATTTAGAATTTTCAAACTGTGGGTTTTGACTTTTCTAATTGGCAAGTTAAATCGTAACAGCTAGCGAGTCTGACCGGGAAACGTGGTTTTTCAAGACACTTGCGTGTCTGAAAAGCATTTCAAGCCACGAAAAATTGCTGTGTATGACAACTATCAGGCGAAAAGGCCCTAATATCTAAACAGACGTACATGCTTCTTGCCAGTCTTTGAAACCACCTACCAATTTTACCTAATTTCTTGGTTTCTTGGTGTTCCGTGAGGCGACATAAAAAGCGTAGGAGTTACGGGGCATAAAATGTTTGAGAAATGCTGCTCTAAATTAATCTGCTATTTCTTACACATAGATACAAAGTTAAAAGATATGAAAACATCAAGTCAACATTCACTCATTGGAAAACCCGTTGTAAGAACAAGATCATTATTGGTCTGTTTGAAAGCAGAAGAGAAAGGATTGTATCACTGCAAGTAAGTTAGGCATAGGCCCTATGAATGTTAGGAATTGTGAAGGCTATACTGACTTTCAAATTTAATGTTATCGTCCAAGGATTCTATTCTATTCCTAATGGATCAGTGGTTTTCAAACTTTTTAAGCCGCAACCCCTTTTTAGAATTTACCAAGTCTCGCGCCCCACTTCCAAAATAACTAGCCAACAATAGGCTACAAATAACAGATAGTAGGGCAAAAGTATGTTTTATTCAAAAATCACAATGAAAATATGTAGATTGAAAAGAACCAAATAACGAATATTTTCATTTGTAATCAGCTTAACACCCCCTTCAAAAATTGTCAACCCCCTTTGTAGGATGCGCCACATCGTTTGAGGACCACTGTAATAGATATTAAAATAATTATTTTTAACAGTAAATATTGTTTATTACTTATTGATTTTAATCGGTAAGTATGTTGATAGGTATTTGTCTGTATGTCTGTCTGTTTGTCTGTTAGATGCACGCGATATCTCACGAAAGCGAGATTGAATCTGCTCCAGATTTTGCATGTGCATTCATCTTATCTAGGACCAGAAGCCTATTGATTTTGGGCGAATTATGTCGTATAATTAGCGAGTTATTATTTAATCAGTGATGAGACACAAGATGTCACTATGGAGTAAGAGCACTGTTTTGGGGGATCCCCTAACTTTCGATCGATAAGTCTTCGGTCTCTGACCGATATTCTCTTTTATCTTTGGTATTTATGATGACTGTTCTACCGTTTTTATTTTAGACGTTCTTCTTCTGGAGGGAAAGATTTCACAGTTCAAGTCAATTACATATTGCATCAGAGCATTATGATTTTGTAATTGTTCGCAGGGCTTGGCAACTATGGAGAATCTTTACAGGTAATGCACGGATGGAATAATGTTGATTTGAGCATGGTCATGGAACCCTAAATGAATTAGACAATTATCTCCACCCTAATTATCTGTATTTTTGAAAAGACTAATAGTTATAAGTGGAGTAATACTTTAAGCCTTGTGTCTGATTAAAAGTTAAAGAGTGTTATCAAACAAAAAATCTTTGTAGTGTCTGGAATTAAACTAAGTGATGTTACTTTTTATCGTAATTTTGGTATATGCTGGGTGAGCCAAAAAAATGTAATAATTCGTCAATTCCATAAATGTTAAGTTGTATTTTGTGGGGTTCTCTTATGATAACCTATCCGATTTATAGGTAACGATGAAAAAATGCATTATAAGGATGAATGCCCAAACCATAATTTCATTCCAGTATTACCTGTGTACGAAACATGTAAATCAGTCTTCAATCTTTGTGACAATTCAATTTTATAATAATATGTTGACATAATTATCGGCAAGAATGCTGGTAATTATTGGTCTGAGAACTTGTGAACCCTGTAATTATGTTTCGTGGAACAATAATTGAGCAAGTTTCAACTGATATAAATAACTATGTAGAGCAGGGAATCTCAAACGCACGATGAACAAAATTATTATATACTTATTAACATAACAAGCTCATGTGGGTTTTGTCATAACTTCCAAAAAAATTGTCTTTTTGCTTGTAATGTAAAACTCTGGTTGCAAAACTCTGATTGCGAAAATTTGAAAAAAACTTCACGGAAAAGTCATTCATCCATTATCATTATTTCAAAATTTTATTCCCGTCTTTTTATCAAACCAGCGGAACGAGTTGTCTTGCGATCTCAACTAGAAGTTGCTGATATCAAGCATGAAAGTTCAGTTTTATCTCGTACTCTGCTAAGATGGAAAAATACTACAATAAAGACGCAATATGCTCGGATGTACAATAGGAAAAAGGTGGTTAATTTATAGATAAAAAAATAATTATTAGACTAAATATTACTATAATAGGATTTGGGAAGATATTTTAAATTGCTTAATCTGATAGCACACAGTATCATCTCATTCGGTTCCCAATTCAGGCCAGATATGGGTAGAGCTGAGCAGTTAGTCATTCTGCTCTAAGGACTTGAATAGTGGTTGTACCCCTGGTCATGCCAACAACCAACTCAAATGTGTTCATCATATAAAGTAGAAATTGGCCGCCACTGCGGTTCGCTGAGTGCGCCTCAAAAATTAACAGAATTGTGTTAAACATAACTAATATATGATTGTATATTTTACATATTGTATTTATTATAAATGTTTATTGTTTCCTATTTTAAATGCTGTGTATATGAATCAAAAGATTAATTTTACCTTCTATGTAATTTACGTTTTATTACATATTGTCTGCCTCTATTGTTATGTTAGAGTTAGTTAGACACTACTTGCTGTAATTTCGCGAGCCGCAGTTTATTCATCTGCTGAACCGAGTTCAGCGAACACGAATGAGTTTTTCAGTATTTCATGTAAAATAAGGCAGAGATGAGAAAGAAGTTTTGACTTTTTGGCATTATTCCTGTTATTGTTCTGACAATCTTATTGTAAAAGTAGCTCTTCTTCACATGTAATATGATGCTGTCAAGCTTTGTGTCCTTATATCTATTGTACATTTCTCTTCAGATAACCATTTTCAATTATAGCAATTCACTATTTCAGGTACTTTTATTCTCACTAGAACATGGGTATCTTTTTTTTCCCAGCAGCAAAAAATTGAAAAATTTAAACAATCTTAAATAAGTAGAGCTTTAGAGTTGTCATTAAGTTTCATGCAATCATTAAATGTTCTAGGTTCTCTCATTCTCAATGAAGCAATGGAAACATTCAACTTCTTTATCGAGGATTCAACATCGAAAGGAAATTGCTTCAGCTCGGGAAATCAGAAGAAAATGCTTGTTGAGATCCCAGTTTAGATCATGGGTTACAGAACTCAACGTTAAAAGAATGAAAGAAAATATTAATATGAAGAATATAAGGTTTGTTGCTGGATTATGATTGGATATAATAGTTCATTTATGGGTGGGTTTTCATATTTATGTTATGGAGGAAAGTTAATGAAACAGGTTATCGTGCGATAAACTGTGGCCTCATGTCTGGTCACCGGTTTATGTAGGATTATCTGATCACTTCATCGCTCTAGATGCAATGAGGATTAATGTTTGAGGAGCTATTTCAGTGATTATGTGCGAGAGGATTGGCGGTCTTCTCATCGCCATAAGATGGTTAACATGACCGCTAGTCTGTTACGACTCCCTCCAACATCAAGTCCTTGCTTCCGAAATACAAATAACTAGCTAACAAATACCATACCCGACATTGACTTGTAATGAACGAGGGGCTGTGTTTTTTTATATGATTAAGCCCGCTCATTGACTTTCCTCTCTCCATGATAAATATTTAAATCTTATTCTCAGTATGCAACACTATTCTACAAAAACTCCACTACCACAATGAAATATAAATTTTTATAATATTTTCAGGCATTGTATCCTTATCTGGAAAGGCAGAGTTCAGAAACATCGAATTTTTTGTGCAGAGATAGCGTCCCAATATAACTATGCAATACTGAGAAAAGCATTCTGTAGTATAAAGGGATATACTGAAAATTGCAAGAAAAAAAGGTATGGATTTCGGAGATTACTTTCATTGCACAGACAGGAGCATACCCAGAGGGGGTTGCGTGTCGGAACACCCTCGCCCCCTCCCCCCCCCCTCTTTTTTTTAAATGTTAAGAAAAACTTTTTTTATCATACATAGCAATTTTTCGTGGCTTAAAATGCTTTTTAGACCTTCAAGACTCTTGAAAACCCTCGTATATCGAATTTCTGGCGGAGCCACAAGGAGTTACTGTCTGACTTGGCAATTATAAATTTAAGTACAAAAAATAAACAAAAATTAAATAACAAACAAACGAGAATATCGGTCAGAGACCAAAGACTTATCGATCGAAAGTTAGGGGATCCCCCAAAACAGCGCTCTTATTCCATAGTGACATCTTGTGTCCCATCACTAATTAATCAATAACTCGCTAATTATACAACATAATTCATCCAAAATCAATAGGCTTCTGGTACGACATATGATGAATGCACATGCAAAATCTAGAGCAGATTCAATCTCGCTTTCGTGAGATATCGCGTGCATCTAACAGACAAACAGACAAAATTAAAATCGATAAGTAATAATAAACTATGCAAGGCAAGCAGTTTCTTGCTTTAGTAACTTACTATGTTCATAATCCAGTGCATTGAAAACCATTTCATTGCATAACTCAGGAGTTTGCAACATGCGGCCCCCGTTTAGACTTCTAATATAGCCCTTAATCTGGTCAACACTCAGATTTCTCCCCATCGAGCACATAATCATAATCCGACAGTTTGGTTAAAAAGGCACTCACATTAGTAAAAACACATAATAAATTTTACTCTTTTATACAATATTTTGCCAAATTACATATATTTGTGACATAGGTAGTATATATTTTCCCTCCTATTTCCTTGTTAAACTTTTCAAATGTCCACCAATTTAATTCAGGTGTCAAGCGATCCAAAGACTAGAGCAATTCTCCTTGCGAAAATCACTCCTATCCTGGCACCAATTTACTATGAGAAAAGTAAAACTCAGAAACATGCAGAAAACTTTCCAAGTTAGAAATAGGAAGGTAGGTGTAGTTTTTTCTAGTCAATTTTTTAATTGTTGATATGCTTTTTAAAGTTCCTAAACGTGTAGGCCTGAAAAATAAAAACAATGTCAACTCTTCCTACTCCTCTCTGCCTGATTTTCCTCTGAAGTACTAGGACCCCTTTGGGAACTGATGAATTAGAGTTTATTATTGGTTGGCGTATGTCTATTCTCTGGACCTATGCGGGTTTGCTGCAAAAGAACAATCGCATGAATCGAAATAATTGCATTGAATTGTTCGAAAATTTTCCATCATATGCTTTTTTATCACTCTAATCTTCTCCATTCATTTTTTTGCAATCAATCTGAAGTAATAAATAGTCGTTACAGAGAATGAGCTTTCGCAACCAGATAACTCGGATAAGGATGCCACATAATCCAATTTTTTTGTTCAGAAATGCATGGAATCTCTATCTCACATCTGGAGAACGAAGTTTAATATCATACAGGCAGCGCAAGAACAATACCGACAGTGGACGATACGTTGTGTACAAAACGCAGCTTATAAATGGTTGCATTTATTGAGATTGAAACAAATGGACAGGAAATGTGATATGCAGATTGTGAGATTCAGTAAGAGGAGATTGAGAAGTAAGTTTTTTGTTAGATGTTTTAATGCCTTCACTTGGTAAATTCTAAAAGAGGAGATTGATGATTCATTGGCTAACATGAACATAAATAACAGCATTGACTTTGATTTTCAACCTGCGACACAAACATAGTCTGTTTCAACACTTTAACTGCTAGGTGTCTATTTTGCCTCTGTCTTATATAAACATTATGCAACTTTGTGAAACAAAATTGCCTTTAATGCAAGCACACAGCAATCTTTAGTTTAAACCTTATCTATTCCTACCACCTCACTGGTCTTTCCAAATATAGAAGGGCTACTCAACTGTTTTTACCAAAGATCCTTATAAAAAACTTCAAAATGGCTTGGCATCTTCAAACGCGCACTTTCTCAGCTGGGTAATGATTATTAGAATTGTTTATTATAAGTTCGTTAGAGTTCGTTCCATATATAGTCAGATGTAAATATGAAAATAAACTTCAAAATTATAGAAGTCATTCATTAAAGGGAAACCTTCACATATCCAAAGTGGGGCTAATGATCCAAAATAAAGAATTAGGTGCGGTCCGAATCCAATACTCGAAAGGTCCGGATTCGGACCGCGGTCCGCCAGTTGAGTAGCCATGGCCTATAATATCTGTGTCTTCTTGCTTGGAACACTGACCAAAGCGAGGTTGTACACCAACCTGGCAAAGCGAAATAAATTTAATTTTACTGTTGTTATTGCAGATCGATTTGAATCTTGGAAACGGAAGCTTCACAAAGAGAGGAAATCAGAGCAGCGAGCTGCTGATGGCCGAGTTGTTTTGCTGCGACACAAAATGAGAAGAATTTTGAGAAATTGGAATCTGAGAGCGCAGGAATCAGTGAACATAAAACCTTTGATCGAAAGAATGAATAGAAGGAGAGTTACACGGTAAAAATTTAGTTTATATGATGTTTTCAATTTCTTCACTCTGAGCAACGCTCTATAGAGGTATTGGCTGATATAAATGAAGCTGCTTAAATATGAAGGTTCAGCATTGCCTATCTGATTTATTACACCCTGGGTAAGGTGGTAGGCTTAGGATTTAAAACGGAGATGTTCAAGGCAGGGTCGTAGCCAGGGGGGTTTAAGGGTGGGAACACAATCTGGTTGAAATGTAAAAAAAAAATTGTGAAATACATAGCAATTTTTCTTAGCTTGAAAAGCCTTTCTGACTCGAAAACTCTCATCATTTTCTATCATGCTGGCTTGATATGACTCCTTGCACCATCCAAGTCAATCTGGAACGACTAAAACTAATTTAAACTTCCTATGCTCCATACCCCACATCTGAGCAGGCAACTCATTCAGAGCTTGACTCATCCTATGACTAAGCTGTTTTATCGCTTTTCTTTTCCACAGGATAAACATGCAAATCTAGCTTAACTATAACAACTCAGTAATTTCCATTTTCTCATTCAGATATTTCGATGCCTGGGCATTATTACGAAATCGCCAAGTCATGAAAGAAAATATGAATCAGCTAAATCAAACCCACAGTTTGCAAAAAAGTTTCCAGGTATGGAAAAATAAATTGAATGACAGAAATAACATTGAGAAAGCTGAAGAAATGCACGAAAAAATAATGAAAAGAAGAGCATTGAAGGGATGGAAAAAAGTTAGTATCCATTAGTATTCTTTTTATATATTGGAAAGATAACAGTGTGCAGTATTCCTTCAATACTTTTTTTTAAATGATTTCTGTTTAAAACTGTTCAAAATGTAGGGTATTTCCATGTTTTTCTTGACAGGAAACCATTTGCTAATAACAGCGATAAGTTCAGCAATCTTCTCAAACATGATTATCTCCACAAGTTCTAATTCGTTTTACCTGCGCACGATAGATTTTATTGGTGGAGGAAGAGTCAATAAGACGACTCAATCTTACAGTGGCCTCTCATGATATTTTGCTTGGCACTTAAGAATTTAGGTATCAGGATTTTTCATATTAATTCCCAGAAGTGAAAAATGATAAAAGCTTAAACGTGTATTGAAGCACGGCATGGGAATTGTTAAATACTTATTCGTCTCGGCCTGATAGTCTTACCTGACCAGAAATAATATAGTGGCCTCTGGAAAGCATGTTCCTAGCGCTTAGCACAATACATCAACAATTGAACTGACTAGGTAGGCCTAACCACTTATGCAATGATAAACCCATTTGCAATGCTCAGTATGCTTCATTTGAGCTTTTACATGAATGAAAGCTTCTACAAATTAAGTATTCATGAACCCATTTTTCCAGTTCTTGTTTCGTTGCCATGGATATGCTGTAGTCTCAAATCAGCATCATCGGATGCTATTACTACGACTCTTCTACACATGGGCTACAAAGACTACGTTCAAACAGATTGAAGAGTCGAGAAAACTTCATGAGCATTTCTTAAGACAAGTGAATGCCCATGAAATACTTGCCAGGTGAGGTAATTTTAATGTTGCTAGTCACCTCTGCCTTTCAATGGAGAGAGAATCGTTGCATCAGGTACAAGGAATCTAGCTATGTCAGCGTTACAAGTTACAGATCTTTGCTATATCTCTCATATCCACCAACTTGCCAAAGCTGTGAAATTCCGGGTAGGCATGACCGGATCATAAATATTTCAGTGACTCAAAAATGTACCACCATCAGGTCCATGCATCTAAAACAAATACCTGGTCCATTATTCCTGTAACCGAAATGGACTGGTAACTAATTGATAGGCTGGGGTTTGCCATGTCATAAAGTTGTCTTATCAGATTTCCTCTGTTGTATAAATATCAACTCCTATTCAACTTCCCTAACTCTATGTCATCCTTTCTTTCCTCATTTCAGATGGAATTCAGCAACGAAACAAAGGAAGATAAATGAGGAAGACAATATTCAAGGGTTCAGAGAAAAGCATGACCTTTCAACCAAGAGTTCAAAGTTCAAGTACTGGTCTGCTGCAGCTTTCAAGCAACAAAGAGCAAAGAAATTTGCTTCCATGAATACAAAGAAAAAAATTAAGGTGAATATCTATTACCGTAGTTAATTAAATTTGGAATAGTGTATTGTTGGAATATGTTTGTCAGGCCATTTATTTTCCTGCGTCAGATCGCAGGTTTAAATCCCATGCGTGATAATTACCGGTATGTGAGAAAGGATTCCCATGGCTCTTTGCCAACCAGGTTAGTTTCAAGCCATTGGTAAGTAAGGTCGCTACAATTTTAGAGCTAGGAAATTGTTTTTAGTTATCATGTTTACACTAAATGCTTAAAGGTCACCCACAACTCTGCAGTGGCTCTCCGCTGCTTGGATAGGATAGGATCTACATATTTATCCCGGGGAGAGGAAAGCCGATAAGACGACTTAACCGGACGGTTATAAGACGGTTACCATTCCATGTCGGTTATGGGATTAGTTAGTTATTTTTTTTCGGAAGCATGGACTTGATGCTGGAGGAAGCCGTAACTGACCAGCGGTTACATGAACCACCCTACGACGCGAGGAGTCCAGCAATCCTCTTGCACATAACCATTCCTGTATGGTATTCGAACCTGCGAACCCATGCAGAGTAATCAGAGGTTCGGTGGCGGTGGAAAAAGTGGAAAACTATTATAAGCTCATTTTTGTAAAGTGCAATTGTATTTGTATTATTGTGTCTATATAAATGTGATGATTTATTGATAATAAAAAAAATTTATTCGTAAAATACTTGTTTTATTTTACAGGAACTCTTTATTGCTTGGAACACATTAACCAGTGAGAACTTTCAGAAAAAATTTGAAAAGTTTTCATCCTCACTTAAAATGTTGAGACGAGAAATACCTCAAGCTTATCCAATTTTAAAAGCCGTTCAAGTGGAACATGATGTCACAGGAAATGATGTCATCACTCAGACAAGTTTTAATGATGACGTAACAATGACAAATGATGAAACTAATCACAATGACACAGAAATTAAATCAAGCTCTTCTGAAACTGGCTTCTCTGAGACTAGCACAAAAATCACTCAACTGGAACACGATCCAGACTTCCTAGAGACTAGAGAAGCCAATCGCACTTCTGAATCAACAAATTTAAAACGAATCAATTCTGATTTGGACACTCACTCAATATTCTCATCTTGCTCAATAGGAACTCAAAACTCAGAGAACAGCATCCTACAAAATGGGTGTGCTGATTCAGGGATACTGCTTCGAGACTACATTTCCACGGCAACCTCAGAACAAGATGAAATCAGTTCTGTGAATAGTGTAAAAGTTAATGGATTTCAACAAACGGGTCCAGAATTGAACTATAGCACTATACAGAATAATTTAGTATTGGAAGAAACGGAACCTATCACTCTACAAGATTTAGAATCAGACCACAATTCTGGGTCTTTATCTGAAACGAAAGACGTATCTTTGCCTAGTCAAAAACACCATCAAAATGGAACAGATATCCAAACTGAATGTACACACGATACACATGGAGATTCTAAAAATGACCTGGAAAGTAAACTCGAACATCAGCACTTGGAGTTAATAGATGCTCAAACCCAATTTACAAACGATCGGCAGAAGAATTTTGAAAAAGGTCATCAGCCCTCAGATGTTACATGTGTGAAGACAGTAAATGCAGGGAAAAAGTCACCAAATACTGAAATTGAAACTTGTAAATCACCAATATTGCATCACAACGTTAATCATACAACACAACAACAAAGTACACAAACAAAACCAACACTGCCAGCATGTGGTGACGCCTACTTGCAACCTGTATTGAGTGAATTCTCACATATGTCATTTCTACCTATTCTCAATTCCCACCAAAGAACCCACGTTCCACAGAACGAAAAAGATGAGATTGGAAATTACGTCAATGATCAAACACTTAAAGGACAAGCAAATACATCTAAAAGTTGCCAAAACGGTCAAAATAACCCAAAATTTCACGAAAAATCAACTGAAATTTATGGAAATGATGAATTCTCGAACAGTGCCCCAATAACAACAAATATAGAAGCAGGGAATGGTGAATGCCAGCAAGATATTCCCAGAAAACGATCAAAAATACCTGTATCCCTATCAAAAATTACCCCAAAGAATAATTCCACTCCGAAGCATTCAAAAAATTACTCAAAAACAGCCAATTCAGAAGACCCTCCTCCAAGCTCACAATCTGAGACCCCAAAATATAGAATATCTCCAGAAAGAAGCCATTTTTGTGTTCCGGATTGCGCAACACTCCCGAAAAATGTCTTAGAACATGAAAGATAACATTGAAACAGCTAAAGTTGTCACACCTCGGAAACTTTGTGACAAAAGCACAGACTCTAATATGCATCCTAAAAATTCTAAAACTCGAAACGACAGGTTCAATTTCCCAAACCCCGAAAACGGTCAAATTTCGCCTATATTATCGTCAACTATGATGGACCGCTCTATCAATACAGAAAATTTTGGAGTTGAAAGTTCAATTTCTAGTAATGAAGATGACACTTCTATCTCTATTATGACATCATCATTGTCAAGTAGTGATGCTATAATAGATGAGATTTATGATGTCATAGAACCAGCAACTAGAGAGATTTTAAAGAGGAAACCGAAGCCGGTTTTACCTATTCACCCTTGTTTGAGAGGTTAGATGTTATCTTAATCTTATTTTCTTTTGAAATTCTCAAATTTTGACAATGTTGTGCTAATTGGGTTCAAAATTGGGGGCGCTCCAGATGTGTGTGTATCAATATGGAGGTAACTAATTTTGTTCACCTACTTTAAATCGAGTTAAGTAAAGGGACTGAAACCTATGGGCTGGGAATAAATTCACTTGGCTAACACAGACAGACCTCGACTCGTAATAAAACTAAAATAGGGAAAATCTGAATCAAATTATGGCCTAACCCTAACCTGGTACACACACTACTGTAGTACCAAATTAAGTTATGTTCAAAAAGCATTTAATTAATTTATATTTATAAAGTTTGAATTTCTTTCAATGGAGGAATAATCCCAGAACCTTTCCTTATGTCCTGCTTTTTTGTTATCTTCCATTCATTTATCCAATTTTCTTTCTCACTTCCAGACTCGTCTATCCCAACAATAGAATGGTTAGTTCGTCTTGTAGTGATTCGCATGCGATATCGCCCTCTAGCGTTTGCTTTTCACCAATGGAAACTGCTGATTCATACTAAGAAATGGGAACAAGAAATGCTGGCTCATATGAAGGAGCGCACCAGATTTTTAAATATTAAACAGTATTTGAGGTAGGGTTTTGTTTCAAGGTTTTGTCAAAGGAACGAACGTTTTATAATTTTTTTGAAAACATTTAGGTTTTACTCTCGTTTTCTGAGATCATTGTCATAAATAATTTTGTTCTAAAAATAGAAGACCATCTGAGATACAGCTATGATAGTAAAAGTATATGGGAGGAAACATTTCTTATGTAAGGCCCTCTGGCTTTTGATACCTTGTGTCAAACGAAGTTATTTTTAGGTATGTACCAAATCTGGTAAAAAACATTGAATTTGTTAAAGTTAACTTTTCATATCCATATCTTAACCTTATTCTATGGAATCGAGGGCCAATCTTCAGAACAGTGTGTTTTGCTAGTTAGGTATAATCCCTATCTGAAATAAACGGTACATGCATGGCCCCCTTTCTCTGTGACCTTTAGGGCCCCATTAGGAATTTATTGTGTTGTGCTAAAAGTATGATCAGGTGGTTTCAAACAGGTATATTTCTCCTATCTGAATCAAATAACCTTTCTATAGCTTGTGTTGTTCACTCACTTTATAATTCGGTGGTATCATTGCCACCAAGTCTCTACCAAGAACGTCTTTGCCCCCAATTATATTTTATTGTGTTTATTTTTTTATGTGTGTTTATTGTGTTTATACTTTATAATTCGGTGGTATCATTGCCACCAAGTCTCTACCAAGAACGTCTTTGCCCCCAATTATATTTTATTGTGTTTATGTTTTCTGCTGGACAAAACAAAATTAACTCTCTCTCTCTCTCTCTCTCTTTCTCTCTCTCTCTCTCTCTCTCTCTCTCTTCTTATAGGCAATGGAAAACCAACTATAAAAAGGCTACATCATCCAGGAATCATTATAGACAAAATCTAGAACAACGTTGCTTTCATGAATGGCTACAATGGACAATGACTAAGAGAGCAAGACAAAGGTAAGTGTTTCCTGATTCAATCTTGACATATTTTGTTTTTATGTTGTATGCTATCCTGGTATACCAATGCAAAGGGGTAGAAAGGAATTTTCTGAAGGGGGAAGGGTTCGGAAATTTCTAATTGACAAGTTAGACCAGATTAGCTACCAGGTCTGGAAAAAGTAGGTTTCGAAGAGTTTTGAGGGTCTAAAAAGCTTTTCAAGCTACAAAAACTTGGGAAACACTTATGATACAGAAAATTTTTTTTTTTTACATTTCAAAAATCTGACTCTCAAACCCCCGCCAACCCCTCTAAAACTACAAACCCAATCTATAATAATGATTTCATCTTTGTTTAAGAATGAAGACAGAAGCAGACCGCATCTATTCTTCCAAAGTATTGAGATCTGCAATGAACACATGGAATGGGAAATGGCAGCATAGATTGGCACTGCTTGGTAAGTATAACTTGTTTAATCTTAGTGTCAAGGAAATTTTTCCAAATAGTTATTGTTAAAAAATATGAAGCTTTTGGAAATATGACGGTTTATAAGCAAAGACTTGAAAAAAGAAAGTCAGGCTTGGCGGTTTGGGCATTGTGCTAATACGTTCGCAACCACCTGTCTGATTAATCTGTGTGGTTTAGCAGGTGCGAATCCAATGCTGGGATAATTATTACAGAACATGCCCTCATAGGGTGGTTCACATGACTGCTGACTAACAAATCCCATACCCTACATGGACTGGTAACCGGACGAGTATGCTACATGATTGAGTCATATAATCGGCTTTTCTCTGCCCCCAAAAACAATGTGAACTTATCCTATTCTAGGATTTTTATACTTCTATTTACTGAAAGACACATAGTCATTTATCTAGAGTTTTTTATTTACCCTAATTCAGTTGAATATAAATAAGAAAAAATAAAATAAATACTGTTAAATACCATTTTTATACGAGCACTATGTACTGTTAGTTATAACATCCAAGCCTCTGTGGAAATCTCTAGGCTGAAGTAAGAAATAAACGAGCCCAGCAAGACACTAATCTCAAATCAAAAATATTTTTTATTCATATTTTTTGTTTACAGAAATTCTCAAATATTGGCAAACCAGAACAAAACAACACAATTCACCTCGGATGAAAGATGAAAGAACTCAACATAGATTGAACTCTGAGTTATTGTCTAATTGTTTTGAAAGATGGAGACTGAAATACAGGCAACTTGCTTTGTCCGATCAACACAGAAGAAAGACTTTATTAGGAGGGTAAGTTGGGTTCTTTTTTGATGAAGATTTTTTCAGATCAGGGTCACATGCACTCAAGAATATTTCTCAGAGCAAGTTACCCGCAGAAGTAAAGGAAACTTATATCGGAGCAAAGTTACAGGCACTGACTCAGAAAGGAAGGAAACTCATGTCTAAACAAAGTTACAGGAAACTCTGAGTAAAGTTAGTTACTCACTCAGAAGTGAAGGAGACTCATCTTTGAGCAAAGTAACGGGCACTCACTCAGAAGTAAAGGAGACTTATCTCTGAGCAAGGTTACGGGCACTCACTCAGAAGTAAAGGAGACTCATCTTTGAGTAAAGTTACGGACGCTCACTCAAAGGTGAAGGGAACTCATCTTCGAGTAAAGTTATGTGAGCTCACTCAGAAGTAAAGAAGACACGTCATATTTTTACTTGAGATTTTTTCAATCATGCTTTTTCTCTTCTATCACTGCCACACGTTAGTCAATTACATATAATAGACTTAATTGGGAGCCCAACTCAATCACAAAATATATTCCAGGATTTTAACTGCATGGAGCAACTGTGCATCCGAGAGAGCTGAAGTTTCTATGAGAATATCTGATATGAGGTCTTACCATCTAAAAAGAAGAATTTTCATTGCGTGGAAAAAGTAAGTCATGATAGTCTTTTCCACAAAATAGCTTATTTGTGAGCCATTGTTTGATCATAGTCTAACTTCTCTAGAAGAGTTTCTCACACAACTTATTGTTGTATTCATTTATATCACAAATACGATTTCTATTTCATTCAATGAGATTATATTATTTTTTATTCAATAACTGTACTTACTAATGAATATTCCATATTACTCCAGACACACCTCCTTAATGAAACAAGTGGAATTGATTCGAAAGCGATCTCTTCGGAACTGGATTTCATCATTATTGGATAGATGGCACCAATATGCTACAGGTTTGCATTGTATTTCACTAATAATCAAAATTCTTGGCAATGAGGTTTAATGTTCTAAACCAGCGGTTACCTAACTCTTTGTTCACATGACGCCGGATTATCAGTGCAAAACACTCATGGCACACTCACACGAAATGAATGCTGTTTTTTAATTAAAACTCAACTTTGTGATCGTTAATGTGTACTTTATGTCATTTGAAGTTTGTAAACATGTAGGCTTGAGGAATGAAAGCAAAAGGTTAACTCTTCTTCCTCATTTCTGCCCGATTTTCCTTTGGAATGCCATGAAAATCTCTCATTTTGCTATACTCTGTTTTGAACGTTTCGAAGTCTCTTGTATTAAAAGACTCTCTTAAGTTACTTCAGTCTTCTAACCTTGGTGTGTCATGGAGCCCATGAAGAAATTGACTATTTTTTACGGAGCTCCATAATAAATTTATAAAAATAAAAGCGAAAAACACATTGTTATTAAAAGATTGATGTCCCCGAACAAACTAAAATTATTGCATTCAATGACCAGAATGTATTTGCGGCTTTGTATTTAAAAAATATTATTTTAATAAGTAAACGAATAGCTCGCGTAGCCCCTAGATTTCTCTCGTTGAGCTTTGGGGCTTCCTACAGAGCACTTCGAGAACCTATGCTCTAGGACGGACCTAGAGATGTAATTTTAGACATGACAAGAATTCCAATTCAGTACCTCATTTAATGTTTGCTTCGGACTCAATTACTAATTTAATAGGTAGCCTTCTGATTGTCACAAACATAGCAACTTTAGAGCAAAGCATGAAAATCCTCTAAAAGTCATTTCAGAGACTGATATTTGTTTACTTTTCTAATTTATACAGCAAAGCATCACCACGATTCTGCACTTGATAAAATTTCAAATCTAAGCCAGTCAAGAGCGGTCCAAACCTGTTTAGACCGGTGGAGACTGGAATTTACTAAAACAAAACTAGCTGATATGATGAACAGGAGATCTTTGATGAAAAAAGCCATCCATGAGTGGCATGATGTCACAATAGCATGGGCAGCTGATAGACAAAGAATTGAAACCATGAGAAGAACTGTTGCAACTAATCAGGTAAAAGACTGGCGATTGGCGCATTATGCTAAATGTTAGTAAGATTCAGAATCAGATTCAGATAATTTATTTTTATCATGCAAGAATCAATGAAGACACAACACAAAAGTGCATAACGGAATTATATGAAAAATTGAAATAAACACGTGGAAATAACGTCAGAGATTCATTGCAATCGATAAGGGGTCGCGAAGGACTGTAACAGTCATCGAGTCAGCGACACCTGTTGGCTGATTAATTCAGAGGGAAAGGACCAAAATTTAATAATTCATAAGTATCACGAAATGAAAATCAAAAAAAAAAATTCACTGAAGTAAGAAATGACGCAGCAGCTCCCCTCGTGGGTTTACTGTGCGTTCACGAACCATGACAAAAAAAATGCTTATTAATATGAATAAGCATAAAAAGAATGCGACTCGTTGTCAATAGCAAACTCGAGCTGCAGTTTATGACTGGGTAGGTTAAATACAGATTAAAAAGAAGCAACTATTTTATTACTTCACACGGTAAGTTATATATAGTAACACTTATACAGTAATACACTTGCCATCGCAACCCTGTGTGAGCCTGTAGGTTTATATCCTGTTGTGGCTAATTATGTTCAAGCGGATTGATAGACAGTAGGGTTTCCGTAATCGCTGGTTGGTTACAGCTTCCTTCACCATGAAGTCCATACATCTGAAACAAATACCTGGCTGACTAATTCCATGTATGAGATTGACTGGTAAACAGACGAGAGGCTGCAGTCTGCAATATGATAAGTCCATCTTATCAAATTTCCTCTCCCTCAGGGTAGATATTAAAAATTATAATCTAACATCTCAAACTTTTTTCATATTCAGAAACGTACTGCATTGACCAACTGGAGGAATGAGTTGGCATTGAAAGCAAAAGTTGATTCAGCAAGAGAACAAAGATATTCAAACCTACTGTGGAGATCATGGTGTCTATGGAGAGAAAGAGTAGCTTTGAAAAGGTAGTTGTTTTTTTCTTCATGTAGTGCTTTATCAAGGGTTTCAAGATATAAAGGTGAATCTTCATATTTTTGGAAAAAAATATTTTAGGCGTTATACAAGAATTACAGGGCTTTCATAAAGTCTTAAAATTTGGTAAAATTGCAAGGGGAATTCATCAGTACCATATGTTGTTTTGGCCCTCACATATGTATTAAGTGCATATATCTAAACAATTACTGTACTGATTAGGAAACAACACACCTGATTAATATATATTGAAAACTGACTTTACACCAAAATTGAAATTGTAAAGAGACTTTATGGACACCCTGTAGTTGCTGTTAGCTAGTTAGAGACTCAAAATTCTTAATTTTTGAATAGAAATATTCTAATTTTATCCCCAAATCAAGAATTTACTAAATCAAACAACCAATTTCAAATGTATTGGAATATTTAATTCGTTTGGGAACTCCCTGGCGCTACTTTGTTTTGGCGAGGCTGTGTGTGGTCAGCATAGGTTACACATTTTATTATATGGTGGTGTCGGAGACATTATTTTAATCTTTCATTCATAGAGCATCTCATACGTACATGTTGTTTCTGAAAAGAAGAACATTCAATTCTTGGAAGAAGTTTCTGCAACAGAAAAGAAATTCGGATGAAAAAGCAAGAACAGTTTTATTGAAATGGTATTTTATAGGTTTTCATACCTACATGCTCTTTCTGTAATTTCCCTACACAGGTCTGATTCTTTGGGGATAATAATGCGCAGAGACTTTTTTGAGTTGCTCGCTATTGTAAAATGGTTATTGTAAGCACTAGTCTGCTACAGCTTCCTCCACTATCAAGTCTCGGAATAAACTGAGTGTTTGTTTTCTGGGCTGAGGTTTGCCATGAGATTAATCCCTCTTTATCAAGTCCCCAGAAAGACGGCATTCTTGACTGAAATTTGTGAAGGTTGTGACCGTTGTCTAGTAACAAGTGCTGTTTTATGGGTCGTTTGCCAAGTTTTCTGTTTTCTCTGTGATAATCATATTCAATAATCCTATACTACCACTTGAAGTATGAACTCAAAAATTCTATATGAGGTCTGAACTTTTGCCAGTGTGAGCTTTTTTGTGTTCAATATTTTTTATTCAATGCAAACATTTTTTGTTTTTAGGCACGAAATGGTTGTGCGGAGTCAGAATCTGTTATGCATGGCTGATCAGTTTCAAATGAAATCCTGTAATTTCACGGTTGAATTCACATTCAATACATGGTTGATCGCACACAGCCAGAATAAGATTGCCAAGCTGCACTACAAGAACAAGATCTTGAGGAAGAGTTTTGCTGCAATTCTTTCTCGAACAAAACGTAAAAAATCACTCAAGAGAATGCAGATGAATTTTGTGAGGCAGAGAACAAAAGAACTGTTTGCTTTTTCATGGCACAAGTAAGTCTTAGTGACCCTAAATCCCAACCCTTCCTCAATGCCTTTGCACTGGTGTAAATGTATGTGTAATGCAAAGAGGCTGTAGCAGGAATAAACATGACCATACTATGCAATTCAAGTGTCTTGCTGCACACTAACACAAATGTATTTCTGTAACGTTTTGTCTGACCGAAATCTGACTCCCTCAGACAAGCAGTTTAAATACGGCGATAAATAAATGTGTTTAAAATTGAATTGTCTCATGAATTGTGACTTAACAATGAAAACACAATTATTTAAATTGAGCAAGCAGATTGCGATTTGAAATCACGATCAGTACTCAGCATGGAATAATTGTTTCGTGGTGTACTTGATCTCACAATCAAGAATCTTTCTGCCCACCGACACAAATGTATTTCAGTTATTATTACTCATCGATTTTAATCGGTAAGTATGATGATAGGTATTTGCCTGTTTATCTGTCTGTTTGTCTTTCTGTCTGTTTATCTGTTAGATGCACGCGATATCTCACGAAAGTGAGATTGGATCTGCTGCAGATTTTGCGTGTGCATTCATCATATTTCGGACCAGTAGCCTATTGATTTTGGGCGAATTATGTCGTATAATTAGCGAGTTAATAATTAATTAGTGATGGGACACAAGGTGTCACTAGAGCGCTGTTTTGGGGGATCCCCTAACTTTCGATTGATAAGTCTTCGGTCTCTGACCGATATTCTTGTTTTAATCTCAATACATCCCCGCAACTGCACTCCTGATTACCCTGCTTGGATTCGCAGAATCTCATGCGGGGATAGTTATGTGCAAAAGATTGCTGGAATCTTCGCTGTCAGGGTGGTTCACATATCTGGTCAGTTACAGCTTACTCCACCATCAAGTCCATAAAGTATGAAAACAAATGATTGGCTAACTAATCCCATACCCAACATGGATTGATAACCGGACGAGAGACTGTGGTTTGTCATATGATTAGGCCGTCTTATCAGCGCTCCTTTCCCCCAAAATAAATATGTAAAATCCTACGATTTTAATCTCAATACATCCATTCTTTAATGTTATATTATTCTCAGATGGAAGTACCGGCTTCAGTTAAGGCTACAGAATTCAAGTGCTATTGATAACCATAAGAGGGCAGTATCACATCGGTTATTAGTAAGATACTGGACTGCTTGGAAATCAAGAAAAAATGAGAGAGATGCTATAGCGTTGTACCAGCAGTCTTCTTTAAGAAAAGTAAGCTTAAGAGAGTGTTCAGTATTAATTATTTTGCGGTGCTCCCGAAGTATGCGAACCAAGATGGCGGACATCGGAACGTAACATCGGTAACAGGTTAGGATTAGGCCATAATTTTTTTCCAATTTTCCTTATTTTAGTCCTATTATCAGTTCAAAGACTAGCCAAGAGCCTCCCGTAGTATTTATACCTAAAATTATGGCCTAACCCTAACCTAGTACACATATTACATTCCGATGTCCGCCATCTTGGTTCGCATACTTCGGGAGCCCCTATTTTGCTGTCTCAAATATACTTTGAAAAACTGATTATTAATTCCAATGTGCTTTAAAACCTAAAATCATCTGGTATTAATTCATAATATACGTTTGAACTTTTATGCACACCTCCACACAAAAAATTTGAAAAAGCAGCTAATTTTCGGTCAAATTCACAAAAGTTCCATATGACAGTGTTGTGCCCCCCTGTGCTCTGTGGCCCCCCGATTGGGAACTGGGAACAGCTGCTGTAAGACTTAGGTTTTTTCGTTGAGATTCTTCTATATCAGAGATATATTTCCAGTTTCAAAGTAATTAAGGAATCTCGCTGCATGGTACTAACAGTGTTAATGTGCATTTCAGTGTTTCTCGAAGTGGGAATTTGAACACACGAAAATGAAAAGAGCAGATCGACTTGTTAAGCAACATCAAGACAGAAGATTAAGTCTGGTAAAATGGTTTATTTCATATAATGGAGGGCCAATGGCCATAACCACACTTAACTATTTCGAATATATTCTAAAAAAATATTTTCGAATCTGGAATTCTGAATACATTCTATAATGCCCCACATATATTCTTTTTAATTTTTTTAAAATACAGATACATTGGAAATAGGCTTTAATAATATTATTATTGATTAAAAATTGATTATTTTTGTCTTTAACAAAAGAGACCTAATAAACATTTCTGTATTTATACCAATGAATTGTGGTGTAACTTGGCAAGCACAGGTAAAAAAAAAACAGGCGCCCAGTGAAATATTTTAAATCATTCAGTAAAATCAAATCTCTTATTCAAGTTATTTTGAATCTTTGATAAATGGTCTCTTGTGTCTCAACGCCACCTCTCAAAAATCGAAGTTAATTCAAGATTCTGCGATTCAGATTCTCACAACATGGTGGACTTGTAGTTCAACACTTAGGAATGAGAGAAGAGTTGTTTCTGATTTAGAGGAATCAAGAAATAAAATTCTGACAATAACGACGTTTATGGTCTGGCTGAAAAGTTATAAAAACAACAAAATCGCTTGTAAATTTGCGGAAAATAAAATGAAAAAGAAGGCGTTTAACAGGTAAAAAATTCCTAAACTATTTTTGGGGGGGATGGATTGTGCCTCATATTTGGCAATATTGATGACTTTTTTACCTACCACAGCCGCGGAATAACTACCGGTACTCCTCCGTTTGCTATTCAATGAATTGCGGTTGCCATGGTTACCCTGGCCTGTCGTGTCTGTAGTCTTCTGATATTAACCAGAGTGACGCTAGGATATCGGGTCGCTTAAATGTGTCTCAAAGTCCGGATTTTGTTAGTATTCTATGTTCGACTCAGAACTCAGAAGTTTTATTTCGTCGTGCATGAAATATTGTACACAATTAAACAAATATAATGATAATGCAAAAATCAATTGAATACTGAAGCACTGACGCAATTGAGTAGGATCCACATCATCGTGTCAACGACACCGTGTTTATTTATTTACAAACAGATAACGTTAATAAAATATTAAAAATAAGAATTAGATGACTATCTTCATGACTTGTTGGATGAAATCAATTTAGGAAATATAAAGTAAATATGGTGCAAGTCAATCATGAAAGAGTGACTGGTTAAGTCAGTTCACTTTTTCCTCAGTATGATTTATGTTAGATTCACTCATTGGTCTCCCTCCACAATGAAATGCATTTTTTTTTCATTTTTTCTATTTATGTTTATCCAATGTGTACTTTAGGCATGTGATAAAATAAACTACTGACTGACTGATTTACCATTATTGTAATACAAGTGCAAAGAAGAGCCGGAATTTTACCGGTTCAGTATTGCCTAACCACATTGTTACAACCTGAGTGAGGTGATGGGATTTCAATTGATGTCACATTAGATAAGCCAAACGATATGAGATATTTAACCAACTATGCTAACATAGTTAGATTCAACGTTTTTATCACTTGGCCATATCACCCCGCCCCCTCCAGGATTGTGATTGTGAATTTTCAAAGGTTAAATTGGTTGAAATCGACGATTTTTTTCTCCAGCATGATATGGGTATTCGGGCCTCTGACGTCGGTATTATCTTAGTAGATTATAATTCTTAATATTCAACCAAATAAAAAAAGTTTGAGAATCACAAATCTAGTTCATCAATTATAATAGAATATAAATTATTCTTTTTCAGTCTTAAGATATGGAAGACAGAAAGCATCAGACTGAAGAAATGTTATAGCCAAGCAGTTCAGATAGTGGAGACATTGATGTTGAAGGTACGTATTCCTAAAGAATTACTATGGCAAGAGTATGCTAAAGGCTTAGCAAGATACCGGTCAACCATACCAACCATGCCTGTCATTTAGTTTTACTTCACTCAATGGAAATCCATGTTCCGCAAAGTCAGAATGCTCGAAGTTACTTGTGACCGCATGATGGAGGTAAAGAGCAACAAAATGTTGAAATCATCTTGGAAGAAATGGTTCAAAGCTAAAGAAAATGTAGGTTTGGGTTGTTAACTTGGTGTGAATCTATAACTAGTAAATTATTCTGAAATTTGTCAAGTGGTAGAAGACGGAACAGAGTTTATTCAATTTTATTTAACCAGGGTTTCTCAACTTTTATTCTCTCAAGATTTAGGATTTGCATTTTATCCCAGGGGAGAGGAAAACCGATGGGACGGTTTAATTATATGGTGAACCATGGACTCTAGTCCGGTTACCAGTCCATGTTGGGATTAGTTAGCCAGTCATTTGTTTGAGACAAGCAGGACCAGGTGAGAAGTCTAGTAATCCTCTTGCACATGATTGTCTCTCGCAAGATTCGAACCTGCGAATTCATGCAAAGTAATAAGAATTGCGATTGCAAGCGTATCCCTAACGCTTGGTTGCCCCTGCTTTATATAACTGTGTAAAGATTTGATGTAACAACCTCATTTAATCCTCTTTCATTGAATTGCCATACAGAGAGATTTACAAAAAAGGCATGAACGAGATTCAGCTTTCGATGTGATTACAAAATGGAGAAGATATGCAGCAGACCGTGTAGAGAAACAACGAATCAGAGAAGAGAGAAACGTCATGGTTGGAAGATTCGAACAAAAGTGGATTTGGAAACGGTCCTTTTCCAAATGGAAAGGAAAATATCAGGTATTTTTTTATGTCTGAATCAAGGATGGCTGAAACCAAATATCCTGCTGAATACATTTTAAAATAATATTTTTGAATATAGAATATACCTTAATTTTCCGCATTTTCAAGTTTACATTTCGCCTTGAGAATAAGGGGGTGCATATTATGCGTTGACATAGAAATTATCAAAAAATATTAATCTATATTTTATGCTCAACGGGCTAATAATCCTCATGTATATTAGTCATACATCTTTCAATTTCATTTCACAAAGTCTGTTAGAATCAGATCATGCTTGTTCCGGTAGAAGCATACCCAGTCCAACTAAAATTTAGCGTTAATAAGGGAGCAAGAGCCCAAAACAATTCACAAAAAGCTTATGTTGCACAAAAAAGAGATTCTTATTGGTATTGATCTTATGGCTTCATGGTATTATTGTGTTTATTATAATAATCGGCTCGGCGGTGTGGCGCATCGTGCTGAGCACTAGGATTACGCTCGCCACCACATCTCGGATTACCCTTTGTGGGATCGCAGGTTCGAATCCCATGCAGGGATGATCATGTGCGAGAGGATTGCTGGACTCTTCGCCGCCGTAGGGTGGTTCTTGTAACCGCTGGTCGGTTACGGCTTCCTCCACTATCAAGTCCATGCTTCCGAAAACAAATAACTGGCTAATTAATCCCATACCTGACCTGGACTGGTAACTGGACGAGAGGCCATGTTTCGCCATATGATTAGGCCGTCTTATCGGCTTTCCTCTCCCCCGGGATAAATATGTAAATCCTATCTTGATAATTATCAATAATTATTCGTTCCAAATACATAAAGATATAGCCTGCTAAGTTTGCTCTAAACTTTCCCATCTGTTATATTTAGGTGAACCAATTTTCAAGGAACAATAAGCAAAATCTTATGGAAAGATGTTGGCAAAGCTGGTCAAGTAAAACAGCCATGATCATCTGTGCTGTGGAAATGGTAAGCTTTAATGGTTTTATAAATCCCCTCTCTGAACAAGGCTCTGTGAAAGTAACCGTAAGGAATTACTTTAGTATAAAATCAGAATCTTAATGGCTACGAAATTGCCTACCCATTTTATTACACTCTAGACATGAATTTCGACCTGACATTTTAAAATCTGAGTTGCAAATATAGTTAGTTAAGCCCAATTTACACTCCACCTTCCAGAGGTGGTTTCATGGATTAGAACCTCCCCCGTTTGAAATGTGAAAAACACATTTTCTGTATCATACATGACAATTTTTGGTGCTCCCGAAGTATGCGAACCAAGATGGCGGACATCGGAACGTAACATGGGTAACAGGTTAGGGTTGGACCATAATTTTTTTCCAATTTTTCTTATTTTAGTCCTATTATCAATTCGAAGACTAGCCAAGAGCCTCTTGTAGTATTTATACCTAAAATTATGGCCTAACCCCAACCTAGTACACATATTACATTCCGATGTCCGCCATCTGGGTTCGCATACTTCGGGAGCCCCCAATTTTTTGTAGCTTGGAACGTTTCTTAGACCCTCAAGTTTCTTAAAAATACACACTTTTTGATCTCTTGTTGAACCCGCTGGCTAATATAGTCTAACTTGTGTCAATTAGATATCCCCCACTACTCTGAGAGAACCAAATTTTGATAAAAATAACTTAACAAGTATTTGTAGTGGTATGTCGAGAATGCTTTTCTAGTTTCTGTTCACAATTTTGACCCAGGTGAACAATTAGACATCTTAAATTATTCTGGCTCTGAGGAGTTGGAACCATCTTTCGTAACTCCCGGGTTTCAAGAAGATTAGAAATAATTACAATAATGATTGAACCTTTCAATGGTTCATATTAGCGGTGTGCCACCTTTAATACAGGTGGGTACAGGAGGACCCTATACAAATAACTGGATGAAACCACGAGTAGCACCTTTATTTAACATTAGGCTTTCTAGTTGTTGCAGGCACAAAACTAGATTCTTTTTGTTATAGGCATTATTAGGGGTGATTGCTGCATGTGATTGTGGGCATGTCTCAAGAATTGATTAAGCATATTTGAAATATTCATTTTGTAGGACTATCACTGGACATTGAGAAAGTACTGGCATTGGTGGAGACTTGAGCATGTGACCAAAAATTCAACCAATGAGGCGACAGAACAAATGAACCATGACATGAAAAAGACAATATTTGAACTGTGGAGGTTAGTCAATGAGACTTTACTCTATTTTGTCCAAAACTAACTTCCATGCACAGAGTTAAACAGCGTCCTGACAGCCTCAATCATGAGCCCGAATATATTGGCAAGTCTAATAATAAAAAAATGTTGAAATGAGTGGTGAAATTGAATTAATAATTTAGATACCCAATGCACAAATTTAAAAACCAATCTGAATATTATATTCATGATTCTTACCTCAATCTTTTTTCCAGAGCCTACACTTACAAGAAACTGACAGGTCGTCGTTACTGTTCTCCTGAATCATTGAAACCTGAGGCATTGACACCCAGAAAACGAAGTAGGATCCCGGTGTTGAAGAAATAAGGAATATACAACAGTAAAACTATAGAAAAATTGCAGATAGATATGGGGAAATTGCGACAAAATGTTCTATTTTGTTGTAGATTGTTCCATTCGTTTTGTTGTCCACAGACATTCTGCGATATGAAATACTTCCTCTATTATTTGAACCCATGGCTATAAGGCTTCTATCCTTTTTTTGGTACTCCCGAAGTATGCGAACCAAGATGGCGGACATCGGAACGTAACAGGTTAGGGTTAGGCATTAATTTTTTTCCCAATTTTCCTTATTTTAGTCCTATTATCAGTTCGAAGACTAGCCAAAAGCCTCCCGTAGTATTTATACCTAAAATTATGGCTTAACCCTAACCTAGTACACATATTACATTCCGATGTCCGCCATCTTGGTTCGCATACTTCGGGAGCCCCCTTTTTTTTTTGAATTTCTTTATATGGTTATATTAAATGCACGCTGTACCGCATAAATATTTGAAAGTTGTAAAACAAGTCTTCACATTATTATAATGACATTGTTATTTAATAATACTGTAGATTCTGCTATGTACATTGCTATCTCAATATATGAAATACTCTTTCCCACTAAACAATCAAACATGACATTTCATAAACAAAATTTGACATGATTATAAAACGAAATATCTCCGTTTTACTTTGCTGTTTGTCTTGCCTTATCATTGTATAATCACACTCATGGCCAACAATTATTGAACACAAATTGTACATACCTGTGTACATTGAAATAAAACTTTGGTGCTCCCGAAGTATGCGAACCAAGATGGCGGACATCGGAACGTAACATGGGTAACAGGTTAGGGTTAGGCGATAATTTTTTTCCAATTTTCCCCATTTTAGTCCTATTATCAGTTCGAAGAATAGCCAAGAGCCTCCCGTAGTATTTATACCTAAAATTATGGCCTAACCCTAACCTAGTACACATATTACATTCCGATGTCCGCCATCTTGGTTCGCATACTTCGGGAGCCCCAAAACTTTTTTATTTAATTCGCAGACATTTTTGGGTCTAGTGTAGTTTAGTAACA
This sequence comes from Styela clava, assembly GCF_013122585.1. NCBI lineage: Eukaryota > Metazoa > Chordata > Ascidiacea > Stolidobranchia > Styelidae > Styela > Styela clava. The sequence continues at coordinate 17,254,467 of NW_024102836.1, forward strand.
CAAGTACTTCCAGTGGGCTTGTCATAACCATATTTACTTAGATTATGTAATCTTCCTGACTACGTCATCCAAAAATTACGTCACTTCGGCGTCACAACAATGTCATATAGCTTGCCAAAGTATCGCTACGATCACTCGAAATGGCATCTGTGCCGACAATAACAAACTCACTAATGCCAGCGATCTCATTCATATTGGGATCGTTACGACGAGAAATTGTGAGAAATAGCTTGCTCGATTTCGGGTGATCGCTAGCACGTTTTGGACGTCCGTCCATATATTTTGTGATTGTAATTTTGGATGACATAGTCAGGTGGTGGTTAGGAATGACATATGCAAAAATTCTTGAGCCTCACCCAACAGAAGTTATTGTGGTACTAAACTACACAAGACCCCACTTTTTGGCTTTAAATCTTTATAAATTAATATTGCATTCTTCTGATGGATGATCCTACAAAGGGATTTTTAAAAATCATATCAGCTTCTCAGGAGCTTGCCTCCATTTTTTATTTAAGAAAGTTGTACAAATTGTATGAAGTAACGCTCTTTTACTCTTCATAAATTGCTTTTGTATTTCCTTGACTTTGAGATTCGGCTATGAAAATCAAAAAGATTATATCAGCTGCTCACAAGCTTGCCTGCTAATTATCAGAAATTTTTTTCCGCATTTCAATTATTAATTACTTTTTACCTGACCTACTCTAGTGACTGATAAAATGCTATAGTTTCACACACACCCATCTTATTAACTCAACCAACAGGGTAATGATTCAAAAATGCAACCAGTTCCCAATACTTGTCCATGTTAGTTTATTTTTATCCTTCTACTTCTCACTTAAGTATTTATTTGTGTGATCCATTTTTGTGACCAGTTAGATGCCATAGTCATCATTTCGGGTTTGCTATTCTATAAGGTAAATCCAACATGTTCAAATACTTGCCTGTAAAGATTACTTGATTGTTTTTCATATCTTGGGAGTTTCAATGCACCAACAATAGGTGTGCTTATGTGAATACATCTTGCATTGATTCACTGTACTCCAGGGGTAGGCGATTACTTTTCTGAGTGTGCCAGTTACAGATAATGGACTGGGGATAATGTTTCTGGGCCGGATGTTCAAATATCTTTAATAAAAACAGTTTATTTACAAAAGATAGACTAACGTTTACATAATAACAAGAACAACACAATGTAACAATCTGCGTGATTGTGTCGGAAATTCAGATTCATAAAAACTATAGTTGTCATTTCAGTAGGCACAAGTGAGCCAGACCCGGCCCACGGTCCCTCATCTGCCCACCCCTGCTGTACCTAGTATCAATGGTTTTATGTGTGGCATGTCGACATATTATTTCAGAAATTGAATATTTAAATTCTTTTTACCCATGGCTACTTAAGTATTTGCTTGCTGAACTATATATAATCCTTCAGAATATACATCATGCTTGGCCCTATGAAAAGATGCATCTCATCATATTTTAAGAATGGAATGGAACTATTGATAACTGTTTCAACGCCTTTTCTAAGATAAATCCTTTCTACCCATGGCTGCTTAAATACTTGCCTGCTGAACTTCAAACTTTTAGCGTATACAACATGCTTGCCCTGTTGACAAAATGGGTCTCATCGTATTTTAAGATTAATGACCTATTGATAACTGCTTCAACGCTTTTTTTCGTGATAAATATGGTAATCCTTCCTACCCATGGCTGCTCAAGTACTTGCCTGCTGATCTTTACTTTCTCAGCAATTACATCATGCTTGCCATGTTGCATTGACAAAATGGTTCCATGACTAATTTTATATTACATTGAAATTAATTGATTCCAAATTGTTCCAATTTTGAGGTGTATGTTCTAGTACCTAATTACACGTTTTTATACTTTCATGTTTTCCTTACAAAATGTCTTTTTACGTGTCGTTTGTAGTTAAGTTTCACAGAACCCTACTCATTTTTCTTGTAGCTTTGAACATTTGAATGATTAATACTTTTCATTTTTACTCTGTTTGATAACATTTTTAAGAAACTCTATTTTGCTGTTTTCGTCATACTTGATCAACACACTAATTGGTTATATTTTATTTTAGTACAAAATGTCTTTTTCATATGTCGTTTATGGCTGAGTTCAACACAACCCTTTTATACCACTCTTGGCAGATTTTAAACATTTAATAAATGACTAAATTTTATAGTATATCTGTTCAAACCATTCGATAAAGGTTTTGAATACTTTTTTGCTCCTAATTCCAGATTTTAATTTGGCTTAAATGCCCAGGAAGCTGTCGCATAACGAAAAGGATAAAAAGAATTGCCTCAAGTCATTTTTGTTGTCTAAGGGCTTACAATAATTACTTCAAATAATTGTGCTTCTTTTCAGAGGGTTAACAACACAAACACATAGAGCTCAGTTGGTCTCACAGAGCCCCAAAATGCATATTTTTTCCTATATTTCATGATCCATTTGTACATATATACATACTTTGATTTTATTTTTTCTAGAATTGATTTTTTCTAGAATTGATTTAATAACTAATTAATTAGTCTTCACATAATTTAACTCTTTAACGTTCCTTTTAACCCTCTTATGTACTATTTTCTTCAATTTTGTAACTTTTGTAACTACAAATTTTTACCATTTCAGCATCTTTTTTAGTTCATGCACAAAGAAGCCATAATTTTTCATGTCTTGCTAAAAACTGGAGGAAATTAAAACTTTTTTTTAAAGTTTTGTAACCTCTTTTGATAGGACCCAGTAAAATTTGAGACTTTATATTTTGTGTTGAGTATTGTATTACATTAAGTTGTCTGAGTGAGGTAGTCTGTTTTTGACTTCAAGCTGTCAAAAATCAATTCCAAAAAATGTGTTATATCATTTATGTTGAGTAAGAATAAAATCATGAAGCGGTATTTTATTTCATTTCGAGAAATCACACTTCAAAATATTGATTTTGGGTAATTTGCAATTTTGTGAGCTTTTATCAATTCTGGTTGTAGTTCAGTTAAAAAATTGACTCCCAAGTTGTTATTTATGTGATGTGACGTATGAAATTTTGAAATTTTTTTCCATGCTTGACAGTTTTTCAAGCATGAAATTCAGGCTTCAGAATCTCTACTCTCCTTGGCCTTTGACACAAACTTTTAATATTCTGATATCAGTGACAATAGTTCACTCAATTCAAGCCCTGAACACTTTCATTCATGCATACAATTCCCCAGTTTTTAGCAAGGTCTATTTTTTAACTATGTGCGATCTTCCACTCACAAAGAAGCATATAAATAAGTACATAACATGCATTAATTTTAATATTTCTGTTTTAATAAATTTGTGTCTTGCTAAAAATTGTGTTTCTTATCTGAATGAGCTTAATTAAAGGTGTATTAAAAAAGGTACACATGCGGATCGTATGAAACCTCCTTAACAATAAGAAGAGAGTTGTTACGGCGATTCTTGTTTTCAGCGTCTGTGAAGTAGACCTCGTTGGTTAGGCACAGAAATTTAGCCTTCGCGGCTAAAAAAGTGTGGGAAACCCTGGCCACTCCTCCAAACAAGCAAACATATTTTCAGCAAAGTTTAAAAAAACAGTTTGAAATAGAACAGCCCGTTTTGAAGGGCGTGAAGCTAATTAACATGAAAACATTTTGATGTTTGCCCGCCTTATTTTGGATAACATTTCTTGATTGTTTTTTAAATGAAACTTATTTTTGAGGTGGGGCGCGAGATTTGCCAAATTTTAAAAAGGGGGCGTGGCTTAAAAAGTTTGAGAACCACTAAGATCCTAAAATGCTCTACAAACACATTTTAATTAATAAAAACTCAAAAGACATTTTTAATGCTGCGATTTATATTGAAAGAATAAAATAGAATTTCGGAAAGCATCAAGAATTTATGAAAAGTTTGAAAAAATTTCTGTAGAACTGCTGCAAAAGCTGTTCAATCGGCTTTGTAGAAAGTGAGTAACTCCAGGAAAATACGAAAAAAAACTTGAATGCTGCAATTTATATTGAAGAAACAAAATAGAGTGAATCAGGTTGGTGACAGAAGGATTTTAGAAAACTGTTCAGAAAATTTTAGCAAAAAGTTACAAATGCTTTCATAAAAATAGGGAAAAAAACTTGCAATTCATATTTATATTAAAGAAACAAATAGTCCGGTCGGTGACATTAAAAATTTTGAATAAAAACGTAAAAAAACTTATTATAAAATTCTGCAAAAGTCTATCAATTGATCCTTGGGGACAATCAGTATTTTAGAAAAACACATAAAAAACATGCGATACGAAAACGGATGCGATAGTTTTTAATCAAAATGAATGCTTCAAGTTTGCGCAGTTAAAGTCGCAGTGTCCGTAAGTAATTGTTTGAAAGCGATTGATTCCTGTATTGGCCAGACAAGTTCGCCATCTAGTGTTATATCAACAGGCTGGTCGTATCTGCGGATGAATTGACTGGGTGTATCCAGTTCCGACTGGTTGAGAAGGAATCCAATCAAGTCTTGTGGAATCAGAAGGTCTGGTACTGTTTCGTGAAGATTTTCTTTTGAAGTTTTCAGCTGGAATACATATTAAATTGTCAGATTATCCAAAGTAAAACGTAAAACGGTTTGGCATGACAAAGTCATTTAGGCTACTAAATTCTTCTGTTTTTTTGTTCCGACCTGAATTGTTTCATCATATTGGTAAGAGACTAAAATTCTGCCTCAAACATGTAGGTTGTTTCAAGAGCCCTTAAATTTTAATTGCGATTTCTGACAGCAATAGATATTTGATTGAAATCAATAAATAAAGATCGCTCAGACTCTTTGGACGCGAGTTTGGAAAACCCTGTTATACAACGTTTCAAGTCCACTCTGAATAAAGCTCTACGAGCAACCACCGCTAAGAAGATACTACCGTATATATTGTAATAATTGGGATATTTTCTGTTCAGCATTGCCTGGACCATTCAACAAGCGGGCTATGACCCACTGTTGGACCACAGGACCATTCTCAGGTGGGCCATAAACTTATTAAAAATTGCTGTAGTTATTGATGAATAGGTATAATTTGATTAAATAGCAATGATGAATGATTTTGTTTTTGGAAATTGAGTGGTAATTTTAATTTTGAGTAAAAATGCGGAAGTGTCAAATTTTTTGCGGGAAGTATTTCATGTTTTTCGTATAGTTTTTCCCCTTGCATGAGAAAGTTGATAGGCCACAGAATTTTTGTGCTATGAAAGTGGGCCGCACGAGAAAAAAGGTTGAGAACCAATGGCCTAGTCCCAGGGTTCTCAAACTGAGCGTCGTGAAATTTTTCTTTTTTTGCCGATTTCGACTCGGGTGCATAGAAAAAGTCAAAATTTTTGTTATTTTCGTTTGAATCATACTTGAGAACTAGAATTGAATATATTAATTTTCAAAACGATCGACCTTATCTATATGTGACGTCACAAACGCCACGGATCATTCAATACTGTTCTAATTATGACATCACACAGGCTGAATCAGATCGAGCCATGCATGTCGTTCATTTCTAATTTCATGAACGTGGGCACATCAGGCGTTGTTCTGCAACGTTCAGCACTTCGTCTGCGCGTTGGCCCAAACAGATATTGAATATTTACACCACGGCAGTTCTCTTCAGACATAATTTAAATAAAACTCATTGTAAAAGAGGTCTCTTATTGAAAGGTATCCAGACATTTTTCACGGGGAGTCGCAGCTTGGCCATATTTTTTGGTGGGCGTCGCAATACCAAGAAGTTTGAGAATCACTGGCCTAGCCAATTTATTACACCCTGTTGTTGTTGTTAAGATCAAAAAACTTGATTCCCTTTTTTTTCTGTGGAAAATTCTGACTAATTTCTGAAAGTTAAAAAACACATACTATGACTCAATCGAAAATATGCCAAAAATTCCGACAGCCTGAATAATTCAGCGGTAAACATAAATCTCAGTGAAGGGTTAGAGCCACAGTAACAAAAAATAAACCCTAATTTGAAGGACCAATGTTTGATAAAGTGTGCGCTATTGCCACATGTTTTAGATATCCTGCGGGCTTTACGAATATACTCACATTGAACTTTGGTGATTTCAAAATAAAGACTCCGAATTTGAGTAACGTGGTGACACATTCAACAGCGAGAGATTCCACACTTTGTTTGCCTTGTTCGTACCCCTCGCCACTTGCTGTGATATTGAGCACACGATACGTCCATTGCTGATATAGTCTGAGGAAAATTGAAAATATGAGTCAGTTGTAAGTTGGGCTTGGCATTTTCGAATACCTGTTGATTTCAGAATCTTCAATGGCTTCAATAAAGAACGGACGAAAAAAAACAAGATAGCGGCGATTTCCGCCTAAAAATGCCCAGTACCAGTGGTAAGGCTCATCTCAGTCTCTCGTCAGATTATCACTTCAGGACAGCTATGAGAATAGCCAGATATTTGTCTCAGATGTATGAACTTAATGGTGGAGGAAGCTGTATTGTACAACGGCAAAAAAGCTTAGCGATCCTCCATTGCATTACAATATTTGAATGAAATTTGAAAATGCTTATCTGATATAGCCAGTCTAAGTATTTGGAACAGACTCACATAAAGAAAAAAACGAGAATATCGGTTGGAAACCGAATACTTATCGATCGATAGTTAGGGGATCCCCCAAAACAGAAACTGCAGTTTCGATTCATCCGCTCGTGTAACTTGCGCATTGCACACACACACTCGGCGGGTCTCAAAATTCTCTCGCTTTACAAAAATCTAGATCACTTAATCAATAATTGATTGATAACTCGCTAATTATGCGACATAATTCGCCCAAAATCAATAGGAATATGGTCCGAGATAAGATGAATGCACATGCAAAATCTGGAGCAGATTCAATCTCGCTTTCGTGAGATATCGCGTGCATCTAACAGACACACACACACACACACAGACATACATACAAATACCTATCAATATACTTACCGATCTTAAGATCGATAAGTAAAAACTCAATTCATATGTACCCCATACTGAATCATGAGTATCTTAATATTAGTTGATTTATCCTTCCCTCTATGTTAAAACCCTATTATGGAAAAATTCCCACACCTAACATGAACTGGTAAATGAACAAGAGAACTCTTCTTAGCCTTGACAAACATTTTCTGATTAATTTGAGATGAAATTTTGACTAGAGCCCCAGTTTCACAAAATTTTGACAGAAATAACCAAATAATTATTTTTCCAAATCAAGGTCTTCAATTCTCAACTTCCTTTTTATATTTATTTCAACTATCTTTATATTCAATACCATTTACTAATTCATCATTTCATTCACCTATATTCACACGGTGCCGGTAAAATATCCTATATCACATTTTTTCTTTTGTGATAAAACAATAAGACCACATAGGTCACAATGGAGCCATATGAACAAAGGTTCGCTACATACAACAACGCGGCAGGGATTTTGATACAAGTGTTGCATTGTATTGAATGTGTACAAAACAATGGAATATATCATGTTGGAGGGCTGATTGACCTCCCTATATTGGGTGTGTATTGTACTGTAACATTTCAAAGTTATATAAATATAAGAATTTATATTGTCTGTATATCTACTTTTTTATATCATGCTTAATCTTGCTATGAACGAAACAAGCAAGCAAGGATATTTATGTGAAACTCACAGCATATTGACAAAACCTATGAAATTTGAAATTTACTGAAATTGACAGAAACTTACTGACGCTGACCACCTGTACTGAGTGAGTGTTAAATAAAAGAATAGGTACGGTACTCCCGTAGTATTTGCAACAAGATGGCGGACCCCGGATCGTAGGTATCAGGTTAACTCTTTGAACCCTGAAAGCCGCTATAGCGGCTTTCCTGAGAAAGTCTTCTGACGCTGAAAGCCGCTTTAGCGGCTTTGGCATCCCGTATGAGGTATGCAACTTTAAACCCCCATATCTTGCGAACCTTATATTATATTTAGACAAGTTTTACATCGTGTGAAAGATAATCTACAGGACTAAGTATAATTCTAAAATTGAGATAAAATATTGTGATCATCTTATGAAAATTGGCAAAATTAAAAAGCATAAAAAACTTCTGAAAAACTCTTAAATCTAATTGAAAAAACTTCAATTTGTTTTCGATTTAACCTACAACATTATCGACAACATTTGTAGAAGTTGAAGATAGCTTTCCAGTGATACCATTAGATTGAAATTATGTTGCACCATTCAAATGTTAGAAGCATTTTTATTCGTGATTTTAGGCCATTATTTCAGGTACAAATACTACGGAAGTCACTTGGCTGGTCCCCAATCTCATAATAGAACTAAAATAAGGAAAATTGGAATAAAATTATGGCCTAACCCTAACCTGGTACACATACTACGTTCCGGCACATACTACGGGAGCGCCAAAGAATACATATATATATACAATAGTAAATAAAAATGCATTATATTTCGCACTTGTCATTTAAACAAAGGTCTAAATAAGCGGCCAATGAGATGCGGCGAGCACTATTTTCAGAAGGACTAAACAATTCTGGATCAACATTGTTTGCCCAATGTACCCTACAACCCTAGGTGGGGTAGTAGTCTGTGGTCTGATCCAAATATTTTCAATCTGCATTTCCTACGTGATGATTGCAACGCTTTAATCACTAAGCCCGTGGGAAAGGATTTCTCTCAAAGGAGGACTTTTGTCATGCTTGCGGGGAAAATTTTATTTAGCAAATTATGAACATATTAATATTTGCTCACCTTGTCGGTACATCATGGCTTATTAGGAGGATTTTCGGGTCAACAAGAAGAGCGTTCCCCTTTGAAGACATTTTTTGAAGGTCTCTGATGACACCGTGGACCATTTCTATGGATGACTCGATCAGATGAACAACATAACTTGGATAAACAAGTAAAATTCCAGTGGCATCTTCACCTTGGTGCTGGTGCTGAAGGAACAATTATTTGATATTAGATAAGAAATATATACCTTAATTGTCCTGTTATGATAAATAGGGTGTCCATAAAGTCTTAAAAATTTTCACAGAATTGTAAAGGGAATTTATCGATACCAAATATTGTTTTGGCCCTCAAAGATGTATTGAATAAAGTGAATATATAACAAACCTGGTTAAGATATATTGAAAACTAACTTTATAACAAAATTGGAATTGTGAAGGGACTTTATGGACACCTGTTAGCTAGGTCCTCAACCATGGGCAATTTACTCTTAAGGTTAACCTGCAAACAGGGTAAATTTTGCAAGCAAGTAGGTGTATGACCGAATGTGCCTGTTGAGCACACAGCAGATGGAAACAGAATTAATCCGACAGTTTACGTTTAAAAAGGTACTCAAATGGTTGAAAATGCAAATTGATTTTTGCTCTAGTTGCTGCGTTGAATCTTTGGCCATTTTGCCCAATGCCTTCATCACTGAAAGTGTAAGCAATAACCGAATTCTACTGCCTTTTCTGAGGCACTCTGGTTGCCTCTAATATTTTAATTCTTTGTGAATATGGAAAAACAAATTTTTTGTGTGGCCTAGCTAATAGATATTGCTGCGCTGCACTAAATTGTCGTTTTGCCTGGTGGAAGGTAAGTGATAGCTTCATTCTCTTCTATTGCCTTTCCTCCAGCACACTGGTTGTTGCTTATTACTTATATTTGTCCGTTTGTCTGTTAGATGCACGCGATAACTCACTAAAGCGAGATTGAATCTGCTGCAGATTTTGCATGTGCATTCATCATATCTCGGACCAAAAGCCTATCGATTTTGGATGAATTATGTCGTATTATTAGCAAGTTATTAATTAATTAGTGATGGAGCACAAGGTGTCGCTATGGAGTAAAAACGCTGTTTTGGGGGAACCCCCAAGTTTCGATCGATAAGTCTTCGGTCTCCGACCGATATTCTCGTTTTTTAATTCGTTGTGTACATGAAAGAACGAATTTTTTGTGTAGCCCAGCTGTATGTCACAAGTTGGTAATATGGCCCACCGACGAGAAATGTTGCAAACCCCTGGCATAGAGGTTTAGTTAAGCAATCTTTCGGCTTTCCCATCTACAAAATTAAACATTGGACTTCTATACATATATGTTTTACTTACTTTTAAGTTGTTGAACAGATTTTCATAATAAACTTCCAATTCTTGTTTGTCAGCTAGTTCAGGTGCTAATCTCGCAATGTAGACAAATCTGAAACAAAGGGAAAAATAATAGGATAATATTTTGGTTTTACTCTGAGAGAGGAAAGATAGAGGGTGATACTGTGATAAGAGAGTGTAATCATATAGTGGATCACATCTTTCAATCTGACCATGAAAGTAGCTAACCGATAAATTTTTTAAGAGACGTGTTTATTCTGAACAATGATCTAGTCAAACACATACTGATAAGTGAAGAGATACAATCTTTGGAAGGGCAGAAATCGTTCTCTGTTTGTATGACCTACAGGGTGAGGTGGTGAGAGTGTGGATGAACTATGATGCAAACTGAGTGCACTAAAGACTAAGTTTATAACGAGAATATCGGTCAGAGACTGAAGACATACCGATCGAAAGTTAGGGGATCCCCCAAAACAGAAAGTGCGGTTTCGATTCATTTGCTCATCACTAATTAATTAATAATTTGCTAATTATACGACATAATTCATTCAAAATCAATAGGCTTCTGGTCCGAGATATGATAAATGCACATGCATAATTTGGAGGAGATTCAACATCGCTTCCGTGAGATATCGCGTAACATACGCGAAAGTGTCTAACAGACAAATCCACAAACAGACAAATACCTATCAACATACTCACCGATCTTAAGATCGATAAGTAATGAGTCCACAAATAATAACATTTCATATTTATCCCAGTAGAGAATACTGTTAAGAAAGTGTAATTCTAAATGGGCGATGTATTTTAGTCGGTCAGATCAAGCAGCTGATTTATACTTTTAAGTCTTAATATTCAGAATCCATGGAGAGCGGTCCACATTATCGTCGGTGGGCTACTATCCATTATGCAGGTCATTGCAGCTGGTTCAATAAAATAGTTGATCATATGATCAAAATGATTCACCATGGGGCTGCTAATCTGTCCTGTTGGCTTTCCCCTCCTCGGGATAAAAATGAAAAACCACAATAACTATTATGCATAATAACACATAAGAATTACAGTAAAATGCAATACCTGTGCAGCAAAGCTTTCTTATTCAAAGCTCTTTGTTTTTCTTCCAACAAATTCAAGAAAGAAGTTCTTGATTCATAAACCGTTGAGTCAGGTTCATTCTCTTGCAAAGAGGTGGCAGCCATATTTAGTCCAAAAATTACCAATTTCTACAAAAATGTGAATGATACACAACACAATATATAGAATGAATATAATTGCACTACTTGTATATGTGACTAATGTGCAGTAACATTGTGTAAGTACACTACAAGGCATGATAACTTATTCCCTCATGAGATTTTGATAAATAAAGACTAACTATTTTTTTATGACAGAAACTTTTGTGGGATTTTTCTTTTGTGAGATTTTACTCAATTCAAGGCAACAGTAACATGTATTTAACTTAAAACGAGGCTATCTATAACAAGCCACTGACTGTGAAAGTTTGCTCAAAGCAAGGCCACACATGCCCACTAGGAAGTGAAGGACCCTGCGACAAGGGCAGGGCTACTGATGTAATACAGAATTATTGTGGTTTCATTGTTTAACAATGATAGGATACACACACTCAAAAGTGATGGAGACTCATCTCTGGCAAAGTTGCAGACACCCAATGAATTGCCGAGAGTTATGAATACTATACAGCAGTGGTTCTCAAACGGTGTGACGCACCCCACAAGGGGGGCATAGACAATTTTTTGAGAGGGCGTGTAGCTAATTAAAAATAAAAATATTTGTCATAATTGATCTTGCCCCCCTTATTTTTGATATTTACATTTCTTTATTGTTTAGAAATTGTGATTCCATCCATGTGTTTGTTGTATGAAACATACTTTTGACATACTGACTGTTATTTGTAGTTTGTTGTTAGCTAGTTATTTTTGAGGACGGGCGTCAGACTTGAAAAATTCTAAAAAGGGACGTGGCTTAAAATTTTTAAGAACCATTGTTATACAGTAATATGGTGGTACCTTACTTCGTAATTTGAACAGCACCAAGGCTAGAGTTTTGCCAATTCAGTTCAGTCATTCATTCTGACCAGAAAAACATGAAACATACATCAAATGCACCTGGTCAAAATAGGGCGCACAGGGTTAAAAAACTCATTTAAAAAAATTAAAAACTAGATGCGAGCAAACAGGCAAATTGAATTGAATTCACTAATGGTAAATTGAATAACTACAAAAGCATGAAACAATATTAATTATAATATAATGCAGTGAGAGTGAAAGACCAAAATTTTCAAGCAAAATGAGATTATCTGAAAAAAAAGTGACAAAGCCCATACCTGGACTAAATAGCACTTGACCATTGGAATTAAAAATTAAAACATGTTTCAACAGCACGAGAGAAATACAACGACTCCAAAAATTACACCAACGGAAAGTCCACAATGGAATGTCACAGCCAAAACAATCTTAATCTAAATATCAATCCTCATTATGAAGATTCTTCACATCAATTTTTAGATTTGTTTCAAATTTTTCTTGGGTAGAATTTTCTGGACACCATTTGAACTTTGAAAGGCTAGTGTGCCAGATGAGTGTAGTCTCTATCACTTCTAGTGGCCTTTTATGCTTCAAAAGTAATTAAAAATAAACAACGTAGGTAAATTAGTTCAAAAACTACAAACTTTGGCAGATTATAATAAAAGTTGACTTACGGTAAGTTTCTTTAGCATACTTTGGCCAGCAGTGACCAATATGGAAGCCGAGAACAAAAAATACAGTGGCATAATACAATTACAATTAAATATTTGGTAGAAGCTTGTTTGGAGTAAAGTGAAAAGCGTTAACAGCTTAATAAACAAAGTAGATAAACTTCTTTAAGCGCTCAGCTACAAGCATCAAATACTGTAAGAGCAGGGTTGCCCCGTATCTGATAGTTAAATATTGATAGCAGATATTACAGTAAGTCTATTCTACAACAAATTACAATGACTTTATGCCAAAGTTTATTCTGTTATTTTATATAAGAATATTTTTTCATTCATGTGCCCATTTCAAAGCATTTTTTTCACTTATAATTAATTTTAAATTATATTCGAAATAATATTATCAGATACTTATACATATGTAATGTAGTTGACGCAAGACTTAATGTTTGATAAATTGTCATGCGAATCAATTTACTGGTCAGCGAAACAGCTTCGTATACCGAGCATAAGAAAAATATAAAACTGATACCAAATAACGAGTATAATTTGCCAAAAATTATAGAAAAAATACCAAACTAACCTACATTCCAAAACAGTTATATCTGGGAAATTTATAAATTTACACTAATTCAAAAAAGAATATTTAGAAAAAGCTAATAGCCTGTGATTTAGAATTACACATGTGCCAAAGATTGTTCATCTACTATTTGTTATAAAATATTACAATTGTGGACCAAATTTGGATGAAAACATATTAAAACTTTAAGAAAGCCAATTTCCTAAAATGAGAAATTCTGTATACATTCAAAATTCTGCAATGTGCCAAAGATTAAGGTAGAAGATTCTTATCAAAGTTTTTAAAAACAGTACAATTGTGTACCAAGTTCATAACGAATATTGAAACATTCAATGACCGAGGGCGCACAATTCAGAATTCTGAATATATCCTTAATTAAACATAATGATATTTTTTGGTTATATTTTATAAAGCATTATAGTCACCAAATACGAAACCAAGCCAAATTTGTTGTGGGAATATTGAAACATGATTAATATATTTCGAGTCTAAGATGGTAGATTCTAACTTCTATTTCCTAATTATTCTTGTATTTCATCTGCTTGGCTATTCTCGTCTTTATTTAGTTCATAGGTGGTAACTTCTGTTGGAGAAGGCAGTGTGAATGTTACTTGCTTTGGAGATTTTTCAGGGCTTTCGATCACATTTTCTGTGGTGATTGGAGTTGTGTTTAGCAGTGGTAGGAGTTTTCTGTTGTCACTTGTGTTTCCGATTTCGTCGAAATTTATCGTAGAAGCATTTGATAATCTTTTCATACGTTTGCAACTTCGAACATGAATCGGGCTTTCCATATGACGCAGCGGCATTTCAAGCCACGTTTGACAAGTTGTACCATGGCGCCCTAGTGGCCGAAGTGGTAGAGCAGGGAGCCAGCGATGTCTGATAGCATCATCTGAGAGGATTTCTCCAGTTTCGCAGCGGGATATAGTGCGTTCTTCATCAATTCTTTGCCTTTCTTGAGCTAATAACGGATCTTGGAGTCTCGGCGTTTGAACTTTTAGTAGAGTCGGGCTGTCAGGGTGTAGAAGACACATTGGATCGTATTCTTCTTTCGACATAACGTCTAAAAACACATCGCCCTTCTTATTCTTATATTTCAAATATTTTACATATTCTTCACGTTTTTTCTCATCAAGTATTGGGTATTCCGTTTCAATTTTATTTTGAATTTTACGACGTGTGGGCTCGTAAACATTCTCATGCCATTCTTTATATAAAAGTTCTCTCCTGCGTAAATTCAGCAACTCGTTTTCTTGTAGAAATTCATCAATGCCATGTACAAAATTTTCTTCGTTTTTTAGGACTGTCATGTATAACTGTCGAGATTCAAGGCTCTCAATGCTGTGATTCTCTTGGATTCTTTTTAGTGATTTTTCGTTTATCCAGTTTTCAATATTCCGCATTTGGCCTAAACTTGAAACCGTAGAACCAAGTCGACTCATTCTAGAGCTTGTTTGACCTTGGGAATGCGCCGACAAACGACTTTGGTCACGAGATCTTCGTTTTTCAGAACTTTGAAAATCCATTAATGGGTTTGAAGTGTAAAACTTTATTGAACCTTTCGACAGAGCTTTAGTTACCTCCATCATATTAATGTCGATAGATCTCCAGTATTTATTAACAAAAAATTAGCTTATTTTTCTAATAACTTTAACATGCTCTCCACAACTTGTAATCTGCTTGGATCTAAAAATAATAAAATGAATAGACGAGGATAAGATTTTAATGTGAATGAATGAGATAAACCAATTTAATTTTTCCATATATACTGTTATAGTTCTTCGTGTTGATGGCAACTATAATTATTATTATTGAGGCACCTTACTTCCCAAACCCACACACCAACAATCATATATTCAAGTATTCACATTTACTTCTTAACACAGCACAGCATCAAATTCACTTGTTACTCCTAGAACAGCAAAACATAGACACCTCGTAAACAAGGTATTCATGCGCCACAACGTAAATAAAAAAAGGCATGCATGAAAGGTCATTAGAGCATAACAATAATACCCTTATTATACCTAATGTATGACAACTACAGCGTGACGTGGCATGCGTCGGTCATCATGTAGACAAAATTGCATTTATGCCAAAAACTCTCGAAATCTATAATAAATTCCTTTTCCTTCAGTAAATTAGAATATTTTTTGCAGAAGAATTCAAATATGACTTTGAGTTGGTATGGAGACCCAGACTGTCTCATGAAAGCGGGGTTTACACTCACTGATAAAATTAATGTCTTTGAATGCTATTCTTGGAATCCTTGGATTATGCTCTACTGTCTGACTGTTACATAACAATAATCAGCTTTGTGCATTATACTTGGGCATATAAATGTCAGAAGACACAAACAAAAACACTTCAGGTCAGCACTATAGGGATCTTAGCATGGAAATGCTTTGAAATACATTGTGAAGGTGACTAATACCACCATACTCAATTCTGATCAGCTCAAAATGTTAATTATGTTTCAACCACCGCAAATACCAAATAGGAAAGCAAACAGCAAATAGGAAAGTACGGTAATAAAGTAATCTAAAAGCCACACTGGCTGCATAACGACAGAAAATTACGACTGAATAAAGAGTTAAAAAGCAGCTAAATATGTCAATATGAATAAACCCATGTATTTATTACTAAAATATATTAAATAAACACCGAAATCATCCCTAACATCACAGAAACAGCAGCGAATCACTCAAAAATTAGAATGCGGCGTTCAAGTAGGTACTTCCCCTTGAGTGGGTTGCCCTGGCAACTCAAACAAATACCTGTGGAACACTTGATGTCGCCACGGCGCCACTAGTTCGGGAATTCGGTGAAAATTCGAGGGAAAATG
Source organism: Styela clava (assembly GCF_013122585.1). NCBI lineage: Eukaryota > Metazoa > Chordata > Ascidiacea > Stolidobranchia > Styelidae > Styela > Styela clava. Next base: position 17,270,688 of record NW_024102836.1, read on the forward strand.
AGGATTTTTGTTGCGAGTGTTATATATTAAATCTATATAAAGATAAAAATGTATAATAGTGTGATATAAATAGAATGGTTTTGCTACAAATTAAGTGTATCACGTGTCCTTAGTGCCATTTGTAACTTGATACAAATTGGCGAAACATCTGCGTGCAACATTTCCACTTGCTGGCTTCGTCGAAAACGCATGGTTATTTGTTCAAATAATTTAATATGGCAATATATCCAAATTGCAACTGAGTCTGAAATGAATGACGACCGATTGTGCCCCGCTTCTACTGTGGCACAAAACTACTGCTTTACAAAACCACCAAAGAAACTAGAAAACCCATAAGAGATGTCCGAAGCACCCAAAACTATCAACCCATAAATGATTTGAAACGAATTATGTTTCTTCAGCTCCTGGCTTGCAAAAATTCATCAGCCTTTAAATGATAACAGCCTCGTTGCTCTGATATGCGTCAATATTACAAGAGATGAATGTCTGCACTGTTCAAATTTCAGCTCACGAGCGTATTTTTTCATGGTTTTATAATCACGAAATTGTCCACTCATCTGAAACGAGCAGAGTATTATCCCCAATAAGAAACCTCATCTAACCAGATTCTCTTTCTATATTTATATAATAGTAAACATAGTGCAGGGTGTTTTCTTATTTTTCTACTCCATAACTTCCTCTCCACTATAAAAAACCAGATCTTCAAATTTTTTTACTCCATAGTTTCCGCACCAATAAAAAAGCTTGCGTGGGTTTATTATTTCACCACATATAACGAAAGTGATAGTTTGCTTGAGCAATTTTTTACTCCTCCCCAACATGAAACTTTTTTTGGGATCTTTTTACTCCCCAATTTCCTATCTAAGTAGAAACCATAGGATTCTGTCAGTGATAATACAAACTTTTCGCTCTTTCAATCAAATTCACAAGGTAATGAAAAAGCCATATTTTAATGAGTAAAATTTTATAAAAATCATTTTTTAGCTAGATCCTTAGTAGCGAGCAATATTTCTATTGTCAAAATTTACTCCTATATGATTGATTTGTGCAACTTCAGATCTTCTGTTACGCACTACGAGCAAATTTGCTGACAAAAAGTTAGTGTCTAATTTTTGCAGTCACATATCATGAGCATGATCTTCAATATGGAGTAGATAAGGTCCCATAATCATACTTTGCAAAGATATTTTTCCGGAAGAACACTGCTGTCAAAGTTCTGTAGTCACGCATTACGAGCATGTTTCCTTAAAACATTCCGTAGAAAGAATTCGCCGCTCAGTATTCTCCACATTGTGTTACTACGACAGGCAACTTTGGTCGGTTGTTCGCACCGACTGGAGTATTTTCTATCTTTCTCATAACTAGCAACCCTTCAGTCAATAATTTACCTGAAATTTAATAAAGAATAAATTTTAAAACCTTAAATTTTTCACAATAATGAAAACATGGTGTACACCAGTGGTCCCCCAACTTTTTTGACCATCGCCCACCTACAGTAGTTTATACAACTTCATCGCTCCCACAGCACTACAAAAATGTGAGTAAAGTCATGTTTTTCACCATATGATATGTCGGAAATGAAAGAATCCAGGGTTCTACCTACTCAAGAACCGCCGTGCACTCTTGCCTTATAGCATTTATCTCCCTAAATTCACCCCATTTCACAATAAATTAATGAACACAAAGTTAGTTTTCCCACACTTATAATAATGATTTTCGTACATCTCATTCATTCCTATAGCCTGATGACCTGCGTCAAAATACTTCGGTAAAATTCATCCCAGATTCCTTTGTTCTTGGATTCATGGACTCTGATGTAGAAGAAGCCATGACCGACTATCGGCTACGGCCCATGGGTCGGCAGATTTCATGTCGCTGGCTGGACAAAATTTAGGGTTGCTAGTCTTTTGCGGGCTTATATTTTTTGTAAAGTTAAAAACGGCGACAATTCGTGAACTCAACTCAGCCGTCTTAATAAAAAATTATTACAATGACCTTTAATGTGACACTGTCTTATTGCTGCATCGCGCTTAATAGCTTTACGACGCCAAGGAACTTTTTCTAAATGGGCATCACTAATTCCAGTTCTTTGCTTGTTCTTTGTGATGTTCATTTTCGAAAATAATTGTTCGCACAAATATGTACTTCCAAACATCGAAGTGAATATTTTTGCATGGTTTGTGAAATTTTGATAAAGATTTTCTTTAAGAAGATACATTCTTACAAAAATTAAGCAGTGATGAATCTCTCGAATAGAATGAATTTTATTTTCTTATTGCATTGAAACCAACATATTCGAATATTTACTGCGCTATTGAACCCCTGCCCTCAGCATCAACTTTTCTTCGTGTTTCTATTTGTCTAATTATAATTAAATTGTAGGCTCGTTAAACGATTTGCTGGTCAATAGAATTTTTAGGATATATTGAAATTTAGTCTAAACGTGTCTCACGATAAATTCTGTTACGTAAAAAAATGTAGTTTACTCCTCGAGCGTAGATTAAAAAGAGAATATACCCAAATATATGCCCATGAAGCCCACACCCCGAAGCGGAAGGGACTTAGGAATGTGCTGAAAAGGCTAGCAGCCAAACATGACGTAACAAATTCATAAAAAATGTTATACCGGTGTTTTGTTATATCACTATGCATAACATCTAAGTTTGCCTTTGTTGTTGATACATTATCTAGTGATACTTACAACTCATACTCTGGGCTTTCGAATAGTAAACAACTTTTACAACTATAATACAATAATATCAAAATAGGTAGATAGTGTTAGGTAATAGGCACGCCAAAACAAAGTAAAGTCTCCTTCACTAAAACGTTTGAACACTTTGATGGGAAGAAATCTCACCCCGAATGGGAAACGCTGCTATGATCATAAAAAACAACAATGATTATTTAAAAAAAACTATCTATACTCACCAAATACTACATGCTTTTTGTCAAGGAACTCACAGTTCGCACAAGTAATAAAGAACTGACATCCATTTGTATTAGGTCCGCTGTTGGCCTGATCAAGCAAATGAAAGTGCATAAATAAGATTTTGATTAGAACCAGCATAAAGTTGATACAATAACAAAAGTATGATTAAATAAACCTAGGACTCTAGTCACTCTACGACAAGGTTCGATCTACATTTTGTCATCATGTTGGTAAGAGCTGAAAATGCTGTGTTACACATGTAGGTGTAGGTAGCAAAAGTTTGGGAAACCCTGCCCAAGAGCATACTCTTGCCCCACAAGAATCAATACCTTGCAGGGTATAGAGGCATACGCTTGGCTCTGTGCTCAAATTACAATGTCAATTACTGGAATGGTGACAAAAGCATTTTGGGACGGGGACAAACACTGATATGATGTCCACAATGGTAAGGTATAAAAAGTATAGAAATTTTCTGATGTATAGTTTAGGGCAGGGGTCGGCAACCTTTTGTCGCTCGCGGGCCAAAATAAGGGTTGCGAGTCATTGTCGGGTCGCACATATTTTTAGAAAGTTGAAAACCAAACGAATGATACTTTTTATAATAAAAATCAAGCAGTGATAATCTCTCCAATAGAATATAGATTTATTTCCTCATTGCATTGCATTTTTGGGGCAATTGAACCCTTTACACTTGGCATCAACTTTTCTGCGTTTTGTTGCCATTTGTCTGATTATAATTAAATTATAGGCTCATCAAACAGATAGTTGTGAATTTTATAATTGTTTGATTGTAATATAATTTAGTCTACACGCGTCTGACAATGAATTGTGTAACGTGAAAAATATAATCGTCAAAATAGCTGTTTTATTACTATAATTCAGTGAAGCGCCGCGGACCGGATTATGTTACTCGTAGGTTGTCGACCCCTGGTTTAGGGAAATCACTCTTTTGAAAGTGGTGTTATGTGAAAACTAATGTGTTCTTGAACCCGTTTGCAAGAAATATACACGCATACTCAGTTAGCGACTTCCGCTATTGACTAACTCAAACCATCACCCAACAAAGCACAAAACATGTTAAGCAAATCGCATGAGTGATCATACACCACAAAAACCCTTTCTTTTTATTATGTGGAAGATATTGAAACTCACCATTGATAGCAATCCTGGTCCTGTATGCTTTTCTTTAAAATTTTCATCTGCAAATTTTATGCCATTATATATGCTTGTGAGGCCTGTCCCATCTCCCTGGAAATATGGATTGGATATTAATGGTTATCAAGGGGAAAACAAAGTTGATGTGGGGACCAAAGCCAGCATCTTGGATGTGAGGATGGTCTTTGTCCTGTAGAATTTAACTTAATGCAATGATATGCCCATCAACTCGAAAGAAAAATATTTTCTGAACATTTTTGAGGGCCAAATATCTGAAATATCGAATTACAGGAAAAAAATATTGAGATAATATATACTATTTCAGCAGTTGGTAGACAGTAACATTAGAGTGATTGCCATAACTTGTATGTAAATGAGCATGTTCATTGACTTCTGGTCGTTCTCCACGACCATGTTACTCACAATCATTGGGTTTTGAGTGACTACATTAAACATAAATTCAGCCACATAAATTTGTCCAAAAAACTAACTAAAATGCATTCCCACCTTTACAAAATCACCTCCCTGAACCATGAAATCTTTAATAATTCGATGAAAAGTTGCTCCTTTGTAACCGATAGGAATCCCATCTACTCTAAATAGAATTAAAAGTAGAGTGATTTACATGAATATATTATGCAAAGATAATAAATAATAGAGAGAAAACTGTATCATAAAAATTACAACTTCAAATAGAAATGCAACAAAACCCTTTCTACAAATGCATCATATTGGAAATTAAGGTTCTATTTCTACTTATATTGCGGCACGAAATGGCATTACATCAGACCAGTCAGTTTCTTTTCTGTCGTAGTCGGTGCTTACTTCTAAGCTAAGGCTTCACTGGTGCACTAAAGGTACCGGTTTACTAATGCAAACTGTTAGGTCGTATTTGATTTGCAACTTTGATTTGAAGCTTTTGAATAATTAGATCAGGGTGGTCCAAGGTTGTTGGCTCCGCGGGCCACAATATTATTTTTGCATTGTTCGCGGGCCACAATAGTGCCAAGAATAGGTAAACAGTGCAATACAAAATAAACACTTTTATTGTGCAAACACATAGTTATCAGGCATAGCCATTCTTCTTATTTGATTTTTAGTTTTCTATGATGCCTATATTGTTAGCATATATTCCCGACCAAAAAGTTAGAAAGCCAGATAACAATTTAAAATGCCAAGCACGTCATTCAACTTCGCTAGTTTCCCCTGCTAGCCATAACACTATTTAATTCAGTGACATCAGTGATGTCAATATGTCAAAAGATTTTATTGATTAATTTTATGACGAAACACACAAAATGCGATTTTTTGATTACTCTCCGAATGTGACACGGGCCACAGATAATGAAGTGGCGGACTACATGTGGCCTGCGGGCCTGGGTTTGGACCACGCTGAATTAGATAATGATTTCAGTGGGAGTCATTGGACCTTTGTGTCCATCACTTTCCACATTCTTGAGTATTGTAATTGATTTCAAATCGGATCAAAATTTGATTTGTGTTGAACAACCTTATTTTCTTTTATTACTTGGACTTACTTGTATTCTCCTGTACAAAATTGTCTAAAATTTTCCGCAGTATTTGGCACGACATCTTTGAATAACTCCATTTTCATTCGACCTACATCCTGGAAAAGATGATACAATAGTCTTAAAAACAATATATAATAGGACTACATACTTTTCTTGAAAGCTTTGAAAATGGCACTAGACCAGTGGGGCGCGCCCCACAAGGGGGCGTGGACAATTTTTTGAGGAGGCGTAAAGCTAATTAAAATAAAAATAGTTGTTAGATTTGATCTCGCCTGTTATTGTTAGCTAGGTATTTTTGAGGTGGGCACGATACTTGACAAATTCTAGAAAGGGGGCGCGAGTTATAAAAGTTTAAGAACCACTGCACCAGACAATGGCCTTCTCTATGGACAAAAACATGCTAAACACACACTATATAAAACTGGTATTATTACTAGACCAGGGTTTATCAAGCTGGGACTGTTAAAAGCAAAACTAGATTTTTTATAAAATAGGTAGTCTATTTGTATTTTCACTCACCTGGCCACCAATAGAAATATCAAAAAACACAATGGGATTGCCTGGAGTCCTCACACTCATTTTGGGGTACAATCCTCCAATACAAATATATAAATAGTAATATTAACTGAAATTAATAAAACATACCGATGATAAAAATGATCGAATATTGATGATTACCAATTAATAACAGAGTATCAATTTTTCATGTTGAACTGCCAAATACCTTTGACATCAACAGAAAAAAGTATAAATCTAGGACGGGGATGTGCAATCTTTAATAACACAGAAGAGCCAGATACAAATAACTGGGTGAAACCGTGAACCGCACCTTTATTTAACATAGGCTTTCTAGTAGTTGTAGGCACAAAAAGTTTGGTTGTTGATCCTATGAAATACGTTGTTTGCTTTCGCACAAGCTAGCTGTTAGGGAATTATAACATCATAGGCATAATCGATTAAATTTGACTCAGTTATAAGTTTCGCAACACAAAGAAACTGGAATTACAAGATTAAACTAAATTAAAAACTCATTTCGAGTGCTGCACTCCATTTAAAATTGGCACTTCTCCACAGTCCGCACAATTTTTACTTCTGGGCCACAGGTTGCACATCCCTGACCTAGGAAATATTAATGAATATGATAAGATAGTACTATCCTGCTAATTCCACGCCGTTAATTTTTTTTGTCTTCACATTAAAGAAAATGAACAAGAAAATCCGTGGCGAGGCAGTAATAACATGATACACCGCTATAGCATGCAAACAATTTCATATGAGACATGAAAAAATTATAAATTCTACAATGAACTTTCGGAATGGAACTACTGATGCTGGTAACAGAAATTATTGTAATACAATTTTTTTTTAGTTTAGCCAAGTCAATGTGAAAAATAACAAAACGAAATGAGTGAATTAAATACACCCTAAAAGTCATGCAGCCCTTTCCCTATACACACTTGTAACATATGTCATTTTCAGTCCATTATGATGGAATTATTTAAACATCAGTCTTCTCCTAGTAAAGCAAACTGATTTTGCACAGAGAACCCTTTACCACCGTCCCCATGTTCATGAGAAGATTCGGACTCCTCGCCGCTGCTTGAATCTTGAGTATCGTGCTCAGAACTGGCTATTTCCGGGTGAGAAAACATTTGATGAAAACTCAATATATCGCCAACACTGCCAGGATCTGAGACCAGACTCAAAAGTTTCAACGTTTCAGAATTAGCCATCCAAGATTTTTCTTCCTTGACATATCCTGGGGGCAACATGAACAAACATAACCTTCCATCAACAGCCATTCTTAGAATATTATTCGCTGCACGATACACATCTGTACGACGCCCTTTTGATGTATAAAACCTTCGTTTTTCCGCCCATCCTTCACAAATATCCCAAGCTGTCCATTCTGATTCCTTATTAGGGTGGGTGATGCCTAATAGCTTCACAATCGGAATTCTTGATGCTAAATACCCCACAGGAGTATAAGGTTCTTGTACTTGCGCAATTGGGTAAATTCCACTCAAAATTTGCATTTGTTTTTGCACAAGTGATGGAAATACAAGACCAGGGCAATCACATAGCATTACGTCACGAGTTAAAAAGTACGTTTGGAAATATTTTGTATGTCCTGGCGTTACTGAAGTACTCACAACTTTCTTTCCAATAAGGCCGTTCATAAGCGATGATTTTCCGACATTAGGATGACCCACAAACCCAAGAGTAAGTCTGCCATTTTTAAACAACTCTTTACTTTCAGGACCTTGTTCAGAAGATTGATGTTCTTCTTCAATATTCATCTCTGGTTCAAGGTCACAATTTAGACCTTCAAGGTCATTCAATATTTTCTGTTCCCAGCTCTCAAGATTAACTTTTTCTCCGCAAATTTTCTTGCAAACTTGTAGCAGCTCTTGCGGACCTATTTGCGTGGTATAAACACGTTTTCCAACAGCTCGTTTTTTACTAACTCGCTTTTCCGCAGCGTCTCCTCGTAAATTTTTTGGGAACGAAGTAAAAGTTATAACATGCAGCTCAGGAAATTTATTTTCAAAATATTTTTTCCAGGCAATCACAACAGGAGCTGGAACCAGATCGATTTTATTTAAAACCAGTATTAAAGGTTTTTTGACAACATGTATGGCGAAGTTGTACAATGCGGGAGAAAAATGGAGCACTGGATGCCTTACATCAGCGACCATTGCTATGACATCGCTCATCTCAATCACACGCCAAAGTTGACGCCACGTTTCCAAATTGTGTTCGAAATAACTGAGATTTTTGTCTTTAAACTTGGAGTAGAGATTGTCAAGATATGTTGAAAAATACTTTTCTTCGCGTTGCTCCAATAGTTGCTTTGAATCCAGATAATCCCAATGTGGCCGCTGAGGCATGTCCAATTCCGAACCAGGTTGATAAACCTCTTCTATACTCATTTCCATTTTTTCCGGTGGAATCGGAATGAGCAATTCCGTCTGTGATTGCAATTTACGCTTGTCGATTTCATCCCTCGATTCTCGAAGAAAATTCAGTCGATACCTGTCTCTCGGATTCGTACTTTTCGTCGCTTTACCGTGAATATTCCGTCCAGGTTCAAATGCATGGGGATTCCCATCTCCAGAAGAACAGTCGGAATCGTACTTCTCAATTTGATCTTGTAATTTCCATGCTTCTTTGTTTCCTGATCGGGTCAATGACCCTTCACCTCTATGTTTTTTTTCCTGAAGTTGTTTCTTTTTTTGTTTTCCACTAAATGGTTTCTTTTTCGGCATTGAAAGGTAGACTACAAGACTGCGATAAAAAGATATAGTTAGCCAGTTATTTGTTTTCGTAAGCATGGACCTGATGGTGGAGAAAGCCATACCGGTAACCGACCAGCGGTTACGTGAACCACCCTAAGGCAGCGAAGAGATAGAGAAGATAAATTATTACGAACTTCGTCATGGTGCAAATAATTACAATACACAAGCCAAACACAGTGCGGAATATCAGGAAAGTTACCAAATCTTCAAACAACAGAACAAGGTTTAAATAATGAGACATAATAGTTATTGGGATAATTGAGGTGGTGGAAATGTTGAAATATTAAATATGGCGCGGCGGCGTTGCTCATCGTGCTAAGCATTAGGATATAGTGATTACTCTGTGTGTGTTCGCAGGTTCGAATGGGTATGTGCGAGAGAATTACTGGACTCTTAGCCGCCGTAAGGTGGTTCATGTAACCGCTGGTCCCCTGGTCGGTTACAACTTCAGAACTTCCTCCACCATCAAGTCCATGCTTCTGAAAACAAATAACTAAGTTAACTAATTCCAGAATTCCATACCCGACATGGAATGGTAACCGGACGAGAGGCTGTGGTTTACCATATAATTAAGCCATCCTATAGCCTTTCCTTTCCCCCGGTTTAAATAGGTAAATCCTACTCCATGTACTCCAAAATTGCAAATTTTGATATCAAAATTCACAAAATTTGGCTTTTTGTTACGGTACCGGTACAAAATGAAAATATAAAAATACCGTAACAGTGCTTTCTCTGTAGACTAGGTACCGGTACAGGTGTTTAATCAGTTTGAAGCAATATTTTGCAGATTGTTTCAATAAAAAGTTAGGGTGCAGGAGTTTCGAAATCAAAAAAATTTTCCCAACTTTCTCAAAACAGTTTTTCCATGTTTGGCCCTTTTGGGTTAAAGCCAATGAATTGTATTTGTACTACATGGGAAATATCAGCCTGTGGCACAGAATATATCATGGTATAGCCTAATTGAATAAACATCAGAATATTTACTGGTAGCGGTAACCAAACCACAGACACCAGGGCTCGATTTGTAAGCGCCAACTCTCCGATACAACCGCAAAATCAGAATTGAAAATTTTGCAATGTTAAAGTTCGGGTAGAATTTTTTAAGGGTCAAGGGTCGGGGAAACGTCCATTACATTCACGGAGATATATAAATAAGGTAGCCCTCTCTCTCGTTTCCGCGGGACCCTTTAATTGATTTCCAATTTTTACGATATGCGTAATGCATTTCTTATGGGATTCGACAGAAATCAATTATTTTCGTCGATTTTTCTCGCATATTCTCCTGATCTTGATTCGTTTCCCATTATGTATCAAACGCTAGTATATGCCAGCCAAATATACGGTGCTAATTTTGGCAGTTTTATAAATTTGCGAAAGTCGTGGACTCGTGGGTTAATAATATGGCCAACGTATCAGTCAAAAGGGAACAAAAACGACCACGAATCATTAGCCAAGGTGGCTTATCGGAATCGCCTCCCAATTTACCTGTATTTGGCCTTATTTTATCGCCTTTTGCGTAGAGGTCTCAATATCATTGCGTGGCCTGGTTCCGTAGTACCCGAGCTGTACATATAAATAGAACTAAAGAGCGCTCCATAAGTGCGTGTACCAATATGGAGGTAACTAATATTATTTGTCTACTCTACACCAAGTTGTGTAAAGGGACAGAAACCCATGGGCATAGGATATATTCACTTGGCTAACACACCCATAATCCGCGAACTCGTAATAGAACTAGAATAAGGAAAGTCGGAATGAGGTTATGGCCTAACCCCAATCTGGCACACAGTCTACGAGAGTACCAACTAAACTGCACTTCGCCCTCTGCTTCAGTGAAATCTTCCGCGTGGAGGTTATTGCATTTTTATGCTATAAGGCAAAAACAATTGTTTCCACTTATATCTATTGTATAAACGCCTGAACAACCGAATTTTTTCAAGAATCTACATCAGGCTATAAATTCCCAACTCGAGTATAATTGTGTTTGAATACCCACAAAAAGTCGCATATAGATCCATATTTGGCGCATTGGGTAGTAAAATAGAAGCAAAACTGGCCAAAACCAGATGCAACACGACGAAACTTTGGAAGCATAGACGCCAAGATGGCGGCGATGAAATTGTCCCGCGCTGCGACAACGCAAAACGAAAGATAAGATCGTTCCATATATTTCCAGTTCAGTGATTACTTCTACCTACCGTGTTTCCCCGAAAATAAAACCTACCCTGAAAATAAGACCTAGCCCGAATTTTAAAAATGATTTTAATATAAGCCCTTTCTTTAAAACAAGACCTATAGTCAATAACGAATTTTTTTTGAATTGTCGATAGCAAGAAATCTCTCCTACACGTTTTAAATGATTGATAATCTATGTTTTGCAGTTATTTTGAATAAAACATGTTGTTTACAGGTAAATGGATATCGGTTTTCACATTTTGTATATTTGAAAATCTCGTAATTATTTACTTTGTAATTTTGTTTTTGATAAATGAAAATATAACACATCCCCGAAAATAAGCTCTAGTGTAATTTATCGGAAGAAAATTGAAATATGACCAGTCTTATTTTCGGGGAAACATGGTACATGCATGATATTTATAAATCGTACCGCCTTGAATTAAAATAGAGGTGTTCGTTTAAGGGCGGCTCATATGCTCAAAAATATAATTGGACACGTAGTGGACATAACGATCGTTTCAATATTATGTTGTTCTTGTTCTTGTTGTTTGACACAGAATAACACACATAGTGGAAATATTAAAAAACCGCTTTTCTCTTCGAATACTGGACCAATTGCTTTGAAATTTTCAGTGGTTGAAGATAAAATTTTTCCCCAGAAGGCTATTACTTTTATTCATTTTAAATATTTCTGTTAGCTCTGTGAGATTTGTTTTTGTTTGCTATTACGTCATTAAACGTTCTGCGAACATCGGACGCCATTTTGTGTCCTACTGTACTGCTTCGCTGGGTGTGAATATATTTGTAGACTGTGATCTGACGGTACGGTAAACCGTACTGTACTGCGAACAGACGTGTCCATATATTTGGGCGTAGCTCTCTTGGTTTTATTCAGAACGTTGAACCACGTGCCGCTTCCGGCACCGGTACTGATAACTAATTTTAGGCTAGGCTGTTTCAGCTTTTGCTTGATGCGACTAAACTGAAGGACAATAACAACAAGTACAAGTTTATTTTGATTGCCTCGAAAAAAATACATACACAAAACAATAAATACACAAAAATGTTCGGGAAACTGGCAAAACCTTCATTAAAGTTCAAAACATGTAGAAATACATGTGCCAGTTTACCTATCATACGCACATTGGCATCTATAAAGAAAGATAAAAGCACAAACGTGTATCATTCGGGTGTTTAACTTTTGTAACATAAACACACTGCAGGTATGGTGAGTTACAACAATTCACAATTGTTTAGGTGGATATGATGTGGCTATTCTTATCGTTTGGGATTTGTTTACATTAGCCGCTTTTAAAGCAAACCAATAACTCCACTGATGTAAACGATTGTGAAGTAATGTGTTAGGTGAAAACAGTTTAAGCAAAATTGATAAATAAATTCTAAATGCCTTCGCGTGGAAATCTTATTATGGATAAAAGCCGACGTGGGCGCTATGTTGTTATAATTGTCTTTGCATGAAATTCTTTATGGTGAATAAAGTCCGACGTGAGTGCTGTGTTGTAGGTGCAACGTAGTTTCATTTAAATGGCTCATCATTTCCTATGTGCTATGGAAATTAGAATGACAACTATTAACGTAGCACACAATATTCAAATCATATTCTTCCGTTGACCAACATTTTACGTGTAAACTGTTAATAACTTTTATATTCCAATCGATTTAAGTCCACCAACTGAGTTGTTATCTTCGGCGCCGTCTCAGAGCTGAAATGTCCGTACCACACCTTATCCTCGAAAACCATAGTGAAGATTAAGTTGGTTTGCAACTATTTTTTGGAAATACAACTAGAAACTAACAAATATCACACAGAGCCACGGAAACGAGTTTACAACTTCTTTTTTTGGCAATACGTACGTTTTGGTTCCCGTACATCTGAACTAGGGTTGCCAACTATGAAAAGTCTCAGTAAAGGACATAGATTACCGTCATCATTTATTTTGTAACTTACAGGAAAGAACAATATAAAACAATGAAATACAAATTATATACAAGCTAAAAAGATATATTAAAAAATATGTGTTTTTCATTTAATGTTTATTTAACATTGACCCAATCAAGCTGCATTCTGTGAACAGTTAGTGCTTTGAATCGTGCCAAATGTTTTTTTGAATGAGTGCAATTTCATCAAATGAGTCAAACATATTCAAATTAAGTTTGTCTTTTAGCTTCAAATGCTCTACAATTTTTACGTGTCCGATTTAAAGTGTCCGATATTTTGGAGAAAGATTATCCAAAAGAGATAATTTTCCAAATGTTGAATTTTCATCATCAAAGTCAAATCTTTTTTCCAAATACGCAGAGTAGGAAAATAATATAAAATCTTAGAGACCAATTAATTATACGTAGAATTTTCAGTTATTGAACTAGAATTCACTCAAATCTTGGAGTGTTGCCACTTACCATATTCAGAAAATTAATGTTAAAGCGAAATTGAAAAGAAAAATTGAAAGCTTGCAAATACATAAACGGAGGCGATTTAAGAACGAAACAATATCAAACACAGTACTATAACTATCGGGCAAAACGACGTTGGAAAAAATAAAGGACAATTATCATCTCAAAAAGGACAAGGAGAAAAAACTCAAATAAAGGATTGTCTTTTGAAATAAAGGACGGTTGGCAACTCTAATCTGAACCCACGACAATTGCACCTGCGTATATTGCACCTATAATTTTTTTTTTGATTTTGCGGTTATTTGAACCCATGGGTTTTAGCACCCGCATATAAATTGAACCCGCGGATATACACTTGGGTTCAAATGTACGTGGGTTCAAATGCGCGGTCACCGTACGCTTTAACCCTCTCCGGGAATACGTAACACAGGTGCAACACCAAATTGCTGATAAGCTAGCGCTCGTAATTTCTGACTCAAGAATATTTTTTCTGGAATGCGTGACACTTCGGTAACTTGTTGATTCGATGCAACTTCTATTTTTCGTTGCCGCCGCCAGAGGGCATGGCAAGCGTCTTTCGAAAGTAGCGGTCTCCGGTGTTCGTGTCAGCCTTCTGCAACTCAGTGTGATTACAGGTAATTATAACAATTAATCTTGGACGAATTCTGAATATGAGTGCATAAGGCAAACGTATGGCAGCTGCAGATGTAGTATATATCAATTTCAAATGTGAAAGCTTTATGATGTCCCAGCTGAGAATGGTCTAAAATTAGTGTTGTACCAATGCAACATCTTTCCGCGGGAAGCGATTTTCAGCATTGTTGCATCTGCGCAACTTCAGTTAATATTTGAGTTTCTTGACCAGATAAAGTTGTCAATGAGTTTTGTATGACATATAAATTAAATCGAGTAATATAATGGTGCAGTACAGGCTGTTTTCAATAGTTTTGAAGCAGCGGCCAGATATAGGAGCATAAAATACAGCCTGGATGTAATTATTATTCAAAAATAAGATTGGATATAGATTTGTGGTATCAATAGTAGAGAACTGTCTTAGATAATTCAAATTATTGGATTTTATTTGCTTTCTCATCATTTCAGTGTACAGAACAATTAGAAAATGGCAGAAAAGACAATTTCAGTCCCAGATGTCATTGAAATATTGTGTATTCCAAGTGGCACAGTTTCAGACAATGAAGCAGATGAAAGTAGTGATATTGAATTTGAGGATGCTGATCTTAAAGAAAAAAATTGTTATGTGACCAGCAATGATGCAGATGAAGTTGAGCCCTCAGAAATCAGTCATGCCCAAGGTTTTTTAACTGTTGAAATCCATACCAACAACGAAGAGGACGATATTGAAGAGCCTAGATCAGATGTGACCCAGTCGTATCTTAGCCCTACTGCAGCAAACTTTATCTGGAGAAAACGAAAACCAGATTCTGCTGATGTTGATTCAATCTTTAGAGGGCCAGAGTTTTCTGCTGCCCCTGAGTTTTTGCCAACTCCATATTGGTACTTCAATCAATTCATGGACCAATCCGTATTCAAAATAATTGCTGAACAAACCAATATATACGCACACCAGAAAAATGGAATAAAACTGGAAACAAATGTTGCAGAAATAGAGCAATTTATAGGCATACATATGCTGATGACAGTGGTGAAGATGCCATCTTACAGAATGTACTTGGCGAAGGCAACTCGTTATGAACCAATTGCTTTGGCAATGGGCCGAAAAAGATTTGACAAGCTGAGAAATTACATTCATATGGTTGATAACACCAACCTCAAGCAGAAAGGCGACCCAGATTATGATCCATTATCCATTATGATCCAAAGTTAGACCTGTACTCGAAAAGGTGCGTAAAAATTACCTCAAAATTGAGCCCGAGGAAAAACAGTCCGTGGATGAACAAATGATCCCTTTCAAGGGAAGGATCGGCATGAAACAATACATCAAAAATAAACCACACAAATGGGGCATCAAAGTGTCCACAAGGGCTGGGGTATCTGGCCTAGTTTATGATTTCGAGATTTACACTGGCAAAGGAACAGTAGAGAATAGCCGTGGAATTGGTGTCGGTGGAGAAATTGTCCTGCGCCTAGTAAGAGAAATGCCAAGGGGTTTGAATTACAAGTGCTACTTTGACAACTGGTTCACCTCGCTTGAGCTCATAGCAGAACTGAAGCAAATGGGAATACTTGCAGTAGGCACCATTGGCAAATACCGTTTACGCAATTGCAAAGTCAAAGACGACAAGGAACTTGGTAAGGCAGGGCGTGGATCTTACGAGATATTGTATGAAACAACTACTGGTCTGCGTGTTGTGAAATGGTATGACAATAAAGCTGTTTCGCTGGCGTCTTCTTATGCAGGGGTAGAGCCCGTTGATAAATGTGAACGATGGTCAACGACCCAACATTGTGAAAATCTACAACCAGCATATGGGGGGAGTCGATTTGCCCGACATGCTCATGTCTCTGTATCGCATCACCATTCGACCAAAGCGTTGGTACCTACGCATCTTTTATTATTTGATCGATCTTTCAGTTACAAATGCTTGGTTGCTGTACAGGCGACACGTAGCACAGAAAAACATGCAGCACACGCCATTGCTTGATTTCCGTGCTGAAGTTTCAGATTGCCTTATTAGAATGGGAAAGAGTGCTAATATGAATAGTAGACAGAGGGGGAGGCCTTCAAATGATGAAGGTGATCATAGTTACCATCGAAGCTCTCCACGGCAGATTGTCATTGCTCCACCCAGAGATGTGAGGCATGACAGATTTGATCACTTTCCAGTGTATTCTGAAAGACGCGGTCGATGTCGAAGTTGCAAACTTGGGATCACATTCACCATGTGTATGAAATGCCGCGTGTTGCTTTGCTACACAAAAGGAAAAAATTGCTTTCTGATTTTTCACACTCTGGCATGATTGAACTAACATCAATGCTGAAATTTCTTTATAAAACAAGCAAAATAAACTTGAATTCAAACAAAATTCTCTGAGTTTTCTTCTTGTTGACGTTCATAAGGTATAGAAATAGGTAAACGAAAGTCGTAAAGGGCAACTTAATTGTAATATAACTATCAAATCAAACAAACGGGAATTTGAAAAAGGGAATCTTATATCATGCCATGGAATGAGTTAGTCCTGATATTATTCCAAAACATTGAGGAGTATTTACTCATCAGATCATAGCGTGTTGCAAATAAAACGATGAACTCGGCATATTGTACAAATAGTCACTTCTGGGCATAAGTTGCACCTGAGCATCATCCGGTAAATCCCCCCAGGGAGGTGAAGGTTTCAAATTTTTCATAAATTCATCATAAGGGACCTAAACTTAATCATTTTACCAAATTTCAGATTTTTCCTACTGCTAGAAGTAAAAGGGGCCCGGAGATGGTTAATAAACCTTATTCAAGGTTTTGTTTACTCTCCTGATTTCATATTCAGTTTTTATGTATTTGTTTTCATCAATCATTTTATGGCCTTTTATGCTAATTATGAAGTCGAAATAAATCATCTCATCTTTTGGCCATATTTAAATCCATTACCAATTCGAATTTATGAATATGATAGTTTTGGTTTATTCAATTACCGGTAAAATCTTCTTGAATATCTGTCTGAGCGGCTACATAAATTTCTATTGTTACGTAATTGTTGACTCATTACTGATTGGTCAACATTGCGAGAAAAACAAGGAAATCGATGCTCGGAGAAACAACCTTTTCTCAATTTATTATTGTTTTATTTAATACACGTTCACACCCCAACCATTAGCCATAAGAAGCACATTAAAGTTCTATACTGTAACCTTTAATACAGCACTTTATAAACGCTCTGTACATTCCAGCCTGCAAAATGGGTAGTGCCATTTGCATCGACAAGAGGATTGATTCCTGGCCGCTGCGAAGTGGCCCGACCAGCAGTTGGAGCTTCTTCCACCATTTTAGGTCCATGCTTAAGCCGTCTTATAGGTGTTCCTCTCCCACGGAATAAGTATGTAAATCCTCCTCATAGACTGACTCATTGAAACACCTAGCACAATGCAGCTAACACATAAAAATACAGATTTTACAAAGACCTTTATTTCAAATAAAGCATTTAATCTAATAATACTATTAAGAATCATGAGACTACAATAAACTAAGCAGCATCAGTGGTAATAAATTTCATTACAGACTTTGGGTTATAGGTTTTTAACTGACAAAAAAATAGCCCAACATTATTAGGCCATGTTTAATAAAACCACACATGCACAATTTTTTTCACTTCAAATTTTGATCAACAGATTGTAACATCATGGAAATTGATACAGAATTTGATTCTAATTTCTGATTCACAGGACTCTCTGGTGGTGGCGAAACACAACAGTAATACTGTCTACCTACAGAGATTTTTAGGCGCTTCTGTAGTATTCGTACCAAGATGGCGCACAACCTGCTAACCCTACCCTGGTACACATACTATGTTCAGGTTGTGCGCCATCTTGGTACGAATACTGCGGGAGCACCGATTTTTATATCCTTCCATGTTTAACAATAGAAAAATTAGAGAAGTTTCGTACCAAAATTATGTAAATAAGATACAGGGTCATGTCCATAAAGTCACACATCCTGGTAGATGACCAGGATTCTAGATTCTAAGTGAGAACGTTATCATGATAAATCAGAGAAGACTGTGCGTCAAACTCGAAGATTTCAAGGTTTTTGAATCTTTGGAATTTTGATATTTACCTTGATGCAAGACTATATAGCCATGGTAGAAATTTTATACACACACAAATTTTGAGCATAAAATATTTTTAAGTTAGCCCATAAAAAAAGCATGACGGTATATGCATTGGAAAATACCTGATATATTCCATATGTTAAACTCCATAGACTCTATTGAGCAATATATACAGCTTTATAAAAAGAAAGAAAAACATATCAAAGCAAAGAATTTATTTTTGATAAACTTCATATCATGAGAGAATTATAATTGCAAAGCAAATCATCATTCGATTAGTGATTAACATCCATATTTTAACTTTGGCACGTCACGTTTACAACATGATTGTTTTATGGATATTGCTATATTTTGTGTACATGGTTAGAGCTTTATACCAAACTAAATTGGCATTGAAGGTAAAATGTCCCAGGTTCAATTACTATGCCTAAGATAATAGGAAAATAGAAAGCGATTTATTATTTCGTCAACCAAAAAAACAGTTATTGATAAAAAATATAATAGCAACAGCAATAAAATTGTTTTGGTATGGACAGGAGGAAGTGATACGACCATATGGTCATCGAGGTCAACTCTCACCATGACTAGTGGAAAAATTTGAACTAGTACGATGATATTATCGGTTACTAAAACAAAATTTACTAATGTCTTCAAAAACCAGAAACTTTCATGTATCAGTGGATTCTAGTAAATAACATTGTTCGGAGAAAAGGTGGAAACCTCTTCCAGAACCGAAAGCAAAAAGGGAATATTTTAAAAATGACATGACATGCTTTTTTAGACAAGATCTAAAAAAAACACAAAAATATTTATATTCAATCCCACAAACCCAAACATAGACATGGTCCCCACACACATATAGTATTTTTAAAAAATAAAATAAGTACATTAAATAACACTAGACTACTATAGGTATGGTTTATATAAATTTCTCTAACAGTGGTTTCTACCAGGAGGATCATGATCCCTACGGAACTGTGAACTAATTGTGCTATTTACATTTCTTCATATTTACGTTCCATCCGTGTATTTTCAATATGTTTTTTTTTGATAAAACATATTTTTCGCCTTGCTATTTGTTAATTGTAGCTTATTGTTCGCTTGTTTTAGTTCGAGGTTGAAAAGTTTGAGAACCGCTGTGCTAGAGGATTGCTCGACTCCTCACCATCGTTGAGTGGTTTACATAGATGCTGGTTGGTTACTTATTCCTCCACCATCAAGTCCATGCATCTGAAACAAATAACTGGCTAACTAATCCCATACCAGACATGGCATGGTAATCGAACGAGAAGTCATGGTTTGCCATAGGATTAAGCCATCTTGTCAACTTTCTTTCCCCGAGATAAATATTGAAATATGTACGGTAAATCCTATCCAATCGTAATACTGTAAATAGGAAAAATTTTATCTTATTTGACAAAAAAATTACACACAAAAAACAGTGCAGCAGTGTAAAATATTGGGCAAGTGTGATTTTTCTCAGACATAATTGCATGTGATCATTTTAATGACTTAAGCGGTAGACTTAAATGTCCTGGTCACGCAGTATGGCAGTTGAAATTATTTTTTTATTTAATATTAATACAAAATTCTTTTTTGTTAATGGAGGCAGTCCATTTATCACGGATTTATCACTTCGCTAGTTCAATGAGAAAGCGAACTACTATATTGTTATATCATAATTATTGTATATTCACTACGTCAATTTAACATCTAACGTTAAGTTTTCCAATGATTTGAATAATACTAAGCCAAGGAATCGAACCAATGTTAGTCCAATCCGCACTGTCGCGGTTTTTAGTTTCACCTATATGGTAAGCCTATTTAAGCCAAGTATGAAATGTTAAAGCCATCCAAAGCGAACAAGAAAATTGGCAAAGCACAAATTATTCTATTTTTTAAGAGGGAGGATTACGAAACAAAGAAGAGAGCAACAGAAATAGTGCAAGGTTGCTTAATTATAGTCATAAAACAGAAAATGCATATTTTTAAATATATAAGCTCAAAGTAATAGTAGTATGTAAAAAAGCACAAAAGATCGGGTCTCTCAAAGTACGCGCACAAGTAATTCTAGTGGGTGTAGCATAGTGATTTTTGCATATAATAATCCTAACACTAAACCTGACTACGTCATCCAAAAATTATTTCACTTCGACGTCACAATACCGTCATAGAGCTTGCCAAAGTATAGCTACCATCGTCCGAAATGGCATCTGTGCCGACTATAATGAACCCACTAACGCCAGCGATCATTCTCTTATCGGTATTGTTACGACAAGAAAACAAGAGAAATAGCTTGCTCGATTTCGAATGAACGACTGCACAGTTAAGACGAACATTCACATACTTCAGGGGGCCATATTACGTCACTGTGACGCAATTTTCGGATGACGTAGTCAGGTGGGGGTTAGGAATGACATATGCAAAAATTGTTGAGCCAGGCCAACCAGAAGTATTCGCGGGGCGTACCTCGGGAGACCCTGAAAGATGTGCCTGCATGATACAAGACTTTATAAGTACAAAAAATAGATGCAAAATGGTCATAAAGGTTTACCTGCAACTTAGAAATCAAGTCATTAGACTGCAAAGTCAAAAGCCACTGTCAAGCACTTAAATAAGGGTAGATTTTCCTAAGATCGGGAACAAGATAAAAGTTGAATGGTTTTAGCTGGTTAAAGTTTATAGACCATTTATGCTGGTTTTGCAAGTGAAAGGTGGGTTCAATCCCCACCTCACTTGGTCAAATCAGAAAGGCTTTCAAAAACAGTAATTCCTAACATATCAATGGGTACGCGTACGAAGCCTTGTTCAGAGTCAAACACGCCCAATAAAATTTTTTTTTCAACATACAGTTATATATTAAACCTTTTCAATAACCGTAAAGGCCTATTTGAAACTTCTAAGAACAGGAAATTCTGGCAACTAAAAAAGGATTTCATCAAAAGTTAAATTACAGTAGCAGATAATAAAAACACTGCAAAGTCAATTATGCCTACATCATGTCATGTGAATAAGCTAAATCATCTTTCTTAAAGAAAGATAATACTTTAATTCGGCATGCTTGTATATAATATCAATACAGCCTAACTGAAAAGCAAACAGGGTGACAGAAAAATGTCAGAGAATGAATAGAAAAGCGATACAATAACTATAAAAGGCAGTGGTTAACATTGTTCCATTATAAAAGACAAATTCACAAAAATCCTCTCGCAAAATAAATCTTACTATGATCAATTGTCCTGTTGCGTACCCAGTTTTCTAAGCAATGAATTGCTAAAATATCCACGTCCGGTTCAAATTTATTAGCGAAAAGATGTTTTTGCGTTATTAACCACGCGAGGTCGCCACATCCAAATACGCAAATTCCGCGAACAAACCTTCCTTCGCACTTTGGATAGACTTTTTTATCGAGTCCTCCCCATTTTATTATTCTTGTTATTGTTTGGAGTTCGTTTAAATCATATTTTTCATGGGGGGGAAAACTCCCTGGAAATTGTGGAAAGTGTCTTTGCAACGATGCCCACACATGCTCGTCTGGTGAGTAAGTATCTTCATTCCATTTGAAGAACTCTTGAACAGTGCGATCTAGAACAGGTTAAAAAACATATTTAGACAAATTTTCAAAAGCATGGAACAAAATAGGCACAATTGCCTAATGCAGGGCTACTCAACTGGCGGACCGCGGTCCGAATCCGGACTTTCGAGTATTGGATTTGGACCGCATCCAATTACGGTATTTATTTTGGATCATTAGCCCCACTTTTTGAATTTCCTATTATAAAATGACTTCCATAGTTTTGAATATATACGAAAAGAACTATAACACCATAATAAACAATTTTAATTTGCTACTAATCATTAGTCGGTCGAAGAAGTGCTCGTTTAAGGATGCCGAAATATAATTTCTGGAAAGACCGGACCCAAATAATTTTGAAGTTTTGTTTGCGGACCTTCGATAAAAATAGTTGAGTAGCCCTGGCCAAATGCAGGTGCATTCCTTTATACAAAAGTCAAATCCTACAGTCAAATAACTGGGTGAAACTGAGGAGCACCTTTATTCTGTAACAAATTAACCAATAATTTTGGATGGATTATATCAATGCTAAATATAATTTCTGACGTCATAAAATATTATAAATTCTAGAGAGTTCTAGCAAAAGAATTCGACCCAAATATTGCACGCAAGTGAATAATTCTCATGTGATATGATGAATCACCCCTATTTTACATGGATTTTGCTAGAGGTATCGAGCAAAGACTGTTTTAAGTGTGAAACCTTATAAATATGATCTCATCAAACAGCTAACGACTATATTCTGTTTGGAGTCAGATTAATACATAACTGGTTAATTAGTAGTCAGGGAACAAAATTACGCTTCAATTCAACATAAGCTTTCTAGTAGTTGCATGCACCAAAATTTTGGGTTATTGATATTATGACGTGCGCTGCGAAAAAAATTGACAGTATCAAGCGTGGTGTCGATGAAAGAAGTTTGTATAACACTGGATTAGTCTACTCACAGAACCCACAGCCAAATTTAATTAATCATAAATAGCATAAGACAGCGGTTCCTTAAAAGAGCGATTTGCTAAGTGTCATCAAAAATTTAACTGCTGACTGAGGTTAGCGAATATGCGTAAAATATTCAAATATTCAATTCATGACCGATGCGAGCATCTAAAGTGTCTTGTCGTAATGATTTAATTGTGCTCATCGTTACTAACGTTCGATTCGAAATTACTATTAGGATTACTAAAATGATAAAATACTATTCTAAAATAACATAAACTGCTAACTATAAATAAATTGGAGTCGTATTTTTGCGATCTTGGGATTTGTTAGACTTGATTTGTTCTTTCGCACTCGAGATTATTTTTAAGCAAGATGTCGCCGTTTGAAAAATCACAAGGTCTCTTCCAACGACTCTTCCTCTATCCTTAGGCTAGGAGGCCCATATGTTTACAAACATTAAAAGGAATTAAGTACACTTTAACAATCAAAATCAATTGAGTTATATTTGAAGTCAGCAATTTTTTTGTGAAAGTGTCGCGTCAGTTTCTTCCCTGATAACAAACGAAACTTTGGGGACTGCTGGCATAAGAAACTTACCTGTAAGTATAAACTCTACCGCAGCTCTCTTGAAGATATAATATGCCGACCCAGCAAACATTTCAAATTTATGAGGTGGCGGAGATTTCTTGATGTCTGTTTTCTTCATGACAGAATGATCGTTCTTTGGATTAGATGGAAGATCAAAGTGAAGTTCATATCTGGTTATAGAATGGAGAGAGTGAGTGACTGGATGTAACCAAGCTTTTTCAGATTGAGTGTATATAAAAGTTATTGATGCTTATAATGGATAAACACACTGGTAAATTATTGGTAACTGGTCAAGAGAGTAAAAACGAGATAGGATAGGATTTTACTTATTTATCCTGGGGGAGAGGAAAGTAGATAAGATGGCTTAATCATATAGCGAACCACAGCCTCTCGTCCGGTTACCAGTCCATGTCGAGTATGGCAATAGTTAGCCAGTTATTTGTTTTCGAAAGCGTGGACTTGATGGTGGAGGAAGCCGTAAGTGACCAGCGGCCTACGAAGACAAGAAATCCAGCAATGCTCTTGCACATAATTAACTCTGCGTGGGATTCGAACCCACACAGGGTAATTGGAGAAGTGGTGGAGAGCGCATTGTTAGTGCTTAGGAGGTTGCGCCATACTGACGAGTCACGGTAATAAAATTTGACAGGCAACAAGTACACCATCATTTAATAAAGTAATTTTAGGTGATTTGGAAACATGAAATAATAGTCACGTTGGCGTTGCAAAGACAGTGCAAAACCGTGCAAAAAACACCTGTAATAAGAGCTAAGATCTGAGGCCCGAGCCCGACCTTGGCCTGAATTGTCAATCATTACGTTCAGGTCGGGTTTGGCTTCTCTATCGCTGACTTTTTTTTGAATAAATATATGTTTATAAAAAATATATACTAAAACTATGTATGGAATTCAAAGAACTCCTAAATAAAATATAAAAATTGGGTTTGGGTTTGCTTCGAGCTCGGGCCTGCAGATCCAGTTAATTAGTCGGGAACGAGTCTGGTTCTAATAATACTCACATGCCCGGGCCGGGCCGTTCTGGAATTTTTGGGCCCAATCTTACCTCTACCTGTAGTACAGCTTAAAAGTTACCTTTTCTTTTTATGTGGAGGAGTGACAAACGTTTCCAAGCTGTTAAGACCTTGCAGACTCTTCAGAGCTCTGACAATTTCTAAATTGGTTTTGATTGGGAAGTCTTGGCCACATAAGTTGATAACGTACCTCCAAGGGTATTCCATACTCCTGGAAAGTAAAATTTTGACTTCAACTATTTCCACCAAAGGTCTATACACTAAACTTAAAAATTATCGGGGTCCGGTCATTCCAAGAATATATTTTAACTTTGCAAACAAATTTTTCAAATACATCGTTTGACAAAATACAAGAGCAATGATCAATATCACGCTTCACGGTATGACAAGGTTTCAGTTGTGTAGCCGAGCGTTTGAGATATTCTGCAATATTCGCCCCCATAGCATAAGTCTTCCAGGGACTTGAATTATCTGAAAAACTTATATTGCTATGCTCATTTTTCCCTCAGTGATTTAGCGAAAAATGCATTCATCGCGATTGTGAAATAAAAAAACAATGCATTCGAAATCAAGAAGCAGCAGCAATCCAAATTTAGCACTCTGGAGGTCTGAATTCGGACCACGGCCTGCCAGTTGACTAGCCCTGGTTTAGGGTACGCAGGAGGCTCGAGAATGATGTAAATTGAATTGAGTATTGAACATTCAGAACATGAAACTTCACTTTGGGATGAGTAAATTTGGAAAACATGCTATGAGTGTGATGGCCTAATCCAGCAGTTCCCAATCCCGGTAGAATTCCTAGTACTCCTGTAGTATGTGCACCAAGATGGCGGAACGTAGTATGTGTACCAGGTTAGAGTTAGGCGATAATTTCAGGTACAAATACTAGGGGATTCACTTGGCTAGCCCCCGAACTGGTAATAGAACTAAAATAGGGAAAATTGGAATAAAATGATGGCCTAACCCTAACCTGGTACACATACTATGTTCCGGTGTCCGCCATCCTGGTTCACATAATACAAGAGCGCAGGATTCCTCACTTGAGATTTTGGGATTGTGAACTATACTGTAGTTGGCTATAGTATTACTTCAATATTTTTTTACTCATTTAGTATTTTTGTAATACATATTTATGAACACACTATAAAGTATATAAACTGAACCAAAGTATCAAGCAGTACAGGGGCGCAGCCAGTGGTTGAGGGGGCGTGATTTATGGAGGTTGTAACTCCCCGTTTGGAAGTTTTCAATGTGAAATTTCTATCCTTTACTTAGAAGAACAACTGCCGCGTTTTCAGTCAACACATCACAATTTCATGGTCAAAACTATATTATTCTGTGCATTGCCCTGTTAACGCAATTAACACCTCAATACTCTTAATCATCTTTAAGATACTTTATCTCTTCCAGTTGGTTCCGATAATGTCTTTGATATCTCTGTGACAATTGAGATATGTACTTTCATTCTGATTATTGATCTTACTCATTAGCACTTAAAAATGCAATGAACACCATACTTTTAATCTTTAGGATAATCTTTTCTTCCCTTCACCCTACTCCAATGTGTATATGTGACATTGGTATAAATACAGTAAGTCCTCGAGTTGCGGATGGTCCCTGACTCACGCTGTTTCAAGGTTACGAACGCACTCCATAAAAATATAAAACATAATACTGTAATATAGAAGCCCTTAAACTGGATCATTGTGATCAAGAAAATCAGTGCATTGGGCTCATTGGTTTTCGTCATTATCGATGGACAATTGCGAACTATTACGATTATGAATGAATAATCACTAAGCTTCAGTCACATGGTACACAGTTTTAGTGAACTCGTCATGGAACTAAAATGAGGAAAATCGGAATAAAATGATGGCCTAACCGTAACTAGGTACACATGTATAATGTTCCGACGCACACTGAAATTCGGGTAACACCGCGTCTCAAGAACGAAACAACATCGTAAGTTGAGGACCTTGTATATGTATCTTCATGCAGATTTTTACGATTTACGCAGTGTTACCCAACTTTTTAAGCTCGTGGCCTGCTTTTAGTACTCATACCCCCCCCCCCCATTTATCATTCTGATGGTATTTATAGCGTTATTTTGATTGCATGATTTCCAATCCCATTATGCACAAACAATTCATGCTTAACAAGGTGAAAACACTCTGTGAAATATCCTTATACAGCAGGGGTGGGCACGGTTTTTGGATCAGGGGTCAAAAATTTTGCCCACCTAGACTGGTGAGCCAGATTGAATTATCCCGCGGGCCGTACTTTGCCCGTGTCTGTCATAAAGCAATGAAACTATGAAGAACAGGAGGTTTTCTTATAATGGAAAAAGTAAAATCATTATGACTCCCCTCCAACTACTCCGTCGCCTCCTTGGTAGACCTCGGGCTCTCTGTTGGGAACATCTAGATTAACGCATCTTAACAAGGTGAAAACGAGAATATCGGTCAGAGACCGAAGACTTATCGATCGAAAGTTAGGGGATCCCCCAAAACATGCTCTTACTCTATAGTGACACCTTGTGTCCCATCACTAATTAATTAATTACTCGCTAATTATACGACATAATTTGCCCAAAATCGATAGGCTTCTGGTCTGAGATAAGATGAATGCACATGCAAAATCTGCTTTCGTAAGATATCGCGTGCATCTAACAGACATACATACAGACAAATACCTATCAACATACTTACCGATTAAAATCGATAAGTAACAACAAGTGAAATATCCTTATCAAGCAATGAAACTAGGCAGAATGAGGAGTTTTCTTGTAAAAAAAGAGGTAAAATCAGCTTTGCATTGTGGGTCCCCTCCAACATGCTCTGTGACACCCTCAGTAGGTCACAGGCCCCTGGTTGGTAACCGCTGGATTAACGCATAACGCCCATAAAAATAAAATCAACAAACCTTTTCGCCAAATCTTCCATGCAATTTAAATCTGCCTGTAATCGACTCCAATGTGTATATCTGACGTCAATTGGTTTGGAAGCCAAGAAAACATTATCGAAACAATCTGTTAGAACTTTTGCTCCATCTTTGAAAGATTGATCTGACTTTGCATCGACATGAACGCAATAAATGTTCTGCGGGTGGTAGATTGAACGTAACAAACGCTCAAAAGAAGGCAGGTCCCTGTGAGAAAAATAAGTGTTTAGGTATCTATGTGAATGAAAATATTGAAATGAAATTCAGTCTAGCTCTAACCAGTGGTTCCAGACCTTTCATGGCTTGTAGCACTCATGACCAGTGTTAACTCTAAGCGAATTATGAGTGCGAAAGTGCTTCGCAGTCGAAAAAAAAAGTGCGAAAGTGCTTTTGCCGATTTTAACAAGTTAGGTGCCCTAGCCTTTCATATAACCCATTTAACACGGCATAGATACTCGAAAAAGCGCTCCTCCGGTTAATATTATGAATTAAAGAGAAGCCTTTCCGTTAACCGAGTTCCCTTTAAGCGAATTCATGTTTAATTAAAACAAGCGAATTCATCGGCAACGAAAAGACATCTGCTAACACTTGCCGCGAACAAAACTTTCATGCAATGTATCACGGTGTCAGTTGCTTACTAGCGTGAACAGCAAAGGCTTTCACATTTGTTACTCCTTCCATCTAACAGACAACGATTGATACACGTAGGATGGAAACCATATTAGTTACAGGGTGGATCATTTGTACAAATCCCGTGCAAAATAATCCACCCCCCCCCCAAATATAAATAGCAATCAACTAATTAGGGTTAGGTGCGCTGGAAATTCAACTTTTCGATTTATCCCCAAACCTAATCTGATAATTATTAATTTGTGATTTTGAACCACTTTGAAAGTCGCCACCCGCTGTTTTAGGAGATAGGTTGACCTACTTTCCTTTTAAACTTTTTTCTCCGAAATATTACACAAGATCACTTTGAAAATCCTCCCCTTTCGTGAGCTAGCGTGACCTAATTTCTCATTTATATTATACTATTTCAGAGCTTACCAAAAGACAAGTAATTTTTAAATGTCGACATGCCTTGGTTTGCGTGCGAGTTAGTTTAAATCAGGCAGAAAACATCATATATTGGCAAAATGTTTAGTAATGTCATGTACTTTCAGCATTCATAAATAGCACTCTTTGTAATGCTGCTGACCTAGTATCAAATATTCGCATCACAACGCCACTTGCGAGGTTTCCATATATTTCAATTACACTAATAGGAACGATGACACCAAAGAGTTTTCTTTTGCGAAGGTACACGAAATATAACGAGGGTGATTCTTAAAAAAAACATGAATATATAAAATAAACGAGTGATATGATAGTGGATCCCAAATAATTTTGAGAGTGTCTCGAAATACCAATCCATTTGATAAATAATTTTTATTCGACCACATGAACGCTGATATACGCATTCTCAGATATCGGACATCCAGTCGCGATATTCAATCGTTCATATGCACAAATCTCACATTAATAGTAATTCCTACCCACGTTTGTAAAGTTTAGAAACCAACAAACAGAAAATAACTTATCCTAAAACACAATTAAAACTTAGTCGTCAATAAATTCGTCGCCAAGACGATGCCATACAAAACAAAAAAGATTTGGTCGCGAGAGTTACGTTAGATGACTGCAAAACGACGTTGTTTTTTAAGCAGAATGTAAAACAATCAAATTAAAAAACGGGAGTTACGACGCCCTTTACACATCGTGTGTATTAAACTTCCCTGGTAAGTACTATTATTATTGTGCTTATACACCTGTTGTATTTCGGACAATTTCGAATTTAAAATTAATGAAAACCCGACATATAATAAAGACGCAAAAGTAAAATGAACATTTATTGAAAAAGTTATTATTTAAGAAAGACAACATGATCGTACAATTCCGCCCAAACCTCGATGTTCGCAAGTGAGGTGATAAATAAATACTTCCCTGTATTCGAGCAATTAACTTTAGCGTATCGTTGTTCTGCCAACAAACAGCCGGGTGCAAAATATTTCCGTCCTGTGATATGCTCATAAATATTCTCGATATTAATATCATACCCTCGCGTATGTACTTTCTATTAGCTCTTTAGTGATCCCTTCCATCCTTGGCCAAGTCTTGTTTCGAATATGTGAACATTTTATTCGACCATACATGGCCGGCGGGATGTTAAAATTGTAAACAAGAGAGAGTCGCAACAATCGCGAATTTCGTTTTGTTGCGCCTGTTATCGTCGAAAATGATTACATTTGTTGTATTTTGAGGCATTTAAGCAGTAATAATTAGGGCATGACATCATCAAAATCGTCAAGTGAGATTTTGAAATTGCAAATTCCGTAAATAAAATTGTGAATTACTCAGTAACGAATTCAGCTTCAATGACCGTCGGGGTATTGTTTTGTTGAAAATTATAATTAATGTGAGAGCGCCAAAAACATACAGTCCATACCGATGCGACTGCAATTTATATGGCCGCACTTGGTGTGGCGTTTATTAATAGTGTAAAATAAATTAAACGAATATCAATTATAACCAAGCCTGTCAGCGTGTTTATTTTCTGTGGGCAAGAATCGTAAAATACCATCTTGAGACAAATTCACTTCTTTTATAAAATCTAATTTTTCAGTTATTATCGTTATACAAATAACGTGTGGCAACTTTTTAATTTATCGTCGACCAAAAAACCGCCCCACACTCGTCCAAACGTGTGCCAAGCTTGACCGACAGGAACAGATTCATCGACGACTTTAATTAGGGAAAATATGTATTTTGTTGGGAATGCAAAATAAATGTAACAAAACGCATTTTTTTGTGATAAAACTTTGTATTTTCGGAAACGGATTGCCGTGAAGGGTAAAATTTGATCTAAATTAATCGCAAAAATGTTTTATTTTAAATGTAACAAAACACATTTTGCGATATAACCTTGTATTTTCGAAAACGGGTGTCCTGAAAAATAAAATATGATCTAAATTAATCGCAAAAATGTTTTATTTTAAATGTAACAAAACACATTTTTCGCAATACAACTGTATTTTCGGATACCGGGTGTCATGAAGAGTGAAATATGATCTGAATTAACCGTAAATAATGTTTCATTCCAAATGTATCAAAACGCATTTTTTTGCGATATAATTTTGTATTTTCGAAAACGGGGCGCCATGAA
Organism: Styela clava; assembly: GCF_013122585.1. Taxonomy (NCBI): domain Eukaryota; kingdom Metazoa; phylum Chordata; class Ascidiacea; order Stolidobranchia; family Styelidae; genus Styela; species Styela clava. Next base: position 17,301,212 of record NW_024102836.1, read on the forward strand.
ATATATTAATCTAATGTTTTATCTATCGTCTAACTAACGTCTGGTACACAACATTTTCGGGGAGAACTCTAACCCGCGAAACGTCATTTAATTTAAAATAGAGAATGTTCCACGCATTCCAAAACGGAAAATCACCAGTTAGTCGACAGGGATTCAACCCTCCGGATTCAGTATTCTATATCCCCCCGTGTCAGAAATTTCTGAAGATTGGAACAAAGAACCCGTCAAACCGCCGCGGAAGAAGGGGAGTATTTTTTGCACTAATAATTAGGGCGTGACATTATCAATATCGTCAAGAAACTGGTGAATTTTCAAATTCCATAAATAAAATTGTGAATTGCTCGGTAACATTTTAGCTATAATTATCGCCGGGGTATTGTTTTGTTGAAAACATGTTGAAACTTGAGGGAATTAGTTACAATTAGCGCCTGACCTCTATCAGGCACTCGAGCACTCGAAAAAAAAAGCACTCGAGTCCAATCTTTTCAGCATTAAGTCGCATACGTAAAATATCCTGTAAAAGAAGTGCTGTTCATTAACGTTATCTCGTCCTATGACCACGCAGAAATGCCTTTATTGCCGAATTATTCAATCACTATTTTAAATCAACATTCAGGATTGGCACAATTTCAGATTTGCCAAGTTTATCACCATAGAAAAACATGAGAAAGTTAATTATCGTCTTAATAAATATCAGCATCACGGTATCGACAATAATATTACCATTCGCATAAAATTGGGACCGTAAATTTATAAATCTTGATAGGTATTATTAAAGCCAACGCAAATGTTAATTTGAGTCCTCAATGTCTTCAACAGCTGTTGCCGATGTGAACAAACGGGTAAACCCGAAATATAAAACTTCGATGTCCGCCGACCCGCAGGAATTCATATTTGTAAAAAAGAGAGGGCGGGAATATAGATTAACAAAACCTGGATATCGCCGCCAAAACGATCGGTGACAAGAACAATTAGCGATTACAACGGAATTAACCAGTAAAAAGGCTTTGTTGCCGATTTTTCAATGTTTCAACCAACGTTCAAAAAATATTTGTTATTCGGTACTCGTTAAAAATATTCAATTCAATAAAATATTGAATTTTGCCCACCCGTACTCGCATATCAATGAGAAATACCACGTGCTTTCAACATTGTGATTACAATAAAATGGCACTTAATGGTATTTTGTGAATTTGGTGATTTTACAAATCTGTGACATGCTGCTAAAAGTTTCGTCTGATTTGAAAATCGTGCACTTTGGTCACAATACATCCAAAGTGACTATAACACTTTACTAACACTTTTATAGTCATTTTGAATTCAAGGATATCATTGATAGTCACATGACCACTTTCGTTCAAAGAAAGGCACTAGTAGTATTCCAACATCTGGTTTCAAAGACGTGGAGCGTTTTTGCGGGAGAAGCGGAATCGGTGTGCTTGTATAATAATCATATTATAAACAAGAATTTTGCGTTAATGCAAAAGCTTTATCTCCTATGTCTGCATCTCATAGGTTAGAATTCCGGTAAATATCGTTATGATATGCAGAATTGAGTTACAAATGTACTAGTATGTTACTTATTTGTCAACTTAATACTCGAAAATATTTGTTAACTTTGAATTTTTATTCCATTCAAAATCGGAAAAAAAGTGCTATTTCTCTTCAAAATCGGAAAAAAGTGCTATTTCGCAGTCCCTAAAAAAAGTTGCGAAAGTGCTTCGCAATTTTCGCAAAAAAGTGCGCTAATAGTGAACACTGCTCATGACCCACCCCTGTTTATCATTCCAGTGGTATTTATAGTATTATTTTGATTGGTAGACTCCGAATCCCATTATGTTAACAATTCATTCTTAAAATAGTGAAAAAAACCTGTGGAATTACCTTATCAAGCAATAAACCAGGAAGAATGAAAGTTTTGATGTAAAATGCAAAGTAAAATTAGTTTGCGCCTAGCTTGGTGGCCCATTCCAACTGCTCTGTGGCTCCTTTGGGGGCTGAGGGCCACCGATTGGAACCAATAGACAGTATTTGTAGACAGTACGAAATTTTACAAAATTCATTCTTCGAAAAAACTTGGGCCGCTTGAAAAAACAGTTGATCTAGAAGAAAGTTTCAATTGGAAGAAAGGAAGCATTAAAACTGGAAATTCAGTCAGTGAGATTGATGGTATAAGCGTGATAGACTGTACGTTTGGAAGGAAAAAAAACTGATTTTTCAGAATTTTTTGGAGTGCTGGTAATTTCTAAATAAATGAAAATTAGGGTGCATGTCAACAAAATAATATTTATTCATTATTAATACGTCCAAAAAAATGTATGCCAAAAATTACATCCCAGTGACTCATAATATGTACCGGTAATTCCTTTTTTTCACACCTGCGTGTTACTGACATCATATGATTATATAAATTAATTCTTTCTTTTTACCAGGGATGTCCTCAATAACCAAATAAGAATAGGATGCTGGATACATTCTGAATGATATTTTGAATTGTGATCAACTTTTCAAAATTATTCCTAAACTCAAAAAAATACCCAAATTAAGTACACCCAACTTTGAAGGTGACAAGATACTTAATTCAATTCAGACGTCCCTGCTATGAAAATTATAACTGCTAGATTTGATGGTTTAAAAATATTCTGTTTGATCGCGATTACAGCATACACAAGGAGCAGAGACACAGACTTTGATGGTAGAGGAAGACTTAGCCTTACTTTACCGTAGATCACCCAACACCAGGGCTTCCCGACCTTTTTGTTACCGCTGGTTTCCTAGTTCCAGTAAATTTTTTTTTTTAATAAATTCAAGTTTTTAGTTCTATAACAAAATTTATTGGTAAAAGCCTAACAGAAGTTTCAGTGAGAACCTTGTGGCTGCTTGATTGCGCAATCAATGAAACCCTCTTCCACCGAAGGCATTTCTGAATGGAACCAAGAAAATTAGCTACCTGTGTATTGTTATAATATAGGCAATAGAATATGCCTTTTCTTCTGAACTCAGCGAAATCGTAATATATTGTCGATTTTGTTTGAATTTTCCACAATTCTTTGCTTCTACCACAATGTCCTCTAGTCTTGGAATCAATTTCTTCTTTTTATCTTCGAATTTCTGTTGATGGAATTCAAATAGATAAAAGTAACGAAATAGATATATTTTATTCTTTTATAGAAGTTTATTACAGCAGCCGTTCCCAGCCGGCTACAGAGCAGTTCGGGGGGGATCTCACATTTCTTTTTACAACAAAAATTCCCTGTTCTTCCCAGTTTTATTACTTGATAAGGGTATATCACATTTTAAAAGTGTTTTCACTTTGTTAAGCATGAATTGTTTAACCAAATGTAACCTTTATGGCTGGAGAATTTTGTATACCCTCCTGAAAAATGTCATAACTTTTTGTTCAAACAGGCAAGAACCTTCAGTTTAATTTCATCAGAAAGCGGTATTTCGCCGCTTTATGCCAGTTGTGTCTCTTGATGCGTGCGATACTCTCTTAAACATATTGGGATTTGGAATGTACCAATTAAAAAAACACATAAATACTGTTGGAATGGTAACTAGGAGGCCATGAATATTAAAAAGCCTCTAGAAGTGGCCCACGAGTCATAATAGGTTTACAAGCACTGGTCTATATAGGCTATGAAAGCTCACTCATGGGAATTAAATCCAGAATAGAAGCAATAAATGCCTTGTGAAATTAGCGGGGTGTGAAAACACACACTAGAAACAGTACAATTTACAAAGCTTGTAACTGTTAATAAAAGCAACATAACGCTCTACTGATAGCAGTAAGCCAAGTATGGTATCCAACAAAACTAGATTCATATAATAAATATACTGAAATTTAGTAATGTATGTAAGAAATTCAACCTAACATCTTGAAGATTTATTACTTTTATCACAATATTTCCAATAGTGGGAAAATCCAACCTAAAATTTTATTTATATCTGTATTTAATAAGTCTCTCTGTAAAATTCACATGACAAAATCCAACCTTGTAGAATTTTCAGTTGTTTTTTTGACACTAGAATTTTCAGTTGTTTTTTTGACACTAAGGGTGTGCAACAGGTGGCCCGCTAAGCCATTTAGTGTGGCCCTTTTCTTTTTGACACTCAGATTTATCCCTATCAAGCATGATATACTAATCTGACAGTCTAAGTTAAAAAAGGCATGGAGAAAATTACATAATGATTTTTTCTCTTGTCACTGTGTTGAATCTTTTCCTGTTTGGTCTTGTGCTTTTAACACGAGAAGAGAAAGCGAAAGACTCCTTCTCTTCTTTCTTTTCTTGCAGCGTTCTAGCTGCCGCTAATATTTAAACTTGTTGTGTACATGAAAAATATAAACTTTTTCGAGTGGTCTGGCTAGATGTCTGAAGTTGGTTATACGGCCCACCGACAAAAAGTGTTGCACACTCTTGGGTTAGACTCTGTGCTCAAATTAGTATTGAATATAGAAATTTCCATTCAAAATAGCCATAAAGGTTTCAATTTACCTCTCCTTTTCATTCTCGTTTAGCCTTTCTATTTATCTTCTGATATTTCTTCTCTCAAGACATTCACTGTATTCTGTCTATCTGCACTTAGTCACTGCACCAACATTAGGAGTAAACTTTTCTAGAGAGTTATACAAAACAGCCAATATTGTAAGGATGGACACATTGACAATTATTTATTGCTGTTTCATATACTGGTATATTTTTTGTATTTCAAGAGTTTTACTATTTATAAAGATTATTATGTGAATAATTTAGCATATCAGTTTTTAGGGATTACATGAATTCTAATCAACTGTTCCAAGGCAAAAATGTTATTGTCAAAATTCCTAAATTTCCTGTCCTGAGAAATGCCTGTTTGTTATCAAACATTCCTAATGAAATACAAAGAGAGAAAACTGTTTACAATTTAGGTAACATTTCAATCTAGCAATGTGGTAGGGAATTCCCCCTATTCAAATAAAAATAGAATAAGATTTGGTATTCTTCCATCCTTACTGAATATTGTTGTAATCACCTCTTTTTCGATTCTCTATTATTCATTTTCTACATAAGCCTCTATAATCAGTCTACATCTACCAAATGAATAATCTTTGTACTATAGTGACCTTTACCCCTTGCCTATTCATGCCTGAAAGTGACCTTCAAGACCTGTGTTCTTATCATGTGTATAGTTGTAAAGACCAGATAACCATATTTGAGGTTTGTGCGCAATTGTGGTGATTTTCTAGGGGTATCCTTATGATAGAGATTTTAAGAAAGCATATTCACGAACATATTCACTCATATAGTCTATAAAACGGCGAATATATTAACTTGTAATCTGATAAATCGCCATGCTCCTTGATACAACCAAGTGTCGTGCCGATTTCTCGCCAAAACAATACTAATTAATTATAATATATTTATCTTTTAACTCAGGGTGGTCCAAACTGCGGCCCAGGACACATTCCGTGCAGCCCGCAGAACAATTTTAGCGTACACTAAACCATTAGCAGATATTTTTATTGATTGGCAGAAAATGTTTGAGTTATTTTTAAACTATTTCAACTGGGGATAGTCCTTTTCGCAATCCCGATGTCGGGATTAATGTTTGTTAAAATAATGGAATTTCAATGTTGTATCTATAAACGTCAAAACTTGACTATGACTATCTCAGTATCAAAGCAACTGAAAATAACAAATAAAATTACCTTAGAACCGAGCTCCAAATTAGCTAGTTTACCCCGAACAACAGCTGATTGATCCCCTTTGAGAATATCTTGGCAATTTAGTTCATCTGGTACATTAGGGTTTTTCACAAGTCTAAAAGATTCCAAAATTCCGAACACTTTCTGGATTGTTTCTTCATTGACTTTTGCATAGTATTGTGTGATGTCCTGTGGGACAGCAATAACCTGTTGAATTTAATCGAATAAAATTTGCTGATAAGTAGACAGCCCAGCAGTTAGGGTTACGATAGGATAGGATTTACACATTTATCCTGGCGGATCCCTGATAATACGGCTTAATAATATGGCAAATTCGTCATCTTGTCTTGTTACCAGTCCATGTCGGTTATGAGATTAGTTAGCCATTTATTTGGTTGTTTATCGAGTGGTACTCCATAATGTTGTACTAGGTTAGGGTTAGGCCATACTTTTATTCCGATTTTCTTTACTTTAGTTTTATTACATGTTTGAAGACTGTCTTGTTAGCCAAGTCAATATCTCCCTGCCCATAGGTTTCAGTCCCTTTACACAACTTGATGTAAAGTAGGCGAACAAAATTAGTTACGTCCATATTGGTACATATACTTCTGGAGGGCCCAATTTAGTACATAAAATATACCTAATTTTGAATATATTTGAACAATCAATTCAATTTGCATATTTTGGCCCTAGCCGAAAATAAATTTTCATTGTCGGTAAATAGTTTACTTTTTCACATACTGAAAATACAAAGTGTACAGTGTGAATTGTTTAATGTATAGAAATACAAAGATCATGCCACCCGGATGTATTAGGATGACTCATAGCTTATTTGAACATCCTTCAAATGTGTTGAATGAACAACTTTAGGACATAATATGGCCATGAGTCATTATATACTATATAGCCTTCTGATTACTATATAAACTTAGAATGAACTATAATAACAAAGGTTTTCTGATAATATTGTTTCTTTTGGCTTTAGTGAAAAGTTGAACAAAACAAAAAAACATTTTCTAGCAGTGGCCTAGCGCAGGGCTACTCAACTATTTTTACCGAAGGTCCGCAAACAAAACTTAAAAAATTAGTTGGGTCCGATCTTTCCAGAAATTATATTTCAACATCGTTAAACGTGCACTTCCTTGACCGGCTAATGATTATTAGCTAATCGAAATTGCTTATTATGGTGTTATAGTTCTTTTCATATATATTCAAAACTATGCAAGTCATTAGAAACAAATGGTCCAAATAAATAATTACCGGCAGGTGCGGTCCAAATCCAATAGTGGAAAGGTCCAGATTCGGACTGTGGTCTTTCAGCCAAACTCACACCTACTCTAATGTTAGTGGCTATCAATTAAAACTATATTAGCCTTCATAAATAAAATTAATAGCCTCTAGTGAAAAATATACAATCTTTAACCACTGAGAATATCCAAGCAATTGGTCCATTAGTGAATTAGAAAAGCAATTTTTTCATAATATCTAGAAGAAAAATACCAACAAGAACATAATAGCAAAACAGTGGTGTATCTAGGGTGCGGCAGCCATGGCTCGTGTCATGGGCGCTGTTTAGACAGGGGCGCAAAAACGGCGAAAAGTTTTAATCGTAATATGTTTCAATAGAATAATTTTAAGTTTGAGACATCTGGAACTCGCATTTTTACTTAAATAATATCGTACAGGTATAGCATTTCAATCACAGCCATTATAAATCGTTAACCAACTATCAAGGGGGCGCATTTTTCAACTTTGCCATGGGCTCCATTTTACGTAGATACGCCACTGTAGCAAAACGATCCTATCCATAGGTCAACTTTGTGTCTAATAAACAAGAATATTGCTCGCTATATTGTCCTATACATGCGTTTGGCATTTAGTCTGTATTTATGTTACCAATTGCAAACTGTAATGCTATTTATTCTAGTGATTACTGTATTTTCATTCCATTTAATACGAAGAATAATAACTGCAACATAACAAACGAGAATATCGGTCAGAGACCGAAGACTTATCGATCGAACGTTAGGGGATCCCTCCAAAACAGAAACTGCGTTTTCGATTCGAAAAATTCTGCAAATCAGAACTGGATTGTTTCGATTAGTTTCCAGCCAATAGCCTATTTACCAATCCTACATTTTGTGTATTTTGTATCCTATATTTTGCGATAAGTAAAAACGATCCATATGTCCATTTGTGTCCAACAATTTGATGGTCCAGAAGTGCGTGTACCAATAATCCAACATGGAGATAACTAATTTTGTTCGACTAATCTACATCAAGTTGTGTAAAGGAATTGGAACCTATGGGCAAGTATATTCACTTGGCTGACACAGACAGCACCCGAACTCATAATAGAACTAAAATATGGAAAATCAGAATAATATTATGGCCTAATTCTAACCTGGTACACACACTACGGGAGTACCATCTTTTTCTTTGTTGTGGAGGGAACTAGGATTTTATTAGGTGACAGTAGGAGCTCATGAGGGTTTGATTAAGATTTTTTAGAACGAAATTCACATCTAACGTGAGGTTTGGCAGAGTGAAACTCTTTGCGAGTCGAGAGTTAGGGAGGACCAATTTGCGCGATGCACAGCGATGTGGCATCCCCCCTCTGACTACTCTACGTGAGTTTGCAGATTCGAATCCTATGCGGAGATAGTTATGTGCAAGAAGATTTCTGGACTCCTCGCCGCCATTGGGTGGTTCACGTAACTGGTCGATTAAGGCTTCCTCCACCATCTAGTCCATGCTTCCGAAAAAACAAATAACTAACTATTCCCATACGCCATATGGAATGGTAACCGGACGAGAGGCTATGTTCGTCATATGAATAAGCCATCTTATCAACTTTCCTCTCCACTGGATAAATATGTAAATCCTATCCTATCCTAATTCAACATTATACTAACCTTGCTGAGATTTGTAGGATGAAGAGGAATGTTCATGAACTTCGCATTGCCAGCAAATTCATTCTCATCTTCAAGAAGATTTCTGCGACTGTAAAATTTTTTTATTAATCATACAAATTCTAAAGAATGGGAGTTGACTGAATTTTTATCTACAATGGCTGAAACAGTAATGGAGATCTAAGACAGTGATCTTGTGATCTCGTGACTCAGGGATTTGCTCAAATACTAGGTGATACTTCCCACATACGCAATTACTATTGAGAAACTCTTCAATGCAAATATAAAATGAACAATAATATTTACGAGAAAATAAAAGTAGTGACCTTTAGGTTTTTGTTGAAAATAAGCGACCCAAAAATGGTTTCAGGCCACCCAACACTGATATAAGAGGAGAGGGATAAAGAATGTTAAGTATATTTACTGGACTGAACGTTAATCAAGCCCATGTTATGGTGCATTGGTCTATTACAAGTCTAAACTGGGTATTGCAGATCTCTGCCCAAATTTGTGAACTCTCATAGCTTCCAATTAAAATAATATAGGGAATGAATAACTGAAATTTTTTGATTATAATTGATACATTGGGAGCCGATTGGACCAATTTTTTATTGGATTTCGCACAATTTTCATAAGATTATCAAAGCCTGTTTGTACTTAACTGCCTAAAATGATGTATTTTAAATGCAAGACTATTCTGATTACTGTCTCAAAGTAAATAAAAATAACAGTAGGCCTATGTAATAAAGGATAGAATTTACATATTGTTGATTACCGCATGTTACATGGCTATGCGAGTCTCAATTAGATTATAAGATAGGATTGGCATAATTATCCTGGGGGAGAGGAAAGCTGCAAAGACGATTTAATCATATGGCGAATCACAGCCTCTCGTCCGGTCACCAGTCCATGTCAGGTGCAGGATTAGGTAGCCAGTTATTCGTTAAATAAAACCAACTATTTGTCTCTTATTCACTTACGGTAGGTACTTTGTTAAATACAACATCTAATAGAGCAATCAGAGACGATAAAAAATAACTTAATTCACTTACTTGCTTAGGTACCATTTATCAAAGATATTCTCATTGATTAGTTTTCCAGGTTTAGCTTTATCAAGATAGAGTTTCCAATGTTGATTCTTTGTGATTAAAGTTGTGATCAAAACGATTAAAATCCAAACAGCTAATATTATGAACAAGTAACGAAGAACATGGCTTTTCCTTCTGCAACATTGTATTACTGCACTATTTGTCATTATTTTATACACTTGATGTGAGGTATAGTTCATTATGAAGGAAGAGAGAAAAAGTTAGTAAGATAACATTGTTGGCATGGAAAGATAATTTATTGTAAAATTTATTTCATCAATCAATCAATTTTATTTATCAATTTTTAAGCTATTTCTCTCGTTTTCCCGTCATAACGATCACGATAGGAGAGAGATCGCCGGCGTTAGCGAGTTCGTAATTGGCGGCGCAGATGCCATTTCGAGCGATCGCAATTATACTTTGGCAAGCCCTATGACGTGCTTGTGACGTCGAATTGACGTACCGTAAAAGTGCCTAACTTCGGACAGTTCCTAACTTCGGACAAAATTTTGGAACAGCCATATCTTGGCTAAAACGCGCCATATATTGCTAATTTCAATTAAAATAGGTAGCGCTGTTATATCTACATCTATTCCCATCTTTTTTAATGTGGCATTATAATTTTTTTGGTACAAAAACGGCAATTTTGCCGAAAATTGACTGCCCGGCATTCAACGGCGCAGAGCGTCGCTCCCACTAAAGCTATCATCGTCAAAATACCATCATTCGGTAGAGGACGATAACAATGTATATAATTTATTTGAGTGATCGCAAGATGTCGTACGAGATTTAAATAAAACCTAAAATTCTGAATTATAAATTCCGTAGGAATATTAAGATTTCACGCAGCGTCAAAAGTTACGTCAACCTCACATAGATTTTTTTCGCTCACTTCGGACACGACGTCACACTGCGTCGCGGAAATGAATTTTGACGCCAGACACAACGGCGCCAATATGACAATTTTCGTTAAGATAAAGACGGCGTTCCAATGTAATATTTTTGCATTTTGTTCGGTCCATGTGTGAATATATGCCAAAATTACATTATTGAAAACACATGTCACACTTAATCGATGACGTTAAAAATCGAATATATAAAACTGTAAAAAATCACAAACGTCCGAATGGCATAGTGTACTGACTTAACAATTATTTTATGATTAGTAGTCGAAATGACAGTTATTGAATACGGCCTGGGTGAATTTTATTCACTCGAAGTTAAAAATTAATTTAATCTCCAACAAATAAACGGGACCCATATGTTAACGAAATTAAGTTGAACTTTAAATTAAACTTTACAATCAGATTCACCGTGTGTTTGATATAAATTATCACTTATAAAGATAACTGCGCAGAATAAACCAAGCTATCCGTCGAGAATATTAATACTTCAAAGACTTCGATAGAAGCCCGTTAAAATATTTCATTGTGGATTGAAACGGTTTGCATCGGATATATTTACGTATGTATTTCCTGATTAAAATGACTAACGTGTTGTTATACTTATCTGACGTAACGAAAATAACGAATGAAAGATGTAAACATAGGACGACGGCAGTTTCAAATAATGCATTTTTGCGTGACGTTAATGTTACCTTACGACGATCGAGCGTCTTATCTTCACGCAACGACGTGATTACGTCATCACATCGTAAGCCTCTCTCTCTCTGTGCGTCGCGGTTACACAGTGAAGAAAATGACTGTCCGAAGTTAGGGCAGTGAATGATAACGGTCAGATGGCAAGAAAAATAGATTATTTCAATAGTGAAAATAGTCCAATTGAACCGAAATTTGCAGGGAATCTAAATTACCGCACGAATTTTTTACCGAGCAATTTTGGCACCGTTTGGACAATAAATGGCCGAGTTATTGACGAAAATATAGTAATTTTGTCCGAAGTTAGGCGCTTTTACGGTAATTTTCGGATGGCATAGTCAGGTGGGGGTTAGGAATAACATATGCAAAATTCGTTTTGATACGCCAACTGGAAATACTTGTGGTACTAAACTATACTATATATACGCGGCGGTGTGGCTCAACGGGCTAATCGTTAGGAATACGCTCGCCACCGCACCTCTAACTACTCTGCGTGGGTTCGCAGGTTCGAATCCCATGCAGGGATGGTTATGTGCGAGAGGATTGCTGGACTCCTCGCCGTCGTTGGGTGGTTCACGTAACCGCTGGTCGGTTACGGCTTCCTCCACCACCAAGTCCATGCTTTCGAAAACAAACAATACAGTAAATGTAATCCCATACCCGACTTGGAATGGTAACCGGACGAGAGGCCGTGGTTCGCCATATGGATAAGCCGTCTTATCGGCTTTCCTCTCCCCCGGGATAAGTATGTAAATACTATCCTATACTAGACCCGTCCTGTCTGCCTGTAGTCAGGTACCGGTTACCGGTAGTTGGAAAAGGCCTCCTACGTGAAATAAACCGGTACCGTAGCGAGAGAGAGAGAGAGCGATTTATTGATAGGCTATGTCAACCAAAACAATTATAAATATGAAACATCGGTACCGGTATTGTTTTCAAAAGCAAATACATTGTTTTCAAACGCAAATACAGTACACAACTACGGTACAGCTTGGCTTACGACTTTTCGGAGACAAGTCTTTTTAGGATAAGTCTTTCAAGAGTTCATTCAAAGGTTGACTTTAGAAAAGCTGAAAATTCTTCGACGGACGAAAAACCATAAGGGTTCAATCATGGTTACCTCATAATGATAGTTATTCGACTCTTTCGTGCCGGCCGACTGACGCTGTACGATGACAACTTTTTTTGTTTCACGCGTAATGCTTGGTGGTATGAAATGTTGACATTTATATCTAGGTTTGGTTCTATGTTTTCGATTCAGGGCGAGTAAAGAGGAGCGGTGCGGTAAATTTTGGTGTTGGACGCAAAGTACAAGCTATTTTCCTGTCAGAATATCTTCATCCCTCTATTTTCTGCCGACCTGCGTTTACAGATGAATTCTATCACAATCAGATAAGTGCATTAATTTTTTTAACATTTACGGTTAATGACACTTTTACGAACAGAAATTGGCTTTTTGTCATTTTTTCAGTTTTTCCTGGAGGGCAATCTAGGATGTTCAGGCTGCAATATTGAAGCAAAGAGTATTATAGACTTTCTATATCTGTATATTTTATCTTCAAAAACTAACACTCTATTTACTATACAGCCAAATGCATGCATGTGGCTAAACCTTGAATGTAAAATCACTCTGCTCTGCATGAATTACACTGCATGATTCTATGATCTGTATTTCTATTTCAGTATTTGAAAAATTAATCTTCATTTTCTTGCATTTCAGTTTTTTTTAGTGTTGCATGATTATCCAGAATCTTCATTCCATTTTTCACTTTTCTATTTGCTTTTTATGTTGACCCCAAAACCAAAATGAACCAAATTCTGAAATTACTGATAAAACCAGATATTTACTGTAACCATATATTAAATATGCCTGCTACACATTGCTCTGTTCCGGGATGTTCCTGGTCAAAGAAAAAAAAGAATGTCGAAAATAGAGCTTTGTTCTCTATTTTGCGTCTAGAGTTAGCCAAAAGTCAGGAAGAATGCAGACATCGGCAGGACTTGACAAATTTTATTTTGTCACTCCGTGATATTACTCGGGGTGATGGAATTAAACAAATGCTCCACAAAGAATCGTAAGTAACCTAGTCATATTACAGTATTAATTATTTATATATGAAGCTCCGTACTCATCGAATAAATTAGTATAAAAAATTGTTTGAATGACTATTTCAGCTCTGCTATTTGTGAATCCCACTTTCGTAAAGAAGATATTTTATTCGAAGGCAGACCTAGATTGAGGTCAGGTAGGGTTACCATATTTTTGTGACTTCAAATCGGGACGCCTCGAAAGACAACGAGCCCTTAGCTGTGATTTTATAACTTCACATTTTCCGATTTTACTACATAGGCCTACATTTAAAGCTGTCTTTATTGACCATACTGTTATCGAAGTTTCATGCGCATATTCTCTGTCCAAATATCGGGTTCAGTTCGAAAAATAGGAAGGAATTGACGTTAACGATACCGGTACAAATAATTCGAATTTAGACTAATTAGTATTGGTTTTACATGCGATACGTCTGCCATCAATGGGAATCAGCGGAAAACGAACGCATTCACTTTCAGTAAGTAGGCTAGCGCTGCGCTACACAGAAACAAAGGTAACGAGAACATGTTTGTGTATTATGCTGGAAATCGGGACTTTTGGCTGACTTATCGGGACGGCCGGACAAAACGCTGAAAAGCGGGACTGTCCCGCCTAAAGCGGGGCGTATGGTAAGCCTAAGGTTAGGTGCCAGACCCATTCCTAATTTGTCTAAGAAAAAACATTCAACAATACCTCGTAAGGCACCAAAGGAAAGGCTGTTTGTAAAAAAGCCATAGTATATGTCGTTGAAACACATGTGGAAGTCCTGTGAAACGCTGCCATCAAACATAAAAGGTTTCAGAAAATTCTAAAATATTGTATATGAGTTCTACATCTATAAACTAAGATAATGAATTTATTTGACAGAAAAGTGGATTTTTTACGACCAGAATGGCCCATTTATAGCAGAAATGAGAGAAAAGGATTGCATTATACCTAGAATAAGGTTTCTACAGTAATTAATAAGTTTTCTTTAAATGAAGATTTTGAATTTTTGTCAACTATTAGTTTTTGTATTATCAAAGGATACAGATAAACTCAGACCTAAAGATAGAGAAAGTTGCGGTTTTAGGGTGGCAGGTCAGCGTCGACGTATTTAAAGATCTCGCTCATAATTCGATACACAACATGTTGTTTAAGTAGATAGTATGCTAAGAAATTGGAATAAATGTATCAGTTCAGAATCCCCAGTGAACTTGACTAAAATATTGATTTTCAGGTCATTTCGAAAATCTGAAGGTGCAGGTATAGGCAAAATTTTGAAAGGGAGTTTGGACCATCCTATACTGCAATGGGATGGGTGCAAGATTGCACAACAAAATATATACAGGGCACCGAAATGTGAAATTATTGGCAAGTATAGCATTTTTTTTGTGAATCAAAACTGAATTTTCTTTGCAATATTCTTTGTGTTTTCATAGTGGAGAGTGACTTAGCATTGTGTTCGGAATGTATAAAGTTTGGAGGGTATCAAAAAGAACAAAAGGTGGTTGTTGATGATGGTATGCATGGCCTGATTCAGGTAGTTAATTGACATGCTTCGAGTCTCTGATCAACTACATTATTATAATCAAAATTTCTATACAGAACATTTTTGGGGAAAGTAAGAGGAATATGAATGATAGGCAACAAATGTTTTTCTCAAATCAAGTCGAAAACGCCTCGATCACTGGGAATGGAAGACGATATCATCCAGATACCATACGATGGACTATAGAGTTGTATTGCCGCTCGCCTGCAGCGTACAATCATATTAGACAGAGCCAAGTGTTGGTATTGCCATGTCTGTCAACCATACAAAGATATCGGTATACTTTATTTTCGTTTCATTATAGGTTATGGATTTTAGTTTATAAGACTACAATTTTCATAAACAGCAATCACCTTTCTCCTGAACCTGGGATCAACCCAGCTGCTATTATGGAGATTGAAAGAGTGATGACTGAACACGAAAATCTTCCTGGATATATAACTGTGGATGAGATAAAAAGTAAGCAATTTTCTTTTTAAAATAAGAGGATTAATTACAGAATCTTAATTTTACTATTTCAGTCAGAAGATCTTGTTGTCAAAAACGGGAAATTAGTTGGATTTATTAAGAGTGACCTCTCAAATGAATGTGTTCTCGCAAGCCATATATTGGGTAAATGTTTTTTTTTCGTGTAAATGAACATTAGTCTGTTTACTTGGTAAGTATATGGCGATGTTTTTTGTGTGATAATTACGTATTATTTTAATCCAACTTTTTCAGTTTACTGTATTCGAACCATCAGAAGAGAGATTTCATGGTATCCGACCATGGTACCAATTGCATGGTATCCGACAACCGTCACTCCGCCAGGACAACTAGCCATCAACTTTTGTGAGCGTGTGAGAGAAGATGTGTTCGGATACATGCAATTGTTGCGGATGGAATGCCAACAAATCGTCGATTTTTCAACATAATTGCTGGTGTTACTTCCATCCCTCTTGAAGGGACTTTCACTGCACCAAATCCTCACCAACCAATTTTTTATGCTCGGACCCATCTCATCTGTTAAAGGTAAAATGATGATCTGATATAATCTATCCGATTTTGGACCTAATTCATAGTTAGTGATAGTCATTCATGTATTTTTGTTTCATATTTTTGAGAACAAGTTTTAAAGTAAAGAATGTTTTTCCTGCTATATTTTCATAATGTGGCACTATTATTAAGCAATCAAAAAAAGTGAATTATTTCTAGACTTCTCGAAATACTTTATATTCTTCGAGGCCTGGCGGTGCGAGTATATGAACCTAAGAGGTCGTGATGTGCTTTGGACACACCTGCTCCAGCTTTATGAAAAAGAGAACTCAAGTTTGGCTTTAATTCGAACACGTCTGACGCAAGATCATGTCATATTAAATCCACGGTCGAAGGTGATGGTTCCAACACCACCTGGTGATATTTTCAAACATAAGTATCTTTTATTTTGAATGGGGTAATTTAATCTTTCTAATTGCAGATGAAATTAGTCCTTGCGAGGGATGTCCTTAATTTTGAAGTTGGGCAATGTTTTCGTGATATTCCAGGTGCAGAGGGTACATCAGAGTATGTATTGATGATCGACAAGTGAGTTCACTGTTATTCAGATTTTTGGTGTATGTAATTGCTTAAATGAAAGATGATAAAAGTTGCATATGCTTTTCAAAGGTGGTTCACTATAGTAAATTGTAACATCACATGTCCAATACGCAACATCAATGACGAACGGCTACTTTGGTTGAGATCATTCTCCAAAAAACTCCTCGCTTGAAAGGTGATTCAATTACTTGTCCCTGGATATCCAAGTTCACCCTTGTTATAGGGAATGCTAGACAAAATGGGTTAAACAAATAACCTTCGTTTTATTCGCAGAATGATCTATTGAGTCGCGTGGACCACTGTAACGCACGGACCACTGTTTGTGATGATCCCATGCCAAAAAGAATGAAATAAAAAACAGCATGGTTTTTGGGGTAGTGGGACCCCTGGTATACCACAAGGCGGATGAGCTGGATATTATCCAGCCAACGGCATCCACATGTAATGTACCTCTTTGGGTAGTGGGACCCTTGGTATACCAGAAGGCGGATGAGCTGAACTTTGTTCAGCCAACGGCATCCACAGCAGTTTCTTTACTAAGCATTGGCGATCTGCCTATCCATGATTGGGTTTCTTCTGTTCAAAAAGAGATCCAACTCAGGGGCTGGAACCTTGCCGTGGTGAGTTGGCTTCTCACAAATACCAGCCGGCAGAATTAGATGTTCAGAGTATCTAAAAATAGTGTGGAGCAGTGGTTCCCAAACTATCGGGACCCACTATTTATTACCACAGCTTATGGCGACCCACTTAAATTTAACTTTTTTTTACAAAAATGGCTAATCACGCCAAAACTACCGTGTTTCCTCGAAAATAAGACCTGGCCTGAAAATAAGATAATAATTTGAATTTTCAAAATGATTTTCAATTGAACCCTACCCTTAAAATAAATTTTAAAATGTGTGGGAGAGATCACACCACTATTCAAGATTGTGTTAAGTCACAATCCCAATTATGATATTTGTCACTTGATTTTTGTATAGAAATACAAATAAAAACAATGGATGTCGGTTTTTATAGAATGTTTAGTAAAAAATCTTGTGATTTTCTACAATGTAACTTTATTTTTGATATATGAACGCAAAAAACATAAGTGTTATTCTTCAAAAGAAAATAAATCTAAATCCTGTCTAAATTTCGGGGAAACACGGTAGGAAATATTTCTCTTGTTTTTTCTTAACATTTACTAGGCCGCGAGCCGAGGCCATTTATCTTTCAGTTCCGTAGCGCACATAAGGTAACTACCTGAAAATGATTTTAAAATGTTCCTTAGAAATTTAGTAACAAATATTGCCTTGTTCCCACTTCCAAAAGTTGCACGTTTTACAGAAAAGACGCTTTTACTACAATAAATATGTGTTACCATCTGTCCTATTTTCTCTTCTTTTCCGATATCATGGGCCAATGAACGCAGACTTCTGCATAACGTAACAATCAAATTAGTCAGCTGTAGGTGGATCCCCAGTGGTCGGATGAATATCAGATGTACTACTACTGGTCGCTTTTGCGTTGAGTAGCCTTTCCATAGTTTTTTTCAGTTATTATTAGTTCAGTTATTCTAAGGAGGTGTTGAAAAGTATAAGTAAGATATTAAACATTTGTATATCCTTACCATAAATAGCAATTTTAGTTGAGCACTAGCTCATAAGACGTTGTTAAATAGGTACGGTGCGGTAACTTCAAGGAAGGCTAGACCTAGAATAATGTGTCACAAACAACGATATTTTCTGGCTTGCATGAAATGTTCATGATTAATTTAATGACTCTTCTTGACTATTCAGCAGATTTATACTACTATATAGGCCACAGCATATTTGGAAATAGAAATTAATGGCTGTTTCTGTAATGCACGGTTGTGTGAAAGAGAAGGAAATAATCAATTTTACTAATGTCGGTTGGTCTAAATCTAAATTCATAGAGTCGACAAGAACCTGGAAAGCAATGATAAGTTATGCCGGAGTGAAAAGAAAGTAGAATTGGAAACGATTGAGAGGTGAGAAATCAAGTTGTAGACAGACAGTTGATGTTTTAAAATATAGTCTATAGTCCATACTCATACTGTCATAGGGCATTTCAGACTGTGATATATCAAAATTTAGTGTAGATATAGTCTAGTAATCGTATGCAAACACTGCTGGACTGTAGTACATGCAGTGAGCATATATACGCTCATTGAGTAAATCAGATAAAATGCATTATGTATTCAAGGTATTAGTTAGTATTTAGTGGTATTTTTACACTCATGCTGTTCCAAATATGATTTTCTTCATCATTTTAGATACTGTACTACAAAAGAAAACGGCAATGTTCCACCTAATCTGACCTAACGCAGGCTCTAATCCCTGCTGCTATCAGTGCTATAAAATGGATTAAACAAGAAGTCTTGAAGGTATATGAGAATCATGATAGTTGCAAACAGCTTAGATGGGCTATTCATATTGAAATACTTTAGCACTTTTCTGCAATTGGAACTGCCCATCAAACTCATGTTGGAGACTTCATTGAGGTTTTCAATTCATGTTTTTCTCAACTATGAAGATCTTTTGAGGTTAACGAGGCATTAATAAATAAAGCTGAGGAATTTGTTTGTTCACTGTATGAAGAGGATATGAAGAATGTAAATGATACCAGGGCACGTCTATTTAACACTGGCAAACATAAGGATTATACTCCTCCAACCAACAATGATTCACTGAAGAAGCATGTGGCCCTCAAATCAGTTCTTGAGTTGGCAAACTGCAAGTGTAAGAAAAATAGGCAAAATAATTTATGCAAGTGTGCCAAAATCAACTTAAATTGGACAGATTTTTGTTTTTGTATTGACTGCAAAAACCACAGTACACTTATAGAGGAAAAGTCGATTTTCCTGTTTCTAGAAATAATATTGCCTTTGTTCAAATACATAACCACATAAACTAAAAAAAGACTAATTGTAATATTTCCGTTCACTATGTTGTGTACATATTGTACATTAATTTTCTTGACTTTTCCGGTAAATTTCTAAGTGAGAAATAACTGATTTATTTGTGTTTTCGTGCTCACGATGTTAATTTGTGACTTCGTTGCTTAAAAATAAATACGTTTGATAGCTTTTATAAAATGGATGTAGCTTTTTATGCTGTTCTTGTTGTAAACTGCTTGTGGTTATTACATAAAATTTATTTGCTAATGTGAATCAGCGTTGTTGGTGTCGCTGCTTTCGATATCACTCGCGACTCCTGTCACACAATTACTGTATTTTTTGTTGTTGGTTACATGTATACCATATTTTTCGTAATCTACCTAATAAATTATGATTGACTGAGGAAGTCCGATTTTGGTCAGGCAAAACATTACAGGAATACATTTGTGTTACTGTGCTGTAGGGCTCTCGAATTGTATAGTTCTTATGTATGTGTTGTAAACTTATGGTTATTGAATTTCCGGGAACCTCTTATATTCAATTTCGCATCAGGAATGTGGAACAAGCTGTAATGCGTTCAGTATGTTCATTTTCACACAAAACTGAAGAATCTATTTAGTTACCAGATGTGCGCTACGAAACTCATTTTCTGGGCGTTTTCAAGCCTTCGTCTCACGGCCCATATCCGTGGTAAGGATCTACAAGTGTTTAATAACTTACTTATACATTTTTCAACAACGTCTTAGCATAACTTAACTAATAATAACTAAAAAGGCTGCCCAACTCAACGCAAGGTCGAGCAGTAATAACTAATATTCATCCGCTCGCTAACAGCTGATTCGATTCAATTGTTACGTCATGCAGAAGTCATTGTTCATTGCCGAAAATGTAGAGAATATAGGACAGATCGTAGCACATATTTCTTGTAGTAAAAGCGTCTTTTCCGTAAAACGTGCAACTTTTGCAAGTGGGAACAAGGCAATATTTGTTACTAAATTTTTAAGGAACATTTTAAAATCATTTTCAGGTAGTTACCTGATGTACGCTACGAAACTCACTTTCTAGGCGTTTTTCAGGGCCTCGGCTCGCGGCCTATACGTATTCGAGTCGCCACCGATCCTAATAACCAGTTAAGTCACAATCCCAATTATGATATTTGTCACTTGATTTTTGTATAGGAAATACAAATAAAAACAATGGATGTCGGTTTTCATATAATGTTTAGTAAAAAATCTTGTGATTTTCTACAATGTAACTTTATTTTTGATATATGAACGCAAAAAACATAAGTGTTATTCTTCAAAAGAAAACAAATCTAAATCCTGTCTAAATATCGGGGAAACACGGTAAGAAATTTCTCTTGTTTTTTCTTAAGATTTACGTATTCGAGTCGCCACCGATCCTAATAACCAGTATAATTAATCAAATCTTTCTACATCTTTTCACAACCCACTAAGATTCCTTTCGCGACCCATAGTTTGGGAACCGCTGGTGCAGTTGATGTTAGGTAGGAATTGATACATTGTTGGAGTGTTAATTAAGATCCCCATACCAGCATTTCTTTGAATATTGCATTGACAAATCCAATCTAAACAATATCGATCCATATATCAAATTTATTTATACTTCCCATCGCATTGTCATTTTACTGTAGCATTTTTAACAGCACCACTTAACATTGGTGCATATATTTTGAAAAAAAGTAGTAAATGTCAATTAATGTTGCAAATTACCCTGCTGTAACCTACTTTACATGGCCAAAATTTAGTAATCTGTCAATCTGCAGTGATTTACAAGTATCTTTGTATAAATGCGAGTTTGGAGGAAAATCATTTTTCATACAAGAAAGGTTGGGAGTTGGAATCTTCAACGATCAACATAATAAAAGTTTTATCGTATCTTTGGACCACCCTAATCCGGACAAAGCCTTCTTCAACTCAGGGGTGTCGAACGTGGGCCGTATTGCATTTTGGAAATTGTGCTAAGGGCCGCGTTTGACATTTACATATTAATTTATTACATTCCACTGTGTTGCAAAAAGTAATAAAATCTATCCATCCTAAACTAGCAAATAATATTGTAATTTTTCAAAGCTACTTACCATTGTCCAAGTAATTGAAGAAATGATAACCTTTATCACAGTTATAGCTGCAAGCAGTACCCCCGTATACTGATTCAGTGTCTTATATTTTTGAACCATTATCTATTTGTGAAGGAGAATTGCAACCACGAATACATATCCAGGTGATCTTCCATACATGTACGGTTACTGTTTTTAAATTCTCACCATATTCACTTTGAAAGGTTTAAAAAAAGGGATTACAGTAAGATGAAAACAAAATATAACAATTATTGTTAATCGTTCGAGGGCTGCGATTTTGACACCCCTGGTTTGAATGCACCCAAGTTATTATGAAACAGCTGATATTAAAACAAATCCAAACCACTTTTTACTGCCAACTGGTATTGGTCACAGGAATTGGTAACTTTTGAAAATTACCATATCCTTCAAGCCAACTCACCACGGCAAGGTTCCAGCTTTTGAGTTGGATCTCTTTTTGAACAGAAAAAAACCAAGCATGGATAGGCAGATCGCCAATGCTTGGTAAAGAAACTGCTGTGGATGCCGTTGGCTGAACAAAGTTCACCTCATCCGCCTTCTGGTATACCAAGGGTCCCACTACCCAAAGAGGTACATTACATGTGGATGCCGTTGGCTGGATAATATCCAGCTCATCCGCCTTTTGGTATACCAGGGGTCCCACTACCGATTAATTTTTTTCAGATCTCCACAGAGACCTTTCGATTGCTTCGTCAGTTTACTACCAATCCTTGCAAAAAGCTTTTTGATAGCACTCAAACAAGAAGTCTCACTACGAAAGATATTCGAGCCAAAGCTTCCCCTTCAATAAAATTTTCATCACAGGCGTTCTCAATCCGATCTATATAGTTATGACAAAATTGACTTTGGAGAACCTCCTCTGCAACTTTATTAAAATCGATAGTGTTCGGATTTCTGCCAGCTTCCCGTGTGAACCTCAAGTAGACACGCTCTAAGAGGTGGAGATATTCATGTGATGGATACATGAGAGTACCAACCTTTTTCTCCATTAAAGGAATAAGCGAACCCTGCAGAGCTGTACCACACATTTCGCATATGAGATAGGATGTTGGAAATTTTGTTAGGGCTCTCTTGATTGTATACCCTCCCAAATATTCAAGTGTCGAATTGTTAACCTCACCAGTTACAAGCTTCCCCACAGGGTTTTTGGGTAGAATACCCTGTTGTATTATCTCGAGCAAAAGATCTGCAGCATCAGAATTGGTCAATACACTGCCACCGAATAAGGATTTGGCCCCACAGCAAAATTTCGGGAATTTGCTGATTATGGCGTTGCAATTCCTGCTTTGTGTAAATTCTTCCATCCAGTCTCTAACAACCTTTTCTCCAGTGCAAGACAACTTACCTGATTTGCTGACTATTTCCATCAGTTTAACTGCATCCGCATTTTTTACAGAAGATCTACTGCAAGTACCTGTACAAGTAGGTGTAAAAGTAGAAGTGCCTTCCATATCCTTGAAAAGAAGTTCTTCAACAAGGTCTGGTGTAAGCCAGTCATTAGAGCACTCTCCTATTCGCAAATATCTATTCATCTGTGTTAAGTCATATGTAAATATATGATGAATGCTTCAGATTCCATCATTTTTGTTTTAATGGTGAAAAATAACAGAAGAAGGTTAAAATCGAAGTGACAATCATGTATCACGGTTTATGATGTTGCTACCGTGTGTATTGAATCAGAAGACTCAGATTCCGGATTTGTGGTTTATTATGAGGCAACTTCACAGTTAAAACAGAGAACACAGGAAAACACGTCCGGCCACCAGCGAGGCGACCGGAGAAGAGGCGGGAAGCTCTTTTTTTCTCACGACTCGATGGTGATCGGAGTCCCACAGCAACCGGACCCGGATGAAGTATATGCAAACCAAGGGTCCTCAAAAAGCATATAGGCAAATACAAAAAGACAAACTAAATTAAAACACACGGATAATAAAATCCGTGACAGAATCCCTCCCTTGTTTAGGATGAAACTCCACAAGTTTCATTCTCAAAATCGAATCGAAAAAAACAACAACAAAACAACCAAATTTTTTTAAAGATTATGTACCCCCTCCCCTTTTCAAAATATCTTTCACATAGCCAAATTGCTTAAACAAGATGCTACAATAAAAAATAGTCATGAACGAAATTGCTCTTCAAGTCCTATGCGATATGGATTCCGCTTGACAGGCTTGGCAAAGATGTCTTGGTAATTTATTAGCAATGACCGAAACTGGTTTTTCTCATTCATTCAAATGTTCCACTTCGGACAACAACGGCTCGAGGTGCTCAGGCAAACAAAATTTCCCCCATTTCAGGATCAGTTAGACATTTCAGCAATTTGATAAACTTGCCCCCTTGGGCAAACTATTCCCACTAAAGTACCCGCCTCGACATGCACCGGTTTCTGGCTCACGTTGACCACACACATTGGGATTACAACGGCCCAGGAGTCCATCACTGCAGGCAACACACCAATCCCCAAGTCCGAAACCGGTCAAAAAAATCACAGCCAGCTTCAACCACCGCACACATGCCGGGACCACCATCGTTACACCAAGGCTCACTCGGCCCACCAAAAATGTATGTTTTGCCTGAGACACCGTTCCCGAAGTCGCCAAGTTTATAATGTTTCCGGTAAACTCTTCGTCCATGCTGGAATTTGTTTCATTTTCCCGATCGTCCGAACCTTCGAAGTTGCCGTCAGCTATTCCGCCGCAGTGCTCGCCATTATCACGGTTCGTGATGTTGCTACCGTGTGTATTGAATCAGAAGACTCAGATTCCGGATTTATGGTTTATTATGAGGCAACTTCACAGTTAAAACAGCACAAAACAGAGAACACAGGAAAACACGTCCGCCCGCAAGCGCGGCAGCCGGAAAAGAGGCGGAAAGCTCTTTTTTCCCACGACTCGATCGATGGTGATCGGAGTCCCACAGCAACCGGATGAAGTATATCCAAACCAAGGGTCCTCAAAAAGCATATAGGCAAATACAAAAAGACAAACTAAATTAAAACACACGGATAATAAAATCCGTGACACATGCAACACTAATTTGGTTCATTTTGGTTTTGGGGTTAACATAAAAAAGGACTGTGAAAAATGAAAGTGAAGATTCTGGATAATCATGCAACACTAAAAAAACTGACATGCAAGAAAATAAAGATTAATTTTTCAAATACTGAAATAGAAATACAGATCATAGAATCATGCAGTGTGATTCGTGCAGAGCAAAGTGATTTTTATATTCAAGGTTTAGCCACGTGCCTGCATTTGGCTGCATAGTAAATAGAGTGTTAGTGAGCAGACCATCCGTGCAATCCAAGTATGGTACTAATTTACGACAGTGAACCATGCAAGAAAACCATGCACAGACATCATACCTTTTCGAAGATAAAATATACAGATATAGGAAGTCTATAATACTCTTAGCTTCAATATTGCAGCCTGGACAATATAAATCCTAGATTGCTCTCCAGAAAAAATGACAAAAAGCCAATTTCTGCTCGCAAAAGTGTCATTACAGCATTAACCGTAAATGTTAAAAAAGATTAATGCACTTATCTGATTGTGATAGAATTCATACGTGAACGCAGGTCGGCAGAAAATAGAGGGATGAAGATATTCTGACAGAAAAATAGCTTGTACTTTGCGTCAAACACCAAAGTTCACCGCACCGCTGCTCTTTACTCGCCCTGAATAATAAACATAAACCAAACCTAGATATAAATGTCAACATCTCATACCACCAAGCATTGCGCGTAAAACAAAAAAGTTGTCATCATACAGCGTTAGTCAGCCGGAACGAAAGAGTCGAATAACTATCATTATGAGGTAACTATGGTTCAATCAAAGTTCACCCCCACCCCCTACCGGACCGTGGTCGCGGATCGGCAGTGCCGTATCATGCTGAGCGTTGGGAATCCACTCGCCACCGTACCTCTGATTATCCTGCGTGGGTTCGCATGTTCGAGTCCCGTGGGGAATAATTATGTGCGAGAGGCTTCCTCCACCATCAATCCCATGCACCTGAAACAAATAATAACTGCCTAACCCAGGGGTCACGAAACTACGGCCCGCGGCGTCATTTTATCCGGCCCGCAATAACACGCAAAAATGACTAAATTTTTTTCCAAGGAAGATTTCCCCGAGCATCGTCTTCCTTGTTAATTTCGTAACATTGACCAATCAGCAAGATGCAAAAAAACGTGACGTAATAAAAAGCCTCTTCGCATCTCAGCTCAGATAACTTTTGTCATCCTGACAAATTTCCAGTCGTGGTTGTAAACAATACTTCGTTTTTGCGACTTTGAATGCTATTCGTTAGTTTTTGATTGTGTTTCGGAAATTTAAGTATGAATCAAATAAGTCAACTATCATTTGCATCCTTAGGAGTTGTAGTTTTAATAGTAGTAATAAAAAATTAGTCTAGAAATAGCTGTGACAAAATAGGCTAAAATTCTCAACCTGTACGCAACGTTTTCTGCGAAAGATGCACTTGTACACTAGTGGCGCGTGCTTTCGACGAAACTGTTTACGTTTCTTGTGCTAAAATAAAGGTTGAATGTGCATTTTGCGCTAACAGTACTATAATCCCTCGCGTACTGCTCCAATTTCATAAGTCACACTAACTTTTGTACTGCTCAAGTGCGGATATTCATGTAGTATGTTACAAAAAAAAATTAAAGTTGATAAGTTTGAAAACTGCGCCAGTGGATAGATCTGAGTGAAAATAGAAAACAGTACCAAGTTTATAAAAAACGGTCAAGAAATAACCGAGATATCGGAATTTTAGTACCGCCCGACAGGGCAATTATTTTCATAAGGATTGTATTACTTTTTTGATAAGAACTGTAATAAATATGAAAAAATAACACATTTCAATCACTAATATTGAGACTATTTCGGGATTTTATTCTGGCAACGGTCATTGACACCGCCGAAAGATCGTCGCAAATAAACGCTGGAGTTGTGCATGATAGTTTAATTTGCACTACGTATAAAAGGGGGGAGGCGGAATTTTTAAAAGCGTCGAAAGCTGAGAAATGTATGCGCTAATGAAAAAAATCAAATACCAGATATGTTGTTTATTTTATCTAAATTATGTCAAAATTTCATGGAATTCCAAGCTACAGCAGGCAGTCCGTAGTCGTTTTTAGCAGTAGCAGTATTCCAACACGGCGTAACAGTACTTAGCAGACGTGAAGCGTACATTATTTTGGCGCGAAATAGCCGATTTTGTAACATTCCTAATTCATGACAGCAACGTTTTGATAACAGCTAAACTCAGGATAGTTGTCTAGATATAGAAATGTATAGATGTATATTTGTTTTCCTAGGATGTTTTTGATCTATATTCTGCGATATAGATAGAATTAAATATTCAAGTCTTCAGAAATGTAGAACACATATTGTTAAAAAAATTGGATGAATTTCCCAACTTTTGTGAATTTATTTTATTGCATTGACAAAAATATTCATCCGGCCCGTTTCAACCCAGTTTGAGTCATACCCGGCCCGCGGTCAAAAAAGTTTGGTGACCACTGAACCAATCCATCACACACCCGACAAGCAATGGCAACCTGTACAAGATCCTGTGGTTTGCCATTTAATTAAGACGTCTTACAGATTTTCCTGATGTGGTTATGAAATGGCCATAAGTAATTTAAATCTGGGCATTTCGAATCGAATATTCGAATAGTAAATTATTCGAATCGGGTTAGACGAAAATTTTGAATCGCCGCCATCTTGTTTTTTTTTTACTCTGCCACAGATCGAGGTGAAATCTACAATTTTCTTTATTGAAACCATGGCCTTAACTGAGTGGTGGATTTTATGTCTTAAGTAATTTATGTGTCTGCTGGATCCGTCACAATAAAATATTCGCATTTAAATTATTCGATTCGAGTCTGAAATCATCAAGTATTAAAAATGCCCAGCCCGAAATAAATTACTATATCTATACCACTCTACATGTACGATTTCATTCTACCAATCCCAACTACACACAAATCACAAGCTATAAAATTGTTCATATTTTTTTTGTATTGATTTTAAAACCTTCACCGGAGTTTTTTTGACAGGCAGTATGTGTCCCCTCGTGGTGATGTTCCGAATATGACGTAATATCTTTCGTCTTCGCGTCTCTGTCTCCAGATGACGTCATTACTTCACCTCCTTCTCTTAAATTAGTTGTTTGCTTCTTACGATGTAATCTATGACGTCTTGTTTTGGTGACGTCATAAGTATCTTCCTACGTAAAGAGTAGTCAGAAAGTTTGTTGGTTGATAAAAATCGTATTTTTACATTAATCCATGGGAAAATAAATTCAATAACACGAAATAATCATAACCAAATATTCATTTTCAATTGGACTGGATCGCTATGCAAGCTTAAATGACCGACGGTTACGTGAATGCATTTCGTTTTTTGTGGTTGGCGATCACATAGTTTTTACAAATAACTCGAATCAATAAACAAACTAGAATTCGATTGGAAACCGAAGACTTATCGATCGAAGGTTAGGGGATCCCCCAAAACAGTGGTCTTACTCCATAGTGAGACCGTGTGTCCCATCACTAATAAATTAATAACTCGCTAATTATACGACATAAGCCATCCAAAATCAATAGGCTTCTGATCCGAGCTAAGATGAATGCACATGCAAAATTTGAAGCAGATTGAACCTCGCTTTCGTGAGATATCGCGTGCATCTAACACACATACATACAAATACTTATCAACTTACCTACTGATCAAGATCGATAAGTAACAAGATTGATAAGTAATAAGTGCTGACTTGGAGAATGTCGTGGGAATCGATAGAAACAAGAAAGTGCTTTAGTCGTTTTGAAAATTAAACAATTTATAGCAGCTGCATTTAAAGGATTTTTCGAATATCACAAACTTTCGCATTACTGTATGTTATTTGTAGCTTATTGCTAGTTATTTTCGAGGTGGGACGCGAGATTAACTGATTCTAAAAAGAGTTTGAGAACCACTGTGATAACAAATTCAATAGATTGATGTTAAATAAAAATATTTATTGACATTTTGTACTCTACTAGTGTTGCATCTTTAATTAATAGCTTGTTTAAAGCCGTAATAGAGCGAAAAAAATTCACCAAACTTAGCCCATTACTTTTGTTGTGGTATTTTGATCAATTTCCTTTTCATCAAATCCGCTAGGTGTCTCTATATCAATTTTAACGTATTGTTTTGTCAAGTCTGTGTACCCCCTTTTCCGCTTCAATGGAGCATAAATAATATTAATATCTGTTCGAGACATCGTCGAGTATACTGTTAAAACGAGAAAATAGATTACCTCGATTTTTAATGTAAATTGATATTGGCTTTGTGCGACATTGCTGGGCAAATTCACATAACTGTTAATAGTTAAAAACATTTCCTCCACAATCAAAGTCGGGTACGCGCTATTGCGGTGCGAAACAGATTGCGCGTGGTGGTCTGTGTGGGTAGGAATGAGGATAATAACCTCCTCTCGACCCCCAGTAATGCTATAAACATATTTATTTAATTCTAATCCTAATAGTCGTTCAGGAGTTTTTATAGCACCAGTAAAGGAAAGGCTTTAAGCGCTAGTTCACGTTGCCCAACAAGAACGCGCTGTCACATAAAAAAAAGATAAAATTTAAAACCAGTACTCACAGAATCTTTTCTTTCGTCGTCAAAGTCTTTAAATGAATGTAAAATTAATTCCCAAAAACAAACGCTAAAATTTCTCTATGACGTCATAGCAAAATTACAATAATGGCCAACTAAGTAAAATTCTGAATTTTAAATTTAAAGTAAAATTCTGAATTTTAAATTTAATTTTGCCAATTTGAAACGAAAAGTGAAAATGGAAATGTCAAACCCTTCTCTGCGAATTGCAACCTTAAGAATGGAAGAAAACGAGATCCCAATCAAACGAGGATATTATATACGGGGTATTATTGGTAAGTACATTCTTGTTTATACTTTTATTTATTCCAGAGAAGTTGATCGAAGTTACGTGCGCTAACAGGCGATCTCCAGGTAAAATTATGGACTCAAAGGCCAGTGTAAGTTTAGAAATACACAATCATAGCGGGCATTATCGGTCGAATCCTGGTCGAAGTTGTGGTATTTGAGGGCCTCGTCAAATTGCAGACGTGTGAGTTAAGTCTCACAATCTGATAAAAATATTTTTTTCTCAGCTATGCCCACCACCTTTAATTAGCTGAAAGAAAATAGGTAACTGGCGGTGGGCAAATTTCTGAAATGTGATGTGACATATTTGTCTGCACGATGCAGCTCAAAATTAACTTTCTACGAACAGGGGTTAAGGTTATACAAGCCACCAAAGTACGACCCTCGGAAGACGAATCTGCTATCGAACGACCAGTGCGCGATGACTTATTTTTAGCCACCAATAGTAGGTGGTCGATCTGGTGACCATAAGTAGTTGGGAAGACTAACGGTACAAGGGGTGGTTTGGATGATTAGGTAAATATTTAATAAATTGAGTGCCGACTAAGTAGTCTAAACAAAAGAGACTAAACCCATCATTCTGATCACATTTTTTTTTTCAATTTTCACATACCTACCTTTTTTACTGGTTGATCTGATCTGGCTTGACTTGATCTGCAAACAAAAAAAGCACGAGACAAATAAATAATAAGAGGAAAAACTAAATGTTGATACTTTTCCAAAAGTTCATGATCAACAACAACCTCCTGAATTGTTGGTTGTTGGTCTTCATCTTTGAGTGTCATTCTTTTGAGCAAATCACGGGCTAAGTGAGGGTTAAGAATCAGTAAAGTATTGTGAGTGATCAATATCTACTTCAAAATCTGATACATACAGGACAAGTCTATTGGACCATAATTTATACAAGATTGGACCCAGAGAACGAATATTCAGATCCAAGAATAGAGCATTATTGCAAAAGAGTTGTAAAAGAAATTTCCACATGTTGCATGTCAAGTGAAAACACAATATTCAATTCCGATCTCCCATGAGCAGTATTATGTTTATGCAAATGTTGTAGAGTGTAGACCACAAACTAACTGTTTTGCATGTACGAAAGCAAGTCTGGGATCAGGAGGAGCCCCAATTTATAAAAAAAAAGTAGTTTTCTAATTGGACACCGAGATTACTAGCTTCAAGGCACAATGCATCTGAATCAAATATTGCATCTGGATACCAAGCATCCATTCCATATTATGTGATATATATTTTTTTCAATCGGAAATAATGTGTACTATGAATATTGCTCAAAGACCTTTGTTTAACCCGTCTGCCCTACACAGCACACTTAATTAAGATAATAATTACATGGTATCGAAATACCGGCCTTTTTGTAATATCGGCGTGTCGGTATCCGCGTTTTTAGTTGGTATCGGATCGGGATCGGCCACAAAAGTGGTCTTTCTGTAGCCATTCCATTAAGTTGATGTCCAAAACCTTCTAACAACATTGATTGGATCAACAAAGCTAATCGTTTCAGTTTCTCATGCAGATAATAAACGAATTTTTGATGCTTCATCTTGAACTGCTTTTTACAAACGGGTAACCTTGTTGTGGCACAATGAACCATATTTACTCCCCGGGCCCTTTAAACAAAGTTTACAATTAAATCTCCAAATTATATGTGGCAGTAGGAGCGGGGTGTATTTAAAACATATTACTTCTGGCTTTCTTACAAAGAAGTTGGTTACAGTCGTGGGAGTAAAATTTTTCTCCAGAAGGGAATTGCCTTAAATATTACGCCTAAGCAAAATATGAGCTTTTACCTTGATTATTTGAAAGCTGAGACACACACGCAAAAAGTATCGTCCCCAACTGTTGCACAGTCTCTCTCATCAATTGCGCCTGGGCTTCCATTTGCTCGTGCATCATTTTTTCTTCCCAATCCATTTGTTCCTCGGAAAGGATTTCAAAGTCAACTGAAGGTCTTTTCCCTGCACAATGGCATAAGAGACTTTTACTTAACTAGACTTTCACCTAACTAGAGCTTTTGACTCAGTAAAAAGATCGTGCGTTGTTGCAGATGCAGTATTTTTTAATACTGACTAGAAATGAGTCTTAAATTGCAACGAATATTAAATGATGTGTTTATGAATATTGTCGCATGAATAATAAGCATGGATTTTGTGAGAACTATAATTTGTATTGTGGCTTTCAACCGGGGTTGAATATTGGAAAGAAAACTAAAAACATTTTTAACGTTATATTTTGCGTTGATTCATCGCTTCCTTACCATCAAAAAAAAATCGATTTTCTTTTTATTAATTTTTAATCTAATTCTAAACAACGGAGGCTGTTTCTGGAGTTTTTGCATATATTATTTATATCCGTCGTACATGAAATATTGTACAATTAATCGAAAAATAAATAAATCGCGAAAAAAACGGACATACAATATTTTAATTGCAATTGGCGAGAATAAACTATACAGCTTATACACTAAAATTACCGTGTGTAGCAGAAGTTGGCGTCAAATTACTTGTATTTGAACGTTTTTTCGTGAACTAATATTTAAGTCGAATTGAGTGAGTCAGTCAGGTGAGAATTATTAAAATGAACGAGAGAGTCAGTCGAAAAAAATGTTCATATCGTTAGTGTGTATTTGCAGCATCATGCTCGGGTGAACGGAGTAACAACGACGCTGCGTCGCTGAGATAAATTAAGGGGAATTCCCAGCTAGGGATGTCCGTATCTGAATACTAAACTATTCTAGAATAATACTGAAAAAACCCTTCGAATAACGTTTTAAACCAAATTAACCGGTGTTTTTTTAATGACAAATCATTGTTGCAATTCCACATGCTTTCCTGTTGAATAAGTATGGAATTGTATTGCAACTTGCAAGTATTGCTTTATTGAAAGAGCTCTCGCATTCACAAAGAGTCTAGCTGGGCCATAGAGGCATTTTCGAATGGGCCACGAGCGTATTATAATTACTCTAGTTATTGAAAAGTTTAGTTTCATTTGTGTCACTATAATCAAATTTTTATGGTAGTAGCAATGAATGATGCTGCCGCTTTTATTCTGATTCTTAAAGTGAAAGTATTTATTTTTGCAGAAAGATTCTCGATTTTCTTATAGTTTTACCCTTGCATGAGACTAGACTCTAGCTTCATGAAAGATAAACTTAGAACATTATTGAAAGTTAACATAATAAGAAAAGCGAAGAGCCTACACTTTCATAATAAGTTTAAGGCCCTGAGCGATAAACTTAGAACTTTACTGGGCGTGAACATGATAAGAAACGCTTAAAGCAGGGGTGTGCAACCTTTTTCACTGGCGGGCCAAATTCAAGTAACTGGGTGAAGCCGCGGGCCGCACTTTTATTTGATATAGACTTTTTCGTAATTACCGGTACAAAAATTGTTTATTTTTGCTAGTTATCTTACGGCATTATTAGGATTCCTTGCAGAAATAGTGAGTTGAACACAAACTTGTGTCACTGATATCAGTTCTCTCATCCAATGCCAGACTGAAAGCTTCACACGATTTCAATCTCTCTTTCAAAGTTTCTTTGATATTATCTGATCATTTGTTCGGCGTGAAACAAGCGGGAAAGGCTGGTTTGCTCCACCAAATGTTTTTTCTCTAGACATGCATATTCTGTAAATATTGTCAAACAGTTTTTAATAAATTCTCCGTCACTGAAAGGCTTTCCCTTTTCTGCCATACATTCACAAAGTTTAAAACTCAACTTTGTCACCAGTTCTGAGTCCTTCTTGTAAGTGGTGTAAAAATGGATTTTTTTAAATGTTCCATTTTGCCTACTCGTGTCTGGCCAAGAATTTGATCAAACTGGGAGTGCTTAGTTATGTAATGACGTTTAACATTATACTCTTTGATGACTGCAATAGTACTTTGACAAGAGAGGCAGACAGCACCTTGGTTGTATGGGACAACAAAATTTTTTGTACACCATTCACTGTTGAATACCCTTCCTTCTTCATCAATTTTTGCTTCTTAGCTGCCGACATTTTACTAGCCTTGAAGTTATCAAAAAAATATTACCCTCACGAAAATAGGCTACTGAACTGCTTCAAATTCTTGAAAGCTAGTGACAGGAAAGTGTCTAGCAATCACTATGAGGGATTATTACATCACAATGTATTGTTGTAAACAAGCGAATCAAGTGCAGAAGCAATGGACCTTTTCCCAAGCATCGACTTCCTTGTTTACTTTGTGACATTGGCCAATCAGCAAGATGCAAAAGTTGACGTAACAATGCCCCCTTTTCGCATTCGCTCAGACACTTTTCTCACTCAGACAGATTTTCAAGCGTGGTTGTAAACATTACCTCGTTTTCGCGTTTTTGAACTCTATTCGTTAGTTTTCAGTTGTGTTTCGGAAACTTAAGTATAAATCAGATAATTCAATGATCACTCTGTCTTCCTAGGAGTTTTGATTAAATTGCAGTAATAAAAATTAGTGTAGAAATAGCTGTGATAGACTAGCCTGAAATTCGTTACCGATACTTTTAAAAAACAGATTGTTGTATGCGATAAATCATATTGATTGTTCGAAACACATACTTCATTTTACAAGCGCCAACTCGCAAAAGCACTCCTAAAATAGTCCCGAAAATTTTGCAATGGTAAAGTATAGGAAGAATTTTCCGGGGGTCAAAAGTTGGGGAAAGGTCCATGGCGACTAACAACAATTCCTGGCTAGTGAGATAACACATTTTAACTATAAACGTAATCTGCTAGACAGAGCCTATAGATGAACGAGTCTAAACCACAATTCCAAAGAATGCTTACGTCACGTACTGTCATATTCAAATTACTGTTTCTGTCTAAGCTACTTAAAAGATACGCGCGGGCCGCCTGTTGCACGGCCCTGGCTTAAAGCCTTCAAGTTCATAAAGAGTCTAGCGCCATAGAATATAAATTTAGAACCTCCATGTTCACGAGGAGAGGGGCCTCTGCCGATATGAAGGTTTGCGCCAGCGTCTTATCTCCAGCAACATTTACTTTGTGATAGACTGTGTTATAAACTTGCGCTAATTATCGTTTGCTTATCTCTCACCATGGATATTGTAGATAAGACGTTAAATATTTATAAATATATAAATTTAAAAATATATAAATAAATAAATTATATATAAAAAAATATATATAAGTGCGCTGATGAAATAATTTCAGATACAGTACCATTAACTAGAATGGAAAAGGTTAAACAAAGTAAGTTGCACGAATGCGGCGTCTGTAGAAAAAGTTTTTGATATGTTGGTCATCTCAAAAACCATCAACGAGTATACTGTTGAAACGAGAAGATAAATTACGAGTATACTGTTGAAACGAGAAGATAAATTAACTCGATTTTTGAAGTAAATTAAAATTGGCTTTGTGCGACATTGCTGTGCTCGCTGCATTGCAAGCAAATTCACATAACTGTTAATAGTTTAACATTTTCTCCACAATCAAAGTCGGGCATGAGCTATTGCAATGCAAAACGGATTGCGCGGGATGGTCTATATGAGTAGGAATAAGGATAATAACCTCTTCTCGGCTCCCAGTAATACTATAAACATATTTATTTAATTCTAATAGTCGTTCAGGACTTTTTATAGCACCATAGTTAGGGTTACCATATTTTTGTGACTTCAAATCGGGACGCCTCAAAAGACAACGACGCCTTATCTGTGATTTTGTAACTTCACATTTTCCGATTTTACTATATGGACCTACATTTAAAGCTGTCCCGGCTGTCTTCATTGCCTATATTGTTATCGAAATTTCATGCGTATATTCTCTGTCCAAATATCGGGTTCAGTTGAAAAATAGAAAGGAATTGACGTTAACGATACCCGTACAAATAATTCGAATTTAGACTACTGTAATTAGTATTGGTTTTACATGCGATACGTCTGCTATCAATGGGAATCAGCGGGAAACAAGCGCATTCACCTTCAGTAAGTAGGCTAGCGCCGCGCTACACAGAAACAACAGTAACGAGAACATGTTCGTGTATTATGCTGGATGGCTGAATACAAAAGCGGGACTTTTGGCTGAGTTGTCGGGACGGCGGGACAAGACGCTGAAAAGCGGGACTGTCCCGCCTAAAGCGGGACGTATGGTAAGCCTAACCATAGTGAAACGAACGCTTTAAGCGCTAGTTCACGTTGCCCAACAAGAACGCGCTGTCGCGTAAAAATGAGATAAAATTCAAAACCAGTACTCATAGAATTTTTTCTTTCGTCTTCAAAGTCTTTAAATGAATGTAAAACTAATTCCCAAAACCAAACGCTAAAACTTCTCTATGACGTCATAGTAAAATTACAATAATGGCCAACTAGGTAAAATTCTGAATCTTAAATTTAATTTTGCCAATTTGAAACGAAAAGTAAAACGGAAATGTCAAACCCTTCTCTGCAAACTGCAACCTTAAAAATGGAAGAAAACGAGATCCTAATCAAACGGGGATATTATCTACGGGGTATTATTGGTAAGTACATTCTTGTATATACTTTTATTTATTCCAGAGCACCAGTTCGAAGTTATGTGCGCTAACAGGCGATCTCTAGGTAAAATTATGGACTCAAAGGCCAGTGTAAGTTTAGAAATAGACAATCATAGCGGGCATTATCGGTCGAATCCTGGTCGTAGTTGTGGTATTTGAGGGCCTCGTCAAATTGCAGACGTGTGAGTTCAAGTCTCACAATCTGATAAAAAAATTATTTTTTCTCAGCTATGCCCACCATCTTTAATTACCTGAAAGAAAATAGGTAACCGGCGGTGGGCAAATTTCTGAAATGTGATGTGAAATTTTTGTCTACACGCTGCAGCTCAAATTGACTTCCCACGAACAGGGGTTAAGGTTATACAAGCCATCGAAGTACGATTCTCGGAAGACGAATCTGCTATCGAACGACCAGTGCGCGACCACCGAATTCAAGCCGCCAATAGTAGGTGGTCGATCTGGTGGTCATAAGTAGTTGGGAAGACTACCGGTACGAGGGGTGGTTTGGATGATCAGTTAAATATTTAATAAAATGAGCTAAGTAGTCTAAACATAAAGGCTAAACCCAACACTCTGATCAAAAAAAGTTTTTTTTTTAAACTTTCATACAACTGATTTTTACTAGTTTGAAAAAAGAAACTTGACTTAGTCTGTAGAAATAAAAAAAAAAAATACAGGCACAAGACAAATAAATATTGAAAAGAAAAACTAAATGTTGATACTTTTCCAGAATTTATGATCAACAACCTGCTGAACTGTTAGTCGTTGGTCTTCATCATCGTGTGTCATTCTTGTGATCAAATCAAATGCCAAGTGAGGGTTAGGAATCAGTCAAGCACTTGGATCCATAGCTAATGTAGAATCTAAGATTATCCCTTGGTCAATCTGTTTATTAGACCACAATTTATACAAGATGTTTCCCAATAATAAAATATCATTTTGAAAGCTGGGATTATATATGAAAAAAACAGAAAATAAATTCTGAAAACAAATTTTCACATTTTGCATGTCAAGTGAAAACAAAATATGGCTTTCAGATATTTCATGAGAAATATTATGTTTATGCAAATGTTGTAGACCACTAACTAACTGTTTTGCATGTATGAGAGCAAGTCTAGGATCAAAATAAATTTTGTTTTTCTTCCTCTCCTCATAATAATCATCAAGAGTTTGGAACTGGCATCTTTCAGTAGCAACAACCTGTTTCAATCAAACGACCACTAGCAATAACATAGACTACGTTTGAATGAGGTGGAAGTTGCTGAAGAGCTTCTAGTTTGTGAAGAAAGCCTTCATTCCACAAAAAAGGGGTTAAGGTTATACAAACCATCAAAGTACGATTCTCGGAAGACGAATCTGCTATCGAACGACCAGTGCTCCGATAGCAGACCACCGATTTGAAGCCTCCAATAGTAGGTGGTCGATCTGGTGGTCATAAGTAGTTGGGAAGACTACCGGTACAAGGGGTGGTTTGGATGATTAGTTAAATATTTAATAAAATGAGCTAAGTAGTCTAAACAAAAAAGACTAAACCCAGCACTCTGATCAAAAAATGTTTTTTTTAAACTGATTTTTACTAGTTGAAAAAAGAAACTTGACTTAGTCTGTAGAAATAAAAAAAAAAACATGCACAAGACAAATAAATAATGAAAGAAAAACTAAATGTTGATACTTTTCCAGAATTCATGATCAACAACCTGCTGAATTGTTAGCCGTTGGTCTTTATCTTTGTGTGTCATTCTTATGAGCAAATCATTGGCCAAGTGAGGGTTAGGAATCAGTAAAGCACTTGGATCCATAGCTACTCTAAATTCTAAGATTGGCCCTTGGTCAATCAGTTTATTAGACCACAATTTATACAAGATGTTCCCCAAAAAAATATTATCATTTTGACAGCTGGGATTATTGTAGACAAACATTGAAAAATAATTCTGAAAACAAATTTTCACATTTTGCATGTCAAGTGAAAACACAATATTATCTCCCAATTCGCCATGAACCATAATGTTATGTTTATGCAAATGTTGTAGACCACTAACTAACTGTTTTGCATGTACGAGAGCAAGTCTAGCATCAAAAGGAATTTTGTTTTTCTTTCTCTCTTTATAATAATCATCAAAAGTTTGGAACTGCCATCTTTCAGTAGCAACAAAAAGTTGACTTGTTTCAATCAAACGACCATAAGCAATAACAGAGATTACGTTTGGATGAGGTGGAGGTTGCTGATAAGCTTCTAGTATGTGAGGAACTTCTTCAGTCCACAAAGAATACACCCATATTGCTAAAGGTTCTGTAACTGAATTTGGAAGTTGCCGTTGACCTTCGTAAATTGTGAAATTCAGATCTCCATGAACCACATTGTCTTTATACCACAAGATGTCATCAGTGAGTTGTATGCGATCTAAAAATGTCACATTTTAAAAAAGAAAGTTGGATAAAAAAACTTGTTCTGAACAAAAAATAGTAATGATTTACAAAAAAATATTTCTGTGGGTTAATTATGAACTTTTCAAACTGGGGATCCCCGACCCACTGGTGGGTCGTGAAGGGCATAATGTGACTGATAAAACCTCTCCGACACCAAGTTATGTTAAACCAAAATATTGAACCAGTACTAAGACCTACCAAAACCAAAATAGAGCCAAGGTTTGATATTTTGTGCAAGAATTGATAGTATTATCAAATTCTGTATATTTTGAAATATTTTATGTATCATTTTTACTCTATTTCGAGAAAAATTGCCAAGTGCTATGTTAATTCAATCCTTCACATACATATAAAGTCAAATTTACTTTTTTTTTCTATATATGCAGCCAATTAAAGATTTCTAATAAAACGACAGTGGTTAGTCTAGTGACACACTATTTGTGAATTTAAATCACAAATACGAATTGACGTCATGCGTTTTCGTGTTCTGGGGCATCTGTTCCTTTTCATGAAATGGGAACCCTTATTTCGAACTAACTATGCAGTTAAATATCGTTATCTTTTTTCGTAGACTTGGTGTTACAATGTTACATGATGGCAGAAATTTAAAGTCAGTTTGATGAAAGTTTGATCACACACAAATCATTTGTTATCTAGGATAGTTTTTTTTTTGTCGAAAATCAGATGTAATAACTAGAAATGAAATGTTATTGTGTTTCAATCTTTTGGTAAAAATGAAAAGTTATTAAAATCAAATCATCTTACCTTTTGATGTCAAAGCTGCCTTTCTATTCTTTTCTTTTGCTTCGAGATATTTTGCAAAGTGGAAATTATTAACAAGCTTTGATAATGAAGTTGCAACTTCTGAAGAATGACTGAAATCATGATTAGTTAATTTTAGTAGGAAATGTTATTTGGGGATACAACTATCAATATTGGGGGTTTCCAGCTACTTGGCTAGTGGGGTTAAGGAGCAGCCCGAATCTGACATTTTTTAAAATCTCACAAATTTTATGGAATGATTTTTTATATCTTAGTTTGATATTTCACACAACCCAGACAAGGCTTCGGACAAGCAAAAACCAAGTTTATTGAAAAGTATAGGATTGAAATATTCAACCGGAAATAAATAATAAGCTAAGTTTCGACGTGGCGGCTTGCGTATTGTGTTAAATTAAACATTAGAAATCACGCACCATCACACTCCTAATCAAACTGCGTGTGTGTGTGGGTACGCAAGTTTGAATTCTGTGGATAAATATGTGCGAAATGATTGCTGGACTCCTTATCGCCGTAGGGTGGTTCACGGCTTCAATCACTATGAAGTCTATGCATCTGAAACAAATAATACCCAACATGGACTGCTAACTGGACGAGAAGCAGTGGTACTCGATGTGATTATAACGTTTAATCGACGTTCCTCTTCCCCTGGATAAAATTGTAACTTATTCTATTTTGAAAAGAGCAGGATGGGAACATTTAAGAATAAGGACTGCAAATTATTATTAATCAGTCAACACATTAAATTAAATATACAAACCTTTTAGTTTTCTTTTTTGTTGACAAATCGGATTTGAAAGTTCCATTCTTAAAATGTGGAAGCAAAAGTTCATCATGGCTGCTTGTTTGAGAGCTGCAAAGTGCAGATTCTTCCCGCAGATCTCGGAATAGTAAACCTGAACACAACAAAAGCTTTTTGGATAAGTATTTATTCGAAAAATTCGCATCACCGCCCTCTTATGTTTTCTGCTAAAGGTGGAGGTAAACTCCTTAATTTTTTTATTGTAGCCACATTTTTAAAATGCAATTCTAACACATGATTCTTCTATTTCTGGCTAGTTATTCAAGAAAAGTGTGGGAACACTCAGCAAAATGTCTTAGTGATGAAATCCATGGTTTCCGTCATTATGTGTCTGAAGGACCTTTTACAATTAAAATCACCAAGTATCCAAAAAATCCCAGCGCTGGTTAGCAGTCAAACTTCTTCACTGGGACATTGGTAATCGGGATATCTTAAGATGGGATGCCTAAGAAATATGAATTAAAATATAGAAAACCTTGCGACCCATGGATTAGAAATAGCTGCATAAATAAAATCTATTGATAAATGATTTGATCCCCAGCACATCTAGGTAAATAATTATCAATATATACGTTTTTTGGAAAATTAAATTCTTTCCTACCCTTTACATTTGACGGAGCCATGTATTTAT
Source organism: Styela clava (assembly GCF_013122585.1). NCBI lineage: Eukaryota > Metazoa > Chordata > Ascidiacea > Stolidobranchia > Styelidae > Styela > Styela clava. The sequence goes on from NW_024102836.1 coordinate 17,341,802, forward strand.
GAGAGAGAACCTCGTTTATTATTGGTCGTTTACGAGGAACAAACTGCAGCATCCATTCCAGTAAATCTTTCGCAACTTCTTTATCTGGAACCAAAAGTCCATCCAGGTTCAGGTTTTTATGGTTTTTCATGAAATGATTCCATAGATCTTTTTCGTCGCCAAAAGGATGTTTACCGTCACTCCATACATAGTAAACAATGACAGCCAGTGAATATATGTCAGTTTTTTGAGAAGTTGGAAATCCAGGCACAAATGATTCAGGAGGTCTGTAACCGTCAGTACCGAGACCTTTTCTGGTGTAAACTGTTTGTGTCTTTGACTCTATAACTTCACTTATGCCAAAATCACCAATTTTGACAACTTTTTGATCAAGGGATAAAAACACGTTGTCCGGTTTTAGGTCTTTGTGCACCACAAGTTTATCATGAATGTATAAAATTCCAGAAAATAACTGTTTTGCAAAATCAAGTGCAAGTTCAGGATCAAATGGGATTTCGGCTTTCTTTCGATTTTCCACAAAACCTCTCAAGTTATCTTGGTTACATTTGTCCATTGCAATGTACATATATTTCATTGGACCTTGTTGGTATTCATCTGAATGAATCACAGAGACTACATGAGTGTGAGGGTTCAGTAGGAAAAGAATTTTTGCCTCTTCCACACTTTGTTTGTTGTATTCAACAAATTTTATCGCAATCGGACGAGTTCCATAAGTTGCACTCGATATTTCTCCTTCATATATGTCACCATGGTTTGAAATTTTTTTATTCCGAAAAAGCAAAATAGAATCGGAAAGTTTGATCGGATCTGAAAATAAAACAAAAAATGGGAGACGATTAAGGTTTCGATGAACTATTACAGGAATCTAGGAGAGAAAGACGAATGCAATACTTGACCTCGCATTGATCTCACTAGTAGCTGGCAGCATCCGATGTTGATCGAAATATTGTGGATTCAAAACTACACAAGGCAATTGCAAGCAAGGAATAACAAGAGAGCTACGCTCAAATATATGGACACGTCTGTTCGCAGTACAGTACGGTTTACCGTACCGTCAGATCAGAGTCTACAAATATATTCACACCAAGCGAAGCAGTGCAGTAGGACACAAAATGGCGTCCGATTTCCGCAGAACGTTTATTGACGTCATAGCAAACAAAAACAAATCTCACAGAGCTAACAGAAATTGAAATAATTAAAAGTAATAGCCTTCTGGAGAAATTTCATCTTTAACCAGTGAAAATTTTGAAGCAATCGGTCCAGTAATGAAAGAGGAAAACGGTTTTTTTTAGATTTTCCACAAGATGTCCAAAAAGTGTCAAAGAACAACAAAAACAACAACAAGACCAACATAATATTGAAACGATCGTTATGTCCACTTCGTGTCCAAAATACAAAAAATAGAGGCTCGGCGGTCTGGTGCATTATGCTTAGCGTTAGGAATAGGCTCGTCACCGCACCTGTGATTACCTTCGCAGGTTCAAATCCCGTAGGGGATAATTATGCGCGAGAGAACTGCTGGACTCCTCGCCGCCATAGGGTGGTTTCCGTAAACGCTGGTCGGTTACCAGGTTACTTACTGCATCAAGTCCATGCATTTCAAAATTAAATAATTGGCTACTAATCTCATACCCAACATGGTCTGGTAACCGGACAAGAGGCTGGTGTTGGCCACATGATTAAGCCGTGTTATCAACTTTCGTTTCCCCGGGGTACATATGTAAATCTAATCTTAAACAAACCAACCTTCACTATCTTCGGCTTCAGGTTCTTTGTTTTCCTCCATTTTCAGATTTCTCTTGAGATTTGTTAATTCTACAGTTTGGTTAGTTCATGCTAAAATAAATGAAATCGAACTATTGAATGAAAATACACTGAATGAACAAATCAATCAAAAACCTGAAATATTATTAGCCATATTTGAAAATAAGAAATGAATATGCTTGGTTCATTTCTTATAATATTGAGATATAAATAGTGTTTTACAGATTCACAACTGACAACCACGTTCCGTTGTTCGTCATCCTGATTCGCATACTTCGGGAGTACCTAAACTTTTCATCTTAATGCGTCTGAACAGCTAATCTCAATCCCAATAGACAGACAATCAACCCAAACTAATCGCCAATACTCAGCAAAGCTTTCGCTTTTCGCGTTCTCGAAGCTATAGCTCCGTAGTGATTTATTTATTTTCAACGTGGAAACTAAATAATGCAAATAACTAATTACTCTCGAAATCTACTCTCAAAATTAAAATATATTATCAAAAACTGTAGTCAATTGGGAGAGGGCGACACGTTCGACAAAACTCATCCCGAGAATTTCATTGAATATAGTAATATACAAAGTGTCCATGAAGTATAAAAATATTTCAAGTCTGAATAGGAATTTATCGATACCATATATAGTTTGTCGGCCGCTACAAGTTTATTAAACGAAGTGAAAAGTTTAGATAAACCGGGTTTAGATATATTGAGAAACGACATCATAATGAAATTGAGAAAGGGATTTTTGGACACCCTGTATACCACGATAGGCTACAACAATACAAAAAGCATTTTGGAAAAGACTTGTACACTCTCTTGCTTTTCTGATGTCTTAGTTCAGTGAATCTACTATTTCCCACTACTTCTGATTATCAAAATAGTAAGCACCGACATGACCGATAAGAATGTGAACCAAGATGGCCGACACTGAAACGTAGTATGTGCACCAGGTTAGGGATAGGACATAATTTTATTCCAATTTTCCCTATTTTGGTTATATTACAAGTTCGGGGTCTAGCCCAATATAGGCTTCGAGCCCTGTCCATTTTATGGGTATTTTTTTTATGTCAACCATTAAGCCCTGAAGCTTTACTCATGGCTTTTTAAAAGCGTCTGCTTTTCTATTCAGCAATATATCTTTAAAACACACTCCTCGAAAAAAATTTTTGCAAAAAAATTTCAAAAATTTCTAAGAAAAAAAAATTGGACTTCGAGATATTCTGTGTACAGTAGAGGGTTAATAAATAATTCCTAATTAATTAATTTTTTCTTCAACGTTTTCGTCAAGTTTTTCCTAACATACCAATACCAAAACGACTATTATAGCATAAATGGTTATTACTCTGAAATTCACAATTGTATTTACAGTATTGTCAAGTTCAAGGTCCAATTACCGATATTGATGACGTCACAGCTCTAATTATTACTGCACAGACCACCCCCAATGCAAAAAAAATAATTTTTTTTGACGGAAATGCGCGTAGAACGGTGTAAACAATCCCATACGCGCATTTACGCGTTGAAATTACCATTTATTTTACGTTTTTTTTACAAACAGAAAATCTCCATACCTCTGCCAACTATGGAGCAGTCGAAATCATATTTATCAAAACAACACAGCGCCAGGGATAGTTAGTATGACTGAAAATACATGCTAAAACAATAATAAGTCGTTATAAAGGAGTATTTCCTGTCTGAGCTGAGTCACATTTTTAGATATCTGACAGGTGATTTCGAAATCCGGGCTATTTATACGATTCGCACTTTGCGTCACGGCTGGAAGGTTTCATCGCTTCTCTCATATCAGGGCATTACGTCGATAAACAGCTAAGAGCGATATTGACCCTACAAGTACCGAAATTTAAAAACTATAGTAAAGTAGTTCTACAGCGTTCCGGCTGTAGAAGGGCTAGCCAAGTGACTCTCGTAGTATCTGAAATTATGGTCTTACCCAGACCTGGTACACATTTTAGGCTCCGGTGTCCGCCATTTGATTTGCATACCACAAGAGTACCCGTTGTCCTGCGCATCAAACCTCTTCTGAAAAATTACTGCGAGAATACCTTGTTTTTAGTGGGATCTGTCATCTGTTTATTTTATTCAACGTTACAACTTATCTTAACCGATGATAACTTATCAAATATAGACCCATAGAGACGTGGGAAGCTTATTTGGGAATTTTGTAGTCATAACTTGGTCAGAGCTAGAAGAGTCTGAACTTTAACCAGTACCAAACAACTTATCACAGACAAACTTTTTAGTCAATGGTAAGAGTGCTAATTACCTTCGATAAAACTCAACTTGAAAATTATTTCATTTATTTGTTATATAACATGATAGGCGACAATGATACACTTCGGAAGAGACTTCACTGTTTTTTTTTCTTGGTGTATTACTTCACTAAATCTACCATTTCCCACTACATCTGATTATCATAATAGTAACACCGCAATGACGCTCGCTATTCCACACCATATTTTTAACGACAATACATTAAGAGTTATGAAAGGATTTACGTGCGACCCTAAATACTCGGCTCTGTAGCTGCCAGCGCTTGAATAAACTATATTGAAAAGGAGGTTGTAACTCGATCGTCTAGTCAAAATGAATTAGTGAATTTACTGTGATTGTAGTGTGATATCGATACCAAGTAATGATTTTGTTCCAGAAAAGATTCGATGCGCGGAAAAATTGATGCCTTATATACAGCATTCATAACCTAATCGAAAATGATTTTTCAGCTGTTTAGGCTTCAAAATTATCCCGGTACAAGACCGCATTGTCTGATGAAAATTACTGGTGAGTACAAAAAATGTTTTAACAACATTCTACCGATCGTTTGCTAAGCGCTATTATGTATTAATATAACACGGCGTCCATATGGGTATTGTTTTAACAAAGACGTAGAACGCTTCATGAAAAAAGTATAATGCTATACTAGAGCCCTCGCTATTTCAAATTTACAAGTCCATCTGCCTGTCTTATATAAGGTTACGTTTTTTTGCCAATTTGAAACCAAACAGCCTGTTTTAAATAAAGTTTGTCTGTATATTTTGAGTTTGTTATTGAAACACCAACAATGCCAAAATGTTTTGTTCGTGAGAGCTGCACACGATGCCAGTATAATACTTTAAAAAATGTAAGAAAATTTTACTTCGATTTCAACTCTTTTCACGTAGCTTTTTTGCCAGTTTAGTACCTACACCCGAGTCACAGGATTTTAATCAGGGATGTTTATGCGAGATACCAGAGAGACGCTTCAATTGAAAACAGCAAGAAAAATCATTAAACGTAGCTCAGAGGCCTACTAAAATTCCAAATCAGTTGGATCAGGGGGCCGCGCAACGCATAACTTCGGCATAAATAGTGCGAATGTGATATTGAAAAACATACTTAGATCCGCGGCAACCTACGTAGGTTTGAATCAGGGCCGGATTTAGACGATGAGACTCCTACTAGACTATGCTAATTGTAAGGCCCTTCTGTAAAAGACGTTTCGTCGGCCATAGGCCCCGGAAAGATTCTCCCTATACTTTATCATTGCAAAGTCAACAAAGCTGATTTCCAGATTGTTTTAGAGAGCTAGCGCTTAGAAATTGGCTCACAAGGATTGTTTATTCCAATGCTTCCTAATAGCGAGTCCCGATTCTAACTGAGGAATGAGCAGTTTTATTTGAACAACTCAAACTGATCGCAATCGCTATCTCGTTCAAGCATCATTGTGGAAACTGACACATACGAATCCGCAATAGAAAGTAAACAAGGAGAAAGGACGTGCAGTTCAGTACACAATACCCTAGTACAGGGGTGCACAACAAAGGGCACGCGTGCCAAATTTGGCACGCCATACGCTTAAACGTGACACGCGAATGGTTTTGTAAAAATAAAAATTGTATTTATGATATGCATCAAAATATATCACGTTTCTATCAAAATCAGCAGTTTTTTAGGACATTAAATTGTTTCAATAAATAGATATTCGTTATTATGTATTATTATTGAAGATTGTTTGATGTGTTTTTTACGGGAGTTATTTTACAACACCAACGATTGTGCATGGCACGCGACAAGATTATTTTGAAAAATTTGGCACGTGTCCTCATTTGAGTTGTGCACCCTTGCCCTAGTACACCCCATATTGGCATCTTTGCAAATTTTGTGTATTGCTAGTATTCAACCATGGATCCTGCTTTGTCCGGACTCGATGACCGCAATGACGAAGACCAACCAAAAATCTATTTTTTTACCTGACTATCTATTTTTATCATTTGCAGCCATATCTTGTTTTCACTAATTGCAAATACTCGACAAATCTTCGGATTCGCGTGTTCCGAAAGTTACGATAAACTAGGTACATAACGCAAATAAATATCTATCTTTATAAAAGCGACTCAACACACGGATCAGGGTCGTCCAAGCTTTTTGGCCGATGGGCCACATTTAATTTACTAATAATTGCACGGGCCACTTAACATTATTATACTAATAAAACTGTTGTTTCCCATTCATTGATGGGACGCCATCAGTAGTTATTTCCGAAAGTTTCGCCAAAGACATGCCTAGACGCTTGGTCGTTTTCATCACAGCTACCAACAAACCAACGTTCTAGTCGCACCCTTAATAGGGACAATGGCTGCGAGCTCTGCGGTAATTTTAAAATTATTATTACCTCTCCCAAGAAGATCGCCAACTGGGCAATAACTTTGATGTCAGTGCTTTCGTCAGACGCCAAAGACTACGATGAAAATTTTCCCGCTTCTGCAATTAAAGTTTCCGCTATCGAGTTCCCAAGCTCTTCGGCATGACGAGTTATGATCTGTCTTGAACGGCTATTTTTGCAAACACCTTTTTTATTTCCGAACATAAAACATTGGCATTCCAAACAATACATAATATACATGCTTTAACGAATTCTCAATTTGAGAATGGCTTCGATTGTTTTGCGATAACATAATATATAGTAGTAAAGGTTCAAGGGCGTGAGCGACTATGGCATCTTTATGTATCGATATCTCCGCCCGGTTAGTTTAGATTCAACGACACTATTGGCTCGTTCGAAAGGGCAGGCAGAGCGCATTTCAGGAAAATAAACTACATCACTCGGAAAATAGTTTCATTCTTTTTATTTAATTCTGAAAAATACTGCGCGGGCCACGGGTTGGACGACCCTGACATAGATGTTTAAGCATATTTTTAGGACTTTTCTGAAACGGAGGTCAATTATGAAAGTGCTAATTACATCCGACAAAACTTAACTTGAACAGTCTTACTTTATTGTTATATAACATGATAGGCGACAACAATGCATTTTGGAAAGAACTACACTGTATTTCCTTCCGGGTGTGTTACTTTACTAAATCTTACTATTTCCAAGACTATTTATACAATAGTAAGCAGCGATATCACGAGTGTTTACTCCACTCTGCGTTTCTTGAGGATGGTTGTTTATGCGTTATGAAAGGAATTACATACGAACCTTAAAACATGGCTCAGCTTTCAAAGCTTGAATACACCATATCGAAGAGGGGGGTCGTAACTCGACCTTCCGTGCAAAATAAATTGTTAAATTAACTGTGATTGTAGTGTGATATCGATGCATATTGTGAGGTCCCTCTGTGTTCCCTCAAATCCTGAAGGATTCTTCCTATACTTTATCATTGCAGATATTTGGTTTTACTATTCGCTTTTTTCTATTTTCGAAATGATACGTCAGTATAAATGTGGTACATACTATATTTATCGTGGTTATACTTAACCTATATCTGCTTTGGTGCCCCTGAAGTATATGCATCAAGATGGAGCACAACCTGAACATATTATTTGTATTAGGTTAGGGATTTAATCAAAATTAATGAAATCTATTTTGCGGTAAATGAAACAAATGGTTCTCCCTTCATTGGACACTGGGTAATGTTGTTTACATTTCTAACCCTGTAATATCAGCGTACAATATTTAATAAAAGTTTTCGGTGCCGTCATATACGCCTGCAATATCTTCGGTATAGCTTGAATAATCAACCATCAGGAATATCCTATTTGTTTTTCGAACTTTGACGGAACCATCGTAAGGCATATGATTGATTTTGTTAAAATAATTTTTCGAAATCGTTGGTTGAGGAAATCTTTTTTACTACACATATTCATTGCACTTATAGCTTTCTCTGTTCTATTAGATATATTTGGCGAAGAGATGGAAATGGTCAATCTATCTTGTATATTTATTTTCAACTGCTAAGTTTCACCCAAGTTGGTAATGAACAATTCTAATATTGGCGATATCAGATCAGCTTTACTAAATTTTTTTCATAAATAGCGGGATCGTGGAGATGAATCAAGAATAATAAAACAGTTTTACAATTGGGGTATCCACATTTTGCTCCGAGTAAAGATGTGGAAAAGCAGATATAGGCCTATTTAATTAAAATAAATATAAGAAACAGTACAATACACTTATATCAACGCTTCGACTGTAGCCATAGGTGAAATGTAAAACCACATTTATTTTAAATCTTCGCACAGCAAGACAATATACAAGTAGTGGCATGTCGTTTCTAAAATAGCGAAGGCTGCAGTATAGCATTACACTTCTCCCGTAAAGAGTCATAAAGCCTTTTACCTATTCGCTCAAAACAACTCACAAGACAAACAAACGCAAGGTTATTTTTTATTTGCCTTATTACCTCATAAGGGCTCAACAAACGATCGGTACGAAGCACTGATACGTTGTCTGTACACGCCGATAATTTCTATCACATAATACCGTCTTGTTGTTTTGAAGTAAATTGTATGTCTAATCAATTTTAAAATTATCCCCAATTAGGATATGTTTATTCAGACAAATTCATTTTCATCCGACATACAAAGCAATGTTGCTGGAACTTTACCATCACTTGGTATCACACTAAAATCACAGTAAATTTAACAATTTATTTTGCCCGAAAGTTTAATCTATAACTTCTCCTCTCCGTTTATGTTTATTCTGAGATACTGGGCTGTGTACTTAGGTGCAACGTAAATCCTATCGTAACGCATAATTACAGTCTTTATGAAATATATTGAGGAGTGAACACGCGTAATATCGCTGCTTACTAGTGTTATTGTCAGGAGCAATGGGGGACGTAAGCATTTTCCATATGTTAATCGAAAATATTTACACCAGGAATGAAATGCAGTGAAGTTTCTTTGAAAATGCATGGTTGTGCCCTCTCGTGTTGCATAACTAATAAGTAAAAAAAATCGTTACCTAGAGCTTAAGAGTTTATGTTAAAATTTATTTTAAAACAAGAAAAACTGGAGATACTCTTCACGAGTTTTTTTTTTTTAGACTTTTGCTCTGAACAAAGAAGAAGAAATGAGTAGAATATGCAGGTTTAGCGATGAAAGTGGCACTGACCATTTATTAAGCGCTTTATTGAAGCTCAGAACATGCCGAAAAAAGGAAGCGAGCACATTATAAATTTAAATAAAACTGTAACTGAATCTGTAGAGCAATAGCCAATATCAATAATCGGAAGCGGGAACAGCAACTCAATGATTTGAGCACATATTGAATTAACATAACCCCCATCTAAATCTTTATAGCAAAATTCAGTTTTTAACCTTTTATATCGTTCCTACTTTCCTAAGACGGCTAGTAAAATTTCAACATTTTGTTTTGACTTATTTCTTAATGAAATGTTTTTCAATAGTTTGGTTTCATTTATCTTGGCTTGAATTGATCGAGCTGTAGAATTAACACATTTGAGAGAAATCTGAAAATTGAGGAACCTACGAACCCTGTTAAACGAGATAGTGATAAGAGACCGCCGACTTACGGCGTGTATGCTTAGCTTCGACTCAATAGCGACACCGCGTGTCTCAGCCCTTATTAATTAATAACGCGCTAACTATACGACATAAGTCATCCAAAAGCAATAGGCTATGGTCCGAGGTATGATGAATGCACTTGCAAAATTTGGAGCAGATTCAACCTCCCTTTCGTGAGATATCGCGTGTATCTAACAGACAGTCAGAGAGCCAAACAAATAAACAGACAAATACCTATCAACCTACTACAGATCAAGATCGATGAGTAATCAGCATTGTTATGCAACCTTATCGCTTATCTGATTCTATGTATTCTACCCCGAAATTGTGAGATGTATGTTTGGCACTAATTTTAATAATTGTGTTTCGAATCAAAAATCTAAAAAAGTAAAATAGATGTAGTACTTTGTGTTGAATTTGTTCACTCTACGCGACCCCAAAATTTTGTTGTGTGTGCAACACACTCCCTTCCCACCGTGTTGTGCGGCCTCCAGTTTGGGAAGCTCTGATCCACATAACGCAAACAGTACAATACATTTATAAGAACGCTTCGACTGTGGCCAAAGGTGAAATGTAGAACCAAATTTATTTCATGTCTTCACACAGCAAGGCAGTAGACGAGCAGCTGAGCTTATTAATATAAAATTAGCGAGAACTGTAGTTTAATATTACAATTTTCTTGTAAAGAGTTATATAGCGTTTTACGTACTTGCTTAGAACAACACCAAAGACAAACAAACGCGAGGTTATTTTTTATCTGCATTATACCCTCATTGGCGCTCAACAAACAATCGGTACGAAGCACTGATACGTTGTCTGGGCACGCCAGTAATTTCTACCATATGATACGGACTTGTTGTTTTGGGGTGAATGCTTATGCAATTTCAAAATTTCAATTAGGATATGATTATTCAGACTAAGTTATTTTCGTCCGACATACAAATCAATAGTGCTAGAACTTTACCATTACTTGGTATCCGGGTATCGATTCCACACTACAATCTCAGTAAATTTACCAATTTATTTTGCACAAAATCTTAATTTATAACTAGCTCCTTTCCTCTACAGTTTATTCGAGAGCTGAAAAATATTTAATGTGTATTTAGGTGCAACATAGCACACAATTACAGTCGTTATGAAACACACGTATAATTTTTCTCATAAATTAAACAGAACAAAGAAAGAAATACCGTGAGGTCTCTGTATAAATGAATGGCTGTTATAAAATTAATAATTGATAAAAATCGCAAGCTTAGTAATCGGTAATTATTTCAATTCGAAACAAAAATTTGAAAATGTTCTGTTTTGACCCAACATGGGTAACAATATGTGCTATGGTTTTAAGCGCAGTTATTTGCAATATTCTGTCAAGAACAAAACTTCACACAGGACAGATTCTTTTGCAAAGCGCGAATGAAAAGCTGGTAGGCAGTTTGCGTTAATGATATGCTGATAAAACATAAATGAAACCCTTTCCCCTTGTTTTCAAAGTCCATTAAAATCATCATATTAGCAACAAATAAGTGCAATACGCTCGGATTGGGATTCACCGATTAGATCAGATGCTTGGTTATAAAGGTAATAACGGGCCCAAAATTTTCAGCCCGGCCCGACCCAGGCCCGTGGGCAAGAGCCCATTGCAAGAATTTAGTACAGTATGTGTCGTGTTGTCGAGGCAACTTCTGTTTTTTTGCAGACCACAGTCTCTCGTGGCCAAAACGCCTCAAAGTCAGCGATAGAAAAGCCCGACCCGATCCGAACGTAATGATTGACATTTCAGCCGGTTCGGGCTTCAGCTCTACTTGGTTATGTAAAATATTTCAGAAAAAGGGTGATCGGTAGCTTAATATAAAGTAGAGAGTAACATAAACTAAGTTTGCTTCTTTAATAGACATCTCTTAAAACAAACTAATAAGCACGTTTCTCTCTCCAGCCTTGTTCTGAGCAAAGAATGATTATTTGTAGTGAGAAAGTCATAACGAATTGTGTATTTCTTTGTTTAATTTTTTTCATTTCTTCTATTTAATGCTAACATTAACTTTCATTTTGATTGAAATATATTGCATTGGATAAGAAAAAGAACAAAAAAAAATACTGCTAATGGTACTGTCTCAACGCATTTAATCCTTTCTATAACTTGTGCGGTAACGAAGCCACACTTGTGAACTGTTATGGAAAGCCTCGGTGAAACAACAAAGCATGGAATTGAGGAAAGTGGCGATGAACCACCAGCTAAGATCAGATGTACTGATAGCAGCTTAACAAATACAGGTAAGAATTACTTAGTCTCTGCTGTAGGCAAAGGAGTTATAAATTTCTTAAGATCTTCCAAACTGATCTCCTATTTGTATATTAATACTTTAAATTCATAACGTAAACCATAACATCCTTAACTCTCTAATGTCACATCATGGCTAAAAGGTCAGTTGGGCGGAAGTAAACATTATCAAATACTCAGATTGTTTTTTGTTTTTTCAGATTCGATTAAACTCTCCGATTCCATTTTGCTGTTTCGAGATCGAAAAATTTCGAACCACGGTGACGTATATGAAGGACAAATATCGAGTGCAACTTATGGAACTCGTCCGATTGCAATAAAATTTGTTGAATACAACAAACAAAGTGTGGAAGAGGCAAAAATTCTTCTCTTACTGAACCCTCACACTCATGTAGTCTCTGTGATTCATTCAGATGAATACCAACAAGGTCCAATGAAATATATGTACATTGCAATGGACAAATGTAACCAAGATAACTTGAGAGGTTTTGTGGAAAATCGAAAGAAAGCCGAAATCCCATTCGATCCTGAACTTGCACTTGATTTTGCAAAACAGTTATTTGCTGGAACTTTATACATTCATGATAAACTCGTGGTGCATAAAGATCTTAAACCTGATAATGTATTTTTATCTCTGGATCAAAAAGTTGTCAAAATTGGTGATTTTGGCATAAGTGAAATCATCGAGTCCAAGACACAAACAGTTTACACCAGAAAAGGTCTCGGTACTGACGGTTACAGACCCCCTGAATCATTTGTGCCTGGATTTCCAACTTCTCAAAAAACTGACATATATTCACTGGCTGTCATTGTTTACTATATATGGAGTGACGGTAAACATCCTTTTGGTGACGAAAGGGATCTATGGAATCATTTCATGAAAAACCATAAAAACCTGGACCTGGATGGACTTTTAGTTCCAGACAAAGAAGTTGCAAAAGATTTACTGGAATGGATGCTGCAGTTTGTTCCTCGTAAACGTCCAATAATAAACGAAGTTCTCTCTCATAAATATATAGCTCCACCGAATGTAAAAGGTAAGAAAAAATTGATTGAAATGTAAATACCTGCGTATTTTGATGGTTGGTCAACTAGATGTGCTGGGGATCGGACCATTGACATATACATTGTAATTTAACTGCTATTTCTAATCTGCGCGTCGTGAAGTTTGCGATATTTTTTCATTTTATTTTTCCCTCAATAACTTATAGCTGTGGTTCACAACCTTTTCGTTATATTATTTTTTTTCCCTATTTGGAAACGTTTTCTTATAGTAAGGGGTTTTAGAGATACTGCCCTATTGCTAACTGAAATTAAACACTTATCAAAGAAAACTTTCTGTTCAGGTTCACTATTCCGAGATTTACAGGAAGAATTTGCACCTGGCAGGTCTCAAACAAGCATTCATGACGAACTTTTGCTTCCACATTTTAAAAATGGAACTTTCAAATCAGATTTGCCAACAAAAAAGAAAACTAAAAGGTTTGTGTATTTATTTTGCTGTATTATTTGATTATTACTCGTTTGCAGTTTTCATTCATAAATGTTCCCAACTTGCTTTTGCAAAAAGGCTGAGTTATAATTTTTATCAACGAGGAGAGGTAAGTCGATAAACGGCTTAATCATTTGGCATACCACTGCCTCTCGTTCAGTTAGCAGTCCATGTCGGGTATGGGATTAGTTAACCATTTATTTGTTTCAGATGCATGGGCTTTATAGTGGAGAAAGCCATGACCGACCGGTGGTTACATGTTACATGACCCCTATACAGCATTGAGAAGTCAGCAATTTGTTCGTTCTACTCGAATGTTCCTATTTACACATTCCAATAAACTTGGTTTCTAGCTTGCGAATTATCAAACAAGGGTATATATAGGTCGTAGGAAATCGACCCATATTTTATTTTCGCGGTAGCAAATAGAACCCTTGTCTATTGAGCCAGCCATGTTTTGTAATTGTTTCACAAATTGTGGCTGTCTCACAGATATTTTTCGTGAACAATATATTATAGATTTACCAAGAATAGTTCCCACTGCAGAAGTATTTTTTCGAATGAGGCAATACCAAATCTAAAATAAACATAAATTTAAAATGAGAATCCTGGTCACACTTATCCTTGATTAAGCATGTTGTTATGAATATATATTCTCGTTGGCATATGTAACATGGCTGTTATCATGCAGGGATGGACCGTAGCAATAGGTTATTAAAACTTATTAACAATCAAATAACTTTTCCTACAAAAACTAATCAATCTAATTTCAGTCATTCTTCACAAGTTGCAACTTCATTATCAAAGCTTGTTAACAATTTCCACTTTGCAAAATATCTTGAAGCCAAAGAAAAGAATAGAAAGGCAGCTCTGAACTCAAAAAGTAAGACAGGTTTATTTCAACATTCCTTGTATTGAAGCATATTAACTTTTTTTTTGCATTCGAATTTGACTCAAAAAGCTTTATCGGTTATCGGAATTTCATTATATTAGTTGAAAAAATCTCAGTAAAGTTTATTTAACGAATTTGCGTATTACCGTAAATGTTCGTGTCTGACGAACAAATCTGTGGAAAAATGTATTCTGTTATTTCGTCTACCGACAGTTAATTATTTGGGTTTGAGCTCATCCTCATAATTAAGTATTGGTTTCAAAGTGTTGCACCTACACCGCAATTATTTGCGTTCAATTATTCGCTCATTTGATTTATTTGAACACCTAATACGGATACTACATTTTTAACATAAAACAATGAGTGCATGGCTTTAATTTTCAAAATATAGTGGATTGCAAATTAAAGGTATTAGTGCTTAGCATTCGTATTTCTTCAATTTTTTCTAAATATTATGACATATTAAGCCAAACTAAAAGTGTTTTGAACTTTATACTTACAGTGACCATGCTTAAAATTGTCATTTGACCCACAAGGTTTATTATAAATTGTTTTTTAATTCAAATTAATTTTTCAAATGTGACATTTCCAGATCGCATACAACTCACTAATGACATCTTGTGGTATAAAGACAATGTGGTTATTGAATATCTGAGTTTACCAGTTTACGAAGGTCAACTGAAACTTCCAAATTCAGTTACAGAACCTTTAGCAATATGGGTGTGTTTTTCGTGGAATGTAGCTTTTCTTCACAAACTAGAAGCTCTTCAGCAACTTCCACCTCATCCAAACGTAATCTCTGTTATTGCTTATGGTCGTTTGGGGGAAACAGGTCGAATTTTTGTTGCTACTGAAAGATGCCAGTTTCAAACTCTTGATGAATATTATGAAGAGAGAAAGAAAAACAAAATCCCCTTCGATCCTAGACTTGCTCTAATACATGCGAAACAGTTAGTTGGTGGTCTACAACATCTGCATAAACATAATATTGCTCATTGGATATTTAAAATCGGTATTCTGTTTTCACTTGACATGCAAAATGTGAAAATTTGTTCGCATATTTATTTTTCAACTATTGTCTCCTCTAATCCCAGCTTTCAAAATGATATTTCATCTTTGGGTCACATCTTGTATAAATTATGGTCTAATAAACCGATTAACCGTAGGCCAATCTTAGATTCTACAGTAGCTATGGATCCAAGTGCTTTACTGATTCCTAACCCTCACTTGGCCTTTGATTTGATCACAAGAATGACACACAAAGATAAAGACCAACGACTAACAATTCAGCAGGTTGTTGATCATGAATTCTGGAAAAGTATCAACATTTAGTTTTTCTTTTCATTATTTATTTGTCTTGTGCGTGTTTTTTTATTTCTACAGACTAAGTCAAGTTTATTTTTTCCAACTAGTAAGAAACAGTCCTATAACAGTTTTAAAAAAAAAAAAGTTTTTTGATCAGAGTGATGGGTTTAGCCACTTTTGTTTAGACCAGTGATTCCCAGAGTGGGCGATATCGCCCTCCAGTGGCCGAAAACGATACAGAGGGGGAGGGGGGCAAAAAAGTCGAAGGGGGCGATAGGGAGGCGATTTCGCAAAACCTGTTTTTGGTCGGCGCATCGTGCACTTGATTACTGTACTCTGCGTGCTTTCGTACATTTAAATCACGTGGGCGATGTCACACGCGGAAGGATTGCTGGACTCGTCTTCGCAGTAAGGTACGGTGGTTTGCGTAACCAAGTGATCGGGAAATCTGGCCCGGGACGCTTCACTGAATGGATCTTTTCCCGACCCTTGACCCTGGCAATTTTCCCCATACTTTACCATTCCAAATATTCGATGTTTATTTTAAGAGTGGTTTCGCGAGTTGTTGCCTATAAAAGGAAGTATTTGTTTCAAACTAACATTCTGATTCATACCATTAAAAATTTTAGCCCTGTCTATCACAGCTTTTTCTACACTAATTTTTGATTACTGTAATTAAACTGAAACCCCTAGGAGGACAAGGTGTCACATTGACTTATTCTATTTAAATTTCCGAAAAACAACTAAAAACTAACGAATATAATTCAAAATCGCGAAAATTAGGTAATGTTCACGACCAAGCCTGAAAGTCTGTCTGAGTGAGGAATGTGTCTGAGCGGATGCGAAAGGGGGCATCGTTACGTTTATTTTTGCATCTTGCTGGTAAACATCCAAACAGCGGTTTTAACGATGAATTAATCTTATTTATTATCTACGCTCGAGGATTAAATTACATTTTTTTACGTAACAGAATTTATCGTGAGACACGTTTAGACTAAATTTTATTATATTCTAAAAACTATATTGAACAGCTACTCGCTCAACGAGCCTAAAATTTAATTATAATTAGACAATTGGAAACATGCAGAAAAGTTGATGTTATTGCACTGCAATAAGGAAATCAAACTCATATTCTATTCGAAAGATTCATCACTGCTTAATTTTTTTTAAGAATGTATCTTCTTAAAGAAAATCTTTATCAAAATTTCACAAACCATGCAAAAATATTCACTTCGATGTTTGGAAGTAGGCCTACATATTTGTGCGAACAATTATTTTTGAAAATGAACATCAGAAAGAACAAGCAAAGAATTAGGATTAGTGATGCTCATTCAGAAAATCTTCCAATCTTGGCGTCACATTAAATGTCATTGTGATAATTTTTCAATAAGACGACTGAGTGGAGTTCACGAATTGTCGCAGTTTTTGCACGATGTTCCGTTTTTAACATACAAAAAATATATGCGATCCGCAAAAGAATAGCAACCCTAAATTTTGTCCCGCGAGTGACTTGAAATTTGCCGACCCCTGAGCCATCCAAGTCCACGAATCCAAAACAAATGGCTGATTAATTCTATGGACTGGTGATCGGACTGGAGGACGTAGTAGGATGAGGAATGGGGGATGGATTTTACCGAAGACCGTTATATATTATGTATTTCGGTGAAGGTCATCAGGCTGTAGGGATAAATGAGATGTACCTAAATCATTATTATAAGTTTTGAAAAATTAATTTTGTTTTCATTATTTTAATGTGAAACGGGGTGAATTTAGGGAGTTAAATGCTATAAGGCAAGAGTACACGGCGGTTTTTGAGAAGGTAGAACCCTGGATTCTTTCATTTCCGACCTCTGATATGGTGAAAAAGGGGTTTTCAGCCGTGACACTATTGCTATCAGAATAACTAATTCGCCTTTCCATCAGTAAACGGGGTAATTTTAGATATAATAAGAAACTCGCTGAAGAACACCAAGCTCATCCATCTCAAAAACACTATAAACTATGATTTGTCTTCGTATTTGGTCTGTAATATATTCGTTTCAGACTTTCAATTTTTTTTGCAGTGCCGGGGGGTGATGAAGTTGTATAAACTACTGTAGGAGGGCAATGGTACAAAAAGATTGGAAACCACTGGTTCAGACTACTTAGCTCATTTTATTGAATATTTAACTAATCATCCAAACCACCCATTGTACCTGTAGTCTTCTCAACTTTGAATGGCCACCAGATCGACCATCTACTATTAAAGGCTAAAAATAAGTCATCGCGCACTGGTCGTTCGATAGCAGATTCGTCTTCCGAGAATCGTACTTTGATGGCTTGTATAACCTTAACCCCTGTTCGTAGAAAGTTAATTTAAGCTGCAGCGTGTAGACAAAAATTTCACATCACATTTCGTAAATTTTCCCACCCGCGTTTACCCATTTTCTTTCACTCTAACAACGAGACGAAAAAGTCGCAGTGCAGAAAACTAATATTTGCAGAATCATGAAAATGCAAATAAAAAATTACATCTGTGAAATAAATTATATTGTATGTGTACTATATATATTTCCTAGTAACGATCGATGAACATTCGCTTTTTGAAATAGATGACAGAAAATCTACTTAGTGTCACAGTTTAATAACAAAATTTGCAAAATAAAGGTAATTTTAAAATCCAGAATTTCACCTATTTGGTATTTTTTGTAAATTTACTATGACGTCATAGAGATGTTTAGCGTTTGTTTTTGTAAATTTATTTTACATCCATTCAAAGACTTTGACGACGAAAGGAAGAGCTTCTGTGAGTACTGGTTTTAAATTTAATATTTTGTCGCAACAGCACCTTCTTGGGTGAGCCACATGCCTAATAAAATTGGCTGAGTATTTGATAACTTAGTTAAACTTTGATCGTAGAAGCAATTAATGATGATGCTGTTTTTGCAACTGAGTGGTAATTCTTATTTCATTAATAAAGTAGAAGTTTCTATCTTCACGAAACTTTTTTTTTTCTGTAGTTTTCCTCACATAAGTAAGTTTGTGAGCCACAGAATTATTTACGCAACGGTAGTGAGCCACGGAAAAAAAAGGGTTGAGAACCACTGTTCTGAACTATGTAACCTAGCAGTGGCCGATTGTGCAAGCCCTGATCAAGCGAAATGCGCATTGTATCGCTATAAAAAATGCCGCTTCATCAGGCGGGCTCGTGTTTGATCAGCAAAAGTGAACAAAAGTTGTTTTAGACCAGAGATGCCTTCAGGGCGAGCGTTCATTTTTTTTTTGTCCGGGATAAACATTTTTTCCAATATGGAAGATTATAATACAGCTACCAATGTGTACCATATGTGCACCATACTTTCCGAAAACATATCAGCTTTCTTCCCTCCGGGATAAATTTGTGAATCCTATCAAGACTAGTTGTCACATAAACTGGCTTTCAACAGCAAAGGATCAAGCAATCTTAGTGTTCCCAAAATTGAATAACATAGTCTTTTTTAGGTTTAAGCTGTTGATGGGCGCCAGATGCTTCCAGTCACTACTTTGCTCCTGTTTTTTTATTGGCCTTAGCTGCTGCCTTGGTTTTTTTCACATTTCACATTCCCGACTCCAACAGCAATAGTCTGTCGCATGTCGCGGACAGCGAAACGACCAAGCGGAGGATAATTCTTGAACGCTTCGACACACATTGGTTTGCTTGGAACAAGTCTGACCATAGCTGCGTCACCAGATTTTAAATATTTTTGATTGAGCTCCCAGTACCTTACCAGATCTTCTGTCCATAGTCATAACAAAGGATCAAGCAATCTTAGTGTTCCCTAAAATTGAATAACATAGTCTTCATATAATTATTTGTCTGGAGCATAAGATATTAGACAGATTATTCTATAGTCACTAGGTTGAGTATGGGATTGTCTGGGGTTATCGGAAAGAAAGTCCTAAACGACTATTAGAACTAAAATTGAATAAACATTTTTATAGTGTTACTGGGAGCCGAAAGGAGGTTATTATCCCTATTCCTACCCACACGCACACCCTATTCCTCTGTTTTGCACCGCAATAGTTCATACCCGACTTGAATTGCGGAGGAAATGTTAAACTATCATTAGTTATGTAAATTTGCTTGCAATGCCGAACACAGCCAATACTAATTGACATTAAAATTGAGTTAATTTATCTCCTCATTTTAAACAGTATACTCGGCGATGTCTCGAACAAATATCAACATTACTTATGCTCCATTGAAGCGGAAGAGGGGGTACACAGACTTAACAAAACGTTATCATGGATATTTGGAGCCGAGTATTGTGTTTTCACTTGACATGCAAAATGTGAAAATTTGTTTCCAGACTTATTATTTAATTTTTTTTTGAATAATCCCAGCTTTAAAAATGATATTTTAATATTGGGGAACATCTTGCATAAATTGTGGTCTAATGAACAGATTGATCCCATTGATTTACTGATTCCTAACCCTGACTTGGCCTTTGATTTGATCACAAGAATGACACACGATGATGAAGACCAACGACTAACAATTCAGCAGGTTGTTGATCATGAATTCTGGAAAAGTATCAACATTTAATTTTTTCAGTTGTTCGTACACAACATTCTAATATATTAAATAAATTATGGTTGTCTATGCCAACCGTCTACAATTTTTCAACTTACACTGCTTGGGCTGCGAAATAAATATAGATAATCTTGATTGTCAAATTTGTCGGCATTTCTGTCGTTGGGCCATATAATCAACTTCAGTCATGTTGCTGGCCTACACGAAAAAATCATTTTATGTACACAGCGCCGCGGGAAAGGCATGATAAGATAATGGGCTGTAGCATACAGTTATACCGGCACTGAGCAAAACGGCAAAAAAAGCTTGATGTGAAAATATCGGAGTGTTGACTAGGGCCACACCAAATGTCTTGGCGGGCCAGGTTGTAGATCGCGGGCCACCTGTTGCACACCCCTGTTCTAAACATTCGTAAAAAGATTCTGATTCCATAAATAAGTACACAATACCTAATTTATAGAATTTCGATGATTTATTTTTACACTGTCTAACTTTTGAACCTTTTTCCCGGGCACCATTTTTTTACACTCAATTTATCTTTAAATTCATTCGTGCTTCATCAAATTGTCGTGATTTTAAAATTTTTACATTTAAATCTGTGTAATCATTTTCATATCTTTTTAATTCAGTAACCATACTTTAAATACTTATATGATACTTATAAAAGCTGTTTTTGTGTGCAAAATTTATTTTAAAATCTCACATCAGCTGTAACCGATATGACTAACTAAAGATGTTATTACTGACTTTCCGGTTCCGATATTTTATGGCAAGCAGCTGTTTTTATAACTTTATCACATAATTCAAATCTTTATTTGATATTGGACAGGAATCTGATATTTATCCGAGAGAAGGAAGAAAGCTGATAATTTACCGTAATTGTATGGCGAACCAAGTTCAATCAGTCCAAATCAGGTTCCATGTTTGAGCCTCAGTAATCATGAGATTATTCTGACAATTCATCTCCCAACCATTTTAGCTGCAACAAAGTGCAGTGCCAGGGTGGGAACAAATGAATTGCTTTTGAACTAATTCGATCTAAATGAACGTTTCTTTTTGCATCTTCGATATCTAAATATTTTATGAATATCGTTATTGGGTACGTAGTATGTGTACCAGGTTGGGGTTAGGCCATAATTTTAATCCGATTTTTCTTATTTTAATCATGTTACGAGTTCGGGGACTATCTGTGTTAGCCAAGTGAATATATCTCTTGCCCGTAGGTTTTAATACCTTCATACAACTTGATGTAGAGTAGGGGAACAAAATTAATTACCTCCATATTGGTACACATACTTACGAAGCACCCTTGTTGTTGTATAAGTTCACAAATGCGTTTTTTCAAATTGAACATTTATTAAGTTTGTGAACTCTCAATCAATTCTAAACTTTCTGTTGATTCATTATTATTGACTGTTTTTGCAAATCAATATTATGGTAATAGTAATCATTCTGATATTTATCATTGTCTTCAAAAATTTTGACATATTGATTATCTTTCACAATACAACGCCAATTCCTAACTGTTTATGATTTATTATTATTCATAATATGTTTTTTAATAATATTATTGTCGGCAATGATGAGCAAATTTTATTCGCATTATTTAACAGTTGATGATTCATATAATGTTTCTAGTGGCGGAAAATATTGATACCAAAGTGATTTAGTGGCGCATAAGTTCGAAGGGTGCTCCCGTTTTATGTGCACTTAGATGGCGCACAACCTGAACATAGTATGTGTACCATGTAGGGGTTATCAGGTTGTGCGTCATCTTGGCGAACATACTACGGGAGCGCCATTCGAAGTATGTGGGTTATATTGGTTTCACTTTGGTATGCGATCTCATAGGTTGTGAGATCCGAGTGATTTTTGTAATAACCTAACCCTAACCCAGCGATGGCAGGGTTAGGAACTGAATTGTATAGGAAGTTTTTTATGAGATTGAGATCACTTTAAGCAAGGAACATCACGTACCATAGTGGTTTTATGATCATGATATCGCATACGAAAGTGGAACCGGGTATAATTCCCCAAAATAAAATATTTCTACTGAAAATCCTATTTCTATAACAGGTTGTAAGTTAGGATACTACACTTATGACTCTTTATTTAGACAATATTCAATTCAAGGAAGAGTGGCAACCTCTCTAATAAAGTTCGTTCCATCACCTGTGAGAACAAGGTGATAGGCAAGCAGATATGAGTTTAATATTATGGGAATACAGAACTGATGAGTAAGGTATAGAACCACACTTTATCCATAAGTAAAATGCGACAGATTCCGGCCCCTTTCCCAGAACAACAACATAATAACAAAACGATACATATGCCTACTTTGAGTCCAATAAATCAGTTCTATTTTATCGATATGCCCACCAATATTTCAGCCGTATGTTAAAGAAATTGTGCCGAATGTCATATGAATGTGTTCCTGTGGGGTAAAAATGTGAACTGTGATATTTCCCTAGTGTGACTCAGAGAAGAAAATCGCGTGTCAAGGAACGTCATAAAAAACCAAGAGTAAAAACTAGTCATCCATTTATTTAATTATGTGTTTTGAGTTGTCACCCCAAGCAATGCTATAAATAAGTATTTGTGGCTATTCAATTCACAATTAAACGACAGCGAAGTATGGCCCACGCTTAAAATTTTATACTGGTTATTTCATTTTACACACTTTTTCACAAAAATAAAAATGTTCATAAAACGTTTGCACTTTTACTCAGAACAAGAAACAATGCGACATTTTGCAGTAACTCAGTGTAATTTGTCATTTTTGGGTTTTAGCTGAGTTGACAGTGGTTAAAATGTATGAGAAACGGTGCCTTGTTGATGGAGGGGTGAAAATTCTATGAAGAATTGAGATCTTAATTTCACCCATCTTGGTAATCCCACACTACAATCACAGTGAATTTACCAATTTGTTTTACCCAGACGTTCAAATTACGACCGGTTTTCTCTCTGCAGTTCATTTAATCGTTGGAATCTACTGAGCCATAAATTTAGGTTTACACGCACGTAAATCCTTCCATGAAGCGAAAACAACTATTATTAGAAAATATTTTGTGTCGTAATATCACTTCATTCTCGTGTAAATATCAGAAGTAGTGAAAATATATGAGATTTTCTCATGAATAAATCAGCAATATTAACAACAGGAAAGAAATAAGGCGAGGTCTCTTTTAAGATTGTCATAACTTATAAAGTTGTTTAATTAATTAATGAGTAACGGAAATTACAATCTGAAGTAAGTCGAAACTTTTTTAGCATTAAATTATAATGTGTGGTGATATACTACTCCATTCGCTGTTTACAAATTTTAAACAACGGATTTGCGAACTTATACGACAATAATGGGCGCTCCAGAAGTACTAGGGGTAGAAGTATGTTCACTTGCCTAACACAGACAGCCCCCGAACTCGTATTAGAGCTAAAATGAAAGAAATCGGAATAAAATTATGGCCTGACCCAAACCTGTTACACATACTACGTGAGTACCCGCGAAACAAAATCTGGGTCGGCGGTATGCGACTATCACTGGACTGGGCAGTGAATACTAGATTTGTTAGGTAGGTCAATTGGAAATTGTTAAGGATATGAAAATTATGGATATGATTAATCTATGATTAAGGAAATTTTCAAGGCGTGTGCGTATTCTCTAGACGTATATTTCAAAATTGAACCCCAGTTAGGTTAGGTGATATCATTAGACATTTTAAAAAGCCAGAAAAAATCAAAAACTGCTTGTTTTCAGCAAGGGCATAATCAGCATAAAATTTTATTCCATGGCGGAAAGCAATTGTTGTTTTCAATGAGACGTAAACCGACGCGTACACGGACCTTTTGCTCCGAACAGGGCCATGTATAAGCAGTCTCTAAATACGTCATGAATAACTTGCAGTACTGTACACCAGGAGTGTGCAACCTTTATTATAGGAGGGCCAGATACAAGTAACTGAGTGATGCCGCGCCGCACCTAGAAAGGCTCTGAATACGAGAAATGCAACTTGCGAAATTTCCTAATTATTAAATAAAAATATTGAGGCCGAAAACCTAATTAATAAACGCGTGTAGTGAGATTTGTTCATTTTAGGTCAATTTAATACAGTGCTTGAAGGAGGGATGTCCAATTCAAATTTATTATTCGATTATCGCGACCTTCGAATATCGTTTTTTTGTGGTATTTAATAAAGTATCTGCCATCCTTGCGTTCTCTCTCAGCGGTCAACTTTTGCCGTTCTCCCACTCTCCGCAGTCTTCGTTTAGCCTAGCCTATAGTCGGCCAACGCCATAAACAAACATACAGTTAGTTCTAGAATGTTATTTGGTATTGCTCTTATCTTTCTTCTTTCTATGTTTATCTATTATATTCAATATGCAGTCATCTAATTCTAACATGCATTTGTCACAAGTTTTAAACATTACTGTTTTTTATGCAAATATTATGTCAGAGTTTTATGTGGGCTTGGAACGGATTAGGGCATTCACAGGTAAAAGGCGTCCCTACTCACGAAAGTTTTTACCTACGAAAGGCTCCCGGATAGAATTAATTTCGTAGGTTGCATGCACAAAACAAAAACATTGTTTATTTTCGTCTCGGATCTTAAGGCATTGTTAGGGGTTCTTGCCAAAATGTTGAGGTAAAGTGCATCGATTTCTAAAGAAAACTTTGACTCTTGTTCAAATTTATTGTCACGCCGGTTCTAAACGATTTCAGTGAGAAACGTTTTATAACATTGTATATTTTGCAATAGAATTTTGCTAGCTAGTTTTGTTAATATGACAGTGGCACTCAGGTACTGGTATAAGCTTTGAGGCGCAAGGAGATTGGAATTGCTCGCACGTACCAGATTAACTAAACTAGAAACTTGAAACACCAATAAAAAGTGATATTTCTCCGCGGGCAGCATAATTTTTTCTGTTGTTTGCATTTGGCTCCCAGGCCGCCGTTTGCACTCCAAATTTTGAACAATGGATCTGCGAATTTATACGACAATAATGGGCGCTCCAGAAGTATGTGTACCAATATCGAGGTAATTAATTTTGTTCGCATATTTTACATCAAGCTATGTAAAGGGAATGAAACCTATGGGCAGGGGGTATGTTCACTTGGCTAACACAGATAGCACCCGAACTCGCAATAAAATTAAAACAAGGAAAATCGAAATAAAATTATGGCCTAACCTAACCTGGGTTCACTCCGACTTCTTTTTCTTATTTTCCGAACAGGGCCATGTATAGGCAGACCTTGAATACTTCATGAAAAACTTACGGTACTGTTCACCATTGATAAACCATAATGTGTGGTGATACACTACGCCAATGGCTGCATACAAATTTCGGCGCTCCAGAAGTATGTGTACCAATAGGGAGGTAACTAATTTTGTTTGTTTATTTTACATCAAGCTGTGTAAAGGGACTGAAACCTATTAGCACAGGCATGTTCACTTTGCTAACACAGACAGTCCCCAAACTCATAATAGGACTAAAATAAGAAAAATCGTAATAAAATTAAGGCCTAACCTTAACCTGGTACACAAACTACGGGGATACCCAACATTTTGGTTGGCTGGGGTCGGTTCTGGGCAAAATTACAACCTTTTTTATAAAATAAGCATGTTACTATTCTTCGCAAATGTGTTGAAGTAAAATATTTAGTGTATGTGTGATACTATACTATCGCTCAGTATATTATCTATACTATACAGCATATTGACTTAATGATATAACTTTAAATATACACGTAAAGCATCATAATAGATTCAACAGTGGAATATGGGGTGGATATAATCATTATTCATGTTATATGGATCCCGTATACGAGACATAATAGTTTATCGCCTCAAAGAATTGCAAAAACTTCACCATTACTAGATATCCTAGTGGCGATATCACACTACAATCACAGTAAATTTACCAATTTGTTTTACCCAGACGATCGAATTACGACCCCCTTTTCTATGAGGTTCATTTTATCGTTAGAATCTACTGAGCCGTAAATTCAGTTTTGCACGTAAATTCTTTCCTAACGCAAAAAACAGCCATTATTAGAAAATATTTTGTGCCGTAATATCGCTTCATTCTCGTGTAAATGTAAGAAGTCGTAGAGATATAGAAAATATTCTCATAAAAAAATCGGCAATATTTACAACAGATAAGAAATACGGCGAGGTCACTTTTAAAATGCCTTGTTATGAGTTATCGTGTTGTATAATTAGTAAGTAAAGGAAATTACAAGTCGAAGTTAGTCGAGCAATTTAAAAAGGTATTTCCATGTTCAAAGAAATTTGAATATATATCATTTCATTCCAAATGAAGTTGTGCAAAATCGTTCAAACAAACGTAGTTATTTGTTATATATAATTTCCACATTGATAATAAAACGCAAATTTCAGACGACAATATCTTCGGAACGAGCGAAACGGCGCCTCAGAAGTATGTGTACCAATATGGAGGTAACTAATTTTGTTCGCCACAAGTTGTGTAAAGGGACGGAAGCATACGGGCAAGCGGTATATTTACTTAACTAACACAGACAGTCCCCAAACTCGTAATAGAACTAAAATAAGGGAAATCGGAATAAAATTAGGTCTAACACTAACCTGGTACACATACTACGGGAGTACCCGTGAAACAAAATCTCTGTCGACCGTTTGCGGCTATAACTGAACTGGGAACTGAATGAGGTCGTTTGGTATATTAGTTAAGGATATGAAAGTTACAGATAGAATTATTCTTTACTAAGGGAATATCCGAGATCTTATGCGTATTCCCTGGAAGTATATTTCAAAAGTTATCACCGTTTAGGTTAAGTGAATCTTTATTACTCTCTAATAAGCCAGAATAAATCAAAAACAGCTTGTTTTGAGCTAGAGCGTAGGCAGCCCAAAATTTTATTCCATGGCGGAAGGCAATTTTGTTTTCAATGAGACGTAATCCGACGCATATACGTGTCTTTCGTTCCGAACAGGGCTATGTATAAGCAGTCTCTGAATACTTCATAAAAAACTTGCGGTACTGTACACCAGGGGTGTGCAACCTTCATTATAAGAGGGCCAGATAAAACTAACTGGGCGGGGCCGCACCCAGAAACTCGACCTACGAAAGGCTATGGATACGAAAAATTGAACTTACAAAAATTCTTTTTGTAAAAATATTGCTTCAGCTAACGTAAGGTTCCCTTAAACGCGTGTAGAGATATTTGTTTATTTTAGGTCAATTTAATGCAGTGCTTGAAAAAGCGATGTCCAATTCGAATTTAGTATTCGAATATCGCGACCTTCGAATATCGTTTTTCGTGTTAAAAAGATACCTAATATGGCGCACATATCATAGCGCCGCCGTCCACGTTTTGATTTAATAAATTATTTGCCATCCCATTGGCCCGTTTGTTTTCAGCGGGTACAATGAAAATAGATGGAATAAAAAATAAATAAATAAATTTGATTTTCATGTATGGGTGTGCTCATTTTCGTACATTACGTTCTCTATTAGATGTCACCTTGTGCCATCTCCTCCGACCACCCTCCTTCTACTATTCGCGTTTTCGTTTAGCCTAGCCTAGCCCCTAGTCGGCCAACACCAAATGCAAACAAACATCCCGATGCTAGATGTTATACGGTATTGCTCTGTTCTTTCTTCTTTTCATGCGTACCTTTTCTATTTATTATGCAGTAATCTAATTCTAACACGTATTTGTTACGGGTTTTGACCATTATTATATTTCATACAAATATTATGTGCGAGTCTTGTGCAGAGTCTTGGGACGGATCAGGGCATTTACAGGTAAAATGCGTTCCTGCTTACGGATTTTTCTACGAAGAGTTTCCGTAGCGAATTAATTTCGTAGGTTGCATGCACAAAAACTTGTTTATTTTTGCTATTGATCTTACGGCATTGTTGGGGGTCCTTGCAGAAATGTTGAGGTAAAACGCATAAATTTCTAAAGGAAACTGATATTCAAATTTATTGTCACGTCGACCCTAAACGAGTTCAGTGAGAAATACGTTTTTATAACATTGTGTATTTTGCAACAGGATTTTGTTGGCTAGTTTTGCTAATATAACAGTGGCACTCAGGTACTGGTATATGCTTTGCGACGCACTCAAAGAGATTGGAATTGCTTGTCCGCACCAGATTAACTAAACTAAAAACTCTGTAAACAAATTTTAAACAACGGATTTGCGAACTTATTCGACAATAATGGGCGCCTCAGAAGTATTTGTACCAATATGTAAATAATAAAATTTTGTTCGCCTATTTTACATCAAGTTGTTTAAAGGGACTGAAACCTTTGAGCAGGGGTTATGTTGACATGGCTAACACAGACAGTCCCCGAACTCGTAATAGAACTAAAATGAGGAAAATCGGTATAAAATTATGGCCTAACCTTAATCTTGTACACACACTACGGAGGTACCCAAATTTATAACATTCTTTATAAAATATGCATGTTACTATTAATCGCAAATGTGTTGAAGTCAAATAATTAGTATATATATGTGTCATACTATGCTTTCGCTTAGTATATTACCTATCGTCCTCATACTATGCTTTCGCTTAGTATATTACCTATCGTCCTATACTATATAGCATATTGAATTAAGGGTATAACTTTAAATCTACACGTAAAGCAACATAATGGGTCAACAGTGGAATATGGAGTGGATATAATTATTATTCATGTTATATGGATCCCGTATACGAGACATAATGGTTCATCGCCTCAAAGCATTGCTGAAACTTCACCATTACTAGATATCCTAGTGTCGATATCACACTACAATCACAGTAAGTTTACCAATTTGTTTTACCCAGACGATCGAATTACGATCCCCTTTTCTATGAGGTTCGTTTTATCGTTAGAATCTACTGAGCCGTAAATTTAGATTTGCACGTAAATCCTTTCCTAACGCAAAAAACAACTATTATTAGAAAATATTTTGTGCCGTAATATCGCTTCATTCTCGTGTAAATGTAAGAAGTCGTGGGAATATAAAAAATATTCTCATAAAAAAATCGGCAATATTTACAACAGATAAGAAATACGGCGAGATCACTTTTAAGATGCCTTGTTATGAGTTATCGCGTTGTATAATTAGTAAGTAAAGGAAATTACAAGTGGAAATTAGTCGAGCATTTTGATAAGGTATTTCCATGTTCAAAGAAATTTGAATAAATTCCATTTCATTCCAAATGAAGTTGTGCAAAATCGTCCAAAAAACGTAGGTATTTGTTATATATAATTTCCACATTGATAATAAAACGCAAATTTCAGACGACAATATCTTCGGAACGAGCGAAACGGCGCCTCAGAAGTATGTGTACCAATATGGAGGTAACTAATTTTGTTCGCCACAAGCTGTGTAAAGGGACGGAAGAATACGGGCAAGCGGTATATTTACTTAACTAACACAGACAGTCCCCAGACTCGTAATAGAACTAAAATAAGGGAAGTCGGAATAAAATTAGGTCTAACACTAACCTGGTACACATACTACGGGAGTACCCGTGAAACAAAATCTCTGTCGACCGTTTGCGGCTATAACTGAACTGGGAACTGAATGAGGTCGTTTGGTATATTAGTTAAGGATATGAAAGTTACAGATAGAATTATTCTTTACTAGGGGAATTTCCGAGATCTTATGCGTATTCCCTGGAAGTATATTTCAAAAGTTATCGCCGTTTAGGTTAAGTGAATCTTTATTACTCTCTAATAAGCCAGAATAAATCAAAAACAGCTTGTTTTGAGCTAGAGCGTAGGCAGCCTAAAATTTTATTTCATGGCGGAAGACAATTTTGTTTTCAATGAGACGTAATCCGACGCGTACACGGATCCTTCGCTCCAAACAGGGCCACGTATAAGTAGTCTCTGAATACTTCATGAAAAACTTGCGGTACTGTACACCAGGAGTATCCAACCTTCATCATAAGAGGGCCAGATAAAACTAACTGGGCGGGGCCGCACCCAGAAACTCGACCTACGAAAGGCTATGGATACGAAAAATTGAACTTACAATAATCCTTTTTGTAAAAATATTGCTTCAGCTAACGTAAGGTTCCCTTAAACGCGTGTAGAGATATTTGTTTATTTTAGGTCAATTTAATGCAGTGCTTGAAAAAGCGATGTCAAATTCGAATTTAGTATTCGAATATCGCGACCTTCGAATATCGTTTTTCGTGTTAAAAAGATACCTAATATGGCGCACATGTCATAGCGCCGCCGTCCACGTTTTGATTTAATAAATTATTTGCCATCCCATTGGCCCGTTTGTTTTCCGCGGGTACAATGAATATAAATGGAATAAAAAATAAATAAATAAATTTGATTTTCATGTATGGGTGTGCTCATTTTCATACATTACGTTCTCTATTAGATGTCACCTTGTGCCATCTCCTCCGACCACCCTCCTTCTACTATTCGCGTTTTCGTTTAGCCTAGCCTAGTCAGCCAACACCAAATGTATACAAACATACTGATGCTAAATGTTATTCGGTATTGCTCTGTTCCTTCTTCTTTCCATGTGTATCTATTATATTTATTATGCAGTAATCTGATTCTAACACGTATTTGTTAGGGGTTTTGACCATTATTATAATTTATACAAATATTATGTACGAGTCTTGTGCAGAGTCTTGGGACGGATCAGGGCATTTACAGGTAAAATGCGTTCCTGCTTACGGAATTTTCTACGAAGGGCTTCCGTAACGAATTAATTTCGTAGGTTGCATGCACAAAAAATTGTTTATTTTTGTTATTGATCTTACGGCATTGTTGGGGGTCCTTGCAGAAATGTTGAGGTAAAACGCATATCGGTAAATTTCTAAAGAAAACTCCTATTCAAATTTATTGTCACGTCGCCCCTAAACGAGTTCAGTGAGAAATACGTTTTTATAACATTGTGTATTTTGCAACAGGATTTTGCTGGCTAGTTTTGCTAATATAACAGTGGCACTCAGGTACTGGGATATGCTTTGCGACGCACGCAAAGAGATTGGAATTGCTCGTCCGCACCAGATTAACTAAACTAAAAACTCTGTAAACAAATTTTAAACAACGGATTTGCGAACTTATACGACAATAATGGGCTCCAGAAGTATTTGTACCAATATGTAAATACTTAATTTTGTTCGCCTATTTTACATCCAGTTGTTTAAAGGGACTGAAACCTTTGGGCAGGGGTTATGTTGACATGGCTAACACAGACAGTCCCCGAACTCGTAATAAAACTAATATGAGGAAAATCGGTATAAAATTATGGCCTAACCTTAATCTTGTACACGCACTACGGAGGCACCCAAATTTATAACATTCTTTATAAAATATGCATGTTACTATTAATCGCAAATGTGTTGAAGTCAAATAATTAGTATATTTATGTGTGATACTATGCTTTCGCTTAGTATATTACCTATCGTCCTATACTATACACTGTATAGCAGTGGTCGGCAACCACCGGGTCGCGGCCCATCGCCGGTCCGCGGAAAGGTTACTACCGGTCCGCAGAGAGGTGACTAATTCCCATGTCATTATGTCGCATTGACGCTGGGTCAATTGTTTCCCCAACGCCCGTATAAGAAAGTCTCACATCAGTCGGAATAAGATCTATCGAACAAAATAATTCTAGCTAGGGACGTGACTAGTGACTACTCCACTACTTGTTCATAGCTAACCGGTCATGACTAGTCAGTGCTAATTCTATACTTCAGGAATTAGGATAATCATAAAGGTAACACATTGGGTAAAAAATTAGTTATGGCAAAACAACCAATAATAAAATCAAAAATATTTTGCGGCGTAATATCGCTCCATTCTTGTGTAAATGTCAGAAGTAGTGGAAATATAGAAAATTTTCTCATGAATAAATCGGCAATATTACAACAGAAAAGAAATACAGCGAGGTCTCTTATAAGATGTCTTGTCATGACGCATCAGGTTGTTTATAATGAGTAAGTAACGGAAATTGCAAGCTGAAGCTAGTCGAACGTTTTTAGCATTTTGTTAGTTATTTCTATTTTTCAAGAAATTTGAAAACATTCCGTTTCATTCGAGATGAATTTGAGCAGAATCGTTCAAATATTCGTATTTGTAATATATAATTTCCACATTGAGAAAAAACGCAACTTCTAGACAGAAAAATACCTTAGGAAGCGATTGTGATAAAATCTGGGTCGGCCGTTTGCGACTATCACTGGACTGGCCAGTGAGTAACTACATTTGTTAGTGAGGTCGTTTAGTAATAGTTAAGGATATGAAAGTTATATAATATGATTAATCTATGACTAAGGGAATTTCCAAGATCGTATGCGTATTTCCTGGAAGTATATTTCGAAATTTATCTTCAGTTAGGTTAGTTGATATCATCAATTAGACATTTTAATGAGCCATAATAAATAGAAAACTGCTTGTTTTCAGCAAGAGCGTAGGCTGCCTAAAATTTCATTCTATGACGGGAGGCAATTTTTGTTTTCAATGAGACGTAATCCGACGCGTACACGGACCTTTCGCTTCGAACTTGGCCATGTATAAACAGTCTCCTAATACCTCATGAATAACTTGCGGAACTGTACACCAGGGTTGTGCAACCTTTATCACAGGAGTGTCAGATAAAACTTACTGGGTGAAGAGCCAGAAACTCGACCTACGAAAGGCTCCTGGAAATTCAGGGTTATCTATAAAACGGAAACCAAAAATTTCTTACTTTTATCAAAAAAATTATTTAATTTTGTTCGCGCATGAACTTCTGTTTGCATATGATTATACTCAAAAGTTTCGCAAAACTTTCAACTAAAAATAAATATGGACATTACTTGAGGAATTGATAGCGGTGACCAGCAGTGGTTCAAGCATGACAAGGTGACCCCCATACACCAAATCAGAAGCTTGCTTTCCTGAGAGAGAAATCAGCAGTGACATCCAGTGGGCACCTTAATTATCGGACTGAAATATTTCAGATTTTGATATGTAGGTAGTTCAAAGGACAATATGTATAAGAACAATCTTCAAACGATTGGTGAACTAAAGGCTGCAATTGCAGAAACAAAATAGAGAAATACCCAACGAAGAGTGATTGACAATGTTGCAAAAAAATGCAATTGCCGAGAAGGACATTTAGAACATATTCTAGGAACAACAAAATTTTTGTGCAAAACGTCCTAGATTTTCCGACACTTTTGGGTACAAACATAAGTGTCCGTGCTGTAATAATTAGAGCTGTGACGTCATCAAAATTATCAATTGAAGCCTTGAACATGATAATTCTGTAAATACAATTGTGAATTTCAGAGTAACCATGCTTGCTATAATAGTCGTTTTGATATTGTTCTGTTGGGAAAAACTTTACAAAAACGTTGAAATAAAAATTAATTAAATAGGAATTAATTATTAACTCTCTACTGTACACAGAATATCTCAAGGTCAAGGTTTTTTATTGAAAATTTTAGAAATTTTTCCGCATAAAACAAATATTATTAGAGGAGTGTGATATATTGCTGAATAGAATTCTAGCACACGCTTTTAAAAAGCCATGAGTGAAGCTTTAGGGCTTAATGATTAACAAAAAACATAATTTTAAAAATACCAATGCCAAATGGGTAGGGGTTGGTGCGCCGAGAAGGTTGCATAATTCACTCCATATTCGTATAAGTAATCGAGAAATTGTCTTTCTCGTTAATTGGGGACCACGCTGTATAATACTGGTTTTAATATAAATCGGTCAAATATGCTGTTTAAAGGTCACTCTATTCGATATTTTGAACTTACGAAACACAAATGATAAACCGATATTAAACAATGTCAGACGCATCATGATATAACAACATGCTAGATCTTTGCCTTTGCCAATTTATGTATTACTTATGTAGCTTTATTATTCAACGACCCAAGAAATAAAAATGAACAAGTTATGTCGCAACACGGAGAGGGTCCTATCTGGCGTACGTCAGTAAAACCGCCCAGCTCTCACATGTTGCTCTTAACAAAACCAAAATTGTAACATAAGAGTGTAATAACACAACCTACACAACCCGATAGTAAAATGAAGCTGTTTTTCAAAACAGTACAATGAAACGTGCAGTGCATGGTAGCATATGCCGTATGCGCTATGTATTATAGTAAAACAATACGGATTTAAAACAGTCAAAATACCTATTTCACGTTGAGCGAGAAATTTCCAACACCAAAATCACAAGCACGCTAGTTTGAACCAAAACATAGGACTAAATGGCATAAAATATTATACTTCATGTGAGTTCCCGTATTGATGCCAGCGCCCCCCAATCGCCCAGTTTGACAGCCAGCGCCTCCCAAGTTTGGCATACGCCCACTTTGGGAACCGCTGATTTAGTATATTACTCCATATGCTTGCCCGGAGCCATGCTCTGAGATTAAAGGTAGGAATGAAGGTTTTTCTACACTCTCGCTATATGCAATACTTACCTCATTTCTCCATTGATAACGCAAATTCATTGCACTAATTGCAAAGTTAATGAGTAGGTCGTTGCAAACAAAAACGGTCGGATAAGCCATAGTTAATCGGTTAACCGAACCTAGTGTAGTTAACAATCGCAGTTAATTTGACATTCGTGATGTAACAAAATGACAAGATTTTTCTGGGTATTTTTATGACGAAACAACACCAAATAGGATTTTTGTTCACCATCTCGCAAATGCGACGCGTGTCACACATAATGAAGCGGCGGGCACCTGTGGGTCGCGGGCCTAGGTTTTGGCCATCATGAGCCTCGTATGAATAAATAAATGGTATATATAAATAAATAGGGGGATCATAACTACAAGCATTGGTCGCTTTTTGAAATATTGATATTGGATTTGTATTTTTCTGTTTAAATTTATTTTTCACTTTCTCATGTTAACATAAAATAAAAATGTCTATTGGTAATTTAACTTTACCGCGCAAATGATGACGGAACGATGATATGGAATGTTTCTATCCCTATGGATATATATAGATTGGATAAAAAAAATTGAAGACACACAGACTCTACAGACCTGATCCAATTGGGTTCATGGAAAACTTTGGTGAAGCAACGAAGCATGGAATTGGGGAAAGCGGTGATGAACCACCAGCTAAGATCAGATGTACGGAAAGCAGCTTAACAAATACAGGTGATTGATTTTCTGCTTTAGTCCAAAATATAACATAAATATTAGAGTAAGCGATAAGCATAATTAGAATGTTTTATCTGTTGAACAGTAATCTTATCAGGTTTCAAACATTTCGAATTAAGTGATACCTTGAGTTTCATTATATAAAAATTCATTGGAATAAATATGAAACTAGCAATCAAAATGTTTCTTGATCAATCAAACCTACAAAAGCGTATATCAAAGCACCTATATCAAAGCTATACTGACTCCGAGATACTTCGGACTACCAGTTGGCGTAAGATATTTCAAATTATGAGTATGATTTCAGTCGACTTGTATTTGCATATTAATATTTTAAATGCATAACACAAACTCTCTAATGCCACATCCTGGTCAAAACGTCTTCGGGCCAAAAAGTTTGCAAATCTTATCAAATATTGCTTGTTTCCTTGGATGTTTTTTTTTGTTGCTTTTCAGATTCGATCAAACTCTCCGATTCTATTTTGCTGTTTCGAGATAAAAAAATTTCGAACCATGGTGATGTATATGAAGGAGAAATATCGAGTGCAACTTATGGAACTCGTCCGATTGCAATAAAGTTTGTTCAATACAACAAACAAAGTGTGGAAGAGGCAAAAATTCTTTACCTACTGAACCCTCACACTCATGTAGTCTCTGTGATTCATTCAGATGAATACCATCAAGGTCCAATGAAATATATGTACATTGCAATGGACAAATGTAACCAAGACAACTTGAGAGGTTTTGTTGAAAATCGAAAGAAAGCCGATATCCCATTCGATCCTGAACTTGCACTTGATTTTGCAAAACAGTTATTTGCTGGAATTTTATACATTCATGATAAACTTGTGGTGCACAAAGATCTCAAGCCTGATAATGTGTTCTTATCCCTGGATCAAAAAGTTGTCAAAATTGGTGATTTTGGCATAAGTGAAGTCATCGAGTCCAAGACACAAACAGTTTACACCAGAAAAGGTCTTGGTACTGACGGTTACAGACCCCCTGAATCATTTGTGCCTGGATTTCCAACTTCCCAAAAAACTGACATATATTCACTGGCTGTCATTGTTTACTATGTATGGAGTGACGGTAAACATCCCTTTGGTGACGAAAGGGATCTATGGAATCATTTCATGAAAAACCATAAAAACCTGGACCTGGATGGACTTTTAGTTCCAGAAAAAGAAATTGCGAAAGATTTACTGGAATGGATGCTGCAGTTTGTTCCTCGTAAACGTCCAATGATAAACGAGGTTCTCTCTCATAAATATATGGCTCCATCGAATGTAAAAGGTAAGAAAAATTGATTGAAATGTAAATACATGTGTATTGTGATGGTTGGTCAACTAGATGTGCTGGGGATCGGGCCATTGACATATACATTGTAATTTAACTGCTATTTCTAATCTGCGCGTCGTGAAGTTTGCTATATTTTTTTTTCATTTTATTTTCCCCTCAATAACTTATAGCTGTGGTACCCAATCTTTTTGTTATATTTTTTTCCTGTGTTTGGAAACGTTTCCTCATAGTAAGGGGTTTTAGAGATATTGCCCTATTGTTAACCGAAATTAAACACTTATCAAAGAAAACGTTCTGTTCAGGTTCACTATTCCGAGATTTGCAGGAAGAATTTGCACCTGGCAGGTCTCAAACAAGCATCCATGACGAACTTTTGCTTCCACATTTTGAAAATGGAACTTTCAAATCAGATTCGCCAACAAAAAAGAAAACTAAAAGGTTTGTGTATTTATTTTGCTGTGTTATTTGAATATTACTCTCTTGCAGTCTTTCTTCATAAATGTTCCCAATTTGCTTTTGCAAAAAGGCTGAGTTATAATTTTTATCACGGGGTAGAGGTAAGTCGAAAAACGGCCTTAACATATGGCATACCACTGCCTCTGCAGTCCATGTCGGGTATGGGATTAGTTAACCATTTATTTGTTTCAGATGCATGGGCTTTTTAGTGGAGAAAGCCATGACCGACAGGTGGTTGCATTTTACATGACCCCTATACAGCATTGAAAAGTCAGCAATTTGTTCGTTCTACTCGAATGTTCCTATTTACACATTCCAATAAACTTGGTTTCTAGCTAGCGAATTATCAAACAAGGGTATATATAGGTCGTAGGAAATCGACCCATATTTTATTTTCGCGGTAGCAAATAGAACCCTTGTCTATTGAGCCAGCCATGTTTTGTAATTGTTTCACAAATTGTGGCTGTCTCACAAATATTTTTCGTGAACAATATATTATAGATTTACCAAGAATAGTTCCCACTGCAGAAGTATTTTTTCGAATGAGGCAATACCAAATCTAAAATAAACATAAATTTAAAATGAGAATCCTGGTCACACTTATCCTTGATTAAGCATGTTGTTATGAATATATATTCTCGTTGGCATATGTAACATGGCTGTTATCATGCAAGGATGGACCGTAGCAATAAGTTATTAAAACTTATTAACAATCAAATAACTTTTCCTACAAAAACTAATCAATCTAATTTCAGTCATTCTTCACAAGTTGCAACTTCATTATCAAAGCTTGTTAACAATATCCACTTTGCAAAATATCTTGAAGCCAAAGAAAAGAATAGAAAGGCAGCTCTGAACTCAAAAAGTAAGAAAGGTTTATTTCAACATTCCTTGTATTGAAGCATATTAACTTTTTTTTTGCATTCGAATTTGACTCAAAAAACTTTATCGGTTAAGAGTTTCATTGTATAATTTGAAAAAATTTGAATCCAGTAAAGTTTAATTCATGAATTTGAGTATTAACGTAAATGTTCGTGCACCATCAAAAACAAATCTGTGGAAAAGTGTATTATGTCATTTCGTCTACCGAAAGTTAATTAATTGGGTTTGAGCTCATCCTCATAATTAAGTATTGGTTCCAAAGTGCCTGCACATACACCGCAATTATTTGATTCGTTCATTCGATTTATTTTAACACCTGATACGGATACTACATTTTTAACATAAAACAATGAGTGCTTGGCTTTAATTTTCAAAATATAGTGGCATTGCAAACTAAAGGTATTAGTGCTTGGCATTCGTATTTCATCAATTTTTTCCAAATATTATGACATATTGTGCCAAACTGAAAGGGTTTTAAACTTTATACTAACCGTGGCCATGCTTGAAATTGTCATTTGACCCACAAGGTTTATTATAAATTGTTTTTTAATTCAAATTAATTTTTCAAATGTGACATTTCCAGATCGCAAACAACTCACTGATGACATCTTGTGGTCTAAAGACAATGTGGTTTATGAGAGTTTAAATTTCACAGTTTACGAAGGTCAACGGAAACTTCCAAATTCAGTTACAGAACCCTTAGCAATATGGGTGTGTTCTTTGCGGAATGAAAACTTTCTACACGAACTAAAAGCTCTTCAGCAACTTCCACCTCATTCAAACGTAATCTCTGTTATTGCTAGTGGTCGTTTGATTGAAACATGTCAAATTTTTGTTGCTACTGAAAGATGCCAGTTCCAAACTCTTGGTAATTATTATAAAGAAAGAACGAAAAACAAAATTCTTTTTGATCCTAGACTTGCTCTCATACATGCAAAACAGTTAGTTAGTGCTTTACAACATTTGCATAAATATAATATTGTTCATGGATATTTGTTGCCGAATATTTTGTTTTCACTTGACATGCAAAATGTGAAAATTTGTTTCAAGACCTCTTTTTTAGGTATTTTAATATATAATTCCAGCTTTAAAGATGATATTTTATCCTTGTGTCACATCTTGTATAAATTGTGGTCTAATAAACTGATTGACCGAAGGCTAATCTCAGATTCTACAGTAGCTATGGATCCAAGTGCTTTACTGATTCCTAACCCTCACTTGGCCTTTGATTTGCTCACAAGAATGACACACAAAGATAAAGACCAACGACTAACAATTCAGCAGGTTGTTGATCATAAATTCTGGAAAAGTATCAACATTTAGTTTTTCTTTTCATTATTTATTTGTCTTGTGCATGTTTTTTTTTATTTCTACAGACTAAGTCAAGTTTATTTTTTTCCAACTAGTAAGAAACAGTCGTATAAAAGTTTTGAAAAAAAAAGTTTTTTGATCAGAGTGATGGGTTTAGCCACTTTTGTTTAGACCAGTGATTCCCAGAGTGGACGATATCGCCCCCCGGTGGGCGAAAACGATACAGAGGGGGGCAAAAATGTCGAAGGGGGTGATAGGGAGGCGATTTCGCGAAACCTGTTTTTGTTCGGCGCATCGTGCACTTGATTACTGTACTCTGCGTGCTTTCGTAGATTTAAATCACGTGGGCGATGTCACACGCGGAAGGATTGCTGGACTCGTCTTCGCAGTAAGGTACGGTGGTTTGCGTAACCAAGTGATCGGGAAATCTGTAGTGATCTGGCCCGGGACGCTTCACTGAATAGATCTTTTTCCGACCTTTGACCTCGACAATTTTCCCCATACTTTACCATTCTAAAATGTTCAGTGTTTATTTAAGAGTGGTTTCGCGAGTTGTTGCCTATAAAATGAAGTATTTGTTTCAAACTAACATTCTGATTCATACCATTCAACAATCTGCTTTTTCAAAGTACCGATAAAGAATTTTAGCCCAGTCTATCACAGCTATTTCTACACTAATTTTTGATTACTGTAATTAAACAGAAACTCTTAGGATGACAAGGTGTCACATTGACTTATTTTATTTAAATTTCCGAAAAACAACTTGAAACTAACGAATATAATTCAAAATCGCAAAAATTAGGTAATGTTCACGACCACGCCTGAAAGTCTGTCTGAGTGAGGAATGTGTCTGAGCGGATGCGAAAGGGGGCATTGTTACGTTTATTTTTGCATCTTTCTGGTAAACATCCAAACGGCGGTTTCAACGATGAATTAATCTTATTTATTATCTACGCTCGAGGATTAAATTACATTTTTTTTAAGTAACAGAATTTATCGTGAGACACCTTTAGACTAAATTTTATTATATCCTAAAAACTATATTGAACAGCTACTCGCACAACGAGCCTGCAATTTAATTATAATTAGACAATTGAAAACACGCAGAAAAGTTGATGTTATTGCAATGCAATAAGGAAATCAAATTCATATTCTATTCGAGAGGCTCATCACTGCTCAATTTTTTTTAAGAATGTATCTTCTTGAAGAAAATCTTTATCAAAATTTCACAAACCATGCAAAAATATTCTCTCCGATGTTTGGAAGTATATATTTGTGCGAACAATTATTTTTGAAAATGAACATTACAAGAACAAGCAAAGAACTATAAGTTAGAGCAGTGGTTCCCAAACTTTTTTGACCATCGCCCCCCTAAAGTAGTTTATGCAACTTCATCGCCCCCCTGCACTACAAAAAAATATACAGTCAGAAACGAATATATTACAGACCAAATAAGAAGACAAATAAAAGTTTATGGTGTTTTTTAATGAAATAGATGAGCTTGGTGTTCTTCAGCGAGTTATTTATTATATCTAAAATTACCCCGTTTACTGATGGAAAGGTGATTTCGTTGTTTTAATAGCAATAGTAGCACGGCTGAAAACCCCTTTTTCACCATATAATAGATCGAAAATGAAAGAATCCAGGATTCTACCACCTCAAAAACCGCCGTGTACTCTTGCCTTATAGCATTTCACTTTCTAAATTCACCCCATTTCACATTAAAATAATAAAAACAAAGTTAATTTTCCCAAACTTATAATAATGATTTTTGTACATCTCATTCATTCGTACAGCCTGATGACCTGCACCAAAATATTTCGGAAAAATTCATCCCTGATTCCTCATCGTATCACGGCCTCCAGTCCGATCACCATTCCACAATTAACCAGCCATTTGTTTTTGATTCATTGACTCGGATGTGGAGAAAGCCGTGACTGACTATCGGCTACGGCCCAGGGGTCGGCAAGTTTTATGTCGCTCGCAGGACAAAATTCAGGGTTGCTAGTGTTTTGCGGGTCGCATATATTTTTTGGAAGTTAAAAACGGAACAGCACGCAAAAACTGCGACAATTCGTGAACTCAACTCAGTCGTCTTATTAAAAAAAATATTACAATGATATTTAATGTGACACTGTCTCGTTGCTGCATCACGCTGGATAGCTTTACGACGCCAAGATTGAAACATTTTCTAAATGGGCACCACCAAACCCACTTCTTTGCTTGTTCTTTGTAATGTTCATTTTCGAAAATAATGATTTGCACAAATATGTACTTCCAAACATCGAAGTGAATATTTTCGCATGATTTGTGAAATTTTGATAAATACTTTCTCTCTAAGAAGATACATTCTTACAAAAATTAAGCAGTGATGAATCTCTCGATTAGAATATGAATTTTATTTTCTTATTGCTTCGCAATATATTCGAATATTTACTGCGCTATTGAACCCCTGCACTCAGCATCAATTTTTCTGCGTGTTTTCATTTGTC
Organism: Styela clava; assembly: GCF_013122585.1. Lineage (NCBI taxonomy): Eukaryota > Metazoa > Chordata > Ascidiacea > Stolidobranchia > Styelidae > Styela > Styela clava. The sequence continues at coordinate 17,383,466 of NW_024102836.1, forward strand.
TAATTATAATTACATTGTAGGCTCGTTAAACGAGTGGCTGTTCACTAGATTGTTAGGATATAGTATAATTTAGTCTAAACGTGTCTCACGATAAATTCTGTTACGTAAAAAAATGTAATTTACTCCTCGAGCGTAGATTATATATGAAAAATTTTCATCGTCAAAACCGCCGTTTGGATATTTCCCCGGGCATAGACTTCCTTGTTTACTTCGTGACATTGGCCAATCAGCAAGATGCAAAAAAGGGAACAATGCCCCCTTTCGCATCCGCTCAGGCGCTCAGACACTCTCACTCAGACAGATTTTCAGGCGTGGTCGTGAACACTACCTCATTTTCGCATTTTTGAATTATATTCGTTAGTTTTTAGTTGTTTTTCGGAAATTTAAATATAAATCAAATAAGTCAATGATTACTTTGCCTTTCCATGAGTTTCAGTTTAAATACAGGATTCAAAAATTAGTGTAGAAATAGCTGTGATAGACTAGGCTAAAATTCTTTATCGGTACTTTTAAAAAACAGATTGTTGAATGGTGTGTATTAGAATGATAGTTTGAAACAAATACCCCGTTTTAAAGGCAACAACTCGCGAAACCACTCTTAAAATAAGCCCCGAAACTTTTAAAATGGTAAAGTATGGGAAGAATTTTCCGCAGTCAAAGGTCGGGGAAAGGTCCATTCAGTGAATCGTCCAGGGCCAGATTATTTTACTCCGGCCGTATTTTGCCGACCACTGGGATACGCAAACTACCTTACCTTACTGCGAAGACGAGACCAGAAATCCATTCGCGTGTGAATATCGCCCACATGATTCAAGCCTGCCAATGCACACAGAGTACAGAATTAAGTGCGCCGAACATAAAACAGGTTTCGCGAAATCGCCCTCTTAGACTTTTTCGCCCCCCTCTGTATCGTTTTCGTCCACTGGGGGGCGATATCGCCCACTTTGGGAATCACTGGTCTACAACATCTGCATAAACATAATACTACTCATGAAATATTTGAAACCATTATTCTGTTTTCACTTGACATGCAAAATGTGAAAATTTGTTTCAAGACCTATTTTTCAGGTCTTTTCATATATAATCCCAGCTTTAAAGATGATATTATTTCCTTGGGTTACATCTTGTATAAATTATGGTCTAATAAACTGATTGACCAAGGGCTAATCTTAGGTTCTATAGTAGCTATGGATCCAAGTGCTTTACTGATTCCTAACCCTCACTTGGCCTTTGATTTGATCACAAGAATGACACACAAAGATAAAGACCAACGACTAACAATTCAGCAGGTTGTTGATCATGAATTCTGGAAAAGTATCAACATTTAGTTTTTCTTTTCATTATTTATTTGTTTTGTGCGTGTTTTTTTATTTCTACAGACTAAGTCAAGTTTATTTTTTCCAACTAGTAAGAAACAGTCCTATAACAGTTTTAAAAAAAAAAAAGTTTTTTGATCAGAGTGATGGGTTTAGCCACTTTTGTTTAGACCAGTGATTCCCAGAGTGGGCGATATTGCCCTCCAGTGGCCGAAAACGATACAGAGGGGGAGGGGGGCAAAAAAGTCGAAGGGGGCGATAGGGAGGCGATTTCGCAAAACCTGTTTTTGGTCGGCGCATCGTGCACTTGATTACTGTACTCTGCGTGCTTTCGTAGATTTAAATCACGTGGGCGATGTCACACGCGGAAGGATTGCTGGACTCGTCTTCGCAGTAAGGTACGGTGGTTTGCTTATCCCAGTGGTCGGGAAATCTGTAGTAATCTGGCCCGGGACGCTCCACTGAATAGATCTTTTCCCGACCTCTGACCCCGACAATTTTCCCATACTTTACCATTCTAAAATGTTCAGTGTTTATTTAAGAGTGGTTTCGCGAGTTGTTGCCTATAAAATGAAGTATTTGTTTCAAACTAATATTCTGATTCATACCATTCAACAATCTGCTTTTTCAAAGTACCGATAAAGAATTTTAGCCCAGTCTATCACAGCTATTTCTACACTAATTTTCGATTACTGTAACTAAACTGAAACTCCTAGGAGGAGAAGGTGTCACATTGACTTATTTTATTTAAATTTCCGAAAAACAACTTAAAACTAACGAATATAATTCAAAATCGCATAAATTAGGTAATGTTCACGACCACGCCTTAAAGTCTGTCTGAGTGAGGAATGTGTCTGAGCGGATGCGAAAGGGGGCATTGTTACGTTTATTTTTGCATCTTGCTGGTAAACATCCAAACGGCGGTTTCAACGATGAATTAATCTTATTTATTATCTACGCTCGAGGATTAAATTACATTTTTTTTAAGTAACAGAATTTATCGTGAGACACGTTTAGACTAAATTTTATTATATCCTAAAAACTATATTGAACAGCTACTCGCACAACGAGCCTGCAATTTAATTATAATTAGACAATTGAAAACACGCAGAAAAGTTGATGTTATTGCAATGCAATAAGGAAATCAAATTCATATTCTATTCGAGAGACTCATCACTGCTCAATTTTTTTTAAGAATGTATCTTCTTAAAGAAAATCTTTATCAAAATTTCACAAACCATGCAAAAATATTCACTCCGATATTTGGACGTATATATTTGTGCGAACAATTATTTTTGAAAATGAACATTACAAAGAACAAGCAAAGAACTATAGGATAAGTGATGCTCTTTCAGAAAATCTTCCAATCTTGGCGTCACATTAAATGTCATTGTAATATTTTTTTATTAGGACGACTGAGTGGAGTTCACAAATTGTCGCAGTTTTTGCACGATGTTCCGTTTTTAACATTCAAAAAATATATGCGATCCGCAAAAGAATAGAAACCCCCAAATTTTGTCCCGCGAGCGACTTGAAATTTGTCGACCCCTGAGCCATCCAAGTCCACGAATCCAAAACAAATGGCTGATTAATTCTATGGACTGATGATCGGACTGGAGGACGTGGTAGGATGAGGAATGGGGGATGGATTTTACCGAAGACCGTTATATATCATGTATTTCGGTGAAGATCATCAGACTGTAGGGATAAATAAGATGTACCTAAATCATTAATAAAAGTTTTGAAAAATTAATTTTGAATTCATTATTTTAATGTGAAACGGGGTGAATTTAGGGAGTTAAACGCCATGAGGCAAGAGTACACGGCGGTTTTTGAGAAGGTAGAACCCCGGATTCTTTCATTTCCGACCTCTGATATGGTGAAAAAGTGGTTTTCAGCCTTGACACTATTGCTATCAAAACAACTAAATCGCCTTTCCATTAGTAAAACGGGGTAATCTTAGATATAATAAGAAACTTGCTGAAAAACACCAAGCTCATCCATCTCAATCAAAAACACTATAAACTATGATTTGTCTCCGTATTTGGTCTGTAATATATTCGTTTCAGACTTACAATTTATTTTGCAGTGCCGGGGGGCGATGAAGTTGTATAAACTACTGTAGGGGGGCGATGGTACAAAAAGTTTGGGAACCATTGGTTTAAACTACTTAGCTCATTTTATTGAATATTTAACTGATCATCCAAATCACCCTGATAGTCTTCCCAACTACTTATCGACCGCTTACTATTGGAAGCTTGAATTCGGTGGTCGCGCACTGGTCGTTAGCAAAATAGCAATTTTTATCAGATTGTTAGAATTTAACTTACACGACTGCAATTTGACGAGGCCCTCAAATACCACAACTCTGACCAGGATTCGACCGATAAATCCCGCTATTACTGTCTGAACCAGGTGTTCCCAAACTTTTTCAGCTTGCGGCACACTAACAACGAGATGAAAAAGGCGCGGCACACTCATTACAGATGAAGTTTCATTTAATCCCCTATCCGGAAACATTATGCGTTTTATCTGTAAATAAGAGTTCGTGGTCTCTATCGTTTTTAGCTCTTAATTTTTGTCAGTGCAGAAAACTAATATTTGCAGAATCATGAAAATGCAATTGAAAAGTTACATCTATGAAATAAATTATATTGTATGTGTACTATATATATTTCCTAGTAACGATCGCTGAATACTCGCGTTTTGAAATAGATGACAGAAAATCTACTTAGTGTCGAAGTTTAATAACAAAATTTGTGGTGAAAGTAAAAACTCTCTCTCTATATATACCGTTATATATAGTTTAGAGAGAAATGTGAAAGATTATAAACATGAACAAAGTGGAATTAGGAAAATTGCAATCCTTCCAAAATTAATAGCCGCTCAAGTATAAATGACTACTTGTCTAGGCTACAAATATTTTTATTTGACAAATTTTGTATCAACGAATATGAAAGTTTTCGAACTCAAATTTTCTTCACAGTCAGCTTGCATTGTGAGGTTGTGGTCTAAAACGTTCAACGCCCTAGTAGAAATATATCACCTATTGGTGAACATAGAATAATAAATCTTTGTATGTAAGTTACCAAACTACCCCAAGTACTGATTGCTATATAATAAAGTTCATGTTGATTATTGTGCAAAAAAGCTTCTGAAAATACACGGCACACTTTCAGGACATTGGAGGTACACTGGTGTGCCGGGGCACACAGTCTGGGAAACCCTGATCTAAACTTACACTGGGATTTGAGTCCATACTTTTACCTAGAGATTAGGGATGGCGGAATTGAGTCCGGATTTGGATACAGAATCGATTCTTCGGGGAATCGACTAGAATCGATTCTGATGTATTGGAATCGATTCTCGAGGTTAAACTTGGATTGCTAACAATGTGTAACGTTTTGTGGCAATTCCTTAACATATATGTACAAACTGCTTTACTGCTATGTTGAGTTTCTACGACGCCGCAAACTTCACTACAAATATATAAATATATTCCGCTAGTAGGTTTTTACGTCTATTTATTTCTAGAATCTCTGTGGGTTCTGAGGGATTCTTTTTTTGTGCGATTTTGTCTCCTGTGACAGATTGGATACTGATACTACTTTGTTTTGGCCTTCTTTTGCTCCTTATATTTACTCTTGTTTGATTTTATATGGTATTGCCTAGGTGGGTATGTTTTCTCGGTATGATATGTCGAGGAATCGAGAATCGGAATCGAAAATTTAGGAATCGGATAAGAATCGAATACTCACAAGTAGTCATACTTAGCATCCTTACTGATGATCGCCTATTAGCGCACGTAATTTCGATCAAGTTCTCTGGAATAAATAAAAGTATCAAAAATAATGTAACGGAATGTACTTACCAATAATAACCTGTAGATAATATCCCCGTTTGATTAGGATCTCGTTTTCTTCCATTTTTAGGGTTGCAGTTTGAATAGAAGGGCTTGACATTTTCATTTTTACTTTTCGTATTAAATTGGCAAAATAAAGCTAAATTTAAAATCTAGAATTTCACCTATTTGGTCTGTTTTTGTAAATTTACTATGACGTCATAGAGATGTTTTAGCGTTTGTGTTTGTAAATTTATTTTACATTCATTCAAAGACTTTGACGACGAAAGGAAAGTTTTCGTGAGTATTGGTTTTATATTTTGTCGCGACAGCACCTTCTTGGGTGAGCCACATGCCTAATAAAATTGGCTGAGTATTTGATAACTTAGTTAAACTTTGATCGTAGTAGCAATTAATGATGATGGTGTTTTTGCAACTGAGTGGTATTTCCTATTTCATTAATAAAGTAGAATTGTCTATTTTTACGAAATTTTTTTTATTTAGTTTTTTTCGTACATTAAAGGTTTTATGAGCCACAGAATTATTTACGGCAACGGGTAGTGAGCCACGGATGAAAAAGGGTTGAGGAACCACTGTTCTAAACTATGTTACTTAGCAGTGGCCAATTGTGGGAGCCTTGATCAAGCGAAATGGCATTGTATCGCTATAAAAAATGCCGCTTCATTAGGGCGGGATACGCGTGTTGGACTAGCCAAAGTGAACAAAAGCTGTTTTAGACCAGAGATGCCTCCCAGAGCGAGCCTTAATTTTTGTATTGTCCGGGATGAATATTTTTTCCAATTTATGGAAGATTATAATAAGCTACCAATGTGACCATAGGTATAGTGCTGAGTAGCTGATCGATGCCTAAAAATCGGGTTGGTGGAGGGAAGTCTTTATCGATTACTCCATGTTTCCCGAAAACAAATAACTGGTTAACACGAGAATTTCGTCGGGAGACCGAAGATTTAACGATCGAAGGTTAGGCGGATTCCCCAAACAGGCTCTTCACTCCATAGTGCACCGGTGTCCTATCACTAATTAATATTAACTCGCTTATAATATATTTGATTCATCGGAAAATCATAAGCTTCTGATCCGAGCTATGGATGAATGCACATGCAAATATTGAAGCAGACTTCAACCTCGCTTTCGTGGATACGCGTCATCTAGCAGTCAGACAGACAAACAGACAGAACAAATACTATCACATACTTACCAATTAAAATCGATGAGTAATAATCCCATCCGGGATCTCATCGGCTTTCTCTCCCCGGGATAAATATGTAAATCCAATCCAGACTAGTTTTTACGTAAACTGGCTATAGCAAGGAATTAAGCAATCTTCGCGCACCTAAAATTGTATAACTTAATATTTTAACATTTTTCCACAATCCAAGTCGGAGCTATTGCGACGCAAAACGAATTGCGCGGGTTGTTCTGTGTGTGTAAGAGGAATAAAGATTAATAACCTCCTCGGCTCCTAGTGATACTATAAAAAAATATTTATTCAATTTTAGTTTTAATGGTCGTTTAGAACTTTCTTTCCGATAACTCGGTATCTTTTCGGTCCGAATTGGTATTTATCACCGCCATAGTAAATTCATAGCCATAGTAAAAAAATTAGCTTTAAGCGCTAGTTCACGTTGCCCAACGAGAACGTCTTTCACGTAAAAAAAATATAAAATTAAACCAGTACTCACAGGAGCTTGTCCTTCGTTGTCAAAGTCTTCAAATTAATGTAAAATCAATTTACAACAACAAACGCTAAAGCTTCTCTATGACGTCATAGTAAATTTACAAAAATGGCTAAATAGGTGAAATTCTGCATTTTAAATTTACTTTTATTTTGCTAATTTGTAATGAAAAGTAAAAATGAAAATGTCAAAGTTTTCTCTGCAAACTGCAACCCTAAAAATGGAAGAAAATGAGATTTTAATTAAACGAGGGCATTATCTGCGAGGTATCATTGGTAAGTACATTCCACAGCAATATTTTTTTTTTTTTTTATGAGAAATTGCTCGGAGCTACATTCAGAAGTAAAGGAGACCGAACTAAACAAAAAAATGTTCCGATCTGTTCAAACTATGGTAACTTATATATATCATAGACCGCTGTAGTGAGTGTGATGAAAATTAGTCAGTGTTCAGAGACAAGTTCCTACCAAGAGAAATTCAGGTGGAACTTTTATTTTTTCCTTGAACACCGTTTGACTGTTACTGTTATTCAGATAGAGTTATAGTCTTTGCCGATCGGAGTCGACGTATGGGAATAAAGTATTACTCTGGGACCAAAGTACACACACATTCCATTTTTTATTTCAACAGCCATTATTATACCGGTTTTTCCTTGAATCCTTCGGGCTCGATATTTTATTCAGTATCTTTTTCTATTTCTTTTTCATTCTTAGAAACACTTTTATATAACATTCGTGTTTATATACAGGGGTCCATAAAGTCCCTTTGCAATTTCGATTTTGTTATGAAGTCAGTTCTCAATATACCCTAACCAGGGGTTTATTTAATCAGTGGTTGAAACTGAGCCGGATTCTGAAAAAAATCGAATTATTTTGTTTCTCAACGGCACTAATCCTTTTTTTCAATTTTGAATGGCTGGCTTTGTATTGTGAAAGATAATCAATATGTCTAGATTTTTAAGACAATATTAAATTTCAGAATGATTAGTATTGTCATAATAATGATTTGCAAAGACAGACAATAATAATGGGTCGACAGAAAGTTTAGAATTGACTGAGAGTTATTACTTATTACAATCGTAATAAGTGTTCTATTTTAAACAACGGATTCGAGAACTTATACGACAATAATAGCTCCAGAAGTGTGTGTACCAATGTGGAGGTAACCAATTTTGTTTGCCTATTTTACAGCAAGTTGTGTGAAGAGACTGAAACTCATGGACAGGGGGTATATTCACTTGGCTACCACAGAAACTCCCCTAACTCGTAATAGAACTCAAACAAGGAAAATTGGAATAAAATTTAAGCCTTATTCCTAACCTGGTACACATATTGCGGGTATACCTAATAATGGTATTAATAAAATATTTAGATATCAGGGATACACACGGTAACGTTTCATTTAAATTAAATAAGTTCGAAAGCAATTCATTGTTTCCACCCAGGCACTGCACTTTGTTGCACCAGAAATCAGGCTGTTCCCGAAGGCGGACACCAACGTAGTATGCGCATCAGGTTGAAATTAGGCCATAATTTCAGGCAAAATACTACGGGATTCACTTGGCTAGTTCCCGAACTCGTAATAGAATTAAAATAAGCTAAATTGGAATGACATTATGGCCTAACCCTGCCCTGGCACACATACTACGCTCCGGTGTCCTCCATCTTGGTTCACATATTACGGGAGTTCCGAAATCAGTGGGAGGTGAATTGTCAGAATAATCTCATGATTACTGAGGCTCAAACATGGAACCCGATTTGGACTGATTGACCACGAATCGCCAAACAATTAGGATAAATTATCAGCTTTCTTCCTTCTCTCAGATAAATATCAGATTCCTGTCCAATAACAACTAAAGATTCGAATTATGTGATAAAGCTATAAAACAGCTGCTTGCCATAAAAATCGGAACCGCAAAGTCAGTATTAACATCTTTAGTTAGTCACATTGGGACAGCTGATGTGAGATTTAAAAAATAAATTTTGCACACAAAATTGGCAAAAGCTTCCATAAGTATTTCACTCATACATTATATAAAGTATGGTTACTGGATTGAAAAGATATGAAAATAATCACACAGATTTGAATGTAAAAATTCTAAAATCACGACAATTTGATGAAGCATGAATGAATTTAAAGTTAGATTGAGTACAAAAAATGGTGCCCGGGAAAATGGTTCAAAAGTTGGACAGTGTAAAAATAAATCATCGAATATCTATAAATTAGGTATTGTAAAGTTGGAACGTGAATTCCAATCCACTCAACGTTGTTGTAGTGGAGTCCTATTTGCACCCGCACCCGCCTTGAAGAATTATGCGCAATCTCCCAGCTTCTAGTAACTGCACAACCAAAGTAAAGAGGCAACGAGATCCTTAGAAAACGAACTGTATTCATCAATCTCCACATATGAGTAAAATGTTGCTACAGCACAGAAACTTGAAGACCAACGATAAAACTAATTTATAACGACACGGATGCACTATAAACAACCAATGAAAGAATGACAAAATAACATTCACAATGACAAGCAATAATAACCAATACTAAATAAGACCTAACTGAGCTAAATTAATATAACAGATTTCACGAAACCCGCACCCCTAATGTAAACTATATCCAAGACAAATTTCAATACTAAACGACACTTTTGCAATCCCACAGTGCCGTATAGAACAAAGAATCAGAAAGCGTTATCTCAAAACCCGGGGAAAAGTTTCACTCCCTATTTCTTCACTATGGCGCAATAATGAGTTACCGTCAACAGGAAATCAAGATAAAGAAAGATAGAAAATAATTCGTCTGGGATTGTTAATATAATAGAGAAATATAAATGGACAAAAGTGTGAGGCGTGCGAGGTCAAATCTAACATTCCGGCCCCAGATAATTTAGACTTATAATTATCTCAATAAAAGAGGTGATCGAAGTAGCCGAACACAAAGCATATAAGTAAACCAAATAGGAAAATAATGAATACGAAATTGTGTATGGAAAAATGTGAAATGTAATATACAGAAACAAAATAAATAATCATCAATCAGACATTTAATCAAGTTCAAGTGAACATATCTTCCTAACATCACGCATGAACGTAGATTTAGAGGTTCGTACCTTCACCCTATGCACAATGCCTAGTCTATCAGGATAAACCTCATCCACAACAGCCATTGGCCAACTACCACGGGGAAGTATGTCATCACACATAAGTACTAAGTTACCAGGCTTCAGGTTAGGGGAGGGAATGAAACCACTTTGAGCGTTTCTGAAGCAGAGGTAAATATTCCCTAGTAAATCTCTGCCAAAATATATCCAACCACCGCTGGACATGTCTATAGCCCTGTCTATACTCATCAGCCCGCAGAAAAACATCAGGGGGTAGATCAGGATCTAATTTACTTAGTAAAATAGAATGGAGGTCTCTGGGATCATTACTTACTCGGGTAAGGGGTCTGTCATTTAAGATGGATTCCACTCCAGCCAGAAAAGACCAAAGTGAATAATCGGTTAATGGTTTATCATCAAGCATATTCCTCAGAATCTTCTTAACTACTCTGATCAATCTTTCAACAACTCCATTCTGGTGACTTGCAAGAGGTGGTGAAAAATGCCATTGAATTCCCTTTTGTGCAAGAGCATTGTCAATTTGTTTCTTATTCCAATTTGTAATTCCATCCTTGAGAGCTTTACTTCCAGCAATAAAATTCGCACCATTGTCAGAGTACATGTGAGCTGGTCTTGCACGTCGCGAGACAAAACGAAAAAAGGCTTGTAAAAATGCAGAGGTATCCAAACTCTCTGCAACCTCCAGATGAATTGCTCGAGTAGAAAGACAAGTGACTATAACTCCGTAACGCTTATGTTCGCTTCTGCCCAACTTGACCTTTATATGACCAAAATAATCAACGAAGCTGTGAAAGAATGGTCTATTTCCTGTACAAAGCCTAACAGCAGGCATATCTGACATCCATTGTTTACCAGGTCTGGCAGATCGAATCTTGCATGGCATGCATTCTCTAAGAACTTTTGCCACCGCTGACTGAAGATGCAATATCCAATATTTTTGTAACAAATAAGCCTGTACTTGATTGCTTCCACAATGTCCATGTTCACAGTGGTAATAATCAATTAGTAGTTTAGTAGCATGGTGATATGGGGGTAAAATTACAGGATTCCTTTGATCAGGTTGTAATTCAGATTGACGAAGCCTGCCTCCAACTCGAAGTATGCCATCAGCCACATATGGATTACACTGCAAAAGTTCTTTAGCAAATGGCGATTTAAGTCTCTTTCTGTCAGAAGGTGGAGGGCCCGAACTCATCATATCTTTAAAATAGCAAAACTCAGCAGACAATGAATCTGCTTGTATAAGTTTCACAATATCTATAGTTGCATTTTCCCGTTCTGCAACAGTAAAACAACCAGTAACTGGAGAATCAGAACGATGTAGCAATTTCCCAATCATGTAAGTCTTGAATCTTTGAAGCCATATCACAGAGGAAATAAGTCTTTCAAATTTAGAGTAACGTTTCAACAACACCATAAGTCCAGGTTGTTGTATTATAGAATTCTTTTCCTTGTAGGAAATCTCATTATAATTAACTTTCACTTCAGAACATATTTCAGAGTCCTCAATTGTTTCAGAAATATGTGAATTTCTCAATGGTTCCTTGCTTCTCAGAAAAGAAGGTCCTTTGAACCAGCAATCAGCTTTGTGGCGCTTGTCAGGCATTAGTCCACGACTGGCAATATCTGCTGGATTAGACTTAGTGTCAACATGATGCCATTGTCTAGATTGAGAAAGCAAGTGAATTGTATTCAATCGATTAGCAACAAAAGTTTTGAAACGTTCAGATCGACTGTTTATCATTCGAAGAACTGTCATTGAATCCGTATAGAAAAATACATCTGTTATCACTTCATTCAATTCCAATTTTATGCATCTCGCCAATTCTGTAGCAGCAACCGCTGCAGTCAGTTCAAGACGTGGTATCGTTACAACTTTCTTTGGAGCCACCCTTGACGAGCCTTTAACAAATGCAGTGTGAATGTTTCCTGCATCGTCAATTATTTTCAAATAAGCACAAGTTCCATATGCAAAAGAACTTGCATCACAAAATACATGTAACTGAAAAGTAGATGGAGTAAATCCTTTTGGTCTGTTGCATCTACAAAATGATAGCCCATTCAATGAAGGTAATTTAGATAACCATTCTTCCCATTTGTCTCTAAGAGGGCCAGTAATTGTATCATCCCATTGAAATTCTTCATAACAAAGATCTTGCAGAATGATACGAGCTTCAAGTACAAATGGTTGAACATACCCAAGAGGGTCAAATATCTGCGACACCATTGATAATATGCCACGACGAGTAGAAGGACGTTCTTGAATTCTGACAATAACAACAAATTGATCAGTGGCTGCATTCCAATTCAATCCTAAAGTACGACTCACCGCATCATCGCCTAGTTCCAGAGCATGAGCGACGGGAGCCTTGTCTTCTTCAGTAACACATTGTAGAACTTCTGGTTCATTGCTTAAAAATTTAGTCAAGTGAAAACCTCCTGTTGCCAGTAAATCAGTAGTCTGTCGAACTAATGTAGATGTCTCCTCTACTGTATCTTTTGAAAATAATCCGTCATCTACATAAAAATTAAAGCAAATGCATCGAACAGCGGTCGGATTAGCATTAGATAAATTATCTTCTGCAACCTTTCGTAGAGCAAAGGTTGCAATAGAAGGTGAGCAGGTAGTACCAAAGGCATGAGATAGCATTCTAAATTGAGAAACAGGTTTTGTAAGATCATGTGTAGGAAACCATAAAAAACGAAGAGATTGTGTATCTTCACGCTTTACCAATATTCTGTGAAACATCTGTCGAATGTCACACGACACAGCAATGGGGTTCAAACGGAAGCGTAGAAGAACTCCAACTAATGAGTTATTGAAATCAGGTCCTGATAGTAAATTCTTGTTCAGTGATTTTCCATCAAACTCTGCTGAACTGTCAAAGACAACACAAAACTTCGATTGTCTTGTTGCATGGTGTGGAATGAACCAGGTTCTCTCTGTAGGTGCCAATTCATCTTCTGGTATCTGTTCAGCATATCCATTCTTTATATATTCATCCAGTTTCTCAATGTACTTTGTAGCAAATTCAGCATCCTTCTCCATTCTTCGCTTGACAGACATGAGACGTTTGAGAGCCATGTTATAGTTGTACGGTAATTTAATATCATCATATTTCCATAATAAACCAATTTGCAATCGTCCGTCAACACGCTTCAAAGTATCATTCATAATTTGTGTAGCTCGTTCATCATCCAAAGAAGGTTGTGTTGTTAATGGATCTGCATTCATATCAGCAAAATCATTTCCACAAGTTTGACAGACAGCAATTTCACGGTTAACATCACTCTCATCCAGGATATCATCATGCAATGAGGAACAAATAAAGAAAAAAATCACAACCATTCAATTTGCTGCTTTCTGTCCCCTGACAATCTGTCACTTCCGGCTTGGTAATGATTTTGCAATATAGTTCATGGTTGTCAATTGTAGGTGTCTGTGAATTATCACATGCAATTTCTTCCTCCTGCAAATTGTGATCTTCTTCTGGAAGACTTTGAGGTGACATGCAAGTATCGCATGAAGTGTCATTAAATGATAGCAATGGAAGAGTAGTTGAAATAAAATTCACAGCTACATCACTTTGTAAATTCTGTAGATCAGATATCATAGGCACAGAAGTGTTAATATAATTCAGGGAATTATTATCAGATTTCATTGATGGATCTTTGCCAAAGAGACACCATCCAAGACATGTAAGCAAGGCTCCTGGAGTACCAGGAGGTCCGACTCGGGAATCAGTAAATGGACAATTACCCAAGGTATCTGCCCCAATTAATAGTTCAACATCGCCATCAATATCTGGGAACTTCAAACCATCCAAATGAGGATATTTGTCAATTATATCCGGCTTTGGCAATGAATCTCTGACGTCAGGAATTTTGTCAAAAGTTAAAGCATTGTGTACTTCAACAATGTTAGTATTATTCACGCCATTTAGGCGAAATGATACTCTTTCTCCAGTATGAACAACAACACCATTTGTAGTGCGTATCATGCAACGCTCTGGTTTACCAGAAAGGCCAATAGATTTCGCTAGACGAGTAGAGCAAAATGATCTTTGAGATCCTAGATCCAAGAAAGCAATTGTTTTCTTCTTATCACTTGCGTCAGGTAAATGTATTTCAACAGCAACAGCCATGAGTCGAACAGGGCACAAAGTGTTGAGTACAGACATAGAATTCACAGAAGTTGTTTCAGTTTGAGGTGCATGTAATGGTTCCTTAGAACGCGACTGATGCAACGCAGGCTGCTTGGCTACCTGCTCCAAATGTAACAGAGTGTGGTGAAGTCCACCACACCCTTCTTTTAGACACCTCTTCTCTGAAGGACAACTGCTAGAAAAATGTTTCTTGGATGACATGCAATTGAAGCAAATAGACTGGTCCTTTACAAATTGTCGTCTGTTAGAAATGCTCTTCTCTTTGAATTTGTTACAGCGCATCAGAATGTGATCGCCTTTACAAAGATAGCAAAACAAAGCAGATTTGCCATTCTTGCCAGAGTTATTAGTTTTGTTGTAATTTTGTTTGAAGTTAGGTTCCGATTTTGGCGTACTTAAAGTGGTGAATGTAGAAAACTTCGATGGACGCTTGTTAATGTATCCTTTATGACCAGATGATTTTGTCGCTAATTCTGCCAGAGTGCAACCATAAAATGTGTTGTACAAACGAACTCTAGACTCAATGAATTTCAGCAAATGGTTGAATGACGGGATTGTGAATGAAGTCCATGTGCCATTCATGACATAGTCAGTACGCATATTAGAAGGTAACCGTTCAAAGATAGCAACAAGATATGCTGGGGCATCGAGTAAATTCCCTGCATTCCAATTGTCAAACACAATAGAACAGTTACGCATCTGTGATGATAGTTTGCAAAGTCCTTTGACGTCATTTACACGAATTTTCGGTCCTTCAGTAAGTTGCTTTATAAATGTGCTGATGATCAGTGATCGATTGCCAAAATGAAATTCTAAAGTGTCCTTAGCTGCATGAAATGCTTGTGCTGGGTCATCAGCCATTCGCAAGTGCTTAATTACTTCATATGCCTCACCTTTGCAGTGAGCAAACAATTGTGCCAACAATGTAGAAGGATCAGATGTGAGACGTCCAATTGTGTTATAGAAAGATCTTATAAATGCATGATACTCTAATGGATCACCAGCAAATTCTACTTTATCCAATGCTGGCAAGCGGAATTCTTGTTGAATATTTCTTCCCAGAAGGTACAAATCATCTTTGCTGGCAGCTTGATGATGGATAACGTTAGGGGAAGGTAAGGAAGGTTGTCTCATAACGGTAGGGTGAGGTAATTGTGAGCTTGACATATAAGGAGGTATGAAAGATGGAATTGTGGCAGTATTTGTGCACAAGGCATTTGAAATGGTAGGATGAGGAAAATATGGTCCTACAGGTCTTGTTAAGGGAGGTAACACTGATGTTATCTGCTGAGATGAGTTTGTATAAACAGGGCCTGGAGGCAAACTACTAACAGTGGTAATAGTATTTGGCTCAGCCTGTGGAAAACTACTACAAAATGTTGAAAAATAAGCACTAGTATGGGCCTGCGATACAACAGGCATAGTTACATTAACATGAGAAAATATGTCTGGCCTATTGTAATCAAAAGACATAGTATCAGCTGGCGCAATAAGCCGCTGTGGGACAGAATTTATAGGTTGTGAATACACCTACTGTGAAATATTTGCATTAGAAAATTGGTTAGACTCTACAACACTGCATGGGGTTGAAGACTGAACTGCATTAACAGTAGAGAAAGGATAAAACGATGGTTGTAAAACAGGAAAAGACGAATTCAAATAAGAACGTATACCTGAATTTTCCAAACTACTGTTAGACAAAAGTGGAACTGAACTAGGTCTCTGACTCACTTCAGTTGAACGTCGAAAAGTTACATCCCGTGCTGAGATGACGGTGTCAACATCCAAAACCGAATTGGAAGTGGAAGAGTCTCTGTCACTTGCCAGTTCATCAAGCAGTTGAGCTTGTTGTTCTTTAAACTTTGCTTTCATCTCTGCTAATCTTTGCTTTTGCGCCGCTAGTTCTCTTGCTTGTAATGCTTCAAGTTTTAACATTCTTGATTTCTCCAGTCTTCTATAAGATGATGAAGAAGATTTAGATTTCGACGAATGAGATATTGACCGTTTGGAAATGTAACTAATGTCGGCTTCTTTAACACAGAAGTCCAAATATTGGCGATAAATCATGTCACATGATTTCAATTTATCCATAACCTGAGTCAGGTGTAATTTTGCCACATGTTGATCAAGTCCATTATTTAAAATATAATTCTCCAAATACATTTTCCAACTGTTCAGATGATCGCATACTTTCTGATAATGTAAAGTAACACTCTGTTGATTTTGCTTATCCAGAATAGGTTGTGCAAAAATGTTATTCATATCCGTAAAAGTCTGTCCATAATGGTCATTTGCTTGACGTAGATGATCATCCTTTATTGTTTGACCCAATGAAAATTGTCGAGCTTGAACTGCAGGAATGGTGATGTCACCAGACGATTCATCAATAATATCTTTAGAAACATTTGAAGCCATTGTTGAGAATAGTAGTCAGATGTTCTTCAAAGTCGGTCAATCGAATATTAGTTTTATTTCAATGTAAAGTTGGAACGTGAATTCCAATCCACTCAACGTTGTTGTAGTGGAGTCCTATTTGCACCCGCACCCGCCTTGAAGAATTATGCGCAATCTCCCAGCTTCTAGTAACTGCACAACCAAAGTAAAGAGGCAACGAGCTCCTTAGAAAACGAACTGTATTCATCAATCTCCACATATGAGTAAAATGTTGCTACAGCACAGAAACTTGAAGACCAACGATAAAACTAATTTATAACGACACGGATGCACTATAAACAACCAATGAAAGAATGACAAAATAACATTCACAATGACAAGCAATAATAACCAATACTAAATAAGACCTAACTGAGCTAAATTAATATAACAGATTTCACGAAACCCGCACCCCTAATGTAAACTATATCCAAGACAAATTTCAATACTAAACGACACTTTTGCAATCCCACAGTGCCGTATAGAACAAAGAATCAGAAAGCGTTATCTCAAAACCCGGGGAAAAGTTTCACTCCCTATTTCTTCACTATGGCGCAATAATGAGTTACCGTCAACAGGAAATCAAGATAAAGAAAGATAGAAAATAATTCGTCTGGGATTGTTAATATAATAGAGAAATATAAATGGACAAAAGTGTGAGACGTGCGAGGTCAAATCTAACAGGTATTGTGTACTTATTGGTGGAATCAGAAACTTTTTACAAATGTTTAGAACAGGGGTGTGCAACAGATGGCTCGCAATCCACAACCTGACACGCAAGGCCATTTAGTGTGGCCCCAATCAATACTCAGATATTTTCCCATCAAGCTTTTTTTTGCCGTTTTGCCCAGTGCCGGTATAACTGTATGCTACAGCCCATTATCTTATCCTGCCTTTCCCGCGGTGCTGTGTACATGAAATTTTTTTTTGTGTAGGCCAGCTACATGACTGAAGTTTATTATATGACCCACCGACAGAAATGCTAACAAATTTGACAATCAAGATTATCTATATTTATTTCGCAGCCCAAGCAGTGTAAGTTGAAAAATTGTAGACGGTTTGCATAGACAACCATAATTTATTTAATATATTAGAATGTTGTGTACAAACAACTGAAAAAATTAAATGTTAATACTTTTCCAGAAATCATGATCAACAACCTGATGAATTGTTAGTCGTTGGTCTTTATCATCGTGTGTCATTCTTGTGAGCAGATCATTGGCCAAGTGAGGGTTAGGAATCAGTAAAGCACTTGGATCAATATCTACTGTAAAATCTAAGATTGGCCCTTGGTCAATCAGTTTATTAGACCATAATTTATACAAGATGTTCCCCAAAAGAATAATATCATTTTGAAAGCTGGGAATATTTTCGAAAAAAATTTTAGAATAATTATGGAAACAAATTTCCACATTTTGCATGTCAAGTGAAAACAACATATTGGGTTGAAATATTCCATGAGCAGTAATATGTTTATGCAGATGTTGTAGACCACTAACTAACTGTTTTGCATGTATGAGAGCAAGTCTAGGATCAAAAAGAATTTTGTTTTTCTTTCTCTCTTTATAATAATCATGAATGGTTTGGAACTGGAATCTTTCAGTAGCAACAAAAAATTGACTTGTTTCATTCAAACGACCACTAACAATAACAGAGATTAAGTTTGGATGAGGTGGAAGTTGCTGAAGAGCTTTTACTTCTTGAGGAAATTCTTCAATCCACCAAGAATACACCCATATTGCTAAAGGTTCTGTCTCTGAATTCGGAAGTTTCCGTTGACCTTCGTAAACTGTTAAAGCCAATTTTTTATGAACCACATTGTCTTTATACCACAAGATGTCATCAGTGAGTTGTATGCGATCTGGAAATGTCACATTTGAAAAATTAATTTGAATTAAAAAACAATTTATAATAAACACTGGGGGCCAAATGACAATTTTAAGCATGGTCTCAGTAAGTATAAAGTTCAGACACTTTTCGTTTGGCACAATAGTCATAATATTTAGAAAAAATTGAAGAAATATGAATGCCAAGCACTAATACCTTTAGTTTGCGATGCCATTATATTTTGAAAATTAATGCCATGCACTCATTGTTTTATGTTAAAAATGTAGTATCCGTATTAGGTGTTCAGATAAATCGAATGAGCGAATCAAATAACTGTAGTGTATGTGCAGGCAATTTGGAACCAAAACCTAATTATGAGGATGAGCTCAAACCCAACTAATTAACTGTCGGTAGACGAAATGACATATTACACTTTTTCACAGATTTGTTTTTGACGGTGCACGACGAACATTTACGGTAATACGCAATTTCATGAATTAAACTTTACTGAATTCAGATTTTTTTAATTTATACAATGAAACTCTTAACCGACAGAGTTTTTTGAGTTAAATTCAAATTCAAAAAAAAAAGTTAATATGCTTCAATACAAGGAATGTTGAAATAAACATTTCTTACTTTTTGAGTTCAGAGCTGCCTTTCTATTCTTTTCTTTGGCTTCGAGATATTTTGCAAAGTGGAAATTATTAACAAGCTTTGATAATGATGTTGCAACTTGTGAAGAATGACTAAAATTAGATTGATTAGTTTTTGTAGGAAAAGTTATTTGATTGTTACGAATAAGTTTTATTACCTATTACTATGGTCCATCCCTGTATGATAACAGCCATGTTAGATACACCAATGAGAATATATATTCATAACAACATGCTTAATCAAGGATAAGTGTGACCAGGATTCTTATTTTGAATTTATGTTTATTTTAGATTTGGTATTGCCTCATTCGAACAAATACTTCTGCAGTGGATACTATTCTTGGTAAATCTAAAATATATTGTTCACGAAAAATATTTGTGAGACAGCCACAATTTGTGAAACAATTACAAAACATGGCTGGCTCAATAGACAAGGGTTCTATTTGCTACCGCGAAAATAAAATATGGGTCGATTTCCTACGACCTATATATACCCTTGTTTGATAATTCGCACGCTAGAAACCAATTTTATTGGATTGTGTAAATAGGAACATTCAAGTAGAAGGAACAAATTGCTGACTCTTAGGGCTGTACAAGCGAACCAAATATTCGAAATCCAATCGAATCGCAAATTATTCGAATTGTTTTTCGGCTAATTTTCGAATCGCTAAAAGTAGGTACATAAAGCGGAAACAACCTTTGCAGCACGTTTTTCATTGGGCAAGCGGCGGCGCTTCGAGCTCAGACTACTCTCGCTCCCGACTTACTTGGTTTCCCAATATTTCTCTCGTCTTCATTTTGTGATAAACAAATCATTCCTAAAGCCCGCCCAATGGCACGTGTTCAGCCATTTCATGCATGGTCATCATGACTTAAAAGTTATAATCGGTAATGACGTTTTTGAGAGAGAAGAGAAAAAGGCAATTTAGAAAACGATAGTTCTATAATTAAAATCGATTTGGAGCTGTTGAGTTCGTTATCATAGGAACATGGTACAGGCAACTCAAAGCTGAAACAGGTATTGTGGGATCTTTATGATGGCAATACCTTGAGTTAGTTATCATAGGAACATGGTACAGGCAACTCAAAGCTGAAACAGGTATTGTGGGATCCTTATGATGGCAATACCTTCTTTCAATGGAATTTGTAATTTCTTATGATGGCAATACTTTATTATCCATCTATATATCTCGACAAATAATGAAATTCTTGAATTTGGATGGCTGTTGTACACTAACAATATTATAGTCATCAAATAATATAGTCATCAAACTAGCTTCAAATTTGTTAAATGCAATTTTGAATTTGAGCAACAGTTATGGGTATATTAATGGTTGTTATCATTTTGCTGAAAATTACACGAAAAAACCTAAGGCTAGTGAATAGGATTAAATTAGCATCTACAGGTTTTACATGTCCTGTTAAAACGGAATCCATTAGAATTGAGATTGCAATTTTTGAATTGTGCAATTCTTACTCATAACACTCCACAGTTTTCGAAACCCAAATTTTGGAGTCCTCACAATATTTTTGACCAGTTCATACAAGCGATCTCCTTTCATAACACTGAAAGTAAGTCAGATGTAATTGCACATACGTTACCACAACATCTAAGGGCAGGCATTTATTGTATAATATAAACAGATTTAGGATTGCGCAATAATAATCAGTTCGATTCGGCGAAAATCTTCGATTCGAATCAAGAAATTATTCGATTTTGGACAGCCCTGACTCCACAATGCTGTAAGGTAGTGCATGTAACATGTAACCACCGCTCAGTCATAGCTTCCTCCACTTAAAGTTCATGCATCTAAAACAAATAAATGTTTATCTATTTCCTTATCCAACAGTGACTGCTGTCCATTTAGGAAGAAAGATTGCAAATGAATTATAATCAGCTTATACTTTAAAATAAATATAAAAACCTTTCAGATTTCTTTTTTGTTGGCAAATCTGATTTAAAATTTCCATTCCTAAAATGTGGAAGCAAAAGTTCATCATGGACGCTTGTCTGAGAGCTGCCAGGTGCAGATTCTTCCTGTAGATCTCGGAATAGTAAACCTGAACAGAAAAAAGTTTGGTTTACTTCCAGTTTGCAATGGAGCAATATCTTAACGACCTTTTTCTACAAGAAAACGTTTTCGAACAGGAGAAGAATGCATTTTTTGTGATTTTCTATCGTTGTAAACGTGGGTAGTTATATATATAGCGTGATTTTTAGATTTTTTTCGATAGTTTTATGACGATAAACATGGTTAAGTTTTTTGGTAATCGTACATAAAAATTTTGATAGGCGTGGTGTTGGCACTGACGTCACTCCACCTAGACCATGACATTCTGCCAACCTGTGGAATATGCGCGCTTGCTGCAGCGCTAATGTCGCCTTGGGTACCGGTACTGGAAGCGTTTAACATTGACAGTTTTTTTCTCGGACTTCCAGAAGAATAGCACCAAAATGGCGCACAACCTGAACATAGTATGTGTGTACCGGTCAGAATTCAGGTTGTGCGACATCTTGGTGCGCATACTTCTGGAGCACCATTTTTCTATACCATTTCACTCGCGTTTGTTTACTGGTTTTACGCATTTATACCTATACAGTTAGCAATATATATACGCCATCTACTGAAGGGATGCTGATGTGTCATTTATTTTAAACCACCTGTACCAAGTGGGTGGAAACTAAATCATAACGGATATGTTAGCAAATAGGTCCCAGTAGGGTAAGTTGTATACTGGTACAAAACAAAGATAAATATCTTCAACCTATTGCATTAATTCAATAACGGTACAGTACCGGTATCCTAAGTAGATTAAAAACATGCATGCCTTCGGAGAAAGGTCGCTCGCTGTAAGGAAAGCCAGTAAGGAAAAGTCAACCTGATTGTATAAGTGAACAGACTGCCATTCCGGCTAAACGTTACTAACTGAGAAAAGGTCTTTCTTTAAACGCCGAACACGGTATATTGAGGTCCCAGTATTCTGGTATCACATACTGTACCAAGAAACACGAGCAGTTGGAGCGCATATTTCACAGACCACAACGCGTTGGAAGAATGCCATGGTATAGTGAGAATGACGTCATCCGAAACACCGCTCTCATTAAAATTTCAATGAACGATTATCAAAAATCTTGACCATGTTTATCATGATAAAAATATCGGAAAAATGTAAAAAATATTCTATCCTCAAAACTGCCCACGTCTACATTGAGAGGTATCTAGAAAATAAAAATAAAATGCAAATTTCTGCTCTGGTGATCACATTCCCCATAAGAGCTCATGTTAAAATCGCTTTGTTTATGCCACTTTTATATTTTGCGCGTAGGATGGGTTTTGAAAGACTGAGGTTTATTATCAACATGCCAAAGTATTTTGATCATGATCAAATTTTATTCCTACCTTTTACATTTGGTGGAGACATATACTTATGAGAAAGAACCTCGTCTATTATTGGACGTTTACGAGGAACAAACTGCAGCATCCATTCCAGTAAGTCTTTTGCAATTTCTGAATTTGGGACTAAAAGTCCATCCAGGTCCAAGTTTTTATGGTTTTTCATGAAATGATTCCATAGATCCCTTTCGTTGCCAAAGGGATGTTTACCGTCACTCCATACATAGTAAACAATGACAGCCAGTGAATATTTGTCAGTTTTTTGAGAAGTTGGAAATCCAGCCACAAATGATTCAGGGGGTCTGTAGCCGTCAGTACCGAGGCCTTTTCTGGTGTAAACTGTTTGTGTCTTTGACTCGATGACTTCGCTTATTCCAAAATCACCAATTTTGACAACTTTTTGATCCAAGGATAAAAACACATTATCAGGCTTGAGATCTTTGTGCACCACAAGTTTTTATGAATGTATAAAATTCCAGCAAATAACTGTTTGGCAAAATCAAGTGCAAGTTCAGGATCAAATGGGATTTCAGCTTTCTTTCGATTTTCGACAAAACCTCTCAAGTTATCTTGGTTACATTTGTCCATTGCAATGTACATATATTTCATTGGACCTTGTTGGTATTCGTCTGAATGAATCACAGAGACTACATGAGTGTGAGGGTTCAGTAAGAGAAGAATTTTTGCCTCCTCCACACTTTGTTTGTTGTATTCAACAAATTTTATTGCAATCAGACGAGTTCCATAAGTTGCACTCGATATTTGTCCTTCATATACGTCACCATGGTTTGAAATTTTTCTATCCCGAAACAACAAAATAGAATCGGAGAGGTTGATCGTATCTGAAAAGTGAGAATAAATATAGAAAATTAAAAAGATTTGAAATATTTATGATATAAAATAAACCAATGACAAAAGGTGAATCGGATAAAATTTGAGAGATTTAAAATATTGCCAGATGATAACTACTCCTAAATCTCATTAACTAAGTATCTGGAAACAGTCAATACAGATCGAAATGTTGCTGGTTTAAATCTACACGAGGCAATTGCAAACATGAAATGAAAATACAAACATACCTTCGCTATTTTCATCTTCAGTTTTTTCATTTTCCTCCATATTCAGATTTTCCTCCAATTTGACAATTTAAACCAAAGTAAATTAAACCCAACTACTAGAAGAAAAAAAAACTCAAAAGGTAAAATTTCACTAGCCCCCATAGAAAAGATGGGATGGTATGTTTGGGTAAAACTGGCTTTTGCTCTACATATTTAGATAGACCACTGTGAAGCTAGTAGCAATTTGACCTTTGTGTGCAGCGAAGCGGAAAGGTACATATTTACAGCAGAAATGAAGTCGTGTCAGAATGTACACCCGTTTCTCCGCCTTAAGAAAGTGGTAATTTTCACTAATGAAGAAGGTTACATGAAGTTTTTCACAAGACTAGAAACTGGGCCTTCCTCATTTCAGATTCTAGGGTATTCACAAAGCGAACATGGCGTTAATTGTTAAAATTACATATATTAAAAAAAGCAAGAAATCCCTTTTTCAAAGCCTAATAGCAAGTCCTTCCGCTCTAGGGAAGCGAGATTTGACTAGTTATTAATGAAGAGGGTTACATTGAATTATTTACACAATTCGAAACTAACCCTTCAAACTTTCAGAAATTGCGGTATTCTCACAGCCAATATTGCCCTTAATAGTAAAATTACGTATGTCATAAAAAAGGTAAAATCACCATTTTTCAAATCCTCCCGCCCAAGAGGCGTGCGATTAAAATATTTCATATTAAATAGGGTTATTTTTAGCTTTTTCATACACTTCAAACCTATCCCTGCAAAATTTTAGAAATTGGGGTATTCTCACAGCCAATATGCCCCTGATCGTTAAAATTACGTATGCCAAAAAGTGGTAAAATTACCATTATTCAAATCTTAATAGCAAGTCATTTTGCCCAAAAGGCACGAGATTTAATTATTTAACAATAAAAAGGGTTTCCTCAAGTTATTTATATACCTGGTACCTAACCCTGCAAAATTTTATAAATTAGGGTATTCTCACAGTCAATATGCCCCTATTCGTAAAAATTAGATATATGAAATGGGGTAAATATTACCACTTTTCAAATTCCAATAGAAACTCATTCCGCTCAAGAGGCGCAAGATTTAATTATTTAACATTAGAGAGGGTCACCTCAAGTTTTTCATATAACTCGAATCTAACCCTGCAAAATTTTAAAAACCGGAATATTCCCACAGTCAATATGCCCCTATTCGTAAAAATTAGATATAGAAAAATAAATATTACCAATTTCGAATCCTAATAGCAATTTATTCTATCCAAGAAGCACGAGATTTGATTTTTTACCGATAAAGAGGGTTAACTCAAGTTTATTATACAACTCGAACCTAACCCTGCAACATTTTAGAAATTGGGGTATTCTCACAGCCAATATGCACCTAGTTGTCAAAATTCGTTATAAGAAAATAGAATTCCAATGAATTATATTATTTATCTTTATAATGCTTTTTTCTGCAAAATAATTTTTTTCTGCAAAATAACTGCAAATAACGACTGTAATTATGCGTTACGGTAGGATTTACGTATGAATCTAAATACACAGCCCAGTATCACAGAATAAACATAAGCGGAGAAGAGAAAAGTTATAGATTAAACTTTTTGGCAAAACAAATCGGTAAATTTACTGTGACTGTAGTGTGATATCGATACCAGGATACCAAGTAATGGCGAAGTTCCAAGGATGGAAATGAATATGGTTTGAATAATCATATCCTAATAAAGAATAAGTTTTTATTGATTTTTCAATTTACTTGCAAAAAGAACGTATTATGTAATGAAAACTATTGTTGTGAACAGACATCCTTTAGGTGTTAAAGGTTCTTTATATCCCCCCATTTTCAGATTTCTCTCAAATTTGTTCATTCTACTGTTTGGTCAGTTCCAACCATTAAACTAAACTACTGGAAGAAATGTTTCTTAAGAAATAAGTCGAGACAAAATTTGGAATTTTACTAGACGTCTTAGAAAAGTAAGAACGATATAAAAGGTTCGAAACTGACTTTGCTTTACATATTTAGTTATAGTGTTATATAAATTATTAATTGGTCGATTCATTGAGTTCCTGTTTTTGCTTCCTTTCACGGCCTTGTTCTAAGCTATATTAAAGCGCATAATAAATTGGCCCTTTCAGCTCTGAACCTACATATTATACTCATGTATGTTTCTTTGGTCACAGCAAAAGTCTTAAAACACCTCATGAAGAATATTCCGATTTTTGCGTGTTCCGAGATAAATTTTGGAACGAGCTAATAGGTTCTAGAAAACAATTTTTAATACTTATTTATTATGGAACACGAGAATCTCAAAATAATCATTAGCGCAGAGGAGAAGTTATAGATTAAACTTTCGGGCAAAATAACTTGGTTAATTTACTGTGATTGTAGTGGGAAATCTATACCAGAATACCAAGTGATAGCGAAGTTCCAGCAACATTGCTTTGTATGTCCGATGAATTATTTTGAATGATCATATCCTAATTGAGAAAATTTTTAAATTGCTCAAGTATCAAAACAACAAGACCGTATTATGTAGTGAGATTACTGGCGTGTACAGACAACGTAGCAGTGCTTCGTACCAATCGTTTGTTGAGCGCTAATGAGGTAATAATGCAAATAAAAAAGAACCTCGCGTTTGTTTGTTTTTAGTGTTGTTTTGAGCGAGTGCGTAGAACGCTATATAACTCATTATGAGAAAAGTGTATTGCTATACTACGGCCCTCGCCATTTTTTTAATTTACGAGCCCATATGCCTGTGTTTTGTCTTGCTATGAGAAGACATGAAATAAATGTTGTTTCACATTTTACCTATGGCTAGAGTCGAAACGTTACTATAAGTGTATTGTACTGTTTTTCATATTTATGTTAATGTTATAAGTATATATATGCTTTTCCTCAACCTTATTCGGAGCAAAATGTGGATACCCCCTTGTGAAACTGTTTTATTATTCTTGATTCATCTCCACGAGTCCGCTATTTATGAAAAAAATTTAGTAAAGCTACTTGATTACGCCATTATTTGAATTGTTTAATAATAACTTGGTGAAACTCAGTGCTTGAAATTAAATATACAAGATCGGTTAACCATTTCCAACCTCGCGCCAAATATATCTAATTGAACAGGGAAAGTTATAAGTGTAATGAATACGTGTTGTAAATATAGATTTCCTTGACCAATGAATTCAAAAATATTTTCCACAAAATCCATCGTATGCCTTACGATGCTTCCGTCAACGGCAGACAAAAATATTTTCCCACACTGGGGGTCGCGATACCGCAGGGGAAGGGGTTGCTAAACAAGTTTTAGGGGTCGCAAAAAAACACAATTATGAAAATGAGTGTGGAACATAAATCTCACGATTTCAGGGGAATACATAGAATCAGAAAAGTGGCACGCTTACATAACAATGCTGATTTAACAGGGTTCGTAAGTTCTTTTTTTCCCTCTATTTTCAGATTTCACTCAAATTTCATAGTTCTACAGCTTGGTAAATTCAAGAATAATTAAATCAAACTATTGAAAAATATTTTTTTCAATAAATAAGTCAAAACAAAGGTTAAATTTCACTAGCCGTCTTTCTAAAGGTGGTAAGAATCAAGATTATTGATATTGGCTATTGCTCTACAGATTCAGTTATAGTTTTATATAAATTTATAATGTGCTCGCTTCCTTATTTTGGCATGTTCTGAGCTTCAATAAATTGCGTAATAAATTGGTCAGTGCCTCTTCCATCGCTAAATCTACATATTCTAATCATGTCTTTTTCTTTCTTCTAACAATTCTAAAACACCTCATAAAGAATATTTCCAATTTAGCATGTTCTAAAATAAATTTTGAAATAAGCTGTTAGGCTCTCGGTAACAATTTTTGATACTTATTAGTAATGCAACACGAGAGTGCACAACCATGCATTTTTAAAGAAACTTCACTGTATTTCTTTCCTGGGGTAAATATTACAGACAACGTATCAGTGCTTCGTACCGATTGTTTGTTGAGGGCTAATGAGGTAATAATGCAAATAAAAAATACCTTCGCTTTTGTTTGTCGTGGTTGTTGTTTCAAGCGAATTCGTGACACACTTTATGACTCGGCGAGAAAAATGTATCGCTATATTACGACCCTCGCTATTTTTTTTTAATTTTCACGGGTACATATGCCTGTCTATTGCTTTGCTGTGGTAAGACATGAAATAAATGTGGTCCGACATTTCACCTATGGCTACAGTCAAAGCGTTACTAAAAATGTATTGTATTGTTTCTCATGTTTTTATTAATTTTATATTAATATATCTGCTTCTCCACATCATTATTCGGAGCAAAACGAGGTTTCCCCCTCCCTTGTAAAATTGTTTTATTATCCTTAATTCATCTCCACGAGTCCGCTATCTAGGATGATTTTAAGTAAAGCTATCTGTTATCGCCATTATTTGAATCGTTCATTTCTAACTTGGGTGAATTTAGCGAGTGCAATTAAATATACAAGATTGGTTGACCATTCCCATCTTTTCGTCAAATATATCTAATTGCACAGGAATGGAACGATATAACGATATAAAGGGTTACAAACTGAATTTCACTATATAGATTTAGATGGGGGTTATGTTAATTCAATATGTACTCAAATCATTGAGTTCTTGTTCCCACTTCCGATTATTGATATTGGCTATTGCTCAACAGATTCAGTTATAGTTTTATTTAAATTTATAATGTGCTCGCATTTTTATTTCGGCATGTTCTGAGCTTCAATAAAGCGCGTAATAAATGGTCAGTGCCCCATTCATCGCTAAACCTGCATATTCTACTCATTTCTTCTTCTTTGTTCAGAGCAAAAGTCTAAAACATCTCGTGAAGTGTATTTCCAATTTTGCTTGTTTTAAAATAGATTTTAACACATAAGCTGTTAGGCTCCAGGTAACAATTTTATTACTTATTGGTTATGCAACACGAGAGGGAACAGCCATGCATTCTTAAAGAAACTTCGCTGTATTTCATTTCTGGTGTAAATATTTCCGATTAACAAAATCCCATCACCCCCATTGCTCCTGACAATAACACTAGTAAGCAGCGATATTACGCGTGTTTACTCCTCAATATGTTTCATGGTGACGGTAGCGTTTACGTATGAACCGAATACACAGCCCAGTATCTCAGAATAAACATAAGCGGAGAGGAGAAGTTATAGATTAAACTTTGGGGCAAAACAAATTGGTAAATTTACTGTGATTTTAGTGTGATATAGTTACCAGAATACCAAGTGGTGGTAAAGTTCCAGCAATATTGCTTTGTATGTCGAATGAAAATCGATTAGTCTGAATAATCATGTCCCAATTGAGAAAATTTTGAAACAGCTTAAGCATTCAATTCACCTCAAAACAACAAGACGGTATTATGTGATAGAAATTATCGGCGTGTACAGACAACGTATCAGTATCAGTATTTTAGAAAGGACATGCCACTACTTGTATATTGCCTTGCTGTGCGAAGATTTGAAATAAATGTGGTTCTACATTTCACCTATGGCTACAGTCGAAGCGTTACTATAAGTGTATTTTACTGTTTCTTTTGTTTATATTATTTAAATAAGCCTATATCTGCATTTCCACATCTTTACTTGAAGCAAAATGTGGATACCTCGATTGTAAAACTGTTTGATTATTCTTGATTCATCTCCACGATCCCGCTATTTATGAAAAAAATTTAGTAAACCTGATCTGATATCGCCAATATTAGAATTGTTCATTACCAACTTGGGTGAAACTTAGCAGTTGAAAATAAATATACAAGATAGGTTGATCATTTCCATCTCTTTGCCAAATATATCTAATAGAACCGGGAAAGCTATAAGTGCAATGAATATGTGTAGTAAAAATAGATTTTCTCAACCAACGAATTCGAAAAATTAATTTAACAAAATCAATCATATGCCTTACAATGCTTCCGTCAAAGTTCAAAAAACCAATATGATTTTCCTGATGGTTGATGATTCAAGTTATATCGAAGATATTGCAGGTGTATATGACGTCACCGAAAACTTTCGTTAAATCTTTTACGCTGATATTACAGGATTAGAAATGAAAAACAACATTACCCAGTGTCTAATGAAGGGAGAACCATTTATTTTATTTATCGCAAAATAAATTTCATTTAATTTTAACAAATTCCTAAACTAATACACATAATATGTTCAGTTTGTGCTCCATCTTGGTGCATATACTTCGGGGGCACCAAAGCAGATATAGGTTAAGTATAAACACGATAAATATAGTATGTACCACATTTATACTGACGTATCATTTCGAAAATAGAAAAGGGCGAATAGTAAAACCAAATATCTGCAATGATAAAGTATAGAAAGAATACAGAGGGGCCTCACAATAAGCATAGTTTAGTAGGGGTCTCATTGTCTAAATCCGGCCCTGATTCAAATTTACGTAGGTTGCCGCTGATTCAATATATTATCCATTATTATATTCGCACTTGTTATGCTAGATTTTAGCGGTGGGTGGGTCCCTGATCCAGCTGCTTTAGGATTGTAATAGGCCCGTTAGATATTTTTCTGGCCTTTTTCCATTGAAGCGTCTTTCTGATATCTCGGATAAACATTCCGGGTAAAATTTTGTGACTTTGGTTTAGGTACTAAATTGGCAATAAAACTAGATGAAATGGAAAAAATAGAAGTAAATTTTCCTACATTTTCCAAAGTATTACACAGGCAACGTGTGCGGCTGCCACAACGCAACATTATGGCATAGTGTCCTTGCGATGTAAGGGGCGTTTCAATAAAAAATGCAAAAAATACAGAAAAACCCTATTTAAAACAGGCTGTTTTGTTTGAAATTAATACAAAAACGAAATCCTACATAAGACAGGCAGATGGGCTTGTAAATTTAAAATAGGGATGGCTCTAATATAACAGTATACTTTTCTCATGGAGCGCTAAAAACAATACCCATAACAAAAGGACGCCGTGTTATTTTAATACACAATAGCACTCTACAAACGATTGGTACGACGTATTGAAACATTGTTTGTACATCAATAATTCTCATCAAATAGTGCGGTCTTATACCGGAATAAACTTAAAGGCCAAACAACTCAAAAATCATTTTCGATTAGGGTATGAATGCTGTATATAAGGCATCGTTGTCCTGCGCATCAAACCTTTTCTGGAAAATAACTAATACTTGGTATCCTGGCATCGATATCACACTACAATCACAGTAAATTTAACAATTTATTTTGCACGGAAGGTCGAGTTACGACCCCCCTCTTCGATATGGTGTATTCAAGCTTTAAAAGCTGAGCCATGTTTTAAGGTTCGTATGTAATTCCTTTCATAACGCATAAACAATCATCCTCAGAAACACAGAGTGGAGTAAACACTCGTAATATCGCTGCTTACTATTGTAGAAATCAGAAGTAGTGGGAAATAGTAAGATTTAGTAAAGTAACACACCCGGAAAGAAATACAGTGTAGTCCTAACAAAATGTATTGCTGTCGAACATCATGTTATATAAAAATAAGACTGTTTAAGTTGAGTTTTGTCGAATGTAATTAGCTCTTTTAGAATTGACCGCTATGGTGGCCCATCGTTGTCACGCGTAAAATTGGAAAAAAAAATAAAAAAACACTGAAAATAAAAGCAAAATAAAAAAAAAATAGAGGTGAAAAAACATGAAAAAAAAATGAAAAAAAAATGAAAAATAAAAACGAAAATAAAATAAAATCGAAATAAAAAAAAAAAAAATTGAAAAAAAAAAACTCGAATAAAAAGAAAATAAAAAGGTTGACAACGATGGTCCGCCTCGTGGCCCATCGTTGTCACGCGTTTTTAATTTGAGAAAATTTGCTGCTGCTTGGGACCAACGTTGTCAGGAATAATCCTACGCGCACAAATGTGTTCTCTGGGTTTCTAACTCACTACTGATTTTCTTGAGCAATATCCAATAAATTAAATATGAAAATGTTTTATAAATTTTCCATGCTACAAGTTCAACCAGAAGTAATATATTTATAATAATGTTAAAAGAATATAGAATTGAATACGAAAATTCGGAAAATTTGTTTTTACGTGTAGAAGGTAATTGAATTAGAGAATGCTGCTTAACTGCTCAGTTGTCCGGACACTCGTGCGATGCCGCTACCGTCTGACCAAAGGGGTTATAGTCGCTTTGCGTCTGACCGTAACGGTACCCATGCAATCACTCATGAAACGAATGGAAGATACGGATAGTCTTTTAAAATCAATCAAGGGATGAATTAAAATCAATGAATCAAGGGATGGATCATTAGTCTGGATCGGTATGTTATGGCTGTACGGTATGGGGCAGGCGCAGAGAGTGTTTCAGTAGTCTATACAGTAATTTTTTTTTCACATTTTTATTTTTTTTTTCATTTTTGTTTTATTTTTTTATGTTTTTTCACCACTATTTTTTTTGTTTTACTTTTATTTTCAGTTTTTTATATTATTTTTAAATTTTTTTTCCAATTTTACGCGTGACAACGATGGGCCACCATAGACCTCCTTTTCAGAAAAATTTTAAAATTATTCTTAACAATTTATGTGTTGAGTCTCTTTATAAAATTAGCTATTTATTTGCGTTACGTAGTTTCTACGTTGAGAATAATATATCACTTCGAAATGGAATCGTAACTTTCGGAAACGCGAATCCAAAGATATGTCGAATATATGCGATTAGTGTGAGTTGTTTAAATAAAACTAGCCATCCCCTCAGTTGGCATCGAGATTCGCTATTCGGGAGCAATATGCCAGTATATGACTATTCCTTCAACCTTATAAACAAAGTGTACTAATTTAATCCGTAATAATGTATTTTTATTGAAACGCAATATTATATATAATATTTACTATGCCAGTTCTCACTAAAAACGAGTATTATGATGTCAGGTTTTCTGGAACCATGATGATTTATGCCTGTAGCTAAAATTTAGTAATTCACCCAATTAAAAACGCACTCGCTATGTAACATTTGTCAGTTTGTAAGCGACAGTTCCCCAAAACAATCTCGAAGACAGCTTTGAAAACTTTTCAATGATAAAGTATAGGAAGAATCTTCCCGTGGCCATGGCCGACAATACGTCCATTTCAGAGGGGCCTCGCAATTAGCATAGCTTTGTCGTCTAAATCCGGCCCTTATTTAATCCTACCTAGGTTGCCGTCGATCTATGTGTGTACTCCATTGTTGTATTTGAACTGTTAACGCCGACTTCATGCGGTGTGCCTGATCCAACTGTTTTTGGATTGTAGTATGCCCGTGAGCTATGTTTCATGATTTTATTTGTATTTTTTGCTTAAGGCGTCTCCCTGATATCTCGGATAAACATACTTGTTAAAATCCAGCTACTTTGGTGTAGGTACTAAATTGGCGATAAAGCTCCGTGAAAAGAGTGGAACTCGAAGTAAAATTGTCTTTAAAAACTTGAACATTGTATATACCAGTAATTTTCACCAGATAGTGCGGTCTTGTTCCGGGATAAATTTGAAGACCAACGACTACAAAATTATGCTCGATTAGGATATCAATGGTGTAAACGAAGCATCGTTGTCCTGCGCTCTTCTGGAACACAACCATTACTCGGTATTCTGGTATCGATATCACACTAAAATCACAGTAAATACACTAATTAATTCTGACTAGACGATCGAGTTACAACCTCCTTTTCAGAATAGGTCATTCAATCGCTGGCAGCTACAGAGCCGCGTATTTAGGGTCGCACGTAAATCCTTTCATAACTCATAATGTATTGCCAGTAAAAATATAGTGTGGAATAGTGAGCGTCACATCGGTGCTTACAATTATGATAATCAGAAGTAGTTGGAAATATTTAGGATGTAGTAAAGTAAGTCACCAGGAAAAAAATACAGTTTACAAGTCTTTTCCAAAATTCAAAATCTTGCGGTCTATCATATTATACATGGTGTCCGAAAATTCCCTTTTTAATTTCATTATGAGGTCTTTTCTTAATATATCTGAACCTCGTTTGTTTAATCAGTGTTTATCCAAGCTTTTCACTTCGTTTGATAAACTTGTAGCGGTCGAACAAGTTCGTATGGTATCGATAAATACCTTTTCAAACTTGAAATATTTTAATTAATACTTCGTGGACACCCCGTATAACTATGAATTTTCAAGATGAGTTTTGTCGAACGTGTCGCACTTTTACAATTGACTTCAATTTCAGAAAAATCTCAAATATATTCTAATTATTTTTGCGGCGTCGCTTTCAAGAGTAGCTAGTTATTTGCAATATATAGTTTCCACGTTGACAATAAAATAGAACTTTGAGGCCATAACTTTGAGAACGCGAGAAGCTATTGCTTTGCTGAGCGTTGGCGATGAATTTGCGTTGATTGTCTCTCTATTTGCATCGAGACTCGATATTGAAAAGGAATTTAGGCGCATTAATTAAGATGAAACGTTTAGGTACTATCGAAGTATGCGAACCAAGATAGTAGACACCAGAACGTAGTATGTGTACCAGGTTAGGGTTAGGCAATGATTTTATTCCAATTTTCCTCATTTTAGTTCTATAATGAGTTTGAAAAATGGTCTTAGTTCAGTTAACAGTTAATTTTGGCATCTAAGTTTTCATCCAAAGCCTTGAGAAACCATTCAAACATACAATAGCGAATGCGAAGCGTTTTCCCTAAATATTCTACCGTTATAACTGTTCTACCGTTTTACCGTCAAAATTATAGGTGAGGAATAATACTTTTGGACGATATTTTTTTAATTTTTGCTCCCAATAAGGAACTATACAACCAGGCATCAATTTATGAAGTTTCGACATAAATAATCAAAAAATGCATACAGTATGTCGCAAGTAAGCTTTTATAAGAAATTTTTTTAGGTTTAGCGTTTTGAGTTATAGCATAGAACAATGCATAATTAATCAGAGCTTTATAGGGGGGAGGGAAGTTATAAAAGGAAGAAAAAAAGTTAATGAATAGAGCCCGTTGGGAATATGTATAGCACTGCCTATATCTCAATTCGATTCTAAGGAATGAACCCTATATATTTATTTCTTATTTTCAAATACGGCTAATGATGTTTTAGGTTTTGGTTTGATTGTTTCATTCAACGTATTTTCATTCAATAGTTTGGTTTAATTTATCTTGGCATGAACTGACCAAACTGTAGAATTAACAAATCTCAAGAGAAATCTGAAAATGGAGGAAAACAAAGAACCTGAAGCCAAAGATAGTGAAGGTTGGTTTGTTTAAAATTTACACATTTACCCCCGGGAAACGAAAGTTAATAAGACAACTTAATCATGTGGCCAACAACAGCCTCTCGTCCGGTTACCAGCCCATGATGGGCATGGGATTAGTAGTCAAATATTTAATTTCAAATGCATGGACTTGATGGAGGAGAAATGGGTAACCTGGTAACCGACCAGCGTTTTTACGTGAACCAACCACTGCGGCTAAGAGTCCAGCAATCTTCTCGTACATAATTATCCCGAACGGAATTCAAACCCCCGCAGGGGAATCATGGATGCGGTGGCAAACATATTCCTAACGATTAGCACAATGCACTACACCACCGAGCCTCTATGTCCTGTATTTTAATTTATGTTGATTGTCGTGTTTTCTTTCAAACCAGCAACCTCTTGATCAGTATTGCTTCCAGCTACTTGGTTAGTGAGGTTAAAAAGTAGCCAGCATCTGAAAAATTTTTAATCTCTCAAATTTTAACTGGTTCGCCTTTTTGGCATTAACTTATTTTATATCATAAATACATTGAAACATTTTGATTTTCTATATTTATTCTCACTTTACAGAATCGATCAATCTATCCGAAACTATTTTAATGTTTCGGAACAAGAAAATTTCAAACCATGGTGACGTATATGAAGGACAAATATCAAGTGCAACTTATGGAACTCGTCCGATTGCAATAAAATTTGTTCAATACAACAAACAAAGTGTGGAAGAGGCAAAAATTCTTCTCCTTCTGAACCCACACACCCATGTAGTCTCTGTGATACATTCAGACGAATACCAACAAGGTCCAATGAAATATATGTACATTGCAATGGACAAATGTAACCAAGATAACTTGAGAGGTTTTGTGGAAAATCGAAAGAAAGCCGAAATCCAATTTGATCCTGAACTTGCACTTGATTTTGCAAAACAGTTATTTGCTGGAATTTTATACATTCATGATGAACTTGTGGTGCACAAAGATCTTAAGCCTGATAATGTGTTTTTATCCTTGGATCAAAAAGTTGTCAAAATAGGTGATTTTGGCATAAGTGAAGTCATCGAGTCCAAGACACAAACAGTTTACACCAGAAAAGGTCTCGGTACTGACGGTTTCAGACCCCCTGAATCATTTGTGCCTGGATTTCCAACTTCTCAAAAAACTGACATATATTCACTGGCTGTCATTGTTTACTATGTATGGAGTAACGGTAAACATCCCTTTGGTGACGAAAAGGATCTATGGAATCATTTCATGAAAAACCATAAAAACCTGAACCTGGATGGACTTTTAGTTCCAGATGCAGAAGTTGCAAAAGATTTACTGGAATGGATGCTGCAGTTTTTTCCTCGTAAACGTCCAATAATAAACGAGGTTCTCTCTCATAAATACATGGCTCCACCGAATGTAAAAGGTAAGAAAAATTGATTGAAATGTAAATACATGTGTAATTTGACGGTTGGTCAACCAGATGTGCTGGAGATCGGGCCATTGACATATACATTGTAATTTTACTTGCTATTTCTAATCTGCGCGTCGTTAAGTTTGCTATATTTTTTTCATTTTATTTTTCCCTCAATAACTTATAGCTGTGGTTCCCAACCTTTCAGTTATATTATTTTTTTTCCTTGTTTGGAAACGTTTTCTTATAGTAAGGGTTTTTTGAGATATTGCCCTATTGCTAACTGAAATTAAACACTCATCAAAGAAAACTTTCTGTTCAGGTTTACTATTCCGAGATCTACAGGAAGAATCTGCACCTGGCAGGTCTCAAACAAGCATCCCTGACGAACTTTTGCTTCCACATTTTAAAAATGAAACTTTCAAATCAGATTTGCCAACAAAAAAGAAAACTAAAAGGTTTGTGTATTTATTTTGCTGTATTATTTGAATATTACTCATTTGCAGTCTTCCTTCATAAATGTTTCCAACTTGCTTTTGCAAAAAGGCTGAGTTATAATTTTTATCAACGAGGAGAGGTAAGTCGATAAACGGCTTAATCATATGGCATACCACTGCCCCTCGTTCAGTCAGCAGTCCATGTCGGGTATGGGATTAGTTAACCATTTATTTGTTTCAGATGCATGGGCTTTATAGTGGAGGAAGCCATGACCGACCGGTGGTTACATGTTACATGACCCCTATACAGCATTGAGAAGTCAGCAATTTGTTCGTTCTACTCGAATGTTCCTATTTACACATTCCAATAAACTTGGTTTCTAGCTTGCGAATTATCAAACAAGGGTATATATAGGTCGTAGGAAATCGACCCATATTTTATTTTCGCGGTAGCAAATAGAACCCTTGTCTATTGAGCCAGCCATGTTTTGTAATTGTTTTACAAAGTGTGCCTGTCTCACAAATATTTTTCGTGAACAATATATTTTTGATTTACCAAGAATAGTTCCCACTGCAGAAGTATTTTTTCGAATGAGGCAATACCAAATCTAAAATAAACATAATTTCAAAATAAGAATTCTGGTCCCACTTATCCTTGATTAAGCATGTTGTTATGAATATATATTCTCATTGGTATATGTAACATGGCTGTTATCATGCAGGGATGGACCATAGCAATAGGTAATAAAACTTATTCGTAACAATCAAATAACTTTTCCTACAAAAACTAATCAATATAATTTCAGTCATTCTTCACAAGTTGCAACTTCATTATCAAAGCTTGTTAATAATTTCCACTTTGCAAAATATCTTGAAGCCAAAGAAAAGAATAGAAAGGCAGCTTTGACCTCAAAGAGTAAGAAAGTTGACTTCAACATTCCTTGTATTGAAGCATAATAACTTTTTTTTGCGTTCGAATTTGACTCAAAAAACTCTATCGGTTAAGAGTTTCATTGTATAATTTGAAAAAATTTGAATTCAGTAAAGTTTAATTCATGAATTTGCGTATTGACGTAAATGTTCGTGCACCATCAAAAACAAATCTGTGAAAAATGTATTATGTCATTTCGTCTACCGACAGTTAATTAATTGGGTTTGAGCTCATCTTCATAATTAAGTATTGGTTCCAATGTGCCTGCACATACATCGCAGTTATTTGATTCGCTCATTCGATTTATTTGAACACCTAATACAGATACTACATTTTTAACATAAAACAACGAGTGCATGGCTTTAATTTTCAAAATATTGTGGCATTGCAAACTAAAGGTATTAGTGTTTGGCATTCGTATTTCTTCAATTTTTTCTAAATATTATGACATATTAAGCCAAACTAAAAGTGTTTTGAACTTTATACCGTGACCATGCTTAAAATTGTCATTTGACCCATAAGGTTTATTATAAATTGTTTTTTAATTCAAATTATTTTTTTAAATGTGACATTTCCAGATCGCATACAACTCACTGATGACATCTTGTGGTATAAAGACAATGTGGTTCATAAAGGAGTGGATTTCACAGTTTACGAAGGTCAACGGAAACTTCCAAATTCAGTTACAGAACCTTCAGCAATATGGGTGTATTCTTCGCGGAATAAAGGCTTTTTCCACAAACTAAAAGCTCTTCAGCAACTTCCACCTCATTCAAACGTAATCTCTGTTATTGCTAGTGGTCGTTTGATTGAAACAGGTCAAATTTTTGTTGCTACTGAAAGATGCCAGTTCCAAACTCCTGATGAATATTATAGAGAGAGAAAAGAAAACAAAATTTCTTTTGATCCTAGACTTGCTCTCGTACATGCAAAACAGTTAGTTGGTGGTCTACAACATCTGCATAAACATAATATTTCTCATAAAATATTTAAAACCAATATTCTGTTTTCACTTGACATGCAAAATGTGGAAATTTGTTTCAAAACCTCTTTTTCAGGTATTTTCATATATAATCCCAGCTTTGAAGATGAT
This sequence comes from Styela clava, assembly GCF_013122585.1. NCBI lineage: Eukaryota > Metazoa > Chordata > Ascidiacea > Stolidobranchia > Styelidae > Styela > Styela clava. The sequence goes on from NW_024102836.1 coordinate 17,422,083, forward strand.
ATCATTTACTTGGGTTACATCTTGTATAAATTATGGTCTAATAAACCCATTGACTATTGGCCAGTCTCAGGTTCTACAGTAGCTATGGATCCAAGTGCTTTACTGATTCCTAACCCTCACTTGGCCATTGATTTGATCACAAGAATGATGCACGATGATATAGACCATCGACCAACAATTCAGCAGGTTGTTGATCATGAATTCTGGAAAAGTATCAACATTTAAATTTCTTTTCAATATTTATTTGTCTTGTGCATGTTTTTTTTTTATTTCTACAGACTAAGTCAAGTTTATTTTTTCCAACTAGTAAGAAACAGTTGTATGAAAGTTTTCAAAAAAAATAAACGTTTATTGATCAGAGTGCTGGGTTTAGCCTTTTTGTTTAGACTACTTAGCTCATTTTAATAAATGTTTAACTAATCATGCAAACCACCCCTTGTACCGGTAGTCTTCCCAACTACTTATGGCCCCAAGATCGACCACCTACTATTGGAGGCTTGAAATCGGTGGTCGCGCACTGGTCGTTCGATAGCAGATTCGTCTTCCGACCCCTGGTCGACCCCTGTTCGTAGAAAGCTAATTTAAGCTGCAGCGTGTAGACAAAAATTTCACATCACATTTCGTAAACTTTCTTACAGGCGTTTACCCATTTTTTTTCACTCTAACAACAAGACGAAAAAGTCGCAGTGCAGAAAACTAATATTTGCAGAATCATGAAAATGCAAATAAGAAATTACATCTGTGAAATATATTATATTGTATGTGTACTGTATATATTTCCTGATAACGATCGACGAATACTCGCTTTTCTGAAATTGATGACAGAAAATCTACTTAGTGTCGAAGTTTAATAACAAAATTTGCAAAATAAAAGTAATTTTAAAATCCAAAGTTTCACCTATTCGGTCTTTTTTTGTAAATTTACTATGACGTCATGAAAATGTTTTAGCGTTTGTTTTTGTAAATTTATTTTACATCCATTCAAAGACTCTGGCGACGAAAGGAAAGTTTCTGTGTGTATTGGTTTTAAATTATATATAGTGTCGCGACAGCATCTTTTCGGGTGAGCCACATGCCTAATAAAAATGGCTGAGTATTTGATAATTTAGGTAAACTTTGATCGTAGTAGCAAATAATGATGATGGTGTTTTTGCAACTGAGTGGTAATTCTTATTTCATTAATAAAGTAGAAGTGTCTATCTTCACGAAACTTTATTTTTTATTTTTCTGTAGTTTTCCTCACATAAGTAAGTTTGTGAGCCCCAGAATTATTTACGCAACGGTAGTGAGCCACGGAAGAAAAAGGGATGAGAACCACTGTTCTGAACTATGTAACATAGCAGTGGCCGATTGTGCGAGCCTCGATCAATCGAAATGCGCATTGTATCGCTATAAAAAATGCCGCTTCATTAGGCGGGCTCGTGTTGGATCAGCCAAAGTGAACAAAAGTTGTTTTAGACCAGAGATGCCTCCAGGGCGAGCGTTCATTTTTTTTTGTCCGGGATAAATATTTTTTCCAATATGGAAGATTATAATACAGCTACTAATGTGTACCATATGTGCACCATACTTTCCGAAAACATATCAGCTTTCTTCCCTCCGGGATAAATTTGTGAATCCTATCAAGACTAGTTGTCACATAAACTGGCTTTCAACAGCAAAGGATCAAGCAATCTTAGTGTTCCCAAAATTGAATAACATAGTCTTTTTTAGGTTTAAGCTGTTGATGGGCGCCAGATGCTTTCAGTCACTACTTTGCTCCTGTTTTTTTATTGGCCTTAGCTGCTGCCTTGATTTTTTTCACATTCCCGGCCTTTTTGGTAGTTTCCTTGATGACTCCAACAGCAACAGTCTGTCGCATGTCGCGGACAGCGAAACGACCAAGCGGAGGATAATTCTTGAACGCTTCGACACACATTGGTTTGCTTGGAACAAGTCTGACCATAGCTGCGTCACCAGATTTTAAATATTTTTGATTGAGCTCCCAGTACCTTACCAGATCTTCTGTCCATAGTCATAACAAAGGATCAAGCAATCTTAGTGTTCCCTAAAATTGAATAACATAGTCTTCATATAATTATTTGTCCGGAGCATAAGATATATCACTAGGTTGAGTATGGGATTGTCTGGGGTTATCGGAAAGAAAGTCCTAAACGACTATTAGAACTAAAATTGTATAATTATTTTTATAGTATTACTGGGAGCCGAAAGGATATTATTATCCCTATTCCTACTCACACACACACCCCATTCCTCTGTTTTGCACCGCAATAGTTCATACTCGACTTAGATTGCAGAGGAAATGTTAAACTATCAACAGTTATGTAAATTTACTTGCAATGCCGAACACAGCCAATATTAATTGACATTAAAACTGAGTTAATTTATTTCCTGTTTCAACAGTATACTCGACAATGTCTCGAACAGATATTAATATTACTTATGCTCCATTGAAGCGGAAGAGGGGGTACACAGACTTGACAAAACAATACGGAAAAATTGATTTGAAGACACCTAACCGGTTTGATGAAAAGGAAATTGAACAAAATAGCACAACAAAGGTAATGGAACGATTGTCTTAAACAAGCTATTATTAAAAGATGCAACACTAGTGGAGTACAAAATGTCAATTCATATTTTATTTAACAAAAATCTACTTTATTTCTTATCCAGTGGTTCTCAAACTTTTTATGACGCGCCCGATTTTTATAATTTGTCTCTCGCCCCACCACAATAATAATCAGTTCACGATACATTACAAATAATAGATAGTAAAACGAAAGTAATAAAATAAATAAAGAAATGTAAATATCCGAAATGAGGCGGACAAGATCGAATCTAATAAATATTTTTATTTAAAAGAAGGAGGTGAAGCTATGACGTCATCTGGAGACAGAGACGCAAAGACGAAAGATATTACGTCATATTCGGAGCATCACCACGTAGGGACACATTCTGCCTGTCAAAAAGACTCCGGTGAAGGTTTTAGAGAAAATACAAAAAAAAAATATGAAAAATTTTATAATTTGTGATTTGTGTGGATAGTTGGGGTTGGTAGAATGGAATTGTACATGCGGAGTGGTGAGTATAGATGTTATTAGGTAGAATTAATAGTATAAAACCAGTAATAAGGTGACGTATATATACATTTTTATATTTTTGCGACCATATTATTTTGGAGACTTAGTAGTATAAAAACCAGAGCGAACCAAATGTGTGAATGGCCATGTGAACCAATATGGCGGGAACCAGAACGTAGTATGTGTACCAGGTTAGTATGTGTGCCAAGTGACTCCCAAAGTATTTGTACCTGAAATTATGACTTAGCCTTAACCTGATATACTACGTTCCGGTGTCCGCCATCTTGGTTTACATACTACAGGAGTACCAAAACCATTAGTACTGGGACGTATATATGCATTTATATATGTATGCAACGACGTTATAAACGAGACATAGTAGTATAAAAAGCAGTAATAGGGGGGCGAATATTTATATATGTATGCAAAGACGTTATTAGGGAGACTTGGTCGTATAAAAACCAGTAATAGGAGACGTATATATATATATATACGTCTCCCTAATAACGTCGTTGCAAACATATATAAATGTATATATACGTCCCCCTATTACTGTTTTTCATACCACAACGTCTCCCTAATAAACTCGTTGCATATATATTCGAATATATATATATATATATATATATATACGTCTCCCTAATAACGTCGTTTTTGGATTTGATGAGCCTAAAAAATAAATTAGTTGAGTCTAGTGGGGTATCCAGAGAGGAGGGTATGGGGCGGGTGTTGAATGACGTGTAAATAAGTAAACTCGTTCTTGTATTTTGTTTAAGATTAATTTTAGTTAGACAACCTCAGTAATTGCGTAACTTGCACCGCAGCTAGCTAACGATATACGGCAGGGGTATGCAAGTACTAACGGTCGAGGTGAATTCTACAATTTTCTGAGTGATGGATTTTATGTTTTCAGTAATTTATGTGTCTGGAGGATCCAGGATCCAAGAATCCCAACTACATACCAAACACGAATTATCTAATTTTTCATATTTTTTTTGTATTTTTTCTAAAACCTTTTGGCAGGCAGTATGTGTCTCTTCGTGGTGATGTTCCGAATATGACGTAATATCTTTGGTCTTTGCGTCTCTGTCTCCTGATAACGTCATTACCTCTCCTCCTTTTAAATTAGTTGTTTGTTTATACAATGTAATCTATGACGTCTTGTTTTTGAAATGTCATTCCTACGTAAAGAGCAGTGAAAAAGTTTGTTAGTCGAATTTTTACATTTTTCCGTGAGAAAATAAATCCGGATAAAGAATAGGAGGACATATATATATACATTTATAAGTGTATGCAACGACGTAATTAGGGAGACTTAGTAGTATAAAAACCAGGAATAGAGGGACGTATTTATATATCCATATATGTTTGCAGCGACGTTATTAGGAAGACTCAGTAGTATAAAAACCAGGAATAGGGGGACATATATATACATTTATGTATGCTTTTAGCGCCATTATTTTGGAGACTTAGTAGTATAAAAGCCACGTATATACGTTATATATCCTTTTCGTTCTATCAGGTGTCGATTGGCTAGTTCTTCTTGAGTGTTATGCTTGATTCCTACGACCATTGCCGACTCTCGTTGCTCGCTGCTCTCCGGACTATTCACGCTGTATTCCTCCTGTTACATGAGACTCACTTTTTCTTTGCCATTACTCTGATATCGCCCCTGTAACTCCCTACATGACACTCCTTCATTTTGTGTAAGAGAGCACTGCTTGCCACCTCGCTTGCCCTACCTACCATGCAATCGGCTCACTCATTATTTTTTACCCCATTGTTTTAGCTCTTATATCGATTTGGCTATGCCACCTGCGTCGTCTGCTGCTTGCCTCGTCTCTTGCATGCCATTTGCCTTAATAATCCTATTTAACTTAATAATCCTATTTATTGCCTCATTGTTGACCATATCTATAAAGCCACTTGCTTGATTCTTGCGATCCTCGCCTGCTTTTCGCCCACGGACTCACTTATTACTACTCGCTGTTTCTTTGCTCCTCACCCTGACTGTTTTGCTCGATTCTTACTATATTTACCTATTCTTCTTGCTTTATAACAGTTACATTATTGATTTAACAGTAGACTGACTTGTGTCCCAATAGGAATTCGAACCCACCTCTGTGCACTTTAAACTAATCATACTCTTCAGCGATATCTACTGGAAAATTACCATCATTCATTTCGATAAAAAAACGTTTTGGTTTAAAGATGAAAAGTGTTATTTCGACACATGAACTCGTCACAAGCATTGACGTTTCGTTTATTTAGTTTCGGTTGAAAATGTTGGTTAGCATGCATCATTCAGGATAGGATGGGATATTACCAATTTATTCTGTGTCGAGGAAGACGCTTCTATTGAAAATTTGGTATTAATTTATTGTCGGTTTTACATTTTCACTAAAACTTTATCTTAAATGATAAGACGTTGCAAATTTTGATCTCCAACTTCAAGCAGTGATTTTCGACTCAAGTTTCCACATTCTTGGTAACAACTGTAGCGCCGGATAGGATTTACATATTCATCCTGGGGGACAGGAAAGTCGTTGAGATCGAATATTCACATGGCGAACCACGGACTCTGGTCCGGGTATCAGTCCATGTTGAGTATGGGATTGGTTAGCCACTTATTATTTGTTTCAGATGCATGAACTTTACGGTGGAGGAAGCTCTCGCGCATAATTATCGCCCACAGGACTCGAACCTGCGAATCCACGCAGGGTAATCAGGGGTGCAGTGGCAAGCAATCAAACAGTAATTCATTTTTCCACCATACTAAAGTACACTTCACGAATAAACAATACATAAAAAGAAGAAAAATATTAATTCAGAGTGAACGGAGACGTGGTACAACATTACTGGTTATCGAGCAGCGACACCCGTGATTTTAATTCTAACAGTAATAAATAAATCCAAAAGTGATTAACGTTGACAGTATATAATGAGCATACGTGAAATTGACATCCTAAGAAGATTCCGACTTGAGCACTAGAAAATGCTAAAGCATGCCAAAAGAATTAGGGACTGACATCCGTTGAAAGTATGCCAGAATATTTGGGCACTATAATTCTTTGAGAAAGTCTGAAAGTTTGGAATTTGTTTCAAACTAATATTTGTGTCAGACTTTTGAAAAATAACAAATAAGGCAAGATCTTAACTATATTTAGGATTGAACAAAAGCCACAGCGTGGTAAAATTTTTACTGACAACGCTATGTGGCAATGTAGACAATGAAACGCCCGTTTTCATCATCAAAAAACCTACGTTTCAACAAAATATGATAAAACGTAGAAACACCTAAACATGAGAGATATTGCTTAATTAGTTCCTCAGTCATATAATGTCTGCTCAAATTCCAGGATATGGCGATACAGAGATTCCAACCATTTTCATTTTGCGTAGTGGTGTGGAAATAGCCGGTCTGATACGCCCCCAAGTGTTCAAATGAATGCAAGAGACATTGTCTTCGATGGTTCAAAATAATGGCAAAAAATAAAACTTCCGTTGTTATAACAGATTGTTCGAGCGTTGAGATTACAAGCGACTCAAAAACTTAGTTATTTTAGGTTGCAGTGATTCGAATCCGATCCGTGCATTAGGAATTTAAATAAGTTCGAGTCGTGGATGAACTAAGCATGTATTTGTATTTAATGAATTATCAAATTAACAAAAATCTATTTTGTGTAAAATAAAACAAAAAGTTCTTCCTAAGTTAGACACTGGGTAATGTTGTATACTAGCCTGGTAATATCAGCGTAAAAGATTCAGTGACAGATTTCGGGGGATTTCATATACGCCCGCAATATTTCTCGTCGCTTGATCTCGGTATAGCTTGAATTAAGATGAATAACAAGCAGAAAAATTTTATTTTTTTGTCGGACTTAGACGGAAGCATCGCAAGGCAAAAGATTGATTTTGTGTAAATATTTATTTGATTTCGTTGGTTAAAACTAAAGAAATTTTTATTCACAACACATATTCATGGCACTTACAGCTTTTCTGTTCAATTAGATTTATTTGGCGAAAAGATGGGAATGTTTAACCGATCTTGTATATTAAATTTGAACTGCTAAGTTTCACCTAAGTTAGTAATGAACGAATTAAATAATGGCGATATCAGATAGCTGTACTAAATTTCTCCATAAATGGCAGCTCGTGGGGATGAACCGAGAATACAAAACAGTTTTACAAGGGGGGTTCCACATTTTGCTCCCAATAAGGATGAGAAAAAGCAGATATTGGCCTGAAAAAGGATTATATAAACACGAGAAAGAGTACAATAATACACTTATAACAATGCTTCGACTGTAGCTATAGTTGAAATGTAGAACCACATTTATTTCATGTCTTCTCACAGCATGGCAAATGACAAATAGATGGGATCGTAAATTCGAAAATAGCGAGGGCTTACACGTCTCCCATAAATAGTAATAAAGCGTTCCACGTATTTGCTCAAAACAACACCCAAGACAAACAAACGCGAGGTTATTTTTTATTTGCATTATTACCTCATTGGAGCTCAACAAACACTCGGTACAAACCACTGATACGTTGCCTGTACACGCCAGTAATTTCTACCATATAATACGGTCATGTTGTTTTCAGGTAAATTGAATGCTTAAGCAATTTCATAATATCCTCAATGAGGTGTTTTCGACTTTTGCTCTGAACAGAGAATCAGACATGAGTAGAATATGCAGGTTTAGCGATAGAAGGGGCACTGACCAATTTATTACGCGCTTTATTATAGCTCAGATTTAGAACAAGGACAAGAAAAGCGAGCGAAACCAGAAACGTAATGAATCGAGCACATTAGGAATTGTGAATTTATAAAATCCTTTCCTAAACCTGTACAGCAAAAGTCAGTTTTGACTCTTGTTTTGAATTTCTTCTTCCAGTAGTTTGTTTTCCATTTAACTTGGTTTGAATTGAACAAGCTGTAGAATTAACAAATTTGAGTGAAATCTGAAAATGGAGCGAAGTAAACAACCCGCGACTCCTGTTAAGTCAGCATTGTTATGCAAGCGCGCCGTTACATAATCCAATCTATTTTTTGAAATCGTTGGGTTTATTTTTTTCACTAGTTTTAATGTTTGTGTTTAGATTCTTAAGTCTAGACAAGTAGAATAATTATAGTACTTTGTGTGAAATTGGTACATTCTGTGCGACCTATAAAATATTTGCGAAACACTTAAACGATGTTTGTTCACCCCAATAATTTTCATCACATAATAAGGTCTTTTTGTAAAGTAAATTGAAAAACAAGTAAAAAGTTATTCTTAATTAGGATATGATCATTCAGACCATATTCATTTTCATCTTCGGAACTTCACCATTACTTGGTATTCTAGTGTCGATATCACACTACAATCACAGTAAATTCACCATCTTGTTTTGTCCAAAAGTTTGAGCAATTCATTCTCTTCGCTACTGTTTAGTCAAGCGCTAGAAGGTACTTAGTGTGTATTTAGGTGCAACGTAAGGAGGCAGGCACGAGTTTATGACCTTTTGATAAACCAAACTAAGACGTGTATAACCAAACTACATAAATTCCACACGTTTTGCACAGAATATGGCATTAGACAAGCAGTCGTGGGTGTCAGGAGCAATTGAGGACATAAGATTTTGCTTTAATCGAAAATATTTGCACAAGGAATGAAATACAGTGAAGTTTCTTTGAAAATGCATGTATTAAGCATTGCTATTTCATGCTAACATTAACTTTCATTTCGATCGTAATATATCTCATTGGGTATAAAGCAAAACAAAAAAAAAATACTGTTAATGGTATTGGTTCAACGCATTTAAAATTTCTATAACTTGTGCGGTAACGAAGCCACACATGTGAACTGTTATGGAAAGCCTTGGTGGAACAACAAAGCATGCAATCGAGGAAAGTTGTGATGAACCACCAGCTAAGATCAGATGTACGGAAACCAACTTAACGAATACAGGTAAGACCTACTATGTCTGGTGAGGAACGAGTTATAACTTTATTAAGATCTTACAAACTGATGATAGAGATGATAGTGGCGTACTTAGTTTATATTTATTTTTGATGAACCTATGAATATAAAAATAATATTGCAAGTCTAATTTGATATAACTATGCTTTAATTTGATGTTAAAAGAAATTAAACAATCATTTTCTCCTATTTGTATATTAATACTTTAAACTCATAACTTAAATATCACAGTCTTAAACTCTTTAATGCCACATTGTGGTCAAATGGTCTGTTGGGCGGAAATCTGTAAACCTTATCAAATTTTGTTTTTTCAGATTCGATCAAACTTTCCGATTCTATTTTGCTGTTTCGAGATAAAAAAATTTCGAACCATGGCGATGTATATGAAGGAGAAATATCGAGTGCAATTTATGGAACTCGTCCGATTGCGATAAAATTAGTTCAATACAACAAACAAAGTGTGGAAGAGGCAAAAATTCTTTACCGACTGAACCCTAGCACTCATGTAGTCTCTGTGATTCATTCAGATGAATACCAACAAGGTCCAATGAAATATATGTACATTGCAATGGACAAATGTAACCAAGACAACTTGAGAGGTTTTGTTGAAAATCGAAAGAAAACCGAAATCCCATTCGATCCTGAAATTGCACTTGATTTTGCAAAACAGTTATTTGCTGGAATTTTATACATTCATGATAAACTTGTGGTGCACAAAGATCTTAAGCCTGATAATGTATTTTTATCCCTGGATCAAAAAGTTGTCAAAATTGGTGATTTTGGCATAAGTGAAGTCATCGAGTCAAAGACTCAAACAGTTTACACCAGAAAAGGTCTCGGTACTGACGGTTACAGACCCCCTGAATCATTTGTGCCTGGATTTCCAACTTCCCAAAAAACTGACATATATTCACTGGCTGTCATTGTTTACTATGTATGGAGTGACGGTAAACATCCCTTTGGTGACGAAAGGGATCTATGGAATCATTTCATGAAAAACCATAAAAACCTGAACCTAGATGAACTTTTAGTTCCAGACAAAGAAGTTGCAAAAGATTTACTGGAATGGATGCTGCAGTTTGTTCCTCGTAAACGTCCAATAATAAACGAGGTTCTCTCTCATAAATATATGGCTTCAACAAACGTAAAAGGTAGGAAAAAATAATATTTGAGATATTGTGATTGCTAACTGAAAGTTAACACTTATCAAAGAAAACTCTCTGTTCAGGTTTACTATTCCGAGATCTACAGGAAGAATCTACACCTGTCAGCTCTCTAACGAGCAGTCATGATAAACTTTTGCTTCCACATTTTGAGAATGAAACTTTTAAATCAGATTTGTCAACAAGAAAGAAAACTAAAATGTTTGTATACTTAGCCTGTATATTGATTTATTATATCTTACAAATATTTTTTTGTGGACAATATATTTTATTTTAAAATTACCAAGATTAATTCCCAGGAGTATTTTTATTGACTAAGGCGACTGTTTATCTAAAACAAACTGCAAAATAACATAATTTTCCTGTCCTAGATTGAGCAGGAGGCTATAAATGTTTTTTGTTGGTGTGTTTAACATGACTAATATCATGCAGGAATTAACCTTAGCAATAGATGAATAGAATATTATTATTGGCTGTTGTAGTCAAATAATTTTTTCAACTAAAACTAGCCAATCATAATTTCAGTCATTCTTCACAAGTTGCAACTTCATTATCAAAGCTCGTTAATAATTTCCACTTTGTAAAATATCTTAAAGAACAAGCAAAGAATAGGAAGGCAGCTTCGACCTCCGTAGGTAAGATAAGTTTATTTTAACAATGCTTGTATTTTTACTCAACATTTAATTTCCGGGTGTTTTGTATCCGATTTACCACAAAAAAACTATCTTGGATAAGAAATGATGTTATGTTTGCTCAAAATTTTTTTGAATTAATAATTCTGCCATCATGTACCATCATGTACCATCATGTACCGCTGTAACTAAAATGAAAAAAAAAGCAAAATTAAATAATACAGAAAATATTTTAAAGTACTAAAATTGACAATACCTTTAAGAGACGGATTCTTGCACAAAATATCTTATCTTGGTCTTCGTACTGGTTTCATCTTTGATCAATATTTTGGTTTTAACATGAGGTAGTGTCGGAAAAGTTTTGCCACAACCCCAATTTTGCGCTCCCACGTTGACCCCTAGTTTGAAAAGTCCAGATTTAAACTACAGTAATATTTATTTTGTAAATCACTTAACTATTTTCTCCTTCAGATCAAGTTTTGTGTTTAATTTTCTTCTAAAAATATGACATTTTAGATCGCATACATCTCACTGATGATATCTTGTGGTATAAAGACAATGTGGTTTATGAATTTTCGGATTTCACAGTTTACGAAGGTCAACGGAAACTTCCGAATTCAGAGACAGAACCTTTAGCAATATGGGTGTTTTCTTCGTGGGATGCAGACTTTCTTTACAAACTAGAAGCTCTTCAGCAACTTCCACCTCACCCAAACCTAATCTCTGTTATGACTAGTGGTCGTGTGAATGGAACAAGTCAACATTTTATTGCTACTGAAAGATGCCAGTTCCAAACTCTTCATGAATATTATAAAGAGAGGGAAAAAAACAATATTCCTTTTGATCCTAGACTTGCTCTCGTACATGCAAAACAATTAGTTAGTGGTCTACAACATCTTCATAAATATAATATTGTTCATGGGGAAATGGAGGGGAGTATTCTTTTTTCACATGACATGCAAAATGTGAAATTTAGTTTTCAGAACTATTTTATACCATATTACTCCTATGGATATAATCTCAGTATAAGTGATATTATTACCTTAGGGTATAACTTGTATAAATTATGGTCCAATCAACAGGAAATTCGTGTTTTTTATTATTCCTTTTCGCTTGCTTTTGATCCCAGTATTCTACTTATTCCTAACCTTCACTTGGCTGGTGATTTGCTCACAAGAATGACACACGATGATGGAGACCAACTAATAACAATTCAGCAGGTTATTGATCATGAATTCTGGAAAAGTATCAACATTTAGTTTTTCTTTTCATTATTTATTTGTCTTGTGCATGTTTTTTTTTTATATTACCAAGTAGTATAAAAACCAGTAATAGGGGGGGCGTATATATACATTTACATATGTATGCAACGACGTTATTAGGGAGACATAGTAGTATAAAAACCAGTTATAGAGGGGCGTATATATACATTTACATATGTATGCAACGACGTTATTAGGGAGACATAGTAGTATAAAAATCAGTAATAAAGGGATGCATATATGCATTTATATATGTATGCAACGACGTTATTAGGGAGACTTAGTAATATAAAAACCAGTAATAGGGGCGTATGTATACATTTATATATGTATGCAACAAACTTATTAGGGAGACTTGTAGTCTAAAAAACAGTAATAACGGGACGTATATATACATATATAAATGTATGCAACAAATTTATTAGGGAGACTTAGTGTTATGAAAACCAGTAATAGGGGGACGCATATAAACATTTATATAAGTATGCATCAAACTCATTATGAAGACTCGGTAGTATAAAAACTAGTGATAAGGGGACCCATATATACATTTATAAATGTATGCAACAAACTTATTAGGGAGACTTAGTATTATAAAAACTAGTAATAAGGGGACTCATATATACATTTATATATGCATGCAACAAACTTATTATGAAGACTCGGTAGTATAAAAACTAGTGATAAGGGGACGCATATATACATTTATAAATGTATGCAACAAACTTATTAGGGAGACTTAGTATTATAAAAACTAGTAATAAGGGGACTCATATATACATATATATATGTATGCAACAAACTTATTAGGGAGACTTGGTAGTACAAAAGCCAGTAATAGGGGGACGTATGTATACATTTATATATGTATGCAACAAACTTATTAGGAAGACTTGGTAGTATAAAACCAGTGATAAGGGGACGCATATATACATTTATAAATGTATGCAACAAACTTATTAGGGAGACTTAGTATTATAAAAACTAGTAATAAGGGGACTCATATATACATATATATATGTATGCAACAAACTTATTAGGGAGACTTGGTAGTACAAAAGCCAGTAATAGGGGGACGTATGTATACATTTATATATGTATGCAACAAACTTATTAGGAAGACTCGGTAGTATAAAACCAGTGATAAGGGGACGCATATATACATTTATAAATGTATGCAACAAACTTATTAGGGAGACTTAGTATTATAAAAACTAGTAATAAGGGGACTCATATATACATATATATATGTATGCAACAAACTTATTAGGGAGACTTGGTAGTACAAAAGCCAGTAATAGGGGGACGTATGTATACATTTATATATGTATGCAACAAACTTATTAGGAAGACTTGGTAGTATAAAACCAGTGATAAGGGGACGCATATATACATTTATAAATGTATGCAACAAACTTATTAGGGAGACTTAGTATTATAAAAACTAGTAATAAGGGAACTCATATATACATATATAAATATATATATGCAGCAAACTTATTAGGGAGACTTTGTAGTATAAAAGCCATTAATAGTGGGAAGTATGTATACATTTATATATGTACGCAACGACGTTATTAGGAAGACTTAGTAGTATAAAAGCCAATAATAGAGTGCGTATAGGGTATTTACACATTGATATATGCAACGAAAATAATAAGGAGATTTAGTAGTATAAAAACACTAACAGAGAGACGTATATATACATTTATACGTGTTTAGTGTTTCAAATCTAAAGTATAAAAAAGTAGAATATATACGGTACTTTGTGTTAAATTGTTGCACTCTTTGCAACCCCTAAAACTTGTTTCACCCGTACCCTCCATGCGGTATCCCCCCCCCCCCCCCCCCACCCCCAGTGTGGGAATATTTTTTGAATTTGTTGGTTAATGAAATCTATATTAACAACACGTATTTTTTACGCTTTAGTTTTCCCTGTTCAACTAGATATATTTGGCGAAGAGATGGAAATGGTCGACCTATCTTGTATATTTAATTTCAACTGCTAAGTTTCACCCTGAGCTAAGTTGGTAATGAACCACTCTAATAATGGCGATATCATTTAGCTTTACTAATTTTTTTTTAAAAGTAGCGGGATCTTGGAGATGAACCACGAATAATAAAACAGTTTTGCAAACGGGGTATCAATATTTTTCTCCGAATAAAGATGTGGAAAAGCAGATATACCTATTTATTTAATATAAACATAAGAAATAGTACAATACCCTTATAGCAACGCTTCGGCTGTAGCCATCGGTGAAATGTAGAACCACATTTATTTCAAGTCTTCTTACAGCCAAGCAATGGACAAGTGGGCGTGAGCGTGTAAATTAAAAAATAGCGAGGGCTGTAGTATAGCATCACACGTCTTCCATAAAGAATCATAAAGAGTTCTACATATTTTATTAAATCAACAACCAAGACAAACAAAACGCAAGGTTACTTTTTATTTGAATCATTACCTCATAAGCGCTCAACAAACGATCGGTACGAAGCACTGATACAATGTCTGTACACGCCTGTTTGAAACCTCACCACATAATTCGGTCTTGTTGTTTTGAGGTAAATTGAATGATTGAGATATTTCAAAATTTCCTCAATTAGGAATATGATTATTTAGACTAATTCATTTTCATTCGACATACAAAGCAATGTTGCTGGTACTTTACCATCACTTGGTATTCTGGTAACTATATCACACTAAAATCACAGTGAATTTACCAATTTGTTTTGCCAGAAAGTTTAATCTATAACTTCTCATCTTCGCTGATGTTTATTCTGAGATACTGGTCTAAGTATTTTAGTTCATACGTAAATCCAACCGTAACGCATAATTACAGTCGGTATTTACCTCTCATGCGGTATAGTTTATAACAGGGGTGGGCACAATTTTTTAGTATAAGAGCCGCACGCTGCAAGTCAGAACTTTAAAAGAGCCGCAGAATTTGTGAATTTATTAATATTATCGAAATACTATGAACAGAAAAAAAATTCACACAAGAATCTAATACCAATAAATAGATAAACAAGGCAACTATGTTTTCATCTTCGTACTTTCGTTTTTTTTTTAATTTTGGACACATCGCACAGTAACTTAGCTTAGACTAACTAACCGCAATCAAGCTGCAATATCGCCGACGCATCAATAAACATTGACCATTGTGACGAAAGATTTGCTGACTCGACTGACTTAAATTCAACGTTACAGCGATTTTCGTACTAAAACATAATTTGTCCTAATTATTGACGAAAACTTCTTTACGACTTTTATTAAATTAAAAGAGTTTACGTTAAAGTTTTTCTCTTAGTTAAAATTTGAATAATAATTTATGTTAGTGAGAAGAGCCGCACAAAAAGTCTGGCGAGCCGCGGTGTGCCCACCCCTGATTTATAAGTAATACAATTTTGTAAGCTAAGTTTTCTAGAGTCTAAGTTAATATTTTAAAATTTATTTCAAATCAGGCAATATTGGAAATATTCTTCATGAGGTGTTTTAGACTTTTGCTGTGAACAAAGTAGCAGACATGAGTGGAATATGTAGGTTTAGCGATGGAAGTAGCAAGGACAAATTTACTAAGCGCTTTGTTATAGCTTGGCAATGCCGACGTAAAGGAGCAGGAAGAGGAACTCAATGAATTGATAACATTATGAATTATGAATTCATATATATACCTGTAGAGCAAAATTCTGGTTCAACCTTTCATATCGTTCCTACTTTTTGAAGACATGTATTGAAATTTCAACTTTTGTTTTGATAAATTTGAGAGAAATCTGAAAATGGAGGAAACTAAAGAACCCGCGACCCCTGTTAAATCAGCATTGTTATGCAGGCGCGTCGCTACTTTGATCATATGTATTCTCTTGAAATCGTGAGATTGAGATTTATGTTTTGCACTAATTTAATGTCCATAAAAGTAGAATAGAAATAGTACTTTGTATGAAAATGGTGCACTCTTTTCAACCTATAAAATTGGTTGCGAAACACTAAAACGATTTATGTTCACACCAATAATTTTCTTCCCATTACACGGTCGTTTCGCAAAGAAAATTGAAAAACAATGACTCTTCGATACTCCAGAAGTATGTGGACCAAGATGGCGGACAGTGCAACGTATTAAGGCTAGCTAGGCCATAACTACAGGTACAAATACTACAGGAGGCACTTGGCTAGTCCCCGAACTCGTAATAGAACAAAAATAAGAAAAATTGAAATAAAAGTATGCACTAACCTGGTACACTTAGTACGTTACGGTGCCCGCCTTCTTGTTACACAAACTTCCGAATAGCCGATTATTCAGACTATACTCATTTTCCCCGATATACAAAGCAATGTTTACCATCACGTGTATCGATTAAAATTAAAATTTGTAAGCTAAGTTTTTAGAGCCTAAGAGCATGGAAAATTACGAATATTTTCCATGAGTTTTTTAGACTTATTCCCCGATCAGCAACTAGGAAGACAGACACGAGTTAACTTTTTATTAACCTAACTAAGACGTGTAACTATATATTAAAATTAGGTAGATTCCACATAATTTCCATGGAATATGGCATTAGACAGGAAGTCAGAGGAGTAAATATGTAGATTTAGCAATGTGATGGCCCAATTTGTTTTCTAACACGATTTATATCAGCGAACATGGCTGAGTAAAGGCAGCGAGAACAGAAATTCAATGAAACAAGCACATTTTAAACTTTGAGTTTATATAACCCTCATCTAAACCTGTCAGTTTTGAACCTTTCATATCGCTTCTCCTTTTTTAGACGGCTAGTAAAATTTCAACTTTTGTTTTGAAATATTCCGGTTTGAACTGGCCAAACTGTAGAGTTATAAAATTTGAGAGAAATCTGAAAATGCGGGACAATAAAAAACTTGCGACCTCTGTTAAATCAGCATTGTTATGCAAGAGCGCCGCTTCTCTGATCCTATGTATTCTTTCTAAATCGTGAGATTTATGTTTTTCATTAGTTTTAATAATTGTGTTTCGAATCTCAAGTCTATAAAACTAGAATAGTTATAGTACTTTGAGTAGAATTGGTGCACTTTTTGCGACCTATAAAACTTGTTGCAAAACACTTAAACAATATTTGTTCACACCAATAATTTTCATCACATAATACGGTCTTTTTGCAAAGTAAATTGAAAATCAATTGAAAAGTTATTCTCAATTAAGATCTGATTATTCAAACTAATTCATTTTCATCCGACATACAAAGCAAGGTTGCTGAAACTTTACCATCACTTGGTATCCTGGTATCGATTCCACACAATTACAGTAAATTTACCGATTTGTTTTGCCCAAAGTTTAATCTATAACTTCTCCTCTCCGCGTATGTTTATTCTGAGATACTGGGCTGTGTACTTACGTTCGTACGTAAATCCTACCGTAACGCATAATTACAGTCGTTACGGAACATACTGTGGAAAAAAACACGTGTAATATCGCTGCTCTCTAGAGTGAATTCCAGGAGCAAAAAATTTATGGTTGTGCCCTTTCGTGTTGCATAACTAATAAGAGATAAAAGTTGTTTCTCATAGCCTAACAGCTTACTTCAAAACTTATTTTAAAACAGGCAATATTGGAATATTCTTCATGAGGTGTTTTGCGACGAACAAAGAAGCGAACATCAGTTGAATATGTAGGTTTAGCGATGGAAGGAACACGGGTCAAACTTATTACGCGCTTTGTTATAGCTTAGAACAGTGTTTCCCAACCCGAGTCCGCGGTCTCAAATAAGTCCGCGGAGCGTTTAAATGAGTCCGCTTCGAGCCATAAATTCACTGCGGGTCGCAAACGTTTTTGGTAAACTTAACCATCAGCCAAGTTACGTTGGGATTTACATCAAACATTAAAACCAAGTTTATTCAAGTTTAATCGAGTCAATAATTACTGGTTACTGAGTAGGGCTGGGCTTATATTCGAATACATACAAACTATTAAAATAGCAATTTACTATTCGAAAATTTGGTAACAGGTGACGCGACAGGTCACTTGCGCGTCGCTTAATCAAACGATTGGATTACACAACTCACATCGATGAAAACACGAGTCGGCCAGCACAAGCGTGGATATTACCCGAGTGGTGTTTCTCGCGAGCTCGAATAATGAGGAATAATTTTTTTTTTCTGGTAGGTGTCTAACGGCGATAACAGATACGCAAGATCGCAAAAAAATATTTATCAAAGCTAAATATAATCGGGCAATATATTCTCATATTAATATGTTCGCAGATTGCCGTGGCATTTCAAAGAAGTAATGCTTTCATCTTGTCATAAGTAGACGCAACCGCGAGTGACCATGAACATAATTAAATTAAAATAGAAACACATTTTGAATTCTCGTTGTTGTCATGGATTGAATATTGTGCGATAGAAATGGCCATTCATACACTAAAAAAAGTCGGCTCTTTTAACAAACGTGCAATTGCGGCGAATCCATTTTCCCATTTTGAAATTCGTTAAAATTCTGTTGTATTTCGTTTCATTACTTCTTCACACAGATTACGGTTGTAAAAAACGCACGTTGAGTCCGCAAAGGTTTTCGCCGGTGAGAAAATAGTCCGCGAACAAAAAAGGTTGGGGAACGCTGGCTTAGAACAAGGCTGGGATAAGGGAGGAACATGAACACAGAAAACCGCGCCCATCATGAAATTATATAACATCATCTAAATATGTATAGCAAAAGTCACTTTTAACCAAACATATCATTCCAGCTTTTGTATGACGGCTAGTGAAATTTCAACCTTTTTTCTCCTAGTAGTTAAATTTAATTTAGTTTAATTTACTTTGGTTGGAATTGTCAAATATGAGAAAAGTCTGATAATGGAGGAAAATAAAGAAAGTGAATCTGAAGATAGTGAAGGTTGGTTTGTATTTTTATTTCTTGCTTCCAATTGCCCCGTGTAGTTTTGAACAAGCAACCTTTCGATCACTATTGGGTGCTTCTAGCTACTTGGTTAGTGATCTGCTTGGCAATAATTTATTTTATATCATAAATATATTGAATCTTTTTATTTTCTATTTTATTCTCCCTTTTCAGACTCAATTAAACTCTCCGATTCTATTTTGATGTTTCGGAATAGAAAAATTTCAAACCATGGTGACGTATATGAAGGAGAAATATCGAGTGCAACTTATGGAACTCGTCCGATTGCAATAAAATTTGTTGAATACAACAAACAAAGTGCGGAAGAGGCAAAAATTCTTTATCGACTGAACCCTCACACTCATGTAGTCTCTGTGATTCATTCAGATGAATACCAACAAGGTCCAATGAAGTATATGTACATTGCAATGGACAAATATAACCAAGATAACTTGAGAGGTTTTGTGGAAAATCGAAAGAAAGCCGAAATCCCGTTCGATCCTGAACTTGCACTTGATTTTGCGAAACAGTTATTTGCTGGAATTTTATACATCCATGATAAATTAGTGGTGCACAAAGATCTCAAGCCCGATAATGTATTTTTATCCCTGGATCAAAAAGTTGTCAAAATTGGTGATTTTGGCATAAGTGAAGTCATCGAGTCAAAGACACAAACAGTTTACACTAAAAAAGGCCTCGGTACTGACGGTTACAGACCCCCTGAATCATTTGTGCCTGGATTTCCAACTTCCCAAAAAACTGACATATATTCACTGGCTGTCATTGTTTACTATGTATGGAGTGACGGTAAACATCCCTTTGGTGACGAAAGGGATCTATGGAATCATTTCATGAAAAACCATAAAAATCTGGACCTGGATGGACTTTTAGTTCCAGAAAAAGAAGTTGCAAAAGATTTACTGGAATGGATGCTGCAGTTTGTTCCTCGTAAACGTCCAATGATAAACGAGGTTTTTTCTCATAAATATATGGCTCCACCGAATGTAAAAGGTAAAAAGAATTGTTTGAAATGTAAATACATGGGTATTTTGATAGTCAACTAGATGTGCTGGGGATCGGGACATTGACATATACATTGTAATTTAACTGCTATTTCTAATCTGCGCGTCGTGAAGTTTGCTATATTTTTTTTCATTTTATTTTAACTTATAGCTGTGGTTCCCAACCTTTTAGTTATATTTTTTTTCCTGTGTTTGGAAACGTTTTCTTATAGTAAGGGGTTTTAGAGATATTGCCCTATTGCTAACGGAAATTAAACACTCATCAAAGAAAACTTTGTGTTAAGGTTTACTATTCCGAGATCTACAAGAAGAATTTGCACCTGGCAGGTCTCAAACAAGCATCCATGATGAACTTTTGCTTCCACATTTTAAAAATGGAACTTTCAAATCAGATTTGCCAACAAAAAAGAAAACTAAAAGGTTTGTGTATTTACTTTGCTGTATTATTTGATTATTACTCATTTGCAGTCTTCCTTCATAAATGTTCCCAATTTGCTTTTGCAAAAAGGCTGAGTTATAATTTTTATCACGGGGTAGAGGTAAGTCAAAAAACGGCTTAATCATATGGCATACCACTGCCTCTCGTTCAGTTAGCAGTCCATGTCGGGTATGGGATTAGTTAACCATTTATTTGTTTCAGATGCATGGGCTTTATAGTGGAGAAAGCCATGACCGACCGGTGGTTGCATGTTACATGACCCCTATACAGCATTGGAAAGTCAGCAATTTGTTCGTTCTACTCGAATGTTCCTATTTACGCATTCCAATAAACTTGGTTTCTAGCGTGCGAATTATCAAACAAGGGTATATATAGGTCGTAGGAAATCGACCCATATTTTATTTTCGCGGTAGCAAATAGAACCCTTGTCTATTAAGCCAGCCATGTTTTGTAATTGTTTCACAAATTGTGGCTGTCTCACAGATATTTTTCGTGAACAATATATTATAGATTTACCAAGAATAGTTCCCACTGCAGAAGTATTTTTTCGAATGAGGCAATACCAAATCTAAAATAAACATAAATTTAAAATGAGAATCCTGGTCACACTTATCCTTGATTAAGCATGTTGTTATGAATATATATTCTCGTTGGCATATGTAACATGGCTGTTATCATGCAAGGATATACCGTAGCAATAGGTTATTAAAACTTATTAACAATCAAATAACTTTTCCTACAAAAACTAATCAATCTAATTTCAGTCATTCTTCACAAGTTGCAACTTCATTATCAAAGCTTGTTAATAATTTCCACTTTGCAAAATACCTTGAAGCCAAAGAAAGGAATAGAAAGGCAGCTTTGAACTCAAAAAGTAAGAAAGGTTTATTTCAACATTCTTTGTATTGAAACATATTCACTTTTTTTTTGAATTTGAATTTAACTCAAAAAACTCTATCGGTTAAGAGTTACATTGTATAATTTGAATTCAGTAAAGTTTAATTCATGAATTTGCGTATTACCGTAAATGTTCGTGCACCACCAAAAACAAATCTGTGAAAAAGTGTATTATGTCATTTGGTCTACCGACAGTTAATTAGTTGGGTTTGAGCTTTTCCTCGTAATTAAGTATTGGTTCCAAAGTGCCTGCACATACACCGCAATTATTTGATTCGCTCATTCGATTTATTTGAACACCTAATACGGATACTACATTTTTAACATAAAACAATGAGTGCATGGCATTAATTTTCAAAATATAGTGGCATTGCAAACTAAAGGTTTTAGTGCTTAGCATTCGTATTTATTCAATTTTTTCTAAATATTATGACATACTGTGCCAAACTAAGAGTGTTTTGAACTTTATACTTACCGTGACCATGCTTAAAATTGTCATTTGACCCACAAGGTTTATTATAAATTGTTTTTTAATTCAAATTAATTTTTTAAATGTGACATTTCCAGATCGTATACAACTCACTGATGACATCTTGTTGTATAAAGACAATGTGGTTTATAAAGAATTTGCTTCCACAGTTTACGAAGGTCAACGGAAACTTTCAAATTCAGTTACAGAACCTTTAGCAATATGGGTGTATCCTTGGTTCATTGAAGAATGTCCTCAAGGAGTAAAAGCTCTTCAGCAACTTCCACCTCATCCAAACGTAATCTCTGTTATTGCTAGTGGTCGTTTGATTGAAACAGGTCAAATTTTTGTTGCTACTGAAAGATTCCAGTTCCAAACTCTTGATGATTATTATAAAGAGAGAAATAAAAACAAAATACCTTTTGATCCTAGACTTGCTCTCATACATGCAAAACAGATAGTTAGTGGTCTACAACATTTGCATGAACATAATATTTCTCATGTAATATTTGAAACCGATATTCTGTTTTCACTTGACATGCCAAATGTGAAAATTTGTTTCAAGACCTATTTTTTAGGTCTTTTCATATATGATCCCAGCTTTAAAGATCATATTTTATCCTTGGGTCACATCTTGTATGAATTATGGTCGAATAAACTGATTGAACAAAGGCCATTCCTTAAGTCTAGAGTACCTATGGATTCAAGTGCTTTACTGATTCCTAACCCTCACTTGGCCTGTGATTTGCTCTCAAGAATGGCAAACGATGATGAAGACCAACGACCAACAATTCAGCAGATTGTTGATCATAAATTCTGGGAAAGTATCAACATTTAAATTTCTTTTCATTATTTATTTGTTTTTTGCATGTTTTTTTGTTTATACAGACTAAGTCAAGTTTATTTTTTCCAACTAGTAAGAAACAGTATGGAAGTTTTGAAAAAAAAAGTTTTTTAATCAGAGTGATGAGTATAGCCACTTTTGTTTAGATCAGTGATTCCCAGAGTGGGAGATATCGCCCCCCGGTGGGCGAAAACGATACAGAGGGGGGAGGGATTGGGCGAAGAAGCCGAAAGGGGCGATAGGCAGGCGATTTCGTGAAACCTGTTTTTGGTCGGCGCATCGTGCACTTGATTGCTGTACTCTGCGTGCTTTCGTAGATTTGAATCACGTGGGCGATGTCACACGCGGGAGGATTGCTGGACTCGTCTTCGCAGTAAGGTACTGTGGTTTGCGTAACCAAGTGATCGGGAAATCTTTAGTGATCCGGCCCGGGACGCTTCATTGTATAGATCTTTTCCCGACCTTTGACCCCGACCATTTTCCCCATTCTAAAATGTTCAGTGTTTATTTTGAGAGTGGTTTCGCGAGTTGTTGCCTATAAAATGAAGTATTTATTTCAAACTAACATTCTGATTCATACCATTCAACAATCTGCTTTTTAAAAGTACCGATAAAGAATTTTAGCCCAGTCTATCACAGCTATTTCTACACTAATTTTTGATTACTGTAATTAAACTGAAACTCCTAGGAGGACAAGGTGTCACATTGACTCATTTTATTTAAATTTCCGAAAAACAACTAAAAACTAACGAATATAATTCAAAATCGCGAAAATTAGGTAATGTTCACGACCACGCATGAAAGTCTGTCTGAGTGAGGAATGTGTCTGAGCGGATGCGAAAGGGGGCATCGTTACGTTTATTTTTGCATCTTGCTGGTAAACATCCAATCAGCGGTAATCTTATTTATTATCTACTGTCGAGGATTAAATTACACATTTTATCGTGAGACACGTTTAGACTAAATTTTATTATATCCTAAAAACCATATTGAACAGCTACTCGCACAACGAGCCTACAATTTAAATATAATTAGACAATTGGAAACACGCAGTAAAGTTGATGTTATTGCAATGCAATAAGGAAATCAAATTCATATTTTATTCGAGAGATTCATCACTGCTTAATTTTTTTTAAGAATGTATCTTCTTAAAGAAAATCTTTATCAAAATTTCACAAACCATGCAAAAATATTCACTTCGATGTTTGGAAGTACATATTTGTGCGAACAATTATTTTTGAAAATGAACATTACAAAGAACAAGCAAAGAACTAGGATTAGTGATGCTCATTCAGAAAATCTTCCAATCTTGGCGTCACATTAAATGTCATTGTAATAATTTTTTAATAAGACGACTGAGTGGAGTTCACGAATTGTCGCAGTTTTTGCACGATGTTCCGTTTTTAACATTCAAAAAATATATGCGATCCGCAAAAGAATAGCAACCCTAAATTTTGTCCCACGAGCGACTTGAAATTTGCCGACCCCTGAGCCATCCAAGTCCACGAATCCAAAACAAATGGCTGATTGATTCTATGGACTGGTGATCGGACTGGAGGACGTGGTAGGATGAGGAATGGGGGAAGGATTTTACCGAAGACCGTTATATATCATGTATTTCGGTGAAGGTCATCAGGCTGTAGGGATAAATGAGATGTACCTAAATCATTATTGCAGGTTTTGAAAAATTAATTTTGTTTTCATTATTTTAATGTGAAACGGGGTGAATTTAGGGAGTTAAATGGTATAAGGCAAGAGTACACGGCGGTTTTTGAGAAGGTAGAACCCCGGATTCTTTCATTTCCGACCTCTGATATGGTGAAAAAGTGGTTTTCAGCCTTGACACTATCAAAACAACTAAATCGCCTTTCCATTAGTAAAACGGGGTAATCTTAGATATAATAAGAAACTCGCTGAAGAACACCAAGCTCATCCATCTCAAAAACACTATAAACTATGATTTGTCTCCGTAATTGGTCTGTAATATATTCGTTTCAGACTTTCAATTTTTTTTTGCAGTGCCGGGGGGTGATGAAGTTGTATAAACTACTGTAGGGGGCGATGGTACAAAAAGTTTGGAAACCACTGGTTCAGACTACTTAGCTCATTTTTTTTAAATATTTAACTAATCATCCAAACCTCCCATTGTACCGGTGGTCTTCCCAACAAACCTATGGCCATCAGATCGACCACTTACTATTGGAGGCTTGAAATCGGTGGTCGCGCACTGTTCGTTCGATAGCAGATTCGTCTTCCGAGAATCGTACTTTGGTGGCTTGTATAACCTTAACCCCTGTTCGCAGAAAGTTAATTTGAGCTGCAGCGTGTAGACAAAAATTTCACATCATATTTCAAAAATTTACCTATCGCCGGCTACTTATTTTCTCTCAGTTAATTAAAGGTGGTGGGCATAGCTGAGAAATAATAGCAATTTTTATCAGATTGTTAGAACTGAACTTACACGACTGCAATTTGACGAGGCCCTCAAATACCACAACTCCGACCAGGATTCGACCGATAATTCCCGCTATGATTGTCTGAACCAGGTGTTCCTATACCAAATGTAACCAAGATAACTTGAGAGGTTTTGTGGAAAATCGAAAGAAAGCTGAAATCCCATTTGATCCTAAACTTGCGCTTGATTTTGCGAAACAGTTATTTGCTGGAATTTTATACATCCATGATAAACCTGTGATGCACAAAGACCTCAAGCCTGATAATGTATTTTTATCCCGGGAAAGTTGTCAAAATTGGTGATTTTGGTATAAGCGAAGTCATCGAGTCGAAGACACAAACAGTTTACACCAGAAAAGGTCTCGGTACCGACGGTTACAGACCCCCTGAATCATTTGTGCCTGGATTTCCAGTATCTCAAAAAACTGACATATGTTCACTGGCTGTCATTTTTTACTATGTATGGAGTGACGGTGACCATCCCTTTGGCAACGAAAGGAATCTATGGAATCATTTCATGATGCATGGACTTCATAGTAAATGAAGCCGTGAAACACCCTACGGTGAATGTGCCCGGCAATCCTCACACACATAATTATCCTCCGCAGAATTCAAACTTGCGTACCCACACACACACGCAGGGTAATTAGGGCTGTGGTGATGCGTGATTCCTAATGCTCAGTTTAACACAACCCGCCACGCCAAAACCCAGTCCCAGTTGAATATTTCGATTCTATACTTCACAGTAAACTTGGTTTCCGCTTGCCCGAAGCCTTGTCTGGGTTGTGTGAAATATCAAACAAAGATATAAGAAATCCACCAATAAAAATTGTGAGATGTTAAACACTACCAGACTCGGGCTGCTCCTTAACCCCACTAGCCAAGTAGCTGGAAACCCCCAATACGGATAGTTGTATCCCCATATAAATAACATTTCCTACTAAAATTAACTACCGTAATCATAATTTTAGTCATTCTTCACAAGTTGCAACTTCATTATCAAAGCTTGTTAATAATTTCCACTTTGCAAAATATCTCGAGGCAAAAGAAAAGAATAGCAGCTTTGACCTCAGAAGGTAAGATGATTTAATTTCAATATTTCTTTCATTTTTACCAAAAGATTGAAACACAATAACATTTCATTTCTAGTTATAACATCAGATTTACGACAAAAAAAAACTATACTAGATAACAAATGATTTGTGTGTGATCAAACTTTCATCAAACTGACTTCATGCCATCATGTAACATTATAACCAAGTCTACGAAAAAAGATAACGATATTTAACTGCATAGTTAATTCGAAATAAAGGTTCCCATTTCATCGAGAGGAACAGATGCCCAGAACACGAAAACGCATGACGTCAATTCGCATTTGTGATTTAAATTCATACTATGGCAATCTCTGCATACTATGGCAATTTTTATAGAGAAGTTGATGAATACTTTTCGAGTGACACGTTCGCAATGATCTTGCAATTTTGGTATTCAAGTTATTATAAGCAAAGATGTTTAATATGCTGTAGATTTGAAAGAGTCACTACCAAAACGTGACGTTTTGAACGACGTAATGAGCGTGTCGATATCCGCAAAAACGTTACGTCGAGATGTTATTATTTAGACCAGGGGCGCCCTTCGATAAACTTCGTAAAAAGCCGGGTTCACGATCTCGTAACTGTGTCTCTCAGAATCGTGATTGCGAAATCACGTTGAATGCGATTCACCAAAGACCTCGTAATCACTTGACGCACGGTCACTAGCATTCTCTCAAAATCTTACGCACCGTCGCAGTTAAACAAAATGCACTGACGGTATGTTAGTCGTTGGCGCTGACTGATCACTCAGCCGTATCAGTTGTCGCCGCTTACGGTAGAGCGTGTTTCGCCCTCGCAGTAACCTATCGGCTTTCTCTGCTTCACCTTTGCAGCCTGCGTTTTGAAATTTTGTTCATATTGCAGTGGCGTAATCTATAGACTGACGGATAGGCTATAATGGAATCAATGCTGAAGATACAGAGAGAGAGAGAGATTTATTGCCACAAAACAAATTACATATTGTGAACTATTTGTGTAACAGACAATAAAATCAGTGAGTTACCAAAGCTTGTTGAAAATCCATATTTTTAATTTTTCATTGAGTCTATAGTCCTCCATTAAGGTCCTTTCACTTGCATGTAGCGGATTTTTTTCTTTCGGATACGACATGGAGAGATTGTTGAGCTTTTCTTCTGCAAGCTTCAAAATAGGTAGCCATTTTCGAATCTGTGTTTCTAATACTGTAGGCCCATGCTAGAATAAACAAAAAACAATGACTTCAACAACTGAACAATTTCGGAATCTCAACCCTAGTTTAATCTGTAAATGCGGCAGATATCTATGGTGGCCCATCGTTGTCACGCGTAAAATTGAAAATAAAAATAAAAAATGAAATAAAAAACCGAAAATAAAAAAATTGTTGTAAAAAAACATAAAAATAATTGAAAAAAAAAATGAAAAAAAAAATTAAAATTAAAAAAAAAAAAAATAAAAATAAAAACGAAAAAAAAAACAAAAAAAAAAATTAAAAAAAAAAAAAAAAATAAAAAGGTTGACAATGGTCCGCCTCGTGGCCCATCGTTGTCAGGCGTTTTTATTTTTAGAAAGTTTGCTTCTGCTTGGGACCAACGTTGTCAGGCATAATCCTACGCGCACAAATGTGTTCCCTGGGTTTCAAACTCACTATTGATTTTCTTGAGCAATATTCAATATGAAAATGTTCTATAAATTCTCCATGCTACAAGTTCAACAAGAAGTAATATATTTATAATAATGATAAGAGAATATAAAATTGAATACGAAAATTCGGAAAATTTGTTGTTACGTGTATAAGGTAATTTAATTGAAGAATGCTGCTTAACTACTCAGTTGTCTGGACACTCGCGATGCCGGTACCGTACCGTCTTACCAAATACCGGTAGTCGGTTATAGTCGCTTTGCGTCTGACCGTACCGGTAGCCATACAATCACTCATCATCTCCCATTCTTTCACGAGTGATTGCATGGGTACCGGTACGGTCAGACGCAAAGCGACTATAACCGACTACCGGTATTTGGTAAGACGGTACGGTACCGGTAGCCATACAATCACTCATCATCTCCCATTCTTTCACGAGTGATTGCATGGGTACCGGTACGGTCAGACGATACCGTACCGGCATCGCGCGAGTGTCTGAGCAGTTAAGCAGCATTTTCCAATTAAATTACCTTCTACACGTAAAAACAAATTTTCGTATCCAATTCTATATTCTCTTATCCTTATTATAAATATATTGCTTGTGGTTGAACTTGTAGCATGGAGAATTTATAGAACATTTTCATGTTGAATTTATTGGATATTGCTCATGAAAATCAGTAGTGAGTTAGAAACCCAGGAAACACATTTGTGCGTGTAGGATTAAGCCTGACAACGTTGGTCCCAAGCAGCATCAAATTTTCCAAAAATAAAAACGCGTGACAACCATGGGCCACGAGGCGGACCATCGTTGTCAACCTTTTTATTTTCTTTCTATCCAATTTTTTTTTTCAAATTTTTTTTTTTTTAAATTTTTTTTAAATTTTTTTTGTTTGTTTTATTTTTCAATTTTTTTTTTAATTTCAATTTTTTTTTTTATTTCTTTTTTTCAATTATTTTTATGTTTTTTCACAACTATTTTTTTTATTTTTGCTTTTTCATTTTATTTTTTCATTTTTTTTAAAATTTTACACGTGACAACGATGGGCCACCATAGATATCCCACAGCTAAGTTAACGGCACTAGACTACATACACGCTTACCCGAGTAAGGCCTTTTGGTACTATGCCAATTTTTTTTACAAAGTATGCTAACGTCTCAACGAGCCTATTTCAATTTGAATCACTGCTGAGAGCAATCCGAACTGTTAACGAGGCGAAAATTGTCCTCGTTCAGGGTTGCCAGACTCCAGCGATCAAAAAAAGCCAAATTAAGACGTAAAAAAAGCCAGAAAAAGCCAACAATTTTACTAAGTACAAAAGCCCCATGATTTGTCAGATTTTAAGCCCTTGGCAACATAGTGATGATGATGTAGAGCCATCAGTTTATTTGGTGAGGCACACGAGTAGAAAGTAAAGTTCCTATAGAACTGTAGAAAGTAAAATAAATATCAAGCGGACAGCATTATTTTACCATTTAATATATACAATACAGGGTGCTTCTTCAGTCTGTCAGTATGTAATATACCTACATGTTTCTACTTAAACTTGTGATATACCTTAAAAAATTCAACCTATAACGTACTTTACTATTGAAAATTTTTTCACTTTCAAAATCTATAAACCAACAATTTTATTAAAAAATTATCTAACCCCCTGCCGCTCACAGATGGGCCACTGATATCTAATTTAGTAATTTTAGCGTAGTTAATTACATCGTTACTGCAATTGCAGAATGAAACTAAAGCTCATATAAACTATACCGTATCAGGCATAATGAAAATTAAGTTATACAACTATTTTTTGGAAACAGAACGTAAAACTGACAAATAACACGCAAAACTTTAAAAACGAGGCAATGTTTACAACCCTGCTTGAAGATCTGTCTGAGCAGCTGCAGAAACTGCAATTATTTCTTATTGGGTATGGTTAAGAGTTAATGTAACAAACAAGGAAATCGATGCTCCAGGAAATCCTAATGTTAGGTAGCTAAGTACAGGTAATAGGCTAGTTGTTACACACTAAATATTGTATTTTATATGATTCTAATAATAGACACTAGAATAGACTTGAAAAAAGCCAAAAAAAAACGCCAAAAAGCCAAAGGAAAATTCTGACGCCAAACGCGTTAGAAAAAAGCCAAAAATGGCAACCCTGTCCTCGTTAGCTAGCGAGCTCTTCAGCGCGTTAAAAAACTTTCGTGAATACCGATTTTCGATAAAATGTGAGAAGAAGGCACTTTACGAGACGTCTCATTTGGCGCCAAAAAATTCTCTCGAGTAATTTTTCTCAAATATTTACGAGGCTCTGTGAATACCATTTTTGCTTTTCACGAGAAAGTCGGTGCTTAACTAACACGTTAACCGGTAACGAAGCTTTGTGAATGGGGCCCCAGGGGTGTGTGAACTGCGGCTATCAAAAAAAAAAATGTGCGGCCCGTGGAGAAGTGTCAATTTGGAATTGTTGGCAAAATTTTCCCTCCTAGACTGGCGGGCCATGTAAGTGTGACGTAAAAAATTACAATTATGAACAATATTTACAGTGTTGTGGAAGTGGAAAACAATAAGCCTCATACCAATCTAAAGTCAATCGCAATCTCAACAAACTCCTTCAATTAGTTTTTAGCTGAAACATCAAGACTTGGTTCTAGTTTGTTTGTAGCAGCATCAGGCGGGCCGGATTGAATTACCCAACGGGCCGGATTTGACCCGTGGGTCGAAGTTTGCCCATGTCAGAATTTTATACCCATGACGTTACAATGCCCTACCAGCTAACTTTGCGATGCGAATATCGTATTTCACGAAGCAGTCACTTGTTGAGCAATTGATGGCTGAGCATTTAGAAAGCGGTTTGAAGAATTTTACCATTAGGAGATACGAAAGCAAAACAACTTTTGGTTTCATCATATCAGTCGATTTTGTCTCAATCTAGTCTAGAATAAGACCGATTTAACAGCGAAATATTTGAAAATGAATGTTGGGTATTTTTACAGAAAACACCTCGACTATGATAACTTCTTACATTTTAAAAATACAAAAATGGCTTGTTTAGATTACGCTGAAAATTCACAATGGTTTTCTCATTGTGATATTGGTGGGGATTTGTAGAAAGATCCTAAAAATGTGTTATAATTTCTTCAGTCAGATGGGACAGATTTATTTTGGCGATTCATTCGTTCGTCATTTCATGAAGCACTCAAACAGACAATAGTCTGAGATACTAATAATATTTCCTTGTTATGTAACGGTCAACCAGGAATTTACAACATTAGATGAAGAAGAAACCCTTTATCTTTTGACATGATGCTTTATGCAACATGAATGTAATATCTAGAAATGTATATCGTTAAATGTAACACAAGCAGATACTTTGCAAATTAAAATGAGACTGCGGTACTTCGCCAGACTTTCTTCTAGCCATATCTGGACGCTAAAATTGCCAATCTCGAATAAAGCAACAACATCGTGGCTATTATTATTGTCTAATCGCGACAAATATAATCATCCAATGAGGTATAACCAAATGACGCATTCAATCCTGTATTATATTGTATGTACCTGCCGAGCCCTATTTTTAATATTGAGTGCTTGAAACAAAATTGTTTCCGGTTTAGTGGCGGTCACCCTGTGTAGACTCTGAGACTGTGTCTACTTAGTATATTTCTCAAGTTTAAATTTTTGTGTCGCTTCTTGCGGAGAACCCTAAGGGTGTCCCTTAAACTTTATCGATTCATGAACAATGTCGGTATATTACCCGAATGCTCGATAGTTTCAATAAGTATTTCTAGAAGCTCGACTTCACTGTAACATCGGGCGTTATCAGAGCAATAAAACGTATACGTTGTCAAAATATTCCAGTAAAATTTTATTGAGCTCCAGTGTATTGACTGCGGAATATTTTCCAATGAAGTAAAATGACGGAATTTGATAACATTTTTATTTATGTTAGGTTTTATGTGGTGAACACTGATTAAGTGTATTCATATAGCCTCAGTTCATGCTTGCAAATGCTAACATTTCTGCAGAAGTTAGGTTCAGCATGCTTCCCGCTGCAATAGAATATTGCTAGTTGAGCGGCAAAGAAGTTCAGAGGGAGACGCTCAGCGGGTAACACCAATATTTTCTGTGCCAATACTTAGAGGCAAATTACAATTAATAGGCGCTTTCTAAGATGGACATTGTTCTCAAAATCTGATGGAGGTAAATGAAATCTTGTGGGCGTTCCTATGAATAGTACAGACTTCGATTCAACGAAATTCGTGGACTGAGGTTTAATTTGGTGAAACGACAATTTCTGCGTGCCTGATAGGTGTCATATTGAACATAGGATGAGACAATTTCGTTGCATAACAAGACATATTGTTGCGTTTAAAAATAAAATCATTGGGATATAACCTCTTTTGTTTATACGTAAATTGATTTGATATTTAAACAAATTTTTGATGTTTAAACATGTTCATATTCCCGTTTATTGGCAATTCTGACGAATCCATATTCAAATTTAGCCACGTGAAAGAGAACCAAAATTGTAACGGAATTCCAAAATTTTTGTGTTGAAATATATGTTGTGTGGGGATTTACATTTCATTTTGCTGCTCTTTTAATCAATACTGAATTAACGGCATTCAATTTACAACGAATCTGTCGCGTTCGCCTTATTGCAGGCACAATTGCTTCAATTCCTCCCGATTCATGGCATTCACATCTAAGAATTTCCATACAGATACCATAGATACAGCGATAAATATTCATTCAGTTTGAAGACATATTTTTCATCATGAAGTTCCCTTATGATGCTTTTCGATAGATATAAGTCTAACGACATTGTATAACTATTATTGCTGAGTAAACTAGTAAGGCCTATACAAATTATACTAGGGGGAAGGAAGAGGCTCTGCATTTACATTGTCTAATCTTTGGACGACGTGAAATAGATATGATATGTGAATACTGTTGCACGATAGAGCTCATTAAATAAAATTGGTATGGCAAGATAATTTCCACCGTGTATCACTTTAGCTGGTTTTAGCCGTTTTCCAATGCATTCTTGGTGTGCAGTTTTTACAGTATGTTTCGAACTATGTTAAAATGTGATGATTGCTACATTTTGATTGTCATAACGAACAAGAGCGCTACGCCCAAATATATGGACACGTCTGTTTGCAGTACAGTACGGTTTACCGTACCGTCAGATCACAGTCTACAAATATATTCACACCAAGTGAAGCAGTACAGTAGGGCACAAAATGGCGTCCGGTGTCCGCAGAACATTAAATGACGTCATAGCAAACAAAAACAAATCTCACAGAGCTAACAGAAATATTTAAAATGAATAAAAGTAATAGCCTTCTGGGGAAAAATTTTATCTTCAACCACTGAAAATTTCAAAGCAATTGGTCCAGTATTCGAAGAGAAAAGCGGATTTTTAATATTTCCACTAGGTGTGTTATTCTGTGTCAAACAACAAGAACAACATAATATTGAAACGATCGTTATGTCCACTACGTGTCCAATAAACAGCTTTTGATATTCAGTTTCGCGCGTCGTGAAATTCCAGTTTTACCAAATAGGGCGGTGAGTGACCCTACTGCTCGATTCGTACTATTGAGAACATTGCGTATAACGCGTATAAATATTTCGATGTGTTTCTATTTTCTATAAATATGCTATTACCAGAATTTAGTTCTTTTCTGCTTATATTTTGTCTGCTTTGAGTTGGACGTAGGTAAGTTTGACAAATTATTTTATCAGATAGTACGGAACAGAATATATTACAGATATGCCAATAAAAAATATGTTTGAGGATTCACAAATTTAATGTGATATTTGAACGCGCCTTCCTGATTCTATTCCGATCACGTTAAGTTCACGATTTCGATTTATGTTGTAAGTTTGGTCACAGGTGTTCATGTGAGATGAAGTCAGGGGAGAGATTGCGGTGGAAAGAGAGCAGTGTTATACGTCAAGAAATTTACGTGTACTTTTATTTCATATTTCAAATTCGAATAGTTTTTGAGTTCGAATAGTTAGTAGTAATTTTGTCGTTTTGCTGCCTCGTATTTACCAATGTGAGCTGTTGTATGCGCATTGCCGTAATAGTTAATTTTGCGAGACTAACTACTTGGTCTTGCTCAATTATTCTGACGTCTCTGTAGGCGCATAGTAATGCAGGGGTTGTTGAAGTTGAAGTAGAACTTCCAGTGTCGAGAGTATTTTGGCTCACTAACCAGAGTGGGATATTTTGTAAAAATCTCCCGTCAAAAAATACCCACACCACCGCTCAAAATAAAATAAATAGTAAATATTCAGTTAAGGTTGGGATGCAGATTGCGATGGAAATTAAAATTTTCAAATCATTCCTAACCCCAAACGCAACTGAATATTTACTAATTGTGTTTTTTAAAACTTAGCGAGGGTGCTTTTTACACTTTTGCATTATTGGTAGGGGATTTGTACAAAAGATGTCGAGAATGTGTTATAGTTTCTTGATTTGCAATGTCAAAAAAAGCATTTTTAATCGGTCGCGAACCATCATAAAAGTAAACTTATGGTGTTCTCCGTTTTATTTTTAGGATTTTGTATTGCCGCTTTTCAATTTAAAAAATTTAAATTTCCACCATTGACATCTACTAAAAAAAAAAATTATTCCTCGTTGTTCGAACTGCGAGAAACACCACTTAGGTATCTATCGAAGCGTGTGCAATTTCGTGTGTTTTCGTCGGAAATCCGCAAGTTCGATTAAGCGACGCGCAAGTGACCTGTCGCGTCACCTGTTTCCAAATTTTCGAATAGTAAATTGCTATTCTAATAGTTGAATATTCGACTATATGCCCAGCCCTACTCAGCAACCAGTAATAAGGACTCGATCAATGTTATGTGAATAAACTTGCTTTTTATTTGTTATGTAACTTCTAACGTAAATCTCAACTTGGCTGATAGTTCAGTTTCGCAAATACGTTTGCGACCCGCTGCAGTAAATTTCTGGCTGTCCTAACCTAATACACATAATATGTTCAGGTTGTGGGCCTCTTGGTGCACATACTACTGGGGCACCAAAGCAGATATAGGTTGAGTATAAACACGAGAAATATAGTATGTACCACATTTATACTGACGTATCATTTCGAAAATAGAAAAGGGCGAATAGTAAAACCAAATATCTGCAATGATAAAGTATAGAAAGAATCTTTCAGGGTTTGGGGAAACACAGACGGAACTCACAATAAGCATAGTTTACTAGGGGTCTCATCGTCTAAATCCGGCCCTTATTCGAACTTACGTAGGTTTCCGCCGAATATATATTATCCATTATTATATTCGCACTTGTTATGCTAGATTTAGGCGGTGGGTGGGTTCCTGATCCAGCTGCTTTAGGATTGTAGTTGGCTCGTTAGCTATTTTTCTGGCCTTTTACAATTGAAGCGTCGGGGCTCCCGAAGTATGCGAACCAAGATGGCGGACATCGGAATGTAATATGTGTACTAGGTTAGGGTTAGGCCATAATTTTAGGTATAAATACTACGGGAGGCTCTTGGCTAGTCTTTGAACTGATAATAGGACTAAAATAAGGAAAATTGGAAAAAAATTATCGCCTAACCCTAATCTGTTACCCATGTTACGTTCCGATGTCCGCTATCTTGGTTCGCATACTTCGGGAGCACCGAAGCGTCTTCCTGATATCTCGGATATACATTCCGGTTAAAATTTTGTGACTTTGGTTTAGGTACTAAATTAGCGATAAAACTAGGTGAAATGGAAAAATCGAAGTAAAATTTTCTTAGATTTTTCAAAGTATTATACCGGCAACGTGTGCGGCTGCCACAACGCAACATTATAGCATAGTGTCCTTGCGATGTAAGGGGCGTTTCATTAAAAAATACAAAAGATACAGAAAAACCTGATACAGGCTATTTTGTTTTAAATTAATACAAAAACGAAATTCTATATAAGACAGGCAGATGGGCTTGTAAATTTAAAATAGGGAGGGCTCTAATATAACAGTATACTTTTCTCAAGGAGCGCTAAAAACAATACCCATAACAAAAGAACGCCGTGTTAATTTAATACACAATAGCGCTCTACAAACGATCGTTACGAGGTTTTGAAACATTGTTTGTACCGACCAATAATTTTCATCAAATAGTGCGGTCTTGTACCGGAATAAACTTAAAGGCCAAACAACTCAAAAATTATTTTCGATTAGGGTATGAATGCTGTATATAAGGCATCGTTGTCCTGCGCATCAAATCTTTCCTGGAAAATACCTATTACTTGGTATCCTGGCATTGATATCACACTACAATCACAGTAAAGTTAACAATTTATTTTGCACGGAAGGTCGAGTTACGACCCCCCTCTTCGATATGGTGTATTCAAACATTGAAAGCTGAGCCATGTTTTAAGGTTCGTATGTAATTCCTTTCATAACGCATAAACAATCATCCTCAGGAAACACAGTGTGGAGTAAACACTCGTGATATCGCTGCTTACTATTGTAGAAATCAGAAGTGGTGGGAAATAGTAAGATTTAGTTAAGTAACACACCCGGAAGGAAATACAGTGTAGTCCTAACAAAATGTATTGCTGCCGAACATCATGTTATATAAAAATAAGACTGTTTAAGTTGAGTTTTGTCGAATGTAATTAGCTCTTTTAGAATTGACCGCTATGGTGGCCCATCGTTGTCACGCGTAAAATTGAAAAAAAAATGAAAAAAAAAATAAAAAACACTGAAAATAAAAGCAAAATAAAAAAACATAGGGGTGAAAAAACATGAAAAAAAAATTAAAAACAAAAATGAAAAAAAAAATGAAAAATAAAAACGAAAATAAAATAAAAACGAAATAAAAAAAAAAAAAAAAACGCTGAAAATAAAAGCAAAATAAAAAAAAATAGGGGTGAAAAAACATGAAAAAAAAAATTAAAAAAAAAATGAAAAAAAAAAATGAAAAATAAAAACGAAAATAAAATAAAAACGAAATAGAAAAAATAAAAAAAAAATTGAAAAAAAAAAACTCGAATAAAAAGAAAATAAAAAGGTTGACAACGATGGTCCGCCTCGTGGCCCATCGTTGTCACGCGTTTTTAATTTGAGAAAATTTGCTGCTGCTTGGGACCAACGTTGTCAGGAATAATCCTACGCGCACAAATGTGTTCTGTGGGTTTCTAACTCACTACTGATTTTCTTGAGCAATATCCAATAAATTAAATATGAAAATGTTTTATAAATTTTCCATGCTACAAGTTCAACCAGAAGTAATATATTTATAATAATTTTAAAAGAATATAGAATTGAATTCGAAAATTCGGAAAATTTGTTTTTACGTGTAGGAGGTAATTGAATTAGAGAATGCTGCTTAACTGCTCAGTTGTCCGGACACTCGTGCGATGCCGCTACCGTCTGACCAAAGGGGTTATAGTCGCTTTGCGTCTGACCGTAACGGTACCCATGCAATCACTCATGAAACGAATGGGAGATACGGATAGTCTTTTAAAATCAATCAAGGGATGGATTAAAATCAATGAATCAAGGGATGGATCATTAGTCTGGATCGGTATGTTACGGCTGTACGGTATGGGGCAGGCGCAGAGAGTGTTTCAGTAGTCTATACAGTAATTTCTGTTTTACATTTTTATTATTTTTTTATTTTTGTTTTATTTTTTTATGTTTTTTCACCACTATTTTTTTTGTTTTACTTTTATTTTCAGTTTTTTATATTATTTTTGAATTTTTTTTCCAATTTTACGCGTGACAACGATGGGCCACCATAGACCTCCATTTCAGAAAAATTTTAAAAATATTCTTAACAATTTATGTGTTGAGTCTCTTTATAAAATTAGCTATTTATTTGCGTTACGTAGTTTCTACGTTGAGAATAATATATCACTTCGAAATGGAATCGTAACTTTCGGAAACGCGAATCCAAAGATATGTCGAATATATGCGATTAGTGTGAGTTGTTTAAATAAAACTAGCCATCCCCTCAGTTGGCATCGAGATTCGCTATTCGGGAGCATTATGCCAGTATATGACTATATATTCCTTCAACCTTAAAAACAAAGTGTACTAATTTAATCCGTAATAATGTATTTTTATTGAAACGCAATATTATATATAATTTTTACTATGCCAGTTCTCACTAAAAACGAGTATTATGATGTCGGGTTTTCTGGAACCATGATGATTTATGCCTGTAGCTAAAATTTAGTAATTAACCCAATTAAAAACGCACTTGCTATGTAACATTTGTCAGTTTGTAAGCGCCAGTTCCCCAAAACAATCTCGAAGACAGCTTTGAAAACTTTTCAATGATAAAGTATAGGAAGAATCTTCCCGTGGCCATGGCCGACAATACGTCCATTTCAGAGGGGCCTCGCAATTAGCATAGCTTTGTCGTCTAAATCCGGTCCTTATTTAAACCTACCTAGGTTGCCGTCGATCTATGTGTGTACTCCATTGTTGTATTTGAACTGTTAACGCCGACTTCATGCGGTGTGCCTGATCCAACTGTTTTTGGATTGTAGTATGCCCGTGAGCTATGTTTCATGATTTGATTGGTATTTTTTGCTTAAGGCGTCTCCCTGATATCTCGGATAAACATACTTGTTAAAATCCAGCTACTTTGGTGTAGGTACTAAATTGGCGATAAAGCTCCGTGAAAAGAGTGGAACTCGAAGTTAAATTGTCTTTAAAAACTTGAACATTGTATATACCAGTAATTTTCATCAGATAGTGCGGTCTTGTTCCGGGATAAATTTGAAGACCAACGACTACAAAATTATGCTCGATTAGGATATCAATGTTGTAAACGAAGCATCGTTGTCCTGCGCTCTTCTGGAACACAACCATTACTCGGTATTCTGGTATCGATATCACACTAAAATCACAGTAAATACACTAATTAATTCTGACTAGACGATCGAGTTACAACCTCCTTTTCAGAAAAGGTCATTCAATCGCTGGCAGCTACAGAGCCGCGTATTTAGGGTCGCACGTAAATCCTTTCATAACTCATAATGTATTGCCGGTAAAAATATAGTGTGGAATAGTGAGCGTCATATCGGTGCTTACAATTATGATAATCAGAAGTAATTGGAAATATTTAGGATTTAGTAAAGTAAGTCACCAGGAAAAAAAATACAGTGTACAAGTCTTTTCCAAAATTCAAAATCTTGCGGTCTATCATATTATACATGGTGTCCGAAAATTCCCTTTTCAATTTCATTATGAGGTCTTTTCTTAATATATCTGAACCACGTTTGTTTAATCAGTGTTTATCCAAGCTTTTCACTTCGTTTAATAAACTTGTAGCGGTCGAACAAGTACGTATGGTATCGATAAATACCTTTTCAAACTTGAAATATTTTAATTAATACTTCGTGGACACCCCGTAAATCTATGAATTTTCAAGGTGAGTTTTGTCGAACGTGTCGCACTTTTACAATTGACTTCAATTTCAGAAAAATCTCAAATATATTCTAATTATTTTTGCGGAGTCGCTTTTAAGAGTAGCTAGTTATTTGCAATATATAGTTTCCACGTTGACAATAAAATAGAACTTTGAGGCCATAACTTTGAGAACGCGAGAAGCTATTGCTTTGCTGAGCGTTGGCGATGAATTTGCGTTGATTGTCTCTCTATTTGCATCGAGACTCGATATTGAAAAGGAATTTAGGCGCATTAATTAAGATGAAACGTTTAGGTACTATCGAAGTATGTGAACCAAGATAGTAGACACCAGAACGTAGTACGTGTACCAGGTTAGGGTTAGGCCATGATTTTATTCCAATTTTCCTCATTTTAGTTCTATAATGAGTTTGAAAAATGGTCTTAGTTCAGTTAACAGTTAATTTTGGCATCTTAGTTTTCATCCAAAGCCTTGATAAACCATTCAAACATACAATAGCGAATGCGAAGCGTTTTCCCTAAATATTCTACCGTTATAACTGTTTTATCGTTTTACCGTCAAAATTATAGGTGAGGAATAATACTTTTGGACGATATTTTTTTAATTTTTGCTCCCAATAAGGAACTATACAACCAGGCATCAATTTATGAAGTTTCGACATAAATAATCAAAAAATGCATACAGTATGTTGCAAGTAAGCTTTTATAAGAAAATATTTGAGTTTAGCGTTTTGAGTTATAGCATAGAACAAGGCATAATTAATCAGAGCTTTATAGGGGGGAGGGAAGTTATAAAAGGAAGAAAAAAAGTTACTGAATAGAGCCCGTTGGGAATATGTATAGCACTGCCTATATCTCAATTCGATTCTAATGAATGAACCCTATATATTTATTTCTTATTTTCAAATACGGCTAATGGTGTTTTAGGTTTTGGTTTGATTGCTTCATTCAACGTATTTTCATTCAATAGTTTGGTTTAATTTATCTTGGCATGAACTGACAAAACTGTAGAATTAACAAATCTCAAGAAAAATCTGAAAATGGAGGAAAACGAAGAACCTGAAGCCAAAGATAGTGAAGGTTGGTTTGTTTAACATTTACATGTTTATCCGTGAGAAACAAAAGTTGATAAGACGACTTAATCATGTGGCCAACAACAGCCTCTCGTCCGGTTACCAGCCCATGATGGGCATGGGATTAGTAGTCAATTATTTAATTTCAAATGCATGGACTTGATAGAGGAGAAATGGGTAATCTGGTAACCGACCAGCGTTTACGTGAACCACCCACTGCGGCTAAGAGTCCAGCAATCTTCTCGTACATAATTATCCCCAACGGAATTCAAACCCCCGCAGGAGAATCATGAATGCGGTGGCAAACATATTCCTAACGATTAGCACAATGCACTACACCACCGAGCCTCTATGTCCTGTATTTTAATTTATGTTGATTGTCGTGTTTTCTTTTAAACCAGCAACCTCTTGATCAGTATTGCTTCCAGCTACTTGGTTAGTGAGGTTAAAGAGTAGCCAGCATCTGAAAATATTTTTAATCTCTCAAATTTTAACTGGTTCGCCTTTTTGGCATTAACTTATTTTATATCATAAATACATTGAAACATTTTGATTTTCCATATTTATTCTCACTTTACAGAATCGATCAATCTATCCGAAACTATTTTAATGTTTCGGAACAAGAAAATTTCAAACCATGGCGAGGTATATGAAGGACAAATATCAAGTGCAACTTATGGAACTCGTCCGATTGCAATAAAATTTGTTCAATACAACAAACAAAGTGTGGAAGAGGCAAAAATTCTTTACCTTCTGAACCCTCACACTCATGTAGTCTCTGTGATTCATTCAGACGAATACCAACAAGGTCCTATGAAATATATGTACATTGCAATGGACAAATGTAACCAAGATAACTTGAGAGGTTTTGTGGAAAATCGAAAGAAAGCCGAAATCCAATTTGATCCTGAACTTGCACTTGATTTTGCAAAACAGTTATTTGCTGGAATTTTATACATTCATGATAAACTTGTGGTGCACAAAGATCTTAAGCCTGATAATGTGTTTTTATCCTTGGATCAAAAAGTTGTCAAAATAGGTGATTTTGGCATAAGTGAAGTCATCGAGTCCAAGACACAAACAGTTTACACCAGAAAAGGTCTCGGTACTGACGGTTTCAGACCCCCTGAATCATTTGTGCCTGGATTTCCAACTTCTCAAAAAACAGACATATATTCACTAGCTGTCATTGTTTACTATGTATGGAGTAACGGTAAACATCCCTTTGGTGACGAAAAGGATCTATGGAATCATTTCATGAAAAACCATAAAAACCTGAACCTGGATGGACTTTTAGTTCCAGATGCAGAAGTTGCAAAAGATTTACTGGAATGGATGCTGCAGTTTTTTCCTCGTAAACGTCCAATAATAAACGAGGTTCTCTCTCATAAATACATGGCTCCACCGAATGTAAAAGGTAAGAAAAATTGATTGAAATGTAAATACATGTGTAATTTGACGGTTGGTCAACCAGATGTGCTGGAGATCGGGCCATTGACATACACTGTAATTTAACTGCTATTTCTAATCTGCGCGTCGTTAAGTTTGCTATATTTTTTTCATTTTATTTTTCCCTCAATAACTTATAGCTGTGGTTCCCAACATTTCAGTTATAATATATTTTTTCCTTGTTTGGAAACGTTTTCTTATAGTAAGGGGTTTTTG
The DNA here is from genome assembly GCF_013122585.1 of Styela clava. Taxonomy (NCBI): domain Eukaryota; kingdom Metazoa; phylum Chordata; class Ascidiacea; order Stolidobranchia; family Styelidae; genus Styela; species Styela clava. The sequence continues at coordinate 17,464,029 of NW_024102836.1, forward strand.
AGATATTGCCCTATTGCTAACTGAAATTAAACACTTATCAAAAAAAACTTTCTGTTCAGGTTTACTATTCCGAGATCTACAGGAAGAATCTGCACCTGGCGAGTCTCAAACAAGCATCAAAGACGAACTTTTGCTTCCACATTTTAAAAATGGAACTTTCAAATCAGATTTGCCAACAAAAAAGAAAACTAAAAGGTTTGTGTATTTATTTTGCTGTATTATTTGATTATTACTCATTTGCAGTCTTCCTTCATAAATGTTCCCAACTTGGTTTTTCAAAAAGGCTGAGTTATAATTTTTATCACGGGGTAGAGGTAAGTCGAAAAACGGCTTAATCATATGGCATACCACTGCCTCTCGTTTAGTTAGCAGTCCATGTCGGGTATGGGATTAGTTAACCATTTATTTGTTTCAGATGCATGGGCTTTTTAGTGGAGAAAGCCATGACCGACCGGTGGTTACATGTTACATGACCCCTATACAGCATTGAGAAGTCAGCAATTCGTTCGTTCTACTCGAATGTTCCCATTTACACATTCCAATAAACTTGGTTTCTAGCTTGCAAATTATCAAACAAGGGTATATATAGGTCGTAGGAAATCGACCCATATTTTATTTTCGCGGTAGCAAATACAACCCTTGTCTATTGAGCCAGCCATGTTTTGTAATTGTTTCACAAATTGTGGCTGTCTCACAAATATTTTCCGTGAACAATATATTTTAGATTTACGAAGAATAGTTCCCACTGCAGAAGTATTTGTTCGAATGAGGCAATACCAAATCTAAAATAAACATAGCTTCAAAATAAGAATCCTGGTCACACTTATCCTTGATTAAGCATGTTGGTATGAATATATATTTTCGTTTGTGTATCTAACATGGCTGTTATCATGTAGGGATGGACCATACCAATAGGTAATAAAACTTATTCGTAACAATCAAATAACTTTTCGTACAAAAACTAATCAATCTAATTTCAGTCATTTTTCACAAGTTGCAACTTCATTATCAAAGCTTGTTAATAATTTCCACTTCGCAAAATATCTTGAAGCCAAAGAAAAGAATAGAAAGGCAGCTCTGAACTCAAAAAGTGAGAAAGGTTGATTTCAACATTCCTTGTATTGAAGAATATTAACTTTTTTTTTGCATTTGAATTTAACTCAAAAAACTCTATCGGTTAAGAGTTTCATTGTATAATTTGAAAAAATTTGAATTTAGTAAAGTTTAATTCATGAATTTGCGTATCACCGTAAATGTTCGTGCACCATCAAAAACAAATCTGTGGAAAAATGTATTCTGCCTTTTCGTCTACCGACAGGTAATTATATGGGTTTGAGCTCATCATAATTAAGTATTGGTTCCGAAGTGCCTGCACATACACCGCAATTATTTAATTCGCTTATTCGGTTTATTTGAACACCTAATACGGATACTACATTTTGACCATAAAACAATGAGCGCATGGCTTCAATTTTCAAAATATAGTGGCATTGCAAACTAAAGGTATTAGTGCTTGGCATTCGTATTTCTTCAATTTTTTTCCAAATATTATGACATATTGTGCCAAACTAAAAGTGTTTTGAACTTTATACTACCGGGACCATGCTTTGAATTGTCATTTGACCCACAAGGTTTATTATAAATTGTTTTTCAATTCAAATTTATTTTTTTAATGTGACATTTCCAGATCGAATACAACTCACTGATGACACCTTGTGGTATAAAGACAATGTGGTTCATATAGTATTGGAAAAAGGATTGGATTTCACAGTTTACGAAGGTCAACGGCAACTTCCAAATTCAGTTACAGAACCTTTAGCAATATGGGTGTATTCTTCGTGGAATGAAGACTTTCTTCACAAACTAGAAGCTTTTCAGCAACTTCCACCTCACCCAAACTTACTCTCTGTTATTGCTAGTGGTCGTTTGAGGAAAACAAGTGAACATTTTGTTGCTACTGAAAGATGCCAGTTCCAAACTCTTTATGATTATTATAAAGAGAGAAAGAAAAACAAAATTTCTTTTGATCCTAGACTTGCTCTCATACATGCAAAACAGTTAGTTAGTGGTCTACAACATCTGCATAAACATAATATTGCTCATGTAATATTAGAAACCGATATTCTGTTTTCACTTGACATGCAAAATGTGAAAATTTCTTTTCATACTCATTTTTCAACTTTTTTAATATATAATCCCGGCTTTCAAGATGATATTTTAACTTTGGGAAACACCTTGTATAAATTGTGGTCTAATAAACTGAATGACCAAGGCCTAATCTTATATTCTACAGTAGATATGGATCAAAGTGCTTTACTGATTCCTAACCCTCACTTGGCCTTTGATTTGATCACAAGAATGACACACAAAGATAAAGACCAACGACTAACAATTCAGCAGGTTGTTGATCATGAATTTTGGAAAAGTATCAACATTTAGTTTTTCTTTCATTATTTATTTGTCTTGTGCATGTTTTTTTTATTTCTACAGACTAAGTCATGTTTATTTTTTCCAACTAGTAAGAAACAGTTGTATGAAAGTTTTCAAAAAAAAAAAACGTTTATTGATCAGAGTGCTGGGTTTAGCCTTTTTGTTTAGACTACTTAGCTCATTTTATTGAATATTTACCTAATCTCCCCCCCCCCCCCCTTGTACCGGTAGTCTTCCCAACTACTTATGACCACCATATCGACCACCTACTATTGGAGGCTTCAAATCGGTGGTCTGCTATCGGCGCACTGGTCGTTCGATAGCAGATTCGTCTTCCGAGAATCGTACTTTGATGGCTTGTATAACCTTAACCCCTGTTCGTAGAAAGTTAATTTAAGCTGCAGCGTGTAGACAAAAATTTCACATCACATTTCGTAAATTTTCTTACCGGCGTTTACCCATTTTTTTCACTCTAACAACGAGATGAAAAAGTCGCAGTGCAGAAAACTAATATTTGCAGAATCATGAAAATGCAAATAAAAAATTACATCTGTGAAATATATTATATTGTATGTGTACTATATATATTTCCTAGTAACGATCGATGAATATTCGCTTTTTGAAATAGATGACAGAAAATCTACTTAGTGGCACAGTTTAATAACAAAATTTGCAAAATAAAGGTAATTTTAAAATCTAGAATTTCACCTATTTGATATTTTTTGTAAATTTACTATGACGTCATAAAAATGTTTTAGCGTTTGTTTTTGTAAATTTATTTTACATCCATTCAAAGACTTTGACGACGAAAGGAAGAGCTTCTGTGAGTACTGGTTTTAAATTTAATATTTTGTCGCGACAGCACCTTCTTGGGTGAGCCATATGCCTAATGAAAATAGCTGAGTATTTAATAAATCGTTAAACTTTGATCGTGGTAGCAATTAATAATGATGGTGTTTTTGCAACTGAGTGGATATTTTCATTTATAAAGTAGAAGTTTCTATCTTCACGAAACTTGACTTTTTATTTTTCTGTAGTTTTCCTCACATAAGTAAGTTTGTGAGCCACAGAATTATTTACGCAACGTTAGTGAGCCACGGAAGAAAAAGGGTTGAGAACCACTGTTCTAAACTATGTTACCTAGCAGTGGCCGATTGTGCGAGCCTTGATCAAGCGAAATGCGCATTGTATCGCTATAAAAAATGCCGCTTCATTAGGCGGGCTCGTGTTGGATCAGCCAAAGTGAACAAAAGTTGTTTTAGACCAGAGATGCCTCCAGGGCGAGCGTTCATTTTTTTTGTTGTCCGGGATAAACATTTTTTCCAATATGGAAGATTATAATACAGCTACCAATGTGTACCATACTTTCCAAAAACATATCAGCTTTCTTCCCTCCGGGATAAATTTGTGAATCCTATCAAGACTAATTGTTACATGCACTGGCTTTCAACAGCAAAGGATCAAGCAATCTTAGTGTTCCTAAAATTGAATAACATAGTCTTGATATAATTATTTGTCGGAAGCATAAGCTATTAGACAGATTATTCTATAGTCACTAGGTTGGGTATGGGATTGTCTGGAGTTATCGGAAAGAAAGCCCTAAACGACTATTAGAACTAGAATGGAATAAATATTTTAATAGTATTACTGAGAGCTGAAAGGAGGTTATCATCCCTATTCCTACCCACACGCCCAATCCCGCGCAATCTGTTTTGCACCGCAATAGTTCACACCCGACTTAGATTGCGGAGGAAATGTTAAACTATCAACAGTTATGTCGATTTGCTTGCAATGTCGAGAGCCCAGCAATGCCGCACACAGCCAATATTAATTTACATAAAAAATCAATTTATTTTTTGAAAAATTAATTTATATTTTCGTTTTCAACAGTATACTCTACGATGTCTCGAACAGACATTAATATTATCTATGCTCTATTGAAGCGGAAGAGGGGTTACACAGACTTGACAAAACAGTACGTAAAAATTGATATAGAGACACCTAGCGGATTTGCTGAAAAGGAAATTGATCTAAATACGACGACAAAGGTATAGGACTGATTTTGTTAAATTTTTGTCGACCTAAAAATGGCTATAAACAAATTAATATCAAAATAAGCAACACCAGTAGAAAATCTCAGTACAGTATGTATTTTTATTTAACATAAATCTACTCAATTTATTATACAATCTTTTTCAATTACGTTTGTACAATGTACGTTGATAAAATAAACGTGACGTGTGATAAAATAAACCACTGGCCAGTTGAGGTGTGACCAAATCACCAGTACGGTACTTACATATCGGTAACGGCACAGATGGGTTCGCGTAACCGCTGGGTGGTTGCGGCTTCCACCGCCATCAAGTCCATGCATCTGCACACAGATAACTAATCCTATACCCGACATGGACTGATAACCGGACAAGAGGCCGCGAATAGCCGTCCCAGCTTTTCCAGAACCTGTGACGATGATCCATTCATCGACAATAAGAACATAATAACAAAACGATCCATAGGTCCATTCCGTATTCAAAAACTGGGTGTGTAATCGCCGACCAGGAAAACGGAATTTATCCATGTAACCGTCGGTCATTCTCAACCATCCAGTCCAATATAAAATGAATACCTGGGTATGGTTATGTTGACTTATCGGATTTCTTGTCTATGAATAAATGTAAAAATCCTGTTTTTATCAACCAACCAACTTTTTCACTATTCTTCACGTAGGAAGATACCAATGACGTCCTCCAATAAAAAAACAGGAGCAAAGAAGTGAATGGAAGCATCTGGTCCATCAACAGCCTAAACCTAAAAAATAGTTGACGACAGAGACGCGAAGACGAAAGATATTACGTCATATTCGGAAGATCACCATGAAGGGGCACATAGTGTCTACCAAAAAGACTCCGGTGAAGGTTTTAGAACCATTACAAAAAAAATACGAAACATTCAATAATTTGTGTGTAGTTGGGATTGGTAAAATGAAATAGTACAAAGATTGCTCTCACATCAGCTTTATTTATATCACGGTTTAGGATAAATCTTGTTCATTAGAAAAGTAAAGGCTTTTAATACACAAGCCATTACCTGCTTCCAGACTGCCACGATTTTATACAAATTTTTTTTCGACATGACTTTAGTTTTAAAATTCAGACATCTTTAGCAAAATACTGAAACTAAAATCTGAAATTCAGTCAAAAATAATTGCAGAATATAAACAAGTCTAAAAAGAAATTCTTCAGAAATATTGTTTCATTTCCATAAAGTTGCTACAAACTGACTCTGTAGGCAACTACGGACGAACGTTATAAGGAAGGAATAGGAAAATTGCGAACTCGATGGAGATCCCACCCGACTTCAAGTCGTCGTAAACCAGAATCCGACGACAACTCCCAATTCTGTTGTTACTGAATTTCTGACATTTTCTTCCAAGTAAAATCTAACGGAATTTCAAATTTAAGCCCGTTTACACGAACTAGTGGGTTTTTGTTGCACAATTTCATGTTTATTTTTTAGTACCATTTTGCGTGAGTCAAGTATAGTGTAAAAAATGCAATTACACAAACGTAGATGAAAAAAAGGAAGTAGCAAGTTTTTTTTAATTGAGAAACTGGATTGATGAGTATCTCAATAAGAAGGGAATGTCAAGCTAACAGCACTTAATAAACAAGTAGCTTACAGCAAGGCTTGGATTGTCATCATTATTCTTGTTCATCACCCTGGAAGTTTATAGCAGTGGTTCCCGACTTTTCCACCTTGGCTACAAACTAGGGTAATTGTGCGTACGTCTTGACAAGCACATGTAAAAATCTTTCCATTCAATGTATTTTAAATCTATCAGAACGCAAGAATGAACCGCGCTTATCATAGCACTAACACAGTGGTCGGCAAACTTTGCTTCTAATGCTCAATCAAAAGCCCGCCACAATGAGACGTCTATGTGGCGTAGTTTTAATATATTATCAAACAATGCATTACTTTCATTACCTAGAACTAGAAGTGCCTTTAACTTTTATATTCAATTATGTTTAAATTGATCATTTAACCGACAGCGTTATAGGTTAAGATCAGATTTACCTATTTATCCCGGGGGAAAGAGAAAACCAAGTAACGCGACTCAACTACACGACGAACTACGGTCTTTTGTCTGGTTACCAGTTCATGTCGGGTACGGGGTTAATTAACCAATTATCTGTTTCAGATAGATGCATGCTATTTAAAATGTGACATTTCTAGATCCTATACAACTCACTGATGACATCTTGTGGTATAAAGACAATGTGGTTCATGAGGATCTGGATTTCACAATTTACGAAGGCAACTTCCTAGTTCAGTTACAGAACCTTTAGCAATATGGGTGTATTCTTCGTGGACTGAAGAATTTCCTCACAATCTAGAAGTTCTTCAGCAACTTCCACCTCACCCAAACTTAATCTCTGTTATTGCTTTGAAGAAGGAAAGAAATCGATTTTTTGTTGCTACTGAAAGATGTCATTTCCAAACTTTTCATGAATATTATGAAGAGAGAGAGAAAAAAAAATTCCTTTTGATCCTAGACTTGTTCTCGTACATTCACAGGTCTACAACATTTGCACAAACACAACATTGCTTATGGCGAATTGGAATGGAGTAATGTGTATTCACTTGACATGCAAAATGTGAAAATTAGTTTCCAGATATATTTTATAAAATCGCTTTATTCAATATCTTCCCCGTATATCCTACCTTTGAAAGTGATATCAATGATTTGGGAACCATCTTGTAGAAATTATGGTCCGATGCAAAGAATCGGTTTGGGCTAGGCGTTGATTTTATAATAGTTATTAATCCAGATGCTTTACTGATTCCTAACCCTTACTTGGCCTATGATTTGCTCACAAGAATGACACCCGACGATGAAGACCAACAATTCAGCAGGTTGTTGATCATGAATTCTGGAAAAGTATCAACATTTAGTTTTTTCAGTTGTTTATATTTGTACACATTTACAAAACATTCTAATATAATGAATTATAGGTGTTTATGCTAAACGTATACAATTTCTCAACTTACACTGCTTGAGCTTGGAAATAACTTGATTTTCAAACTTAAACTTGATTGTCAAATTTGTCAATAGTTTTTCTTGATTTGGGTTTATTTATTGAATTTTTTTGGTAAAATTTGATTTCATAACTGATCTAAGCATAGTCGAACAAGAATTTAGTTAATCATTGTTTTGTCTGGAAAATTTGTCCTGAGGTTATTTTATTTTATAAAATAAATTTTGATTCATCGGACAAATTATGGAAAACTCACAGAACATTATTCTTTGATTCATAGTAAATTATTATATCATGTCTAATAATCCAAACCAGGAGTATTCAACATTTCTGTCATTGGGCCATATAACCAGCTTCAGTCATCTCGCTGGGCTACACAAATAATTTAATTTTTCTACGTACACAGCGCGCGGGAAGGACAGGAGAAGAGAATGAGGCTGTAGCTTACAGTTAGTTATACCGGCACCGGGCAAAAAAAATCTTGGGAAAATATCCGAGTGTTGACTAGGGCCACACTAAATGGCTTGGCGTGTCAGGTTGTGGATCGCGGGCCACTTGTTGCACACCCCTGTTCTGAACATTTGTAAAAAGTTTCTAATTCAATTAATAAGTATACAATACTAACATGTGTATGTATTCGCAATATTCAAATATTTTCCATAATTTATGTTAATGTGATTCCTAATTTATGCATTTTGGGTGAATTATTTTTACTCTTTTTCAATATTCATCTTCTTGTTACTGGTTGAAAAATACAATGAAACGTGTATAAAAGGATTACACACAATGACTTTAACCTTGCCCAGCTTGATGAATTTCTCATTTGGTTCTGGTAATATAGACAATAATATAAGGTGAAGTAGGATTTGTACACTATTTCTGGGAGAAAAAAGTTAAATTCTACCACGTGTCGTATAAGGACCTTTTCCGATTACCAGTCCTGATGCGCCATTCGCCAAACTTCTTTATCGTTTTAACATGTTAGTAAAGAACCCACTTTCTCGTAAAAGGCAAAAATGGTATTCACGAAGCATCATAAATATTCGAGAGAATTTTTTGCGCGCCAAAACAGACGTCTCGTAGAGTGCTTTCTTCTCTCATTTCACCGAAAATCGGTATTCACTAAAGTTCATTAACGCTCCGGAGTGCTGGCAAACTAACAGGGGAAATTTTGCTCGATCACAGCAGTTCGGCCTGTTCCTAGCATGAATTCAGGTTAAATTGTATGCGTGTTTATTTGTAACAGTATTCACATAATAATTAAACGGTATAACTAAGGCGGGATACATGTTCAATACCCTTTCTGGCCTAAGACAAGTATGTGCGACATGCACCCCAACAAATGCTGTGGTGTTTGCATACTTCGTGAAAAATTGGTATCAAAAATCGCTAAATGTATAACTTAGGTAAGAGTGACTGTAGTCTAGTAGCTGTAGACTCACCTATATATGCCAACTAACAGCGCACTAACATCAAATATGGGATTACATATTCATCTATTTTATTGTCTGTTACAAAAGTAGTTTAACAATATGCATCACAGAATTTATTTCATTCATTCATAGATTACTGCTATATTCCCCAAACTTCAAATCACAGGCTGCAAAAAGTAAACAGAGATCATTGCAAAATAGGCCTATCCGCGTCGGGCGGCTAGCGGCAGTGAATGATACAGTTGAGTGATCATACAGTGGTTTTTGTTCAACGACGACCGTGCGTCAGATTTCGAGAGAACTTGCGTGACCGTGCTTAAAGTTTTTACGAGATGGTTCGTGAATCGAACCTACGCGCTCGTAAACGCGCTTCCTACGAAGTTTGGCGAATGGGGCCCCTGTTTGGGTACGGAATTAGATAACCAGTTGATTTTCCAGATAAATGAGTGGGAAAGGAAGCCGCAGCTGTTTCTTGAACTAACCTGTTGTATACGCGTCTGGCCATTGTTTACGTGTGACGAGAAGTCCCGAGAAAGTAATCAACTGCCAGACTAGTACGCGATCCGCCCGGGCACTTGTCGAATGTTTATCTGGCGTGCGGTATTGCTTTGTTTTGTCTTACTGTTATAATTGAAGTCTTATGTTATGCTGTATTAAATCTTGTGTGCATCACTCACTGAGTCTTTTCTGACCTTGCGAACATGGAACAGAACAGATTTGACATAGTTCATCCGTGAACAAACCTGTTCGTACAAGTAAGCGCTGTCAAGTATTGTGTCAAGAAAACTGCCTCTTCTAGCTTCACAAAAAAAAAGGCAGGAACACAGATTGAAAAGCATAGCAGACGATAAAAATAAATTCAAATCCCTCTCTCCAGCAATAACGCCCGCAAAGAAACTTAAAAAAGCTTTCAATAGCTGGGTGGCGCTCCTCACACGTTCGAAGGAATAATTTTTATATTAGAGGTTTCAATGGTGCCTCGGATCTGTGACAGACATCGGGCTTCGAATAATAACGTGCGGGTTGGACGACCCTGTTCTAGAATAATATTTCCTATTTTGATTCCAAAATTTACCGTTCGAAAGATTAAAAAAATGAAATTCGGCCGATTAAATGAACTTGCATAACTGTAAAAAACTCTATCCCTTCAATCTTAAAAACAACCTTATTTAAATTAACTGAACTTTTTTTCAGTAACAATGTCGGATTTCTGATGTTATTACGATTTTGGCTGAAGCTAAATTTTGTAATTCATGCAAGGTAAATGCAATTGTGGTAATCATATTATGACGTCATAACAAATTGGTTGTGAAGGAATCGTTACAGGGGAATCTCGCAATTAGCATAGTTTAGTAGGGGTCTCATCGTCTAAATCCGTCCCTGATTCGCACTATTTATACCGAATTTAGGCGGTGAGCGGGCGTCTGATCCAAATGCCTTTGGATTGTAGAAGACCCGTGCGCTATGTTTCATGATTTTTCTTGCCTTTTTTATAAAAATCCTCTTCGTGATATCTGGATAAAATTTTGTGACTCTGGACTAGGTACTAAATTGGCGATAAAGCCAGGCGAAAAGAGTGGAAGTCGAAGGAAATTTGTTTTTTTAAGTATTATACCGGCAACATGTGAGGCTGCCACAACGCAACATTTTGGCATAGTGTCCTTGCGATACAAGGGGTGTTTCAAAAAATATACGAAAAATTCAGAAAATTGATAAAAAAACGAAACCTTACAGGGATCTCGTGTAGTTTCGTACCTAACGTACTTCTAGTGGGCGTAGAATAACAATTTTTTGATATGTCAATCCTCACCCTCATCTGTCTACGCCAGTCAAAAATGACGTCACTACGACATCACAATCACGTTATAGAGCTTGCCGAATATACGTACAATCGCCCGAAATGGCATTGGCGCCGACGATAAATAACTGACTGACATTATCGATCTCTCTCCTATAGGAATCGTTGCGAATCATGGGAATCATGCTACGCCCACTAGAAGTATGTTAGGTACGAAACTACATGAGACCGGAATACTGTATATAGGAATCGTTGTTCTGCACCTCAAAGCTTTTCTGGAAAATAACCATTACTCGGTATTCTGGTATCGATATCACACTACAATCACAGTAAATTCATAAATTTATTTTGACTATACGATCGAGTTACAATCTCCTTTTCAATATAGTTCATTCAAGCGCTGACAGCTACAGAGCCGCGTATTTAGGGACGCACGTAATTCCTTTTATAACCAGTAACGTATTGTCATTGAAAATATAGTGTGGAAGAGCGAGCGTCATATCGGTGCTTACAATTGTGTAAATCAGAAGTAGTGGGAAATAGTAGATTTAGTGAACTAAGACACCAGGAAAGCAATACAGTAAAATATCATCCATAATGTCATATGAGAAAAAAGTAAAAGAATGTCCAAGTTGAGTCTTATTGAACGCTTCTAGCCACATGTGGCCCGCCGCTTCATTATCTGTGGCCCGCGTCGCATTCGGAGAGTAATGAAAAGTCGCATTTTGTGCTGTTTCGCCATAAAATTAACCAGAAAGTAAATGCGGAATCTATTAACCTAGGTTGGCTATGTATGATAACTAAATATTAATGTTATGGCTTAACAATATAATTCAAGTCGGGTGTTTTTTTGCAACCAGCATAAACAGTATTTCAAAACTGATGCCTATATGTCAGAAAATTATTTTATTTAAATTTCAGTACCTCGATATTTGGTAATCAATCAATCTGCAGTTATTTGTAGGTTATTTTGTAAACGTGAGCTGACGAAATCAAACAGATTTTTAACTGGATTTTAGAGGGAAAATACCACAATGCTTTCTTGGAATGTCGGCAAGGTGTGTCGGTGACAAAGGAATTTCAAACAGCATTTCAGAATCTTGTGAGCAATGAGCATTTTCCAAGGTTAAGATTTTGCCTTGAAAATTTTATCAATGTTCGAAAGCATGTAAGCAGATTTTCCGTTATAAAAAGTTTAAAATCTTACAAAATAAGTAGATATAGAAAGACTTTTGCAGGTTTTAGTAAGGGTTTCACACATATTGTATTAGATTAAAAGAGAAAATAAAAGATAGTGTAGACCAGGCACGCCCAGTCTTTTTATTGCCATGGGCCACATTCAAATCAGGAAACTATTTGCGGACCACAAACTTAAATATATATATACCAGTTCTGAATTACGTTAGAATTCACGCGTCGCGAAATTAAACGCTTGGATTGCACAAAGCTATTGCGAGTATCTGAACGCAATATGCACGCATTTTAACGCAGTGACTAAATTTCAGAAATTTTATCGCAAAAATAGCCAAAGGCAGTAGCAAAGATATTGTACAGTAGGCTATACTTTTTATTTTAGGTGACGATAAGAATGATCAAAGCATACACGAAAGATAATAATTGTAATAAATTAAATTTGGTTCGCAAATTTATTCCTATGATTTACCTCGACCAATGATCGCACAATAGCTTTCGATTTTGTTGAGAAAAACTCGCGGTCCTTCGAGAAATAAAAAAACATCGATGTCGACCAGAGCGCAAGATTTGGTACATGAGATAACGAAATCCGATATTAGAAGGAAGTTGCCGGAACAAACAAACCAAAATCACAATACACACCTCGTCCTATGTAAGAATTCACGGCTCGTTGTAAACGGAGGGTAATATAACAGGCTGAAATACACTAGAGCCGAATTAAATTGGAAGTTATGTCTCGAAAATTTTCATTTAGTCGCTTGTTTGAAAGATGAAGAATAATTTTTTCAATATTATTTCCCCTAATTTTTATGGGAGGTGTCAATTGTGACTCAAATTTGTGGGAGACATCAGGTAAAGTTTAGTTTATTTAATTTCGAAAAATACTGCACGGGCCACTCGGAACTCTTCGGCGGGACAGGGGTTGGACGACCCTTGTCTAGACCAGGGGTGAGAAAGGTTTTTGAACGAGAGGTAAAAAATGTTGCCCATCTAGACTGGCGGGTCATGTAAGTGTGACGTAAAAAGTTACATTTCATAAACAATATTTACAGTGTTACAAGAGCAAACAAGGAATACAATGAGCCTCGTCTCGCCGCTAAATTTAATCGCAATCTCAACAGATTTCTTAAACTAGTTTTTAGCCAAAACATCCAAACTTGGTTTGAGTTTGGTTGTGGTAGCGTCGGACCGGACAGATTGAAAAACCCAACGTGCTGGATTTTGGCCCACGGACCTTAGTTTACTCATGTCAGGACTGGACGTATTTAAATCCTTTTAATAGCTTGTGCTGTAACAAAACCATGCAGCGCAAACTAGCCGTAAGCTCTTGACTGCAGTTGGTTGTTTTTGTCAGCATTAATTAGTAAACATGAATGATGTTAACATGGAAATACTTGATGAAACAACAAAGCATGGATTTGAGGAAAGTGCTGATGAACCACCAGCTAAGATCAGATGTATGGAAAGCAGCTTATCAGATACAGGTGACTAATTATCTGCTTTTATTACATGAAATTATATGAATTTTACGATCATTCAGCCGATAAGCATAGAAGATTGTGAGAGTTGAAAAGTTTGTAAACCTTATCAAATAGTGCTTGTTTACTCAGGTGTTACTTTGGTTTTCCAGATTCGATCAAACTCTCTGATTCTATTTTGCTGTTTCGAGATAGAAAAATTTCAAACCATGGTGACGTATATGAAGGAGAAATATTGAGTGCAACTTATGGAACTCGCCCGATTGCAATAAAATTTGTTCAATACAACAAACAAAGTGCGGAAGAGGCAAAAATTCTTCTCCTACTGAACCCTCACACTAATGTAGTCTCTATGATTCATTCAGACGAATACCAACAAGGTCCAATGAAATATATGTACATTGCAATGGACAAATGTAACCAAGATAACTTGAGAGGTTTTGTGGAAAATCGAAAGAAATCCGAAATCCCATTCGATCCTGAACTTGCACTTGATTTTGCGAAACAGTTATTTGCTGGAATTTTATATATTCATGATAAACTTGTAGTGCACAAAGACCTCAAGCCTGATAATGTATTTTTATCTCTGGATCAAAAAGTTGTCAAAATTGGTGATTTTGGCATAAGTGAAGTCATCGAATCAAAGAAACAAACAGTTTACACTAGAAAAGGTCTCGGTACTGACGGTTACAGACCCCCTGAATCATTTGTGCCTGGATTTCCAACTTCTCAAAAAACTGACATATATTCACTAGCTGTCATTGTTTACTATGTATGGAGTGACGGGAAACATCCCTTTGGCGACGAAAGGGATCTATGGAATCATTTCATGAAAAACCATAAAAACTTGAACCTAGATGGACTTTTAGTTCCAGACAAAGAAGTTGCGAAAGATTTACTGGAATGGATGCTGCAGTTTGTTCCTCGTAAACGTCCAATAATAAACGAGGTTCTCTCTCATAAATATATGGCTCCACCGAATGTAAAAGGTAAGAAAAATTGATTGAAATGTAAATACATGGGTATTTTGATGGTTGGTCAACTAGATGTGCTGGGGATCGGGCCATTGACATATACATTGTAATTTAACTGCTATTTCTAATCTGCGCGTCGTGAAGTTTGCGATATTTTTTTCATTTTATTTTTTCCTCAATAACTTATAGCTGTGGTTCCCAACCTTTTCGTTATATTATTTTTATTCCCTATTTGAAAACGTTTTCTTATAGTAAGGTGTTTTTGAGATATTTCCCTATTGCTAACTGAAATTAAACACTTATCAAAGAAAACTTTGTGTTAAGGTTTACTATTCCGAGATCTACAGGAAGAATTTGCACCTGACAGGTCTCAAACAAGCATTCATGACGAACTTTTGCTTCCACATTTTAAAAATGGAACTTTCAAATCAGATTTGCCAACAAAAAAGAAAACTAAAAGGTTTGTGTATTTATTTTGCTGTGTTATTTGAATTTTACTCTCTTGCAGTCTTCCTTCATAAATGTTCCCAACTTGCTTTTGAAAAAGGATGAGTCATAATTTTTATCTCGGGGGAGCGGTAAGTCGATAAACGGCTTAATCATATGGCATACCACTGCCTCTCGTTCAGTCAGCAGTTCATGTCGGGTATGGGATTAGTTAACCATTTATTTGTTTCAGATGCATGGGCTTTATAGTGGAGGAAGCCATGACCGACCGGTGGTTACATGTTACATGACCCCTATACAGCATTGAGAAGTCAGCAATTTGTTCGTTCTACTCGAATGTTCCTATTTACACATTCCAATAAACTTGGTTTCTAGCTTGCGAATTATCAAACAAGGGTATATATAGGTCGTAGGAAATCGACCCATATTTTATTTTCGCGGTAGCAAATAGAACCCTTGTCTATTGAGCCAGCCATGTTTTGTAATTGTTTTACAAATTGTGCCTGTCTCACAAATATTTTTCGTGAACAATATATTTTAGATTTACCAAGAATAGTTCCCACTGCAGAAGTATTTTTTCGAATGAGGCAATACCAAATCTAAAATAAACATAATTTCAAAATAAGAATTCTGGTCCCACCTATCCTTGATGAAGCATGTTGTTATGAATATATATTCTCATTGGTGTATCTAACATGGCTGTTATCATGTAGGGATGGACAATATCAATAGGTGATAAAACTTATTCGTAACAATCAAATAACTTTTTCTACAAAAACTAATCAATCTAATTTCAGTCATTCTTCACAAGTTGCAACTTCATTATCAAAGCTTGTTAATAATTTCCACTTTGCAAAATATCTTGAAGCCAAAGAAAAGAATAGAAAGGCAGCTTTGACCTCAAAAAGTAAGGAAAGTTGATTTCAACATTCCTTGTATTGAAGCATAATAACCTTTTTTTGACTCAAAAAGCTTTATCGGTTATCGGAATTTCATTATATTAGCTGAAAAAATCTTAGTAAAGTTTATTTAATGAATTTGCGTATTACCGTAAATGTTCGTGTACGATCAAAAACAAATCTGTAGAAAAATGTATTCTGGTATTTCGTCTACCGACAGTTAATTATTTGGGTTTGAGCTCATCCTCATAATTAAGTATTGATTCCAAAGTGTTGCACATACAACGCAATTATTTGCGTCCAATTATTCGATTTATTTGAACACCTAATACGGATACTACATTTTTAACATAAAACAATGAGTGCATGGCTTTAATTTTCAAAATATAGTGGCATTGCAAACTAAAGGTATTAGTGCTTGGCATTCGTATTTCTTCAATTTTTTCCAAATATTATGACATATTGTGCCACACTAAAAGTGTTTTGAACTTTATACTTACCGTGACCATGCTTAAAATTGTCATTTGACCCATAAGGTTTATTATAAATTGTTTTTTAATTCAAATTAATTTTTTAAATGTGACATTTCCAGATCGCATACAACTCACTGATGACATCTTGTGGTATAAAGACAATGTGGTTCAAAAAGGATTGGATTTCACAGTTTATGAAGGTCAACGGAAACTTCCAAATTCAGTTACAGAACCCTTAGCAATATGGGTGTATTCTTTGCGGAATGAAGACTTTCTACACGAACTAAAAGCTCTTCAGCAACTTCCACCTCATTCAAACGTAATCTCTGTTATTGCTAGTGGTCGTTTGAATGAAACAAGTCAAATTTTTGTTGCTACTGAAAGATGCCAGTTCCAAACTCTTGATGATTATTATGAGGAGAGAAAGGAAAACAAAATTCATTTTGATCCTAGACTTGCTCTCATACATGCAAAACAGTTAGTTAGTGGTCTACAACATTTGCATAAACATAATATTGCTCATGGAATATTTAAAACCAATGTTCTGTTTTCACTTGACATGCAAAATGTGAAAATTAGTTTTATTAAAGATTTTTCAACTTTTTTCATATTTAATCCCAGCTTCAAAGATGATATTACCTCCTTGGGTTACATCTTGTACAGATTGTGGTCTAATAAACAGTGGGCTAAAGGGCTAATCTTAGATTCTACAGTAGCTATTGATCCAAGTGCTTTACTGATTCCTAACACTCACTTGGCCTTTGATTTGATCACAAGAATGACATACGATGATGAAGACCAACGACCAACAATTCAGCAGGTTGTTGATCATGAATTCTGGAAAAGTATCAACATTTAAATTTCTTTTCAATATTTGTTTGTCGTGTGCACGTTTTTTTGTTTCTACAGACTAAGTCAAGTTTATTTTTTCCAACTAGTAAGAAACAGTTACTGATTACTGATTACAGTTGTATAAAAGTTTTGAAAAAAGAAACGATTTTTGATCAGAGTGATGGGTTTAGCCATTTTTGTTTAGACCAGTGATTCCCAGAGAGAGAGATATCGCCACCCGGTGGGCGAAAACGATACAGAGGGGGGGGGGTGTCTGGAGGGGGGGGGGGGCGAAAAAGTCGAAGGGGGCGATAGGGAGGCGATTTCGTGAAACCTGTTTTTGGTCGGCGCATCGTGCACTTGATTACCGTACTCTGCGTGCTTTCGTAGATTTAAATCACGTGGGCGATGTCACACGCGGAAGGATTGCTGGACTCGTCTTCGCAGTAAGGTACGGTGGTTTGCGTAACCAAGTGATCGGGATATCTGTAGTGATCTGGCCCGGGACGCTTCACTGAACAGATCTTTTCCCGACCTTTGACCCCGACCATTTTCCCCATACCTTACCATTCTAAAATGTTCAGTGTTTATTTTAAGAGTGGTTTCGCGTGTTGTTGCCTATAAAATGAAGTATTTGTTTCAAACTAACATTCTGATTCATACCATTCAACAATCTGCTTTTTTAAAGTACCGATAAAGAATTTTAGCCCAGTCTATCACAGCTATTTCTACACTAGTTTTTGATTACTGTAATTAAACTGAAACTCCTAGGAGGACAAGGTGTCACATTGACTTATTTTATTTAAATTTCCGAAAAACAACTAAAAACTAACGAATATAATTCAAAATCGCGAAAATCAGGTAATGTTCACGACCACGCATGAAAGTCTGTCTGAGCGGATGCGAAAGGGGGCATTGTTACGTTTATTTTTGCATCTTGCTGGTAAACATCCAAACAGCGGTTTTAACGATGAATTAATCTTATTTATTATCTACGCTCGGGGATTAAATTACACTTTTTTACGTAACAAAATTTATCGTTAGACACGTTTAGAATAAATTTCATTTTATCCTAAAAACCATATTGAACAGCTACTCGCACAACGAGCGTACAATTTAATTATAATTAGACAATTGGAAACACGCAGAAAAGTTGATGTTTGTGCAATGCAATAAGGAAATCAAATTCATATTCTACTCGATAGATTCATCACTGCTTAATTTTGTTTAAGAATGTATCTTCTTAAATGAAATCTTTATCAAAATTTCACAAACCATGCAAAAATATTCACTTCGATGTTTGGAAGTATATATTTGTGCGAACAATTATTTTTGAAAATGAACATTACAAAGAACAAGCAAAGAACTAGGATTAGTGATGCTCATTCAGAAAATCTTCCAATCTTGGCGTCACATTAAATGTCATTGTAATAATTTTTTAATAAAACGACTGAGTGGAGTTCACGAATTGTCGCAGTTTTTGCACGATGTTCCGTTTTTAACATTCAAAAAATATATGCGATCCGCAAAAGAAAAGCAACTCTAAATTTTGTCCCGCGAGCGACTTAAAATTTGCCGACCACTGAGCCATCCAAGTCCACGAATCCAAAACAAATGGCTGAATAATTCTATGAACTGGTGATCGGACTGGAGGACGGAATGGGGGATGGATTTTACCGAAGACCGTTATATATCATGTATTTTGGTGAAGATCATCAGGCTGTAGGGATAAATAAGATGTACCTAAATCATTATTATAAGTTTTGAAAAATTAATTTTGAATTCATTATTTTAATGTGAAACGGGGTGAATTTAGAGAGTTAAATGCTATAAGGCAAGAGTACACGGCGGTTTTTGAGAAGGTAGAATCCTGGATTCTTTCATTTCCGACCTCTGATATGGTGAAAAGGGGGTTTTCAGCCGTGACACTATTGCTATCAAAACAACTAAATCGCCTTTCCATCAGTAAAACGAGGTAATTTTAGATATAATAAGAAACTTGCTAAAGAAAACCAAGCTCATCCATCTCCATCAAAAACACTATAAAACTATGATTTGTCTCCGTATTTGGTCTGTAATATATTCGTTTCAGACTGTCAATTTATTTTGCAGTGCCGGGGGGCAATGAAGTTGTATAAACTACTGTAGGGGGGCGATGGTACAAAAATTTTGGGAACTACTGGTTTAGACTACTTAGCTCATTTTGTTAAATATTTACATAATCATCCAAACCACCCCTTGTACCGATAGACTTCCCAACTACTTATGGAAGCATGTCGGTGCTTACTATTTTGATAATCAGAAGTAGTGGGAAATTGTAGGATTAGTGAAGTAAGACACCATGAAAGCAATAGAGTGTACAAGTCTTTTCCAAAATGTATTGTTGTAGCATATCATGTTATATAAAGTTTCTAAAAATTCCCTATTTAATTTCATTATGAGGTTTTTTCTCAATATCTCTAAACAAGGTCTGTTTTAGTTTAATCCGTGTTTATCTAAGATTATTACTTCATTCAATACAACTGTAGCGGCCGACAAACTATGTATGGTATGGATAAAAACCTTTTCAGACATGAAATATTTTAATACCTCATGGACATCATGTACAATTTTTCAAGGTGAATTTGTCGAACGTGTCGCATTTTTAGAATTGACTTCAATATCAGAAAAATCTCAAATATATTCTAATTATTTTTGCGGAGTCGCTTTTAAGAGTAGCTAGTTATTTGCAATATGTAGTTTCCACGTTGACAATAAAATGTCACTTCAGGGCCATAGCTTAGAGAACGCGAGAAGCTATTGCTTTGCTGAGCGTTGGCGATGGGTTTGCGTTGATTGTCTCTCCATTGGTATCGAGACTCGCTAATTAGTCGCATTTAAATGAAATTTAGGAGCAGTAAGATGGAAAGTTTATCCACACGACTCTTATAAATCTGATTTAGCTTTAACTACGGAAATTCCCAGAAATTACAAGGATTGCGACTAGAGCGTTTCAAACTCCCTGACATATATTTAAAACTTTTTCCTCGGTTAATATAACTTAGGATGAATATATTTACTTTGGCCGGTGCTCCCGAAGTATTCGTACCAAGTTGGCGCACAATCTGAACATAGTATGTGTATCAGGTTAGAGTTGTTCAGGTTTTACGTCATCTTGGTACGAATACACCAGGAACGCCCTTTGGCCAAGGTTCAAGTCATTCTATTAATTCAGAATAGATAAAAATTCATCATATTAATTGCACAGCCAATATCGATACCCATAGAAAAGTTTAAGTGAAAAGTTTTGCTTGTATAGGGTCTTGTTTTGAGAGAATATCGAACATATAATTACAAGTAGTTTCGTTGCAAGAATATACGGTTGGATACGAAATGGTCAATTGGTTAAATGATCTTAGTTTAATTACCACTTAATTTTTGCATCTAAGTTTTATTCAAAGTAGTGACAATCCATTCAAACATACAATAGCGAAGGCGAAGCGTTTTTTCTAATAATTCAACCGTTATTACTCATCGATTTTAATCGGTAAGTATGTTGAAAGGTATTATTCTGTTTGTCTGTCTGTTTGTCTGTTTGTCCGTCCGTTTGTCTGTTAGATGCACACGATATCTCACAAAAGTGAGATTGGATCTGCTGCAGATTTTGCAAATGCATTCATCATATCTCGGACCAGTAGCCAGTAGTCAGAGCGAAGGATGAACACCGCTAGATCGTATCTCGTTATTAATCTTTAAGCATTGTCCATATCTCTCTTGTAACTTTGACGTCGTCGCGATGCGCAAGTTTTCTTCAAGAAATTTTCCACGCTATTGAGTCAGAGTCAGTAAAACACTGTCTATATCTCGATCCGATTCTAAAGAATGAACCATATATATTCAATTCTCAATTTTAAATACTGCTAATGATGTTTTAGGTTTTCGTTTGATTTCGTGATTCAACGTATTTTTATTCAGTAGGTTGATTCCATTTATCTTGGCATTAACTGACCCAACTGTAGAATTAACAAATCTCAAGGGAAATCTGAAAATGGAGGAAAACGAAGAACTTGAAGCTGAAGATAGTGAAGGTTGGTTTGTTTAAGATTTACATGTTTATCCGTGGGAAACAAAAAGTGATAAGGCGGGTCAATCATATGGCCAACACCGGCCTCTCGTCCGGTTACCAGTCCATGATGGGCATAGGATTAGTAGCCAATTATTTAATTTCAAATGCATGGACTTGATGGTGGAGGAATCGGTAACCTGTTTCCTTTCGATCAATATTGGGTGCTTCCAGCTACTTGGTTAGTGAGGTTAAGGAGCAGTCAGCATCTGAAATATTTTAAATCTCTCAGAATTTACCTGGTTCGCATTTTTGGCAATAACTTATTTTTATATATATCATAAATACTTCAAAACATTTTGATTTTCTATTTTTATTCACACTTTACAGAATCGATCAATCTATCCGAATCTATTTTAATGTTTCGTAACAAGAAAATTTCAAACCATGGTGACGTATATAAAGGACAAATATCGAGTGCAACTTATGGAACTCGTCCGATTGCAATAAAATTTGTTGAATACAACAAACAAAGTGTGGAAGAGGCAAAAATTCTTCTCCTACTGAACCCTCACACTCATGTAGTCTCTGTGATTCATTCAGACGAATACCAACAAGGTCCAATGAAATATATGTACATTGCAATGGACAAATGTAACCAAGATAACTTGAGAGGTTTTGTGGAAAATCGAAAGAAAGGCGAAATCCAATTTGATCCTGAACTTGCACTTGATTTTGCAAAACAGTTATTTGCTGGAATTTTATACATTCATGATAAACTTGTGGTGCACAAAGATCTCAAGCCTGATAATGTATTTTTATCCTTGGATCAGAAAGTTGTCAAAATTGGTGATTTTGGCATAAGTGAAGTCATCGAGTCCAAGACACAAACAGTTTACACCAGAAAAGGTCTCGGTACTGACGGTTACAGACCCCCTGAATCATTTGTGCCTGGATTTCCAACTTCTCAAAAAACTGACATATATTCACTGGCTGTCATTGTTTACTATGTATGGAGTGACGGTAAACATCCCTTCGGTGACGATAGGGATCTATGGAATCATTTCATGAAAAACCATAAAAACCTGAACCTGGATGGACTTTTGGTTCCAGAAGCAGAAGTTGCAAAAGATTTACTGGAATGGATGCTGCAGTTTGTTCCTCGTAAACGTCCAATGATAAACGAGGTTCTCTCTCATAAATACATGGCTCCACCGAATGTAAAAGGTACGAAAGCTTTTGATTGAAATCGAAATACACTGGCATTTTGATAGTTGATCAACTAGATGTGCTGGGGATCGAACCCATTGCCCATAATTCTATTATGTACGTGGTATAGTTTCCTGTGTATTTTTTTCATTGGATTGTTTGTTCAATATCTCATAGCTGTGGTTCCCAACCGTTTTTGTTGAATTCCACCCTTTTCTTGTTTTTGAACTCTTTATCCCTCCACCTCTGTGCATAAAACTGCTTAATTTTTTAATATTCAATGGTTCCTTAGTTAGTGCTATGTGTAAGTCACACTCGCGCTTTTGTATATTTTAAGTAGTTTATCATCAATGATGAAAAAATAAAGAATATTAGTAATCTAACATCGAATACAGAGCAAAATTTCATTCCGCTTTTGTGTTGTTTTAAGCTATTTATTGTCAATAATAAAAAATAAAAATAAAGAATTAGTAATCTTACATAGAATACAAAAGTTACTATTCAAAAACGGCAGGAATTATTCTTCTTTCCGGAAATGTTTTCTCATAGTAAGGGGTCTGTCTGTAAGATATTGTGATTGCTAACTGAAAGTTAACACTTATCCAAGAAAACTTTTTATTCAGGTTTATTATTCCGAGATCTACAGGAAGAATCTGCACCTGGCAGCTCTCAAACAAGCAGCCATGATGAACTTTTGCTTCCACATTTTAAGAATGGAACTTTTAAATCAGATTTGCGAAAAAAATGAAAACTAAAAGGTTTGTATATTTAATTTGTAGACATGTTTAATAAATATTTTTGTAAACAATATTTTTTAGAATTACTAAGAAAAATTCTCAGGAGTATTTTTATCGAATGCATGAGTATTTTTATAAAATAAGGCAATACCCAATCTGAAACAAAGTCTAAAATTACATAGTTTTCCTATCTTCGATTGAGCATGAGGTTATAAATGTTTTTGTTGGTATGTTTAACATGGCCAATATCATGCAGGGATTGACATTAGCAATAGATGAATTAAAGTTTATTGTTGGTTGTAACCCCTGTCAGATTTAGGCACACAGATGTTCCATGTCATACGCGTTTATTGTAAAACGGTTGACTGTAAATAAAATGAAATAATCAATAAACAATCACAAGATGAGGGCGGAAAGAAAATGCATAACCAGAAGTTAATAGAAAATAAACTTACATATGATAACGCTCCAAAGGCCTAAATCGACAAGAAACTGACAGGAAACGTGAACGATAACGTTATTGGCATAAAAATAGCAACTAAATTTAGAAAGCAGGTAATAAGAATGAAATATAAAATACATGAATAATTAAAGCAATAAATGACGACGATGGTCATATGGGGCCCCGGTTACGATACCTTCACCACAGGTCTACCTAACGAGACCAAAAGCCACCCACACGCTAAGTCAATAAAGCGGATAATGCGAAACCACACCACTAACATCATAACAAGATTAAACAAGAACGTCCTACGACGCGTAAAGTCGAGATGCAAGAGCCACGCGTGACACGTCAGATGCAGTAAAGCCCGCGAAACTCGCGTCAAAACAGAAAAGCAATTATCGATAAAAATTAGCAGGTCGGAACACAAAGAGGAACAGCGTTCAAAATATTATCAACTGAAAAGAAACTTCTATCGCCGACACAGCCGCCCCCAATAACCCTCCAAGGGGTTATTCATTTTCCAGGAGGCATAGTTTCGTCACCAGTTTGGTTATTTCCACACCTGCTGTTTTGACGGTAGTTACACACACACGGTTAGGCTTGCACGTAATTTACAGATTTACGGAATTACGGAATTATTTCGAGTTACGGAAGGGAAGTTACGAATTACGTAAAGTCGTAATTATTGGTCGAGAGCTTTCGCGATTGAAACGAGCTCTCTTCAAAGCAGTCAATTCCGTCGATTGTAAAAAGTGAAAGTTTAAAAAGAAGTTAAAGCTTCGGTATTTGCAGCCGTTTTTCTCACTTTTCTCTCTATTGCCAATACGTCACCGTGATAATTAATGTCGCGCTTATCAAACAGCAATATGACGACGGAAGAGAAATTGCGTAATGAACCAACGCAACTTCGTCTTTTCGGCATCGGTAAAGCGATTGAGACGGCAGAGAAACAACAATATGACGGGATTTCCCGCGATCCGGTAAAAATCCTTTGCGGACCGTTGACGGTCCGCGGACCGGCGGTTGGGAAGCACTGTTTTAGAATACTTAAATCAAATCCAGAATCTCATTCTATTTTTATAGTTACCGTATTTAAATAGTGGGATTTCTCCACCACAATGATTGAAATTAAAAAAAAAAAGCTAAATTGTAGCCTAAATGTTTAATGTATAACTATCTTTATGCAGTATTTAATTGAAAATGTCCTGATCATTGGATTATATTTAACCAAGGCAACGAGATTTAAGAATTTCGACGATCGTTTTTTTTTGTTTTTAACAGTTCAATATTCTCAATTTAACTACTATCAAATATCAAGTATGAGCCAGTGTGTTTATTCTGTGCGAGAACCATTTTCAATTACAAAACCTTGATGTTCTGTTACCGGTTTTATCGTTTTATATCAGTCCGGACTTGTCCTTGCTCAATATATTTTCCACAATGCCTCGCAATATTTCGGCCAAATATGATTAACTGTCTTTACCAAATGCGGCAACTTATTTTGATTCTTGAAAACCACCGACACTCGACCAAATTTGTGTCAATCTTGGCCGATAGGATCGTCGACTTGAGTTAGAAAAATAAAATAATTTTTTCGTGCGTGCAAAATAAATGTCACAATATGCATTTTTTTGCGATATAACTTTGTATTTTCGGCAAAGCCATATCATATAAGTACGGTATTTAAATTATGCGCAAATAATTAATATTTGATCTAAATTTGTTGCAAATAATGTTACAACATTTAGGCCGCGACAGGATTTAATGTAAAATGAAGCATGGTAATCGGAATAACTTCAATAAGTCGGCATCAATAATTATTATAAAATGCTGACTAGGTAGTAAAGTCGAATAATGTTAAAAACGGTGCAATAACAAGTCTTCGTCGCGAGGCAAGAGCAAGTATAATCAAACGAGAGAATACGCTCGTCATGGCATTGATAAATTGGAAACCCGACATTTTTTTGAATACGATTTAAAAAAAGTCAACTATCGTTTCATAAATATCCGTATACCAGTGTCGGTAATGATAAAATTGATCGCATAAAATTGGGACGGTTAATTTGCGAAGGTGATAAAGGAAATCAAAGCTAGCACAAAAGATAACAATCAGAATAAAATTAATTTGAATTCACTCTTGTCTTAACATCTGTCACCGACGTGTAGTACTGCCAGGAATATGAAAACCCAAACTCGATGTCCCAATCGAAAATGAAGTGGATTCAATTGGTTGTTATGATAGGTTTAAATGTGTGAAAAAATATCGCAATTACGGGGTCATTACGTAATCGATTTGGCCGTAATTACGGAATTGATTTTTGTCAATTACGTGCAAGCCTACACACGGTTAAAAGTAACTCTTCCTAGTAACCAACGTCTTTTTGGCACGTCGTCATCTACAGCAATTACGATATCATCATCAATAAATTCCTCTTTTTTCCACTTTGTTCGAGTCATCAGCATTGGTACATACGTTTGTCGCCAGCGCTTCCAAAAGCGATTCGAAATTGCTTCGGTTTGTCTCCATCTTCTCTGATGCGCTGTTGATCCAAAGGTGTATTTAGGCGTGAGGGGAGCTGGATCACGTACGTTGTCGCTAATAGAAAAGGACGACTGTTTATAATATCGGGCGCGGCTAATAAAGCACTTTGCAGCTCTAATTTGGAAACGGACATAAATTTCATCGGAGAAACAATTGATTTGGCCATCGACAAACTATAATTCACACACTGACATTTCTTGGCACGCAAGTGAGCCACTGCGACGTAAGCTTGTTCAGACGCATCGCAAATCTCATAAATAGCGGTTTTCGAGGCGCCTAAATATTGTCTAGGCACATGGAAATTAGTCAATTGTTTTAATGATTCGGTCCACTCTTCCGAGCATTCTTCCTGAGGTTATCTAAGTTTTTGTCCCATTTCAAATCATCTTTGTAAACAATGTAGAAATTGTCGTCATTAGTGTTCCAATGAAGTCCCAGCGCCTTATAACTGGGCACATAATCAAAATTTGATTCAACGTCAGGATTACGACAATCCCCTGTGTTAAATTTCGACAATAATGTTTTGAAATTTGAAAGCCATTTTTTCAATCGAAAACTCCTGCTTGCTAATATATTAGAATTTTCTTGAGCGTCGGAAAAAGCGGAGTCACCATTACATTCTGATGAAAGCAAATCGTCTACGTAGCAATCCCTAAAAACCGTTTCTACTGCTTCCATTGAAAATTGCCCGGTGTTATCAAGCGCGGTTTTTGCAACGTATAGCGAGTCGACCACACCAAATATTTTCACTAGAAATTGATACACATCAGGCGGGGTTGTGGATCTCAGATTTCCTTGCAAGAAAAATCTGACTGAGTCCGTGTCCGACTGTGGTAGACGCACCATGTGATACATGGCTTCAATATCAGCATTCAATGCAATCAATCTTGTTCTGAAGCGCAATAAAACTCCAATCAGATTCTTAATGAGATCAGGTCCCGAATATATCTGATTATTCAAACCGATTCCACAATATGTATCCGCGGCGTCAAAAACTATTCGTATCTTGCCAGGTTTATTTGGATTCTCAACTCCATGATGAGGAAGATACCAAGTTCGAGGACCCAAAGTATCACGTTCTTTAACAGTCAGCTCTCGCACCCAATCACGTTTGATGTTTTTGCTCATAGAGGTGCAGTACACATCTCTCAGACCGTCATTTTCCAACAGTCGTTTTTTCGGATTCTAATCTCGTACGGGCAATAAGACTGTTCTCCGACATAATGGAAGTATCGCGACGCCACAGAAAGCCGACTTTATAATGCCCTCAACAATAGACGTTTTAGCTCTATTCACATTCGCAGCCACGCGATCTTCCACAGATTCGGCGCGCTTCGTGTTGTAGCTCATTACCATCGCTTCCGTACTCGAAAAATGCTTAACTTGGTGTTGCAAGATATTGTAATCATCGTGTAATAAATGACAATTAGCATGAATTAAATCGTCTTCACAGGCGCGTTTGTTTGCGCCTAGCAAAGTCCATCCGAGTGGTGTTCTTATTGCAATCGGTTCATTGTCTCCCCCTACACGTCTTTCAAGTTGAAAGTGGGCAAATGGATGGTCCGCACCTATGAGCAACATAACTTCGTTTTCTCTAATGTCAGGAAGTGATAATCCACGTAAATGATGGAAGGTTTCAAAATCTTTATGACTTCTTTCAGGGTGGGGAATTCTGGTACCACATACGAAAACTGACTTTAGATGTAGTTCTTCGCCGTCGGGATTTAATTTGTCACGCACAAAAAGTTCGACCGCTTCCGAGTCATGCAAGACCCCAGTTCCTCCGAGGGTGGTTAACATGAGCCTTTTAAGACGTCCACGCAAATCCAATTTAGTTTTAAGTTTGGGATGAATGAGAGAGACCTGACTTGCCGAATCAAGCAAAGCAACTGTATACTCGGAGCGTCCATTAGCTCCTCTAACCAGAACAGGCAGCAACTGAAATTGAACTCTAGTTGTTACCGACACCGCATTGTTTATACCCTGTCGGTTTATTGGTCTTGGGACGCTTTCAAACATGCGAATTCCATGAATACATTTGTGATGTTTCCCATTGCATATACTACACTCGACATCACATCTACACATAAATGCACGATGGCCCGGTTCAAGACATTTAAAGCAAAGTCTGTAATCTACAACAAAGTTACGTTTTACATAATCGGTCGCACCGAAAAACGTCTCACAACTTCTCAAAGAATGGCGAGCATTGCAGAATTGACAACGTGATGCGCAACTATATGACGTATAATCGGATTCCAAGTTTGATAACGTTGAAAATGGAGTCGGAAATCGGCGACGAGCGCTTCTGGGCATCTCGTGGTCAGTTAAATCAGTTCTATTGATCACATTGCAAGTAACATCTGGAGAAAAAGGATTGGCGATTTCTTCAGTTCTTTCCCACAACCATTGCTCAAAGTCAATTAATGTCGGATTAGAGTTTTTGTGAATAAAACCTACAACAAATTTATTCCAACTCGAGTTCAGTTCTTGAGGAATCCTGCTTGAAACCCTTCTTACATTCTCGACGCTACTGATGTCAGCCAAATAACACATCTTTTTGAGATTCACCACGCAGTCACGCACGTCTGAGTGAAAATTTAGCTCATATAGGGATTCTTTAAAAGAGTTGGTGTTTCTCGGCGATCGTCGTGTTCTCGTGCTCTAGATTCTCGAAGTTGGTCAGTCGCCGCCCCCATTTCACCACCGGACTGCTTGGCGCACGCTGGCTGGAGATTTATTGTATTATCGCTGTCCTCTTCCATCCTTTCACTCGAAATCTGAGAGTTCCCTTCGTCAGGAGCCACGCACGATATTTCAGGTTCACGGTCGATGTAACTATCAATTTCATCGTTCATACCTTCAACTTCAGATATCACTTTCTGAACGCATTCTTCGAAAGCAGCTTTCGACTCTGCGTTGCGAATTTGAGGTAATGCTGTAATGTGTTCGATATAATTTGATTATAGGCGGCCAGTTTAAAAAGTAACTCTGTTTTTAGGCATGCCAGCTGCGATCTTCGAGCCTTCTCGTTTATCAAATTTCGACTTTTGGTCAACAATGATTCAAACTCAGTCTCTGTGTTGATACGCTTTTGTCTAAGCGTGGTTAAGGATGGCAAGCCCTCGAACGTTTCGTCAGCTGCAGAGTCGCCTTCTTCCGTAAATGTCGACGATGAAGCCACTGTTGCTTCAGATTCTTTAGTATTTGACTTCTTCAACAAATGCGTCATATTCAACTTTGTCAGATTTAGGCACACAGATGTTCCATGTCATACGCGTTTATTGTAAAACGGTTGACTGTAAATAAAATGAAATAATCAATAAACAATCACAAGATGAGGGCGGAAAGAAAATGCATAACCAGAAGTTAATAGAAAATAAACTTACATATGATAACGCTCCAAAGGCCTAAATCGACAAGAAACTGACAGGAAACGTGAACGATAACGTTATTGGCATAAAAATAGCAACTAAATTTAGAAAGCAGTTAATAAGAATGAAATATAAAATACATGAATAATTAAAGCAATAAATGACGACGATGGTCATATGGGGCCCCGGTTACGATACCTTCACCACAGGTCTACCTAACGAGACCAAAAGCCACCCACACGCTAAGTCAATAAAGCGGATAATGCGAAACCACACCACTAACATCATAACAAGATTAAACAAGAACGTCCTACGACGCGTAAAGTCGAGATGCAAGAGCCACGCGTGACACGTCAGATGCAGTAAAGCCCGCGAAACTCGCGTCAAAACAGAAAAGCAATTATCGATAAAAATTAGCAGGTCGGAACACAAAGAAGAACAGCGTTCAAAATATTATCAACTGAAAAGAAACTTCTATCGCCGACAACCCCCAAATAACTTTTCCTCCTAAATTTAATTCATCTTAATTTCAGTCATTCTTCACAAGTTGCAACTTCATTATCAAAGCTCGTTAATAATTTCCACTTTGCAAAATATCTTGAAGCAAAAGAAAAGAATAGAATAGCAGCTTCGACCTCAGGTAAAATAAAATGATTTCAACGTTGCTTGTATTTTTACTTAACGTTTAATTTCCGGGTGTTTTGTATCCGATTTACCACAAAAAAATAAGAATTGGATGGATAAGAAATGATGCTATGTTTGCTCAAAATTTTTTTGAATTAATAATTCTGCCATCATGTACCATCAATACCAAGCCTGTGCAAAAATATAACGCTAGTTAACTGCGACTTGGCATTGGCAAATTTTTTCTCGACTCGCAGTAACTAAAATAAAAAAAAGCAAAATTAAATAATACAGAAAATATTTAGAAAGT
Source organism: Styela clava (assembly GCF_013122585.1). Taxonomy (NCBI): domain Eukaryota; kingdom Metazoa; phylum Chordata; class Ascidiacea; order Stolidobranchia; family Styelidae; genus Styela; species Styela clava. Next base: position 17,494,308 of record NW_024102836.1, read on the forward strand.
ACTAAAATTGACAATCTCTTGCACAAAATATAGAATCTTGGCTACATTTTGGTGATGGTAGGTCTCCGTACTGGTTCCATCTTTGATCAATATTTTGGTTTTGACATGAGATAATGTCGGAAGAGTCTTACCACGACCCCAATTTTGCGCTTTCACGTTCATGTCTATTACCACGTTTCACAACCCACAGTAATATTTATTTCGTAAATCAGCCAACTCAACTATATTCTCTCTCAGAACAAGTTTTTACCTAATTTTCTTTTTTAAAATGTGACATTTTTAGATATCATACGACTCACGGAAGACATCTTGTGGTATAAAGACAATGTGGCTCGTGAAGGATTGGGTTTAACAATTTACGAAGGCCAACTGAAACTTCCTAATTCGGCTACAGAACCTTTAGCAATATGGATATATTTTCCGTGGATGGAAGACTTTCGTCAAGAACTAGAAGCTCTTCAGCAACTTCCACCTCATCCAAACTTAATCTCTATTATTGCTAGTGGTCGTGTGAATGAAACAAGTCTTTTTTTTGCTACTGAAAGATGCCAGTTCCAAACTCTTCATGAATATTATAAAGAGAGAAAGAAAAAGAAAATTCCTTTTGATCCTAGACTTGCTCTCCTACATGCAAAACAATTAGTTAGTGGTCTACAACATATGCATGAACATAATATTTTCCATGAGAATTTGAAATCGAGTATTATGTTTTCACTTGACATGCAAAATGTAAAAATTTCTATACAAAACGTATTTACACTATCGCCCAATTCTCGACAAAACCACAAATTCGATGTTTATATTCTCGGTATGATCTTGTATGATTTATGGTTTAACTTTGGCAAGTATCCTGTAGTACCTAGTGATTTACTGATTCCTAACCCTCACTTGGCCTATGATTTGCTCACAAGAATGACTCACAAAGATAATACTCAACAACCAACAATGCAGCAGGTTGTTGATCATGAATTCTGGAAAAGTATCAACCTTTAGTTTTTGCTTCCAATATTTAATTGTTTCGTGATTGTAATTTTATATTTGACAATCAGTAAAAAATCGGTCAAGAAAAATTTTCAGAAAAAAAAAGAGTTTTGTGATCAGAATGATGGTTTTCCCTTAGACTACTTAGCCTGAACGATCAACTGTTTATCCAAACCATCCCACGTACCGGTAGTCTTCCTGAATTCGATTGATCACCGGATTGCAACGAATGCAGAATCGCCACACAGTGCGAAGTTGTTAATTTTGAACACGTCATCGCACACAATAACAAATCTTTTATAGTCATAGTATTTTTTAAAATAAATGAAAGTAATAGCTTTCTAGCGACAAATACAATCTATCTTTAACCCTCAAAAATTTCAAAGCAGTGCTCAAATATATGGACACGAAGCCAAAACTTACCGCAAACTTCAAGACTAACGCAATCGTAACAGGCCCAAGGTGCGCAATTTTTGATGACGTCACAAAAACGGAGACCATAGAGCCCTTAAAAATTTTTCGAGATAGAAAAAAATACATTCCTCAACAACTGCAAATTTCAAAGCAATCGGTCCAGCAGGTGATGAGAAGAGTTATTTTTCAAAATAACGACATAACGATCCGTACATCCATTCCGTGTCCAATAAATAATCTCTATTTATCAACTAAGCCAGCAAAATCCCTATCAAATCAAATGTTAAAGAAACTGTACCGAAGTGAAGTAAAAAAATAGAAAGGTGATATTGGCCTTAATGCAACTAGGAGAAAATAAAAAAGAAAATACCGACTTCTTGAAGTTATGTGAGTTAAGCCCAACAGCAAACTCTGTCTTTAAAAAACAGCTTAGCTCGTGTATTAATGGTTTTTCATTCACAGTTTTGTTCGTACAATAGCATTTAAATGACTTTTTTACGACGCAATTTTTCACGTTTGTGGCCCCAAACAAGGTTTTGTACAAGCTACCACTGTTATTTGAGAGGCTACTATATTTGGAAAAAAATTACCTGATCGCCATTGCTTGCCTCATTTATTACAGCATGGGTGGTGGACACGGGATTTGAACCCAAGATCGATCACCTGAAAATATTCTTCCGCGCCCCTGCCTCAGAAGAAGGTCATGTATACTCAGTCACTAATCTGTAAGACGCTACTATTTGTGGAATGACCGGAATCTCTCCGGTTCCGCATTTCTTACCCAATATAAATTACCCTGGGTTAGGTGTTAGGAATGGGATTTGAATCCGAGACGTGTAACCTGCGATACCTAGACAGAAGCGGGACCCCAATAAAACATAACAGAGGCTTGAGGAACCTCTTTGTAACAGTTCAACTGTGTTTTACGGTCTGAATTGAATAAACTATAAATATATATATAAGCAAACCTAATACTGGAAAAAATGATCTTTCAAATGTAGCAAGTGTAATAATGGTGGCAAGCCCAATATGTATTTGATTATATTCAAATAATATATAAAAAGTATAAGTTTTCGGAATTGTATAGAAATTTGTGGAACACCTGATCTGTGCTGTGCTGGCTAAGTGAGCAAACACACTACCTCTTTTAACAATACCTGCCCAACTGAAATCTGCACGCTTCAAACCTTACTTAACGTTTCGTTTGTTCTCCTGATTCTATTATCAGTTTTATTCATTTTGTTTTTATCAATTTTTTTATTGTCTGTTATGCTCATGATAGGATCGAATTAACTTATACTTGAACTAACCCTAGGGTGACGCGGAAACCCGGTTGAAAACGACTTTTCTAACCCAAAGCTAAGACATCGCGACCACAAATTGAAACATCCGTTACCTGAATATATTTCTGAAATATTTATCGTGGTAAAAGCAGCAGTTGTCTGGACTTTCACTTCCACGGGGGTTCGTTTCCCTCTTATCACTATCACAGCTACAGCGATTGCCATAAGCATCACGGAAACTATCGTTCCAAGTAACATCATTGGTCCTTTACTATCCATTATTTTACGAACTAAACCAAGGTGAGAACAAGCGCGTTATTTACTATTGTCAACACTACATTCAAATCTTGAAAACTCGAGGGTAAACCTTGTTTGTCACAAAATGGATCTATGAATCGATTTTTTATTACGTTGTTGTTCTGCTTTTTGGAATTTTTCTTCTTATCGTTATGAAAATTTGCTTCTCTTTTTTACAACTGGACCGATTGCTTTGGAATTCCCATTGGTTATAGATTGTATTTTTTGGCTAGAAGGATATTACTGTTGTGTCCATATATTTTAGCATAGCTCTCTCGTCTTATATATATGTCGCAGGTTTTGTCTGCTTACTTAATTCGGTAATCAATTTTAATTTTATTTATTTATAAGCTATTTCATCCCTTTCTGTTTATGAAGTCTAAAAAACTCGAACTTACTATAAGTTCTACCAACGTTTGTAATTTAAATACAGACAGAGCAATGAACTCAAAATGGAAAACATGTTATCACCATTATAGCGAAACTTATATCGTTTGCTTCGTAAAGGTTTCGCATCTCCTTCATCAATTTGTGCATTAGTAAGTGTAACGAGGCGAGATGAGTTGTTCGAGCTCCGCAGTTTACAAAATATTTTTATTTTTTATCAAAAGCACTTCACGTTGAATGCATTTTTTCCAGAACAAATATTAATCACACTTTATAGAAATATGAGATAGTACATTTAGGCTTCGACATGCAGCACAAATATTAAGTGCTAAATAATGAATCGTTTGAGGATTCCTCGTGCACTATTGCAAATGGTTACTATCTAAATATGCTCAAGTAAGCGAGTATTATCTGCCGCAGTTTTTACATTATCAACACTCAATTTCTGTAGGTCTCGACTCAGAAGCAAAACTTTCTCCTCAATTCGACGTCGAATGTAATAGTCAATTGTATATTTTGTTCAACGTCAAGTCCAATGTCCCATTCACAACAGTCACGGCTTTTTTGAGACAAAATCTGGTAACTGTTTGCTGGCCACGCCGACGGTGTGCCGCAGAAGGGGGCTCGCTCTCTCTAACAATTATACAGCCGAACCTGAAAATATCATGCGAGAAACTAGACAACTTTCCAACAGTTAGCCCTTTTTTACACCATTTACTCATAATAATCGACAGTCTCATATAGCTAAAATCAAATAGCGAATATGAGGAAGGGGGCTGACTCTGATGACTTTATGGCCGTATCACTTCCCCAGTCTATACCATAAAACTTTGCGCATGTTTTTGTATATGCTATTATTCTGGTTGGCGAATAATAAATCTCTCTCTCTTGTGCGTGGGTTCGAACCTTGCTGGTGTAGATTGACCAGCAAATTTTCCAAAGATATCCGTGTAAAATCTCGGTATTATATCGAACACCAATTAATATCTGAGAAGCAATGATTTCTTTTACGTGTAATCGGTGCTCTTGGATAAAGAAAGAACGAACTGCTCCAGGATTTAAACCTGGGGCCTTCCGTTAACTAGGAGAAAAGAATACCCTAAACCAGGGGTCGACAAACTACGGCCCGCGAGCCCCGGGCCGAGCAATATAATCCGGTCCGCGACGCTTCACTGAATTATATTAACAAAACAGCTGTATTGACGATTATATCCTTTACGTGACAAACTTTGTTCTCAGGCACTGAATTAGATTATATTATTATAATTATATAATTCACAGTCACTCGTTTAATAAGCCTATAATTGATTATAATTAGAGAAATGGCAAAAAAACGTAAAAAAGTTGATGCTGAGTGCAAATGGTTTAATGACGCAGAAAATATTCAAATGATCAGTCTTCGCGCACCACCTGAAATTTTGCCTGAAATCTGCGTGAAAAAATGTGCTTCATTGGCCATTCTTTTGATTTTTACCTTTCTTAAAAAAAAATATGCCGCCCTCCAATGACTTGCAGCCTTTCATTTTGGCCCGCGAACGACAAAAGTTTGCCGACCTAACCAAAAAGCCGTGCGATGTCAATACATATCGAACTTCAACGTCATGTCCGAATTGAAGATTGAATACAGTCTACATAAGGATATATGCTTTGCCATTCCGACAATCTAAACCGGACCTCACGCACACGAAAGCTGTTCAAATGTAATATGTAGTCTAGAACCTCAGAGTTTTGCCGGTTCATTGTTCTTGGGCAGTGTGAACCTAAGTTGCGAGATTAAAGGGCCGCAGAAAAGAGGTCTCGCGGGCAGCAGCCGGGAAAACCCAAAAGTGATCCACATACTGCGAGATCAGTTACTTTAAATATATTAAAGAATGACCGTTTACCGAGTTTACCGATTCTATCAGTCTATTGTTATGGTGCTCGATGACGTATTTTATTCTGAGAAAGGTATATAAAGCACAAACAAAAATACAAACCAATTTATTTTTTTCATGCTTAAGATTTTTTGTTACAGGGCCCACGCTTGCAAATGGAGGTGATGCGAGTTTACCTCATCGGCCGGTCCCTGTCCGAACATGACAGTTTATTCTCTTTGCCCGAAACAATCTTTCTATTATCATTGATTCATTATTTTTATAAAATAAAGACCGCGTCAGTCCGTCTTGATACGCACAGTAACGGCCCCTCGAACCGATCATAGGGCCCATCGCCTTGACGGTTGACAACCTTGATATTGTGTGATTTTAACAAATATCATTTTCGACATCGGTTTTAGCATCGGTTCTCACTTTGGCTGCGAGAGGTAATGGGTCCAAAACCCGCACGAACCGACTTTTTTACCTCCCAAGTCAAACATTCCCAGCGCATTCAAAAGCATAACTTCGTCACTCGTGATATCTCACTGGGTAGATTACCGCATTGAAATACAAACTCTTCAACACGACCATCGTGATAAACAGACTCCCGATTAATAAATTATCGCCCTTCCCTGTCTGTCTTAATTTGTGATAATCAATATGGGCGTGGTGGCGTAGCGGTTGAAGAGTTAGGCCTACACATGTTCGCATCGCATGTTAAAATCTCGGAATCGAATCCAATGTCCACCACTTCACTCAGGGTTGTCGTATCTACGGTATCGGGTCGGAGCTGGCTTACTCTCGTGGTTGAGCCTTAGCCCATGGCAACCCATATTCCGGACCCTCCTGTGGTTGCAAAAATTATTACCGCGGCCACTCCTATCCCCACGCTAACCATGACACATCAGAATTTCACATCTCAATTTCTGCGCCAGATCATCGCCAGAGTTCCCCTCCCCAGGAGGGTGTTCTGGACTTGGAGGAACTGCATCAAAAATTGGCGCGCTTGATGAAAGAATATGTCTCAATGTCCTCTCCAGGCACGGCTTTCGTCCACCCCAAGGGGCAGTTTGAACTCTGGAATACTCATGCTTCTGTTTCCCAGAGTGCCGGACGCTGGCCCCTAAACCGTTATTCACGTTCAGCCTAGAAATAGGCCTCATCAAACTAATTGAACGGCGAACGTGGGTATCGGCCGGGGTTCGATCCTCAGTTGAAGGCGGATTTCCTTTTTCAGTTTATCACAAACTGGTTATTACATGTCTCGTTAGTCAAGGGATTTGAGTCTGACTGCGGGTTTGGGGCAAGACGATTCTGTCTTCAATTATTATGATTTTGGTGCCGACTTATCGCAAAGAGTTTGCTTGTACGCGTCTACGTGCTCCGTTGACCTAAAGCAGGGGTGTGTAACCTTTATTATAAGTGGGTCAAATACAAGTAACTAGATAAAGTCGCGGCCGCACCTTTTATTTAAGATAGCCTCACGAAGCAAAAGTTTGAATCTCAATGCGGGTTCGAGGCCTGACGATCATGTCTTCGTTTTTCATGAGTAGGTGCTGATTTACCACAAAGAGTTTTCAGTCAGGCTCGCCAATAGATCCGAACAAACATCAGCAAACATCAACTTGCTTGCACTTTCATAAATGTTCAAACAGGCCTAAACAAACATACACTTGTGGTGAGACAGACTCCTCGCAAGGGTCTACGTGCCCCGGTGGTCTAATGAACAAGGCGTTTGGCCTTCTAAGGCAGGGAACGTCGTTTTTTGATTTCCACACGGGCTGTCTCTTTGCATGTTATGCTTTGACTTTTGTTTGCACTGCGAAGTGTCTTGAGTTCAAGTCCATGACGACTGTATATAGACTACACAAACATCAGAATTTGTTTTTATATTTTAGGATGAACATTCTTGTATTACAGCTTCACGAATATTCTTACTTCTTACGAAACAAATGTTTTCTGATTTGTACCTTTTGATCTTTTGAGTTGGACGAAACTCATGTACTCTTTAAGATATGTTTCACCTGACCTGGGTTATGTTTTTAAAGAGGGGGGGGGGGGTTGAAGCGCTGGGTGATAGTTGGGTTATCATAAGCTGTCCACTTTCCAAACAATAAAATGCATTATTTAAATGTTTTCCGCTTATATAACCTCCATGAATGTTCCTATAGATAACGCCCATTCCATAACTAGTTCCTTTGCCAAACCTCCGACTCGCAGTAACCTAGGTCACACTTCCACTGCAAGGGCTGATACTTTCTTTGTATTCTCACGCACGCGGCAAAAATATAGAACAATACAACCAGGAATAGGATTCAAAATATTAAGAACAGGTTCTCTCTCGTATTGAAATTACTAACAACAGGTTCCTTCATGTCAGGAAATGTACGTGTGTCACTGCGTAAGATACATTCAACACGGTAAGCAGTGGCGCACATACCCATTTGTTGGGGCCGTCTATTGTCTGAAGCAGAATTACAAGTACGGGAATTCCAAGAATTGGTTCGCGCTGGTTTACTAAATCCCACACCTGTATTCAATGTGGTAACGCAAAACACCAGCCTACCTATTTAACTTATATAATAAAGTAATAATAAGCAGAAGCAAGTTTTATCAAGACGAATATACTGGTGTTCATTTTATCTAATTCTAAACACATGCCGATTTTACGGATAAATAAAAATGTTAGATAAACACTACACAAATAAAAATATTTGTAAATTTAACATTCATAAACACGTAATTTTATCTAGTAATTATTTGAATTTTTATTATGTATTTAATTTGTTGTGTTAGGTGTCGGGGCACGGGCAGTTGAGTCCAAAATTGTCAGTTTTTATTGGAGACGGAGTCGTATTTCCAAAATAAAAAACCTGGGTTCGGAAGCCGGAATTGAATCTTCATGGTTATATTCGAAGTCAAAAAGGCCGAAGTATTTATTATCAAAAGTCGATCGAGAGTAAATTATTAGAGTCGGAGTCGAAATGTCAACCCGGGGTTGGAGCTGGAGAAGAAATTTTTAATTCGAAATTCGATCTTAACCCAAGTTAAAACTGTTATCCGTGTTTTGGGGATTTGCTCTGAACAAGCCGGTTTCAAATTCAAATAATTCACAACAAAATTCGGTACTCCCGAAGTATGTGAACCAATAAGGTGGACACCGAAACGTACCATGTGTACCAGGTTAGGGTTAGGCCCTAATTTCAGTTACATATACTACGGAACTTCTTTGCCTAGTCCCAGAACTCGTAATAGATCTAAAATAAAGAAAATTGGAAATAAATTATGGCCTAATCCTAACCTGGTACACATACTGCGTTTCGGTGTCCGCCATCGTGGTTCGCATACTCCGGGAGTACCCAAAATTCAGGTTATTTTACATTTTTTATGTTGTTAATAGTATCAAGCAATTATAAGATGAAAACAATGTTGTGGTGAATGTTAAACTAATTCAGTCAGATTCACAGATAATACAATGAGCTGTGAAGGATGATCGGACATTGAAGAGTCCTTGATTATAATAATCCTCGTCCTTATCGACTTGAACAGCTACATATGAGTCATCAGAATATGGATAACTCGGGTGCCACGCTTTTGCTGGGAGAGATGACCTTTCGCCAGATGCCAGCAGGAGACCGCTCTGTAACCATAAAACAAACGTTTCAGCAATATGAAATGTACGTCCTATTGATCTATTGGATATTTGAATGTATATTTAAGCAGATCTCTAATTATACACAACTAACCTGGCTGTCAGACTGGATTAGACATTCGTTGAAATGTAAACAATGGTACATATACACTTAGCCTTTCTTACGAATGATAATTTTGATGAAGACGAGTGATTAGAATTATTAGAGTGCCGACTACTAATATTTATGAAATCTTTTGCGATTTTTTCTACTTTTAGTTTGAGGATTCTTGCCTTGATTCGAACAAGCCTGTAGCGCCATAATTCTAGTCATTGTTCGCTGATAGTAATTTGTAGGTAAGTAAACCGGAAACTTCAACTTAGTCGGCGATTCCTGCTTGCATGTTTTTTAAACAGCTATTTTGCGGCATTTTTCGGTTATACTCGAACTTGTCGTATTTCATTTTCAGCACTTTTTTGCTCTGTTCGTGAGTGATTCACTGATAACTCGACATTTTTTGCCTTACTATCGATCTTTCCTTCAAACGAACCAAATGAGATAGATGAAATTGCGCGCTGTATGGTCTGACAGCAAAGTAAGTCAGTGGAGAACTTCTTTAAGATATCGTAATATATCAAGGGCTAATTGTATTTGGCCTTGTTCGGAGCAAAAGAAGTGAGTGAGGGTCGAGTTAATTAGTCTTCTCCCAAATTTTTAGCTAGCTACGTCCTCGCACTGATGCCATCACTGACCTGATATCTCATCCCTGTCCATGCGTACACGTACGACCAGACGAACCGCTCTGGGATAGATGATCGTAAATAATTCACAAGCAATTGATAATGTGTCATGTCGTAAACGTTCGCGGGTTTTCCACTATTTGTTGATGTGCAAAGAAGTTCAGCGTCTGCAATCTTCCGTGAACTATAAATGACTCGATAACACTTTGAATTGTAAGTGGCATGACATTTATCTAAAACAAATACAGATGATTTGTGGTGAAGGGAGGTTTTGCAAAATGGCGGAGAATTAGAGAAATCTTCGATATCATCTTCAAAGAAAGCCGAGTTTTACTAGATTTGACTTTGTCAACTTCGCAGGTTACGAATCTCGGGTGTCGGTTTCAGTGTGTGATAAATTGGCTACGCAATACTTGAACAAATGCTATCTTACTTCGTTCGTTCTCAGCAATACTTTCTTTGATCAGTCTGGCCATTTCTTTAAAATACAAACAAAGAAATTTAACGATTGAAATCAAACTTCGACTTATTTTTTTTAACGGATTATCTAATCAAACCAGCGCAGAGATAGACAAATTATTTGAAAAACCTGAGCATTTCGACCTCTCAATTACAAATTGGTATTTTGTGATTGGTAAAAACGTAGGAATGAGGTGAATTCAGGATTTTAGAAAATCTGATATATAAATGCACAAGCCAACAAATGTAAAAGGGAAAATAGAATAAACGTTTTAATTTTCATGAGAGTTTTCTCAAAGCAAGGTCCGGAATGCGATACTGGAACCATAATTTGCTGTTTGTATAGAGACTTGTTCGGACCGAATGGCGGGACTAAAGCGTCTTATAAACAATAAAATAAAATATTTATTTATTCTGTTATCACACTATTCCTCCTGGGATTGTGTCGTCAGCTATAACACTACTTGGGCACGAACTCAGTAGATTGGTACAAAACAAAAATTGAACGAAATCAGATACCAATGTATTTGTGTAAAACTGTATTGTTTATTTTTTAATAGTGATGGGGCCAAAGCCGTCGCAGTTACATTCAATGTAATAACTATTATGATATCACTTACTTTATAACTAGACGGTCTGACTTGACTGCCAATTACAACATTACATGAACGCGATCATATCGTTACGAATAGAAGCAAAAAATTGCGTAATAATCATAAGTCTTTCCGATGGTTGGCGTGTAGTTTGAGCAAAATCCAGCGCGATAACTATTATGATAATCCTTTTTCATATCTATAGGAATATTTTATTTAAATATTTGAAAAAGTCACGAAACTGAAAAATCTATGCACTTGAAGTCATCGCTATTTATATTTTTGTATATTTTGAAGGTCTTAGTAGGACATGGTCCTTTTCAGTTTGTTTTGGCAGGTCTTTGACGATTTGGGTATGATGATTTTTTTCAATAACTCACCGGATCCGTCGTTTTTCTGTAAAAAAATATGAAACCAGAATAGTAAATCGAAATGAGTTTTCAGTAATGTAGGACTTCGGTTATGTATAAATTTGGGAGGTTCAGAAGTGTTTCTACCAATATGGAGATAACTAATTTTGTTCGCCTACTTTATAACAAGTTGTACAAAGGAACTAAAACCCATGGTCAGGTGGTATATCCACTTGGCTAACAAATACATTCCCCGAATTTGTAATATAACTAAAATAAGGAAAATCGGAATAAAATAAATCCCTGTACTTAATCTGCTACACACACTACGGCACACAATACTACACACTACTATGTATCAAAATTTCAATATTTGCTCTGTTCGGCGTTTATTGGAGTATTATACCACACCGCGGATTCTGTAACTCTTGGCATTTCAATGATCAATGAATGGTCAATGGTTTAATGAGTGAGCGCCCGTAGCCTTGGCTCCGAGACGAGTATTCTTTATCAGTGGCGGATCTCATAACCTTAAGTTAGACTGACATTGAGACAAATTGAGAGGGGGGGGGGGGCTAATTGGAATGCCAGTACCGAATCTATAGAAATCTATAAAATATCATTTTGTAAATTCGTCTTGGAAATTTTACTAATGCGTCGGCATCGTGAGGTTTTGCATCTAACAATCGAGTAATTTTAATTTTACCTTGCAATCTCCAACAGAGACAAATTTGCCGTTGACAATCTTAGTAACACAGGCTCCATCTGCAGAGTAATAAAGCAGTATTGTAGGCTATACAACAGGGGTCGGCAACCTACGCCCGCGGTCCGATCCGTGGAGTAATATAATCCTGCCCGCGACGCTTCACTGAATTATAAGTATCAAAACACCCGTTTTGACGATTATATTCTTTAGACTAAATTGTATTATAACCAAACAAGTATATAATTCACAATTACTCGTTTAATGAGCCCATGATTTAAATATAATTAGACAAATGGCAACAAAACGTAGGAAAGTTGAATCTAAGTGCAAAGGGTTTAATGGCGCCAAAATTGCATTGCGATGAGGAAATAAATCTAAATTCTATTCGAGAGATGTATCACTGCTTGATTTTTATTATAAAAATTATCATCCGTTTGGTTTTCAACTTTCTAAAAATATGTGCGGCCCGCCAATGACTTGAAACCCTCAATTTTGGCCCGCGAGCGGCAAAATGTTGCCGATCCCTGCTATACAATGTCTACCTATTACTGAGTACTATATTTACCAAGCGTGGACATATATTCTTTGTATATATGTAACTGTATTATACGTGATTTTACTTTAGTATTCGCTTGGTGGATGGTACTTACAGAATGATTTATATATATTTTGGCGAAGTCGACAAAAAAGGAAACGTCAATCACAAAAGCGTGTATTAGGAAATTATCAAATGAGACAATGAAATTGTCGTAGTGCTCTAGTTGGGCATAAATTAATAACTTGAGAGAAGGTTATTTGCAGCGCATGGGCATCGTGCACGTAGCTGGCGACTAGCGTTCTATGTTACATTTCAAAAATTATTTATTATCATTTAAAAGCCATTTATGGTATGTGTGCCATGTTAATGTAGCTTACATAGTGACAAACCTCATAGTAAATATTGCGTTTGAAGTCTCGCTGTGTCATCTTACGGATGTTGCCTACCTAGACAAATGTGTGTTCCAAAAGTGTTTTCAAAATGCTTGAAATCATTGTAAAACTATCAAGCAATCTAGCAATCATAAAATAGAAAAACAGTATTCTCGACTCGGCGGTTGGTGCATTGCGATAAGCGTTAGAAATAGATGTTTTCAAACTGGACGATTTTTATGAAACATAAAGCGCTACCTTAATCTGCAAGATTAACAACACAAACCGACCGCATGACATTACAATATGCAACATATGAACACACAAGTTTTACCAGACAATTTCTTTCCAGAAGTGAAGAAGATGAGAAGAAAAAAGTAGAACAATTCGAAAACAATCATGTTGAGTTTCTATAGATCTAGCTATCTCAGTGAATGCTAATAACTGTTAATATTTGAAATAACAGCATGTAAAAATTTATAAAACTATTAAACAAAACCCCCAATATTTTTTTTTCTCGTCCAACAGAAAACTCAGTAAGTTCTGTTTGAGACGATTCGAATTACGTAGCCTATATTGAGTCCGCCAGAGATATAACTCATAAACCTGCCTGAAATGTTCAAATTTATAAACGCCAAGACGCAACAAACCTACATCCAACAAATCATAAAAAGCTTAGTCTCAACTGGTAAATTCAAAACTTTCTCATTATTAACTTCCTGAATTGGTAAACCAAATTATTTACCCTTTGATTTTTGGAATGAAACTACACCCTGAGAATTGATCACTATCACCATTTATTATCGGGAATTTGATAGCCAAGTGGTCAAATGATTATGCTTGACTGTGTTGGCAACGCTGGTTACACATCTGGGATTCAAGCCCCGCAACTCACACAAGGTGTAATTAATTCGTTAGTCAATGCCAATCTTGAAAGATTCAAATTATTTTAAGAATAGCAGCTCTTTGAATATCGTAACATATCAGTGGTATGTATTGGGCCAGTTTTGGAACGCGAATCTAGGTTGAGCGTAGTATAAACTAACCCTAAAGCCGATGTTATATACTATTGCATATGACATTGACATTTACTGTCTGAGATCTAATACACACATTTTGAAAACCAAATGTTCTGAACATAAATTGCAGCACAGTTAAACAACTACAACTATCGACCACAATGTACCATGGATTTTCACTACCACAGTTTAGAACGGATGCTCTATGTATTCGGTAATCATACAAGTTCCGTTTTTATAACCTTCTTGATTAATCGTTGTACAAATCGCCCACTTGCCGTGACAACATTACACATATATGTTGGCGCGTGTGTCTTACTGTTTTTATACCGTCTGCGTGACTTACCTAATTTACCACTAGTAGCTGTGCAACCCATCTCATCTCATTAAACAGGCTAATAGACAAAATGACAGTAAATACATGCTAAACATTTACGAACCAAATAATATAGTTTCACTTTGAAAGCCAATACATAGCTTGAAAGGTGGAATTTAGCACAAACTGTCCGTAAAGACCAGTGGTTTTCATCCAGGCCTTGGGGTTCTGATAGAACAGTGTTTCTCAACTTGAGGTACGCGTACCTCTGGTGGTACGCGGGAGCGTTTCAAATAGTACGCGAGCAGTTTTGAACTATTGCAATAATTAACTTACTTTTGAGTTGGATGAAATATGGTGGTAACGCTTTCCATCTATCTTCCATACTGAATGTACTCGCTGAACGGGTATATAGAGTTACCAGTCCTTGTCTCTAGAGATCGCCCACGCCCGCTCCAACCCACTTAAACGAATTCCGACCCCGGGAACGTGTCGCGACCACAATGCATTTTTATTGAGAAATCGGCAACGAAGGGAGCGTTTGGCGTGGTGGTCGACGCGTGTCGAAATACCCTGATAGCGCCTTGATACATCAAACGGATGTTACTATTTATACCTGATGTATATATAAGTTGGCTAATCGGCATAATCTAAGGTTTTAAAGCTAATTAATTTGGAGAATAGGTTAGGCAGTTCGTGACAGCGGCTAGCTCCTACCAAAGTGGATTCGTCCGAGTTTTGCAATAATTCAATGGTGGCGATGATTAAAGCCTTTCAGCTCTGACGGTAGACGACGCCAATTCTCTCGCAATTTTGCACGCAATTAATACGTTGTTACTGCATATTATTATTACGTTGAAACTCTGCACGAAGTTCTAAAAATAGACGTAGTGCCACATTTTGAAATAATCGGTTCCATTACATTTGAACCCACGTACATTTGGAACCATGACAATTGCACCTGTATGCTATTGCACTATGGAATTTTTTTTGTTTCACGGATAGTTAAACCCATACTAACCCTAACCCATGGGTTTTAGCACCCGCATATAGATTGAACCCGTGGATATACGCATGGGTTCAAATGTACATGGGTTCAAATGTACGGTCACCAAAATATTCACATAGCACGCTTCTTGTGCGATTGTTCCCCACCCCAAAAGGCGGTTTTGTCGTTGGTACGCGGCCGGAGGAAAAACACAAAAGCGGTATGCAGTTATTAAAAAGTTGAGAACCCCTGTAATTTAACAATCCAGAGGTTCTGCAGGTTGACTTTAAATCTTAGAGTCTATATTACTATATGTATTTATGTTTAACACCTATTTGGTTTGCCAGTATTATTAACGTTGATATACTTTAGAGAATATTTGATTTTGCCCTTATTAGGTTATTCTATACATTCTTATGGACAAGATAATTGAACTATAGCACAGGGGTTCCTCGAGCCTTGAAAATGTCTAACTGGAGTTCCGCTCCACAAAAAGATTAAAAACCACTGGAATAACCATTAGAAAAGCTGGTAGAGCACATGATGGGAATAAATTTATTATTACTTCATAATCAGTATGGAAATTGAGGAAATAACTCATAAACACAAAAACTGATTACTTTATCAGGAGTGCAGATAACAGTTTTATACATATAGGATTGATTCGCTTTATCGGCTTTACTCTCACCAGAGACAAAAATGTGAATCCTTTCTTATAGTACATTATTCGAGAAAAGGAATAATCGCACAGTTCAACTGTAAAAGGGCAACTACACGAAATCTACGTTGATTATCAGGCAGCAACACTCAAGGTTCTGATATCTGATTAAAATGAATTTATTTACAAAATTACTGTTATTGTGGGTGAATACCGTATGGTTCTGCCGAATTTTCTAATTAAATAAATAACTAGAAATAGCTAATTATTCGAGATTGTATTAATTGTATAATTAAGAACCATCAGACATCTCCGCTTTAACTGGATTACTCGAAGCGAAAGTGTCGTGAAAAGAGCTTTGCCGAATTTTGAAGGTGACCGTAGCCACCCAGGGGATATTGTTAACAAAAGTGAATAACGCGCTTGTTTCCACCTTGGTTTAGTTCATAAAAAAATGGATCGTAAAGGACCAATGATGTTACTTGGGGCGATAATTCTGGTGATGCTTATGGCGATCGCTGTAGCTGGGTTCGTGACGCGAAAGAAACAAAAACCGAGGAAGAGAAAGACCAGACAACTGCTGCTTTTACCAAGATAAATATTACTGACATATATTCAGGTAATCGTTGTTTGTGGTCGCGATGACCTAGCTCTGACACGGGAAAATTACTGCGGGCCAAATCCGACTCGTTGGATAATTTAATCTGGCCCGTCTGATGCTGCCACGATCAAACTCAAACCAAATTTTGATGTTTTAGTTTAAAATAACTCAATTTTTTGTTGAAATTGCGATTCAATCTAGTTTTGGTACGAGGGTTACTGTTTTCCACTTTTCCTTTTGTAACACTTTAACTATTGTTGATAAAGTGTAACTTTTTATGTAACTTTTACATGACCCGCTAGTCTGAATTAGAGATGTACCGATACCACTGTTGTCGTCGATACCGATCCGATACCAGCAAAAACGCCGATACCGATACGCCGATACTACAAAAATGCCGATATTACGGTGCTCCCGAAGTATGCAAACCAAGATGGCGGACATCGGAACGTAACATGGGTAACAGGTTAGGGTTAGGCGATAATTTTTTTCCAATTTTCCTTATTTTAGTCCTATTATCAGTTCGAAGACTAGCCAAGAGTCTCCCGTAGTATTTATACTTAAAATTATGGCCTAACCCTAACCTAGTACACATATTACATTCCGATGTCCGCCATCTTGGTTCGCATACTTCGGGAGCCCCGATATTACCGATATTCCGATAACGATACTAACGATACTGTCTGGTATCCATATGCTTTAACTGATTAAGATACATTGCACAGTAACGCTAGTAATCTCGGTGTTCAATTGAAACTCATGAGCCGGGATGTCCAATTTGAATTTAATGTTAATATCGCGATTTTCGAATATCGTTATTCGTGTTTAAAAGAATATCGAATATCACCCACACATTCTAGCGCCACCGTCCTACGTTCAAATTAAAAGCATTTTACAAATATTTTATTTCGTGGCTAATCGTAATCGTCGACGCAATAAGTCAAAGCCAACATGAAAGAATATCAATTAGCCCCGACCAAAAGAAGGCCCACCTATAACCGTCGAGGATGTTTTTTCACTTTACTATTTTATATTATATACAATTGCTATCATATATTTTTGAGACAGTCTAGGGCAGGGGTTCTCAATCTGGGGTTCGCGAACCCCCAGGGGTTCACGAGAAGATTTCCAGGGGTACTTGGATGACAGTCGACTTTTTGTGTGTTGCTGTTTTTTAATATAATTCATTACTAGTAGTAATGGGTAAAGTGTGTGCCCGTTGAAACTAGATGCCAATTGAAACGTAGATTTTCCCCGATCTTCCGTTGTTGTGATTGTGACGCAACAATGTGAAATTCATGGCTTTGTAGGCAAACTGTCAAATCTTTGAAGACAGCGTGCTGCGAGCATTGGATAAAGTGATTATGCTCTTAGAAACTTGGGGAATATTTTAAGAATTCATTAGTTGGGCGGATGACGAGGGCAATAATATTACCACGAAGATTTAATTCAGTTACATCTAGTCAATAAATTGTTGTTGCAAAAAATTGTTGGTCAATATATCACAACTTTGTTCGGTGTCTGATTACCGGGGGTTCGCGTTAATTGTTTCGTGACTCAGGGGGTACTTGGCAGGAAAAAGGTTGAGAACCCCTGGTCTACGGCTAGGCGGTCATGTCAATATATCTATAAAGAAATTGTGTAGTTAAACAAAATTAAAATTAATACTTGCGTAGATGGATAATTGTGTCGGAATTTAGTTTATCGATGTTGACGGACTAAATGACGCTTGTACTTGACGACAAACAGTCAGAATTTATACCCGTACCAAAAGTCCATGTGCCGTTAATAGGGACCCCAATTCCACTGTATGATTTAAAACTGGGCGCCTAGTTGGTTTTTGTTATGTGCCGTGTTGATATATTTCTTCATAATTACTATGTAATATTAAAAATGTCAATATAAAAATTTGACAGCGAAAATAGCCAAATTAGTTGAGCTAATTTGGCTGATGAATAGCTAAAAACGCGTGAATCCTATTCTCTCGCGGGGGTGGGGACATGTATGGCTCATAGCTCACGACATCTCCAAACAAAAAATAAATTATAAAGTAGTATTCCAACTTATCTTTTAAAACATTCTGGACCATATCAAAAAAGTAAATATATCGGAAATATCGGCCTTAATCTAACCGATACCGATACATGGCCAATACCAAAAAATGGCCGATATTGCCGATACCGGTACCGATACATCGGTACATCTCTAATTCTAACACGTATTTCTTACGGGTTTTGACCATTATTGTAATTCACACAAATATTATGTGCGAGTCTTGTGGAGAGTCTTGGGAAGGATCAGGGAATTTACAGGTAAAATGCGTTCTTGCTTAGGGAATTTTCTACGAAGAGTTTCCGTAACGAATTAATTTCGTAGGTTGCATGCACAAAAAATTGTTTATTTTTGTTATTGATCTTACGGCATTGTTGGGGGTCCTTGCAGAAATGTTGAGGTAAAACGCATAACGGTAAATTTCTAAAGAAAACTCCTATTCAAATTTATTGTCACGTCGCCCCTAAACGAGTTCAGTGAGAAATACGTTTTTATAACATTGTGTATTTTGCAACAAGATTTTGCTGGCTAGTTTTGCTAATAAAACAGTGGCACTCAGGTACTGGTGTATGCTTTGCGACGCACGCAAAGAAATTGGAATTGCTCGTCCGCAGCAGATTAACTAAAATTAAAACTTTACAAATTTTAAACAACGGATTTGCGAACTTATACGACAATAATGGGCGCTCCAGAAGTATTTGTACCAATATTTAAATAGATAATTTTGTTCGTCTATTTTACATCAAGTTGTTTAAAGGGACTGAAACCTTTGGGCAGGGGGTATGTTGACATGGCTAACACAGACAGTCCCCGAACTCGTAATAGAACTAAAATGAGGAAAATCGGTATAAAATTATGGCCTAACCTTAATCTTGTACACACACTACGGAGGTACCCAAATTTATAACATTCTTTATGAAATATGCATGGTAATATTAATCGCAAATGTGTTGAAGTCTAATAATTGGTGACCGTACATTTGAACCCATGCGTATATCCACGGGTTCAATCTATATGCAGGTGCTAAAACCCATGGGTTAGGGTTAGTATGGGTTTAACTACCCGTGAAACAAAAAAATTTCCATAGGTGCAATAGCATACAGGTGCAATTGTCATGGGTTCAAATGTATGTGGGTTCAAATGTAATGGAACCCAAATAATTAGTATATACGAGGTAAGGCTAAAACGAAACGGGACTGACGTCACAGATTGCGCAACACGATTAACCATCGGTAATCAACACTTTTGCAGTGTGGCGTAATATGTGTTCTTTGTTTACCAGCTGTTTTGACACAATATCGCAATTATTTTTGCTTTTCAGGATCCATAAGTGAATGTGATAAATTTCTTGTTGAAAAAAATGCTGTGCGAGGTCTGATGGAGTTTTTTGGCGATAGGGGGTTCAATTAAAGAATGACGACTGAGCAAAGAATTAACATTTAATTTTGTGTCAAACTTGGAAAAACGGCGACTAAGACTTTGCAGATGTTGCGTGATGTTTATGGAGATTCTTCCATGTCCAGAACAAGAGTTTTTGAATGGCACAAACGATTTGTGGAAGGCAGGGAGGATGTGGAGGATGATCCGAGGTCAGGGAGGCCTTGCACTTCCACTACTGATACCAACATCGAAAAGGTTTGGCAGTTGGTTCGCAGTGACCGTCGCTTAACAATTCGCGTCATTGCCAACGAAATTGGGATGGACAAAGAAACGGTCCGCACCATTTTGGTTGACACTTTGGGAATGCGAAAGGTGTGTGCCAAAATGATGCCAATGGCTCTTGAGTTGACTGAGAAGCAGAAAGCTCAACGATTGAATGCATGCCGAGTTGACATGCATTTTTCCAAGTTTGACACAACATTTAATGGTAATTCTTTGCTCAATCGTCATTCTGCAATTGAACCCCCTATCGCCAAAAAACTCAATCAGAACTCGCACAGCATTTTTTTCAACAAGAAATTTATCACATTCACTTATGGATCCTGAAAAGCAAAAATAATTGCGATATTGTGTCAAAACAGCTGTTAAACAAAGAACACATATTACGCCACACTGCAAAAGTGTTGATTACCGATGGTTAATCGTGTTGCGCAATCTGTGACGTCAGTCCCGTTTCATATTAGCCGCACCTCGTATATGTGTGATACTGTGCTTTCGCTTAGTATATTACCTATCGTCCTATACTATACAGCATATTGACTTAAAGATATAACTTTAAATCTACACGTAAAGCAACATAATGAGTCAAAAGTGGAATATGGGGTTAATATAATTATTATTCATGTTAAATGGATCCCGTATACGAGACATAATAGTTCATCGCCTCAAAGCATTGATGAAACTTTACCATTACGTAGTATATTAGTATTGATATCACACAACAATCACAGTAAATTTACCAATGTGTGCCTTACCCAAACGATCGAGTTAGGACCCCTTTTCTCTGTTGTTCATTCAACCGTTACTATCTACTGAGCCGTACATTTAGGTCCGCACGTAAATTCTTCCATAACACGAAAGCAACTATTATTAGAGAATATTTTGTGGCGTAATATCGCTTCATTCTTGTGTAAATGTCAGAAGTAGTGGAAATATAGAAAATTTTCTCATGAATAAATCGGCAATATTTACAACAGGAAAGAATTACAGCGAGGTCTCTTATAAGATGCCTTGTTATAACTAACTCATCATGTTGTTTATAATAAGTAAGTAACGGAGATTTCAAGCTGAAGCTAGTTTTTAGCATTTTGTTAGTTATTTCCAGTTTTCATATAATTTGAAAACATTCCGTTTCATTCGAGATGAATTTGAGCAGAATCGTTCAAATATTCGTATTTGTAATTTAGTATTTGTACAGGTATTTGTAATATATAATTTCCACATTGAGAAAAAAAACGCAACTTTCAGACAGAAAAATATCTTAGGAAGCGATTGTAATAAAATCTGGGTCGGCCGTTTGCGACTATCACTGGACTGGCCAGTGAGTAACTACATTTGTTAGTGAGGTCGTTTAGTAATAGTTAAGAATATGAAAGTTATATATATATGATTAATCTATGACTAAGGGAATTCCCAAGATCGTATGCGTATTTCCTGGAAGAATATTTCGAAATTTATCTCCAGTTAGGTTAGGTGATATCTTTATTATGGTTCCATTACATTTGAACCCGTGTACATTTGAACCCACGTACATTTGAACCCACGTACATCTGAACCCACGACAATTGCACCCGCATAATATTGCACCTATGACATTTTTTTTTGTTTTGCGGATATTTGAACCCATACTAACCCTAACCCTAAGTTTTAGCACCCGCATATAGATTGAACCCGCGGATATACACTTGGGTTTAAATGTACGTGGGTTCAAATGTACGTGGGTTCAAATGTACGGTCACCCTTTATTATATTCTAATGAGCCAGAATAAATCAAAAACTACTTCTCTTCAGGCAAGAGCGTAGGCAGCCTAAAATTTTATTTCCTGGCAGAAGGTAATTTTGTTTTCAATGAGACGTAATCCGACGCGTATACGTGTCTTCCGCTCCGAACAGGGCCATGTATAAGCAGTCTCATAAAAAACTTGCGGTACTGTACACCACTGATAAACCATAATGTGTGATGATATACCACTACATCATTCGCTGTATACAAATTTTAAATAACAGATTTGCGAACTTATACGACAATAATGGGCGCTCCAGAAGGGTGTGTACCAATATGAAAGTAATTAATTTTGTTCGCCTGTTTTACATTAAGCTGTTCGAAGGGACTGACTTTTTTAAACAGGGGGTATATTCACTTGGCTAACACAAAAAGTCCCCGAACTCATAAAATAAGAAAAATCGGTATAAAATTATGGCCTAACCCTAACCTGGTACACACACTACGAGGGTACCCAAATTTTTGCTTTTCTGGGGGTCGGTTCTGGGAAAAACTATAAAATTCTTCATAAAATAAGCATGGTATTATTCTTCACAAATGTGTTAAAGTAAAATAATTAGTATATGTGTGATACTATGCTATCGCTTTGTATATCACCTATACCAGGGCTACTCAACTGGCGGACCGCGGTCCGAATCCGGACCTTTCGGGTATGCGATTCGGACCGCTCTAATTCTTTATTTTAAATCATTATCCCCACTTTTGAAGTTTCCTTTTATAAAATCACTTTTATAGATTTAAATATATATGAAAAGAACTATAACGCCATAATAAACAATCTTGATTAGCTAATAATCATTAGTCGGCCGAGGAAATGCGTGTTTAAGGATGCAAAATATAATTTCTGGAAAGATCGGACCCAAATATTTTTGAAGTTTTGTATGCGAATCTTCGACAAAAATAGTTGAGTAGCCCTGACCTATACTATATACAAGGTTGCTATCTACCCAGAGCCAAAAATAAGCACGGGCGTCAAAATGTTATTTTTCAAGGGAAGGGGTCTTAACAACGGCAGAAACGCAGAATAAGAATGAAAAGGAGATCATACACGAGTCTCCCACTTTTTATCATTAGAAGTCGCTTCGAACATGGTTGTACGCATCTCCAAAATTGCAAAAAGCTATGGAAAGACACGGAGTCACTGCCACACGCAATCTCTAAGACAAGAGTCGGCAACTTTTGTCGCTTCCGGGCCAAGTGTTACGAATCTTGGCGGGGCGCACACATTTTTTCAAGAAAGTTAAAAACTGAACGGGTGGCTGATGAACCACATTATTTATACAGATTATACTTTAATAGCAAGCGAACACTGCGACAACTCGTGGACTCAAGTCGTCTTATTATACAAATTATTTACAAATAACTTTTGATGCAACACTGGGTGACACACTAGATCAAATCAAAATTTTCTAAATGTCTATCACTAATTCTAGTTCTTTGCAAGGAAAATCACATTTTGGTTAAGTAATTGAAAACAAAAGCAATTTTTTTCATAATGATTGGTAAACGAATTATTAATTAACAATTATAAAATAATAACGATCCGTAGGTTTAAGTGAAGCACTGTGGATTATTTTACTTCGTGTGCCGGATATGGCCCGCAGGTGGCCGACCTCTAATCTAAAGTCCTCATACTTTGGTTTGACAGAAAAACTTCGTCCCTCGTTTCCACGCAAGCTTTGTACGCAAAACAAGTACTGTTCATCCACGTTTTTAAGACCAAATAAGCACGCGACTCAAAAATAAGAACAAATCTTAGAAATAAGCACGGTATGGCAACTCTGACTATATAGCATATTGACTTAATTTATTAAAACCCCATAATGCCGGGAGAGCACTTAAGCGCTTATAAAAATATGGCCCTAATAGGATTGGTGAGTAAGAGTTAATATATTTTAGGTATTAAGCTAAATAATTAGTATATGTGTGATACCATGCTATCGTTCAGTATATTATTCAATATCAGCGTTTCTCAAACTGTGTGCGTGACACACTAGTATGCCGTGAAAGATTCTCAGGTGCGCCGCAAAGCTTTTTGGGATTATAGAAAATAAGCTTTTCGTATTACACATAAGCACGCGGGCAAGCTTTGAGTCTCGAGTACAAATTATCAAATAGACAGATAATATAATTGCATTGTTGTTGTGGTGAGGGTGATTGGCACGTTTTAACTGTATTGTTATGTGATATGTATTTGTAAACAAGACGTCAATTGGCGTTGAAGGATAGGTGAACTACGCTTGAATAAAGTATTATAATTACTATTTATACTAACAACATAAAATATTTGTCTGAGTTGGACAAGTGGGACACGACTATTTTGAGACACCTTATCTGCTTACAAATTCTATTTAACCATCGGTGCAAAAGCTATCAAAATAATCTATACATTTTCATCTTCATGACGCTATGAACTCTGCTTGACTGAAATTAAAGAAAGAATTTGCATAATAATTTGTTTACAGCAAATTTTTAATTTTTTTTTACAAGTGTCCCGCGAATTTTATTTTTTATTTTCTTGGTGTGCCGCGAACAAAAAAAGTTTGAGAACCACGGCTCTATATGTTGGACTGGAACCGCGCTCCGAGATAAAACATAGGAATGAGATTCTATTTTCACTTTTCGCTGGACTAATATAACATTATTTCAATATTGATAAAGCAAATTCACCGCACTGATTGTTTACGGAATGGCAAATGCAAATTTGGATAGCGAATGGTCAATCGGTCAACCGTTCCTATTATAATTAACAGGCACATTTGCAATAAAAAAGAAAACGAAGCGATTTTATCAAAATTCTACATTTTTCACGGGATGTTTCAAATTTTCGCTCCGATTGTGAGGTAGACAAGAAGAGATGAGTTTATTTATTATCACAAGCTGCATAGAATATCACAAGTAACTATTTATCATAAATATTTAGATTGGTGATTGGTATCACTTCGGTATGCGATTTCAGGTTGTGAGGTCTCAGTGATTTTAGAATTAATCTCAGCTTAGCCCATCAATGAAAGGTTAGAAACTGAATTCTATGAGAATTACTTTATGAATGCCTTGTGAATCTATGAAACACTGAGTATGTCTGAATATGAAGTTTCATTTCATTGAAGTGCAAATGTCAGTTTTGAACCTATCATATCCATTAATTCTATCTAATACGGCTAATGATGTTTTACGTTTTGTTTTGACTCATTTCTTAAACCTATTTTATTCAATAGTTCGGTTTAATTTATTCTGGTTTGAAAGGACCATATTGTGAAATTAACGAATTTAATCTAAAGTAAAATGGAGAAAAATAAAGAACCTGAAGCTGGAAATAGTGAAGGTTTGTTTTTATTTTTATTTCTTGCTTGCAATTACCTTGTTTAGTCTTGAACCAGCAATCTTTCGATCACTATTGGATACTTCCAGCTACTTGTTTAGTGAGGTTGAGGAGCAGCCAGCATCTGGCAATATTTTAAATCTTCCAAATTTTACCTGGTTCATTTTCTTGCCAATAGCTTATTTAATATCATGAATATTTTAAATCGTTTTCATTTTCTATATTAATTCTCACATATCAGATTCGATCAAACTCTCCGATTCTATTTCGCTCTTTCGAGATAGAAAAATTTCAAACCATGGTGACGTATATGAAGGAGAAATATCGAGTGCAACTTATGGGACTCGTCCGATTGCAATAAAATTTGTTCAATACAACAAACAAAGTGTGGAAGAGGCAAAAATTCTTTTCCTACTGAACCCTCACACTCATGTAGTCTCTGTGATACATTCTGATGATTACCAACAAGGTCCAATGAAATATATGTACATTGCAATGGACAAATGTAACCAAGATAACTTGAGAGGTTTTGTGGAAAATCGAAAGAAAGCCGAAATCCCATTCGATCCTGAACTTGCGCTTGATTTTGCAAAACAGTTATTTGCTGGAACTTTATACATTCATGATAAACTCGTGGTGCATAAAGATCTTAAACCTGATAATGTATTTTTATCCCTGGATCAAAAAGTTGTCAAAATTGGTGATTTTGGCATAAGTGAAGTCATAGAGTCAAAGACTCAAACAGTTTACACCAGAAAAGGTCTCGGTACTGACGGTTACAGACCCCCTGAATCATTTGTGCCTGGATTTCCAACTTCTCAAAAAACTGACATATATTCACTGGCTGTCATTGTTTACTATATATGGAGTGACGGTAAACATCCCTTTGGTGACGAAAGGGATCTATGGAATCATTTCATGAAAAACCATAAAAACCTGGACCTGGATGGACTTTTAGTTCCAGACAAAGAAGTTGCAAAAGATTTACTGGAATGGATGCTGCAGTTTGTTCCTCGTAAACGTCCAATAATAAACGAGGTTCTCTCTCATAAATATATGGCTCCACCGAATGTAAAAGGTAAGAAAAATTGATTGAAATGTAAATACATGGGTATTTTGATGGTTGGTCAACTAGATGTGCTGGGGATTGGGCCATTGACATATACATTGTAATTTAACTGCTATTTCTAATCTGCGCGTCGTGAAGTTTGCTATATTTTTTTCATTTTATTTTCCCCTCAATAACTTATAGCTGTGGTTCCCAACCTTTTTGTTATTTTACTTTTTTCCCTGTGTTTGGAAACGTTTCCTTATAGTAAGGGTGTTGTAAGATATTGCCCTATTGCTATCTGAAATAAAACACTTATCAAAGAAAACTTTCTGTTCAGGTTTATTATTCCGAGATCTACAGAAAGAATCTGCACCTGGCGAGTCTCAAACAAGCATCAAAGACGAACTTTTGCTTCCACATTTTAAAAATGGAACTTTCAAATCAGATTTGCCAACTAAAAAGAAAACTAAAAGGTTTGTGTATTTATTTTGCTGTATTATTTGATTATTACTCGTTTGCAGTTTTCATTCATAAATGTTCCCAACTTGCTTTTGCAAAAAGGCTGAGTTATAATTTTTATCAACGAGGAGAGGTAAGTCGATAAACGGCCTAATCATATTGCATACCACTGCCTCTCGTTCAGTTAGCAGTCCATGTCGGGTATGGGATTAGTTAACCATTTATTTGTTTCAGATGCATGGGCTTTATAGTAGAGGAAGCCGTGACCGACCGGTGGTTACATGTTACATGACCCCTATATACAGCATTGAGAAGTCAGCAATTTGTTCGTTCTACTCGAATGTTCCTATTTACACATTCCAATAAACTTGGTTTCTAGGTTGCGAATTATCAAACAAGGGTATATATAGGTCGTAGGAAATCGACCCATATTTTATTTTCGCGGTAGCAAATACAACCCTTGTCTATTGAGCCAGCCATGTTTTGTATGTGTTTCACAAATTGTGGCTGTCTCACAAATATTTTCCGTGAACAATATATTTTAGATTTACGAAGAATAGTTCCCACTGCAGAAGTATTTGTTCGAATGAGGCAATACCAAATCTAAAATAAACATAGCTTCAAAATAAAAATCCAGGTCACACTTATCCTTGATTAAGCATGTTGGTATGAATATATATTTTCGTTTGTGTATCTAACATGGCTGTTATCATGTAGGGATGGACCATACCAATAGGTAATAAAACTTATTCGTAACAATCAAATAACTTTTCGTACAAAAACTAATCAATCTAATTTCAGTCATTTTTCACAAGTTGCAACTTCATTATCAAAGCTTGTTAATAATTTCCACTTTGCAAAATATCTTGAAGCCAAAGAAAAGAATAGAAAGGCAGCTCTGAACTCAAAAAGTAAGAAAGGTTGATTTCAACATTCCTTGTATTGAAGCATATTAACTTTTTTTTTGCATTTGAATTTAACTCAAAAAACTCTATCGGTTAAGAGTTTCATTGTATAATTTGAAAAAATTTGAATTTAGTAAAGTTTAATTCATGAATTTGCGTATTACCGTAAATGTTCGTGCACCATCAAAAACAAATCTGTGGAAAAATGTATTCTGCCTTTTCGTCTACCGACAGTTAATTATTTGGGTTTGAGCTCATCATAATTAAGTATTGGTTCCGAGGTGCCTGCACATACACCGCAATTATTTAATTCGCTCATTCGGTTTATTTGAACACCTAATACGGATACTACATTTTTACCATAAAACAATGAGCGCATGGCTTCAATTTTCAAAATATAGTGGCATTGCAAACTAAAGGTATTAGTGCTGGCATTCGTATTTCTTCAATTTTTTTCCAAATATTATGACATATTGTGCCAAACTAAAAGTGTTTTGAACTTTATACTACCGGGACCATGCTTTGAATTGTCATTTGACCCACAAGGTTTATTATAAATTGTTTTTCAATTCAAATTTATTTTTTAAATGTGACATTTCCAGATCGAATACAACTCACTGATGACATCTTGTGGTATAAAGACAATGTGGTTCATATACGAGTAGTATTGGATAAAGAATTGGATTTCACAGTTTACGAAGGTCAACGGCAACTTCCAAATTCAGTTACAGAACCTTCAGCAATATGGGTGTATTCTACGCGGAATAGAGGCTTTTTCCACACACTAAAAGCTCTTCAGCAACTTCCACCTCATTCAAACGTACTCTCTGTTATTGCTAGTGGTCGTTTGATTGAAACAAGTCAAATTTTTGCTGCTACTGATAGATGCCAGTTCCAAACTCTTGATAAATATTATAAAGAGAGAAAGAAAAACAAAATTCTTTTTGATCCTAGACTTGCTCTCATACATGCAAAACAGTTAGTTAGTGGTCTACAACATTTGCATAAACATAATATTGCTCATGGAATATTTAAAACCAATATTATGTTTTCACTTGACATGCAAAATGTGGAACTTTATTTTTCAAGTTTTTTCTGGTATAATGCCAGCTTTCAAAATGATATTTTATCTTTGGGTTACATCTTGTATGAATTGTGGTCTAATAAACTGTTTGACCGTTGGCCAATCTTAGATTTTAGAGTAGCTATGGATCCAAGTGATTTACTGATTCCTAACCCTGACTTAGCGTTTGATTTGCTCACAAGAATGATGCACAAAGATAAAGACCAACGACTAACAATTCAGCAGGTTGTTGATCATGAATTCTGGAAAAGTATCAACATTTAGTTTTTCTTTCATTATTTATTTGTCTTGTGCATGATTTTTATTTCTACAGACTAAGTCAAGTTTATTTTTTCCAACTAGTAAGAAACAGTTGTATAAAAGTTTTCAAAAGAAAAAAGGTTTTTTGATCAGAGTGATGGGTTTAGCCTTTTTGTTTAGACTACTTAGCTCTCTTTATTGAATATTTACCTAATTTTCTAAACCCCCCCTTGTACCGGTAGTCTTCCCAACTACTTATGACCACCATATCGACCACCTACTATTGGAGGCTTGAAATCGGTGGTCGCGCACTGGTCGTTCGATAGCAGATTCGTCTTCCGAGAATCGTACTTTGGTGGCTTGTATAACCTTAACCCCTGTTCGTAGAAAGTTAATTTAAGCTGCAGCGTGTAGACAAAAATTTCACATCACATTTAGTAAATTTTCCCACCGGCGTTTACCCATTTTTTTTCACTCTAACAACGAGATGTAAAAGTCGCAGTGCAGAAAACTAATATTTGCAGAATCATGAAAATGCAAATAAAAAATTACATCTGTGAAATATATTATATTGTATGTGTACTATATATATTTCCTAGTGACGAACGATGAATACTCGCTTTTTGAAATATTGAAATTGATGACAGGAAATCTACTTAGTGTCGAAGTTTAATAACAAAATTTGCAAAATAAAGTTAATTTTAAAATCCAGAATTTCACCTATTTGCTATTTTTTTGTAAATTTACTATGACGTCATAGAGATGTTTTAGCGTTTGTTTTTGTAAATTTATTTTACATTCATTCAAAGACTTTGACGACGAAATAAAGGTTTTTGTGAGTATTTGTTTTAAATTTTATATTTTGTCGCAACAGCACCTTCTTGGGTGAGCCACATGCCTAATAAAAATGGCTGAGTATTTGATAACTTAATTAAACTTTGATCGTAGTAGCAATTAATGATGATGGTGTTTTTGCAACTGAGTGATATTTCCCATTTCATTAATAAAGTAGATGTGTTTATTTTTACGAAACTTCATTTTTTATTTTTAGTTTTTTCGTTACATAAGTAAGTTTGTGAGCCGCAGAATTATTTACGCAACGGTAGTGAGCCACGGAAGAAAAAGGGTTGAGAACCACTGTTCTAAACTATGTTACCTAGCAGTGGCCGATTGTGCGAGCCTCGATCAATCGAAATGCGCATTGTATCGCTATAAAAAATGTCGCTTCATTAGGCGGGCTCGTGTTTGATCAGCCAAAGTGAACAAAAGTTGTTTTAAACCAGAGATGCCTCCAGGGCGAGCGTTCATTTTTTATTTGTCCGGGATAAACATTTTTTCCAATATGGAAGATTATAATACAGCTACCAATGTGTACCATATGTGCACCATACTTTCCGAAAACATATCAGCTTTCTCTCCTCCCGGATAAATTTGTGAATCCCATCAAACTAGTTGTTACATAAACTGGCTTTCAACAGCAAAGGATCAAGCAATCTTAGTGTTCCCAAAATTGAATAACATAGTCTTCATATAATTAGATGATGTGAGCATAACCTATTAGACAGATTATTCTATAGTCACTAGGTTGGATATGGGATCGTCTGGGGTTATTGGAAAGAAAGTCCTAAACGACTATTAGAACTACAATTGAATAAATATTTTTATAGTATTACTGTGAGCCGAAAGGAGGTTATTATCCTTATTCCAATCTGTTTTGCACCGCAATAGTTCATGTTAAACTATCAACAGTTATGAATATTTGCTTGCAATGCCAAAAGCCAAAGCAATGCCAAACACAGCCATTATTAATTGACATTAAAATTGAGTTGTTCAATTTCCTCGTTTTCAACAGTATACTAGACGATGTCTCGACGAATTGAAGCGGAAGAGGGGGTACACAGACTTGACAAAACAATACGGAAAAATTGATTTGAAGACACCTAGCGGGTTTGATGAAAAGGAAATTGATCAAAATAACACAACAAAGGTAATGGACCGATTATCTTAAACAAGCTATTATTAAAAGATGCAACACTAGTGGAGTACAAAATGTCAATTTATATTTTATTTAACAAAAATCTACTTAATTTCCTATCCAGTGGTTCTCAAACTTTTTATGAAGCGCTCGGTTTTTCCAATTTGTCTATCGCCTCACCACAAAAATAACTAGGATAGGATAGGATTTTACATATTCATCCCGGGGAGAGGAAAGCCGATAAGACGGCTTATCCATATGGCGAACCACGGCCTCTCGTCCGGTTACCATTCCAAGTCGGGTATGGGATTAGTTTTACTGTATCGTTTGTTTTCGGAAGCATGGACTCGGTGGTGGAGGAAGCAGTAACCGACCAGCGGTTACGTGAACCACCCAACGACGGCGAGGAGTCCAGCAATCCCCTCGCACATAACTATCCCTGCATGGGATTCGAACCTGCGAACCCACGCAGAGTAATTAGAGGTGCGGTGGCGAGCGTATTCCTAACGCTTAGCCCGTTGAGCCACTCCGCCGCGCCCTAGCTAACGATAAATTACAAATAACAGATAGTAAGGCAAAAGTAATAAAATAAATAAAGAAATGTAAATATCCGAAATGAGGCGGACAAGATCGAATCTAATAAATATTTTATTAGACTAGCCCTAACCTGATATACTACGTTCCGGTGTCCGCCATCTTGGTTTACATACTACAGGAGTACCAAAACCATTAGTACGGTGACGAATATATACATTTATATATGTATGCAAGACGTTATTAGTGAGATTTGGCATTATAAAAACCAGTAATAGGGTGACATATATATACATTTATGTATGTATGCAAAGATGTTATTAGGGAGACTTGGCATTATAAAAACCAATATTAGGGGAACGTATATATACATTTATATATGGGTGCTCCCGAAGTATGCGAACCAAGATGGCGGACATCGGAACGTAACATGGGTAACAGGTTAGGGTTAGGCAATAATTTCTTTCCAATTTTCCTTATTTTAGTCCTATTATCAGTTCGAAGACTAGCCAAGAGCTTCCCGTAGTATTTATACCTAAAATTATGGCCTAACCCTAACCTAGTACACATATTACATTTCGATGCCCGCCATCTTGGTTCGCATACTTCGGGAGCCCCTATATATGTATGCAAAGATGTTATTAGGGAGACTTGGCATTATAAAAACCAATAATAGGGGGACGTATATATACATCTATATATGTATGCAACGACGGTATTACGGAGACTTGGTTGTATAAAAACCAGTAATAGGGGGACGTATATAGAAATCTATATATGTATGCAACGACGGTATTACGGAGACTTGGTTGTATAAAAACCAGTAATAGGGGGACGTATATATATTTGTATATGTATGCAAAGACGGTATTAGGGAGACTTGTTGGTATAAAAACCAGTAATAGGGGGACGTATATAGAAATCCATATATGTATGCAACGACGTTATTAGGAAGACTTGGTCGTATAAAAACCAGTAATAGGGGGACGTATATAGAAATCTATATATGTATGCAACGACGTTATTAGAGAGACTTGGTTGTATAAAAACCAGTAATAGGGGGACGTATATATACATTTATATATATGCAACGACGTTATTAGGGAGACTTGGTCGTATAAAAACCAGTAATAGGGGGGATGTATATAGAAATCCATATATGTATGCAACAACGTTATTAGAGAGACTTGGTTGTATAAAAACCAGTAATAGGGGGACGTATATATACATTTATATATATGCAACGACGTTATTAGGGAGACTTGGTCGTATAAAAACCAGTAATAGGGGGGATGTATATAGAAATCCATATATGTATGCAACAACGTTATTAGAGAGACTTGGTTGTATAAAAACCAGTAATAGGGGGACGTATATATACATTTATATATGTATGCATGGGGACGTATATATACATTTATATATGTATGCAACGACGGTATTACGGAGACTTGGTTGTATAAAAACCAGTAATAGGGGGACGTATATATACATTTATATATATATGCAACGACGTTATTAGGGAGACTTGGTCGTATAAAAACCAGTAATAGGGGGACGTATATAGAAATCCATGTATGTATGCAACGACGTTATTAGGAAGACTTGGTCGTATAAAAACCAGTAATAGGGGGACGTATATAGAAATCTATATATGTATGCAACGACGTTATTAGAGAGACTTGGTTGTATAAAAACCAGTAATAGGGGGACGTATATATACATTTATATATATGCAACGACGTTATTAGGGAGACTTGGTCGTATAAAAACCAGTAATAGGGGGGATGTATATAGAAATCCATATATGTATGCAACAACGTTATTAGGGAGACTTGGTCGTATAAAAACCAGTAATAGGGGGACGTATATAGAAATCCATATATGTATGCAACGACGTTATTAGGAAGACTTGGTCGTATAAAAACCAGTAATAGGGGGACGTATATAGAAATCTATATATGTATGCAACGACGTTATTAGGGAGACTTGGTTGTATAAAAACCAGTAATAGGGGGACGCATATATACATTTATATATATGCAACGACGTTATTAGGGAGACTTGGTAGTATAAAAACCAGTAATATGGGGACATATATATACATTAGTTACCGACTTGATTCCGTGCGTAACAGTGGCATTGCTGTTATAAAGAAGTTGCCTCGCTGTTACTGCCCAGTTTTTACGCATTAGCCTCCCGAGTCTGGGATTGTGGGTTTGAGTCCCTCCAGGGTGTGTTTTTGCAGGTGTACATTAATTATTGCTTTGGGTGCGGGAGTTTCCTGGTTGAAATACAGGACGAGCTGGTCAACATAGATTACAGAAAAAGCCATTTGTACTCGAGGTGATCTAGAAACGCCGTGTGTGGCTTGTTGGTCCAGGGCAGTGGTCGGCAAACTTTATGTTCTTGCGGGCCACATATCCACTTTCTCGGTAGCGTGCGGGCCGCAATAATTTCCGCCGATCGCTACAATTAACTTGAAATTATGGCGAACTCGCACCTTCTATTGCTGTGTTAAAAGGCTGCCACAATGAGACGTGTATATTGTCTTTTCTATATATTTTATCAAACAATACATGCTTTTATTTACTTATTAACAGTGTGAAGGATAATGTTGTTTCGGTGTCCTGGCCAAAGCGGCACCCGCAGTACATCGTCCAATTGACGATCTTACAAGCGATTACGAAATTTAATCTTAGTGTAATACCTTTTAGATAGAGCTGCTCACAGCAATATGTGCTTTCGAACGTGCACACTTCACGTTTTACACTGTCGCACAGATGAGCAGCGGCGCAGTCCGCGGTTTTCCAATGACTCGTTTAATATTAAATACCTTAATAACTGCGATGCTTGCTTGAAATATCATCAGACTGATTTTGAAATGCGCGAGAATGAAAAATATTTTTCCTTTCAAGCACTTTGGGATGTTTGACCCTCGTCGCAAACTTTCCTTCGTTTCCAAGAAATTTTCGAATTTCAAAATTCATATTAAACCTAACTTATAACTACAACCAACGATGGGACGTTCATTGAGTAAACGACCTACGAATGACTCTACTTGCTATGAAACAAGCGACGTACAGTGGCACTTGTCACCGCATAAATTCATGTTGATACAATGCATTTAATCAATTTTTGTTTTAGGAATTGAAAGTCATTCTAAAGCCGCAAAAAATACCTTTCGCGGGTCGCAGTTTGCCGCTTCCTGGTCTAGGGGTATGGTTCTCGCTTAGGGTGCGAGAGGTTCCTGGTTCAAATCCGAGTCCATCAGATCCTTTTTAAATTTATATGAAATAAGAAACAACTTCGTTTGCATTCCAGACGCATCTTTCTGTGCCGCGCTTTGTCACGTGGTACAAAGTACAAAAACAAAGCAAAAATCGGAGATAGGTTGAGTCGGTTGACAAACTTCGTTCAATCTCAGTACCTGATCTGTTTGTTGTGTGACAATGATGCTTGAATGAGACGAAGTCGAGAGTTAATAGCAAGAAATGAGCAAAATCTCATTCAACATAATACAAATTCGGTATTCTGTAGTATGCGAATCAAGATGGAGAACACCGGAACGTAGTATGTGTACCAGGTTAGCGTTTAGCCATAATTCCAGGTACAAATACTATAAGTCACTTGGCTAGTCCATTGAACTAAAATATGAAAAATTGGAATAAAATTATGGCCTAACCTTATCCTGGTGAACATACTACGTTCCGATGTCCGCCATTCTGGTTGGCATACTATAGGAGAACCAAGAATTCTACAAAGATTTAATAATTTGAAAAAATAAAAAATAAACCAAGTCGAAAACAAGCGCGTTATTCATAAGGACGTTAATTAATGTGAAAACTGCGGAACTCGATTTCATCTTGCCTCATTACACAGACTAATGCACAAATTGATAGTAAGGACATGCCCAACCTTTACGAAGCAAACTATATTAGTTTCGCTTTAATGGTGATAACATATTCCGCTTTTCAAGTTCATTGCCCTGTCTGTATAAAAATTAGAAACGTTGGTAGAACTTATAGTAAATCTGAGTTGGTTACAGAATTAAGTGAGCAGACAAAACCTGCGATATATAGATATGACAAGAGAGCTATGTTCGAATATATCGACACAAAATGGTGCGGGTATGCAATCTGCTACAGTAGCCGGTACTGTATCGCAGCTGAGCAGCTGATTTTACTTACGCGAAAGCAAAACCGCCACCAGGAATTTTTTTTTTGACATAAAGGCACAAAGAAAAAATCTCTGGTAGCCACAACAAATTTTGAAATAAATAAAATATTAGTCTTCTAGCAAAAAATACAATCTTTAACCACTGAACATTTCGAAGCAATTTGTCAGTAGTTGATGAGAAAATCGATTTTATTCATAGTGATAAGACGAAAAATACCACGAACAACAACATAATGACAAAACGATCCATAGGTCCAATTCGAACTCAATTAGGTTTATACTTCACTATGCAAGATTTAAAAATAATGTACC
This sequence comes from Styela clava, assembly GCF_013122585.1. Classification (NCBI taxonomy): domain Eukaryota; kingdom Metazoa; phylum Chordata; class Ascidiacea; order Stolidobranchia; family Styelidae; genus Styela; species Styela clava. The sequence continues at coordinate 17,530,052 of NW_024102836.1, forward strand.
GTTAACAATAGAAAATAAAGCAGCTTGATTTCACTTGAATTATTTCATAAAATAATGGATCGTAAAGGACCAATGATGTTGCTTGGAGCGATAGTTCTTGCGATGCTTATGGCAATCTGTGTGGCTGTGATCGTGACGCGAAAAAAACAAACCCCAGAGGAGGAGAAAGACCAGACAACTGCTGCTTTCACCACGATAAATATTACAGAAATATATTCAGGTAACCGTTGTTTGCGGCCGCGATGGCCTAGCTCTGACATGGGCAAACTACTGCCCGCGGGCCAAATCCGGCTCGTTGGGTAATTCAAACTGGCACGCCTGATGTTGCCACGACCATACTAAAACCAAATGTTGTTATATCAGGTAAAAATATCTCGAGGTATTGGTTGAAATTGCGATTAAATTTAGTTTCTACACGAGGCTTATCGTTTTCTCCATTTGCATTTGTAACACTTCTTTTTATTGCTTGCTGTGGTTATTTCACATGAAGGTTTTTTCACTTTTTCTGCATGGATTGTTTGAATATAATGGGCTTTGGAATCTAGCAATCAAAATAACGCTATAAATAATACTGGAATGATAAACGGAGGCCATGAGTGCTAGAAACCTCCTGAAGGTGGTTGGGCTGCTGTTGGGCATAACTGACATAATTTGAAGAAGACGATATTTTTATTGGACACGTTTAGTGAACGTAACGATCGTTTTGTTGTTATGTTGCTTTTGTTCTCGTTGTTCCTTGACCCTTTTTGGACACCTAGTGGAAGTATTGAAAAACCGCTTTTCTCTTTGATCACTGGACCAATTGCTTTGGAATTTTTAGTGGTTAAAGATGAAAGGCTTTTCCCCAGAAGGCTATTACTTTTATTCATTTTAAATATTTCTGTGAGATTTGTTTTTGTTTGCTATGATGTCATTAAACTTTCTGAGGACATCGGAAGCCATTTTGTGTTCTGCTGTAATGCTTCGCTTGGTGTGAATATATTTGTAGACTGTGATCTGACGGTACGGTAAAGGAGCACCATCATAGGACATTTGGTACAGTATTCCTAACAATTGGCTTGAATTGTGGTGATATTTTGGTGGATATTCCCATAAATAGAATTTATTGATTGGACATAAAGTAGACAGACCTATGTATCGTTTTGTTATTATGTTGTTGTTCTTAAAAAATCGCTTATCTCATCAAATTTCCGTTTTCCGAATGCGGCTTAATCATATGGCGAACTTGATGGTGGAGGAAGCTGTAACGGACAATGATCGTGGTTCCATGATCACATCTCAGTGATCTTAGGGTCAGACTACCGGTACTGTAAAATGGTTGATAATACTTCGTTTAGGCTTTCATGTTCATATCTTTGAGCATTGCTCTCCTGTATTAGTTATATTCACCTCTTATTGGACACGTAAGTGGACCTATGGATCGTTTTAATAATATGTTGTTGTTCTTGTTATTCGTCATCATTATGAATAAAATATCGCTTTTTTTTCTTCGAATACTGGACCTATTGCTTTGAAGTTTTCAGTGTTTAAACTTGATTTTTTTGCCAGAAGGCTATGACTTTTATTTATTCCTAAAATTTCTATGAATCCTATGAGATTTAAAATTTTATTCCAAATTTCGCTGTATCACTTTTTAAATATGGGAATACGGATTTTAATCCGCCAAACGTGACGGCTGATACCAAAAATTCTCGTTACTCGAAAGTTTTTTGACGTTACCCGTAATCGGTAATGCTAAAGGTAAGGTAATCTACTGCAGTACTGCTTCGCTTGGTGTCAATACATTTGTAGACTGTGGTATCTGCTGTTACGTGTCCATAAATTTGAGCATTTCTCTCTTGTATTAGGTATATCAATCTCTTATTTTCCAGATTCTGAGGGTTGGTATAATATATCCACTTACAAGTACAAGTTCTTCAGAATTAAGTTTAACTACGAAGAAGCTCAAAAAGATTGCAAGAAACGTGGTGCAACGCTGACTACAACGGGAATAAGAAATAACGGAATTAGAAAGTGAGTTATTTATGATGGAGTGATAATGAAGAGAAAGGAGAGCGTGTGTGAAAGAAAGTGAGTGTGTATGATAAGAAGATAATAAGAGTGAGTGAATATGTGAGATTGAGTGTATGAAAAGATAATAGGAGTGGGTGAATGTGTGAGAGTGCGTGTGTATGATAAGAAGATAATAGGATTGAGTGAATGTGTGAGATTGAGTGTATGAAAAGATAATAGGAGTGGGTGAATGTGTGAAATTGAGTGTATGAAAAGATAATAGGAGTGGGTGAATGTGTGAGAGTGAGTGAGTATGATAAGTAGATAATAAGAGTGAATGAATGTGTTAGAGTGAGTGAGTGTGGTAAGAAGATAATTGGAGTGGGTGAATGTGTGAGAGTGAGTGAGTGGGGTAAAAAGATAATTGGAGTGAGTGAATGTGTGAGAGTGAGTGAGTGGGGTAAAAAGCTAATTGGAGAGAGTGAATGTGTGAGAGTGAGTGAGTGGGGTAAAAAGATAATTGGAGTGGGTGAATCATGTGAATGTGTGAGAGTGAGTGTGTATGATATAAAGATAATAGGAGTGGGTGAATGTGTTAGAGTGAGTTAGTGTGGTAAGAAGATAATTGGAGTGGGTGAATGTGTGAGAGTGAGTGAGTGGGGTAAAAAGATAATTGGAGTGGGTGAATCATGTGAATGTGTGAGAGTGAGTGTGTATGTTATAAAGATAATAGGAGTGGGTGAATGTGTTAGAGTGAGTGAGTGAAGCGTAATTTTGTTTCCTGACTACTAATTAACTAGTTATGTATTAATCTGACTCCAAACAGAATATAGTATAGGTTACGTGTTCAGTTGAGTTTGAGATCTCTGTTAATTTGATATAACAGCCAAGGATCAGAAAGCTTTACCTGTACAATTTTATTTCTTCCAACAATATATTACAATAATCAGCATAAACAAATTACACTTCTATCTCTTAAGGTTAGTCGTTAGCTAGCTGTTTGTTTGATGAGATCATATTTATAAGGTTTCACACTTCAAACAGTCTTTGCTCGATACTTCTAGCAAAATCCATGTAAAGTAGGGGTGATTCATCATATCACATGAGAATTATTCACTTGCGTGCAATATTTGGGTCGAATTCTTTTGCTAGAACTCTCTAGAATTTATAATATTTTATGACGTCAGAAATTATATTTAGCATTGATATAATCCATCCAAAATTATTGGTTAATTTGTTACACTTTCCCGAGCCCACATGCGAAATATTTAAAAGGTACATACTAAATTAACCGATAATTGTATAAGTCCTAAATTCTCCTGCAATATGATGATGGAATTATTATGTCAATAAAGCACAAAGGTCCAAATTTAAAATTTTAACAATAAAATTGAAATGTCAATATAAGATGTAAAACACTTAATAATGTAAAGTCAAAAAAACTGTTGGATGTAAGATAATATTACGTCACAAAAACAACAATTGATAGATTTTTACACAATTAATAAAGCAATAAAGATAACTGCAACTGATAGATATATACACAAATAGTAAAAACAATAAAACGTTACCTAAGCACTAATTGTAATAAAATCAAGGCAACATTGGAATCGAACATTGATAAAGACACATCAGGGGGGAACACATATAATTTATAATTTTGTTTGTATAATTTATTTCAAGAGATATTCATTTTGGTGTGATTCAAAATGCGTGGATGAGTAAGAGTAACATATTAATATTACCTTCCTCTCACTCACACGACTTTAAAATTTGTTTGTAAGTTGAATTTATTCAATGTACGATTATATTAATTTAGACATTACTAAAAATTCATAGAAAAAGATTAAATAACTTTCAAAACGGTTCTTTTAATGACGAAAGCGTTATTGCTATTTGCGTTATCAGTGGTTATTCCTGTTAAAAATTCAGATCTTCAAAACTCTATACTTTCAGTGAATGTTATTTGGGGATTTGTAAAAAAAATTATTAAACTCCCCCAACTAACTCTAAAGCATGATAATTAGACGAAAACAAGAAACAATAAAATAATGGGAAAAAAAGCACTTCAATAATAATAAGCATGAATATCATATACACTAAAAATAGACAAGAAAAAATAGTGAAATATAACGTACAATAAATAGCGAAGCAGAAAAGAAAGGCAAGACTATAGACTTTGAAAATGAAAAGAGGTCGGTACTGCCATATTTTCATGATTTCGTAAGACACTATACATGGGTGAAACAATAAAACTGGTATGAAAAGGGCACTTTGTTTTTGTGCATAAGGGCGACAATGTAAGCACGACAATAGGCAAGAAAAGAGTACTTCAATATTTCTCGTTTATAATTTCTCGATTAGGTAACCTGTCATTCATCAGGTCATAAGTCTTTTGTCGCACGACCAGCAATAATTTTTATTTAACCGCTGTCGCTATCGGACGACAGAGATACAATCTGCACATTTTTGGTCTGGCTTGCTGTGCCCAATTTGGCGGCAGCTGGTGCGATTCGTGCCATTAAACTTTTCGCACTTTCATTTAGGCTACTTTCGGCCCCTTTTTGGCTCGGTGCTTTGGGTTGAGCCGTAGTGGGCTGCTCAATGGGACTTTTTGCGCGTGCTTGTTGTTGCGCATTTCCCGATTTGCCTCGCCCATATGCAGGAGCACCTCTTGCTCCGGCTTGGCTACGAGTGACCCGTGAGGTGAAATACGAACGGCCGGGCCCTTTTCTTGCACGATTGCCGTTTTGGTCATCAGAGCGGGTATGGCGATGGATTGGTGATCTATGACTTTCATGATCTCTAGAATCGCTTGTACGCCTTTCGGAAATAGATGAATGTTCATCAAGAAGTTTTCTTTTCAATCTTCGACAGGCCAAGCTTTTGACTCCACTACCAGTCAGAGTCAGGGTCCTGCCATATGCAAATACAATAGCCAAAATTAGTCCTATTAAAATTACAGTACTAAGAAACTTATTGCCTATACCACTAAAAAAAGATATCAATATGTTCGTAATATGTTTTGCTAGCATTTTCAAGGGGAGTGCAGGATTTGCACTAGTGGTTTCACTTTCGTCATTAAAAGAATTCGCATAATCAATCAGACTTCTGGTAAATGCAGAATTCTGATTTATAGACATTACCATAGAATCAATATCATTGGTACTGGATATGTCGTTTTCAAAGAACTTAGATAATGAAGTAAGATAATTTATATCATAAGGAGTTATTTTTTTCGTTGTAAGATACGGATGAATTTTTATGGGTTTGGAGGTCATGTTTTGCAGGATCTCCTTTTGGTACATATAATACGTGTTATTTATTTTAAACGTAACAAACTCTAGAAGTTCGGTACTGTAAAAATGAATTCCTGGAATAAGTCTTCCAGAGCCTAAAAGTTGGCCCATCACGGTGTTATTAGATATATCAGTATAATTAACCAGCGGACGGGTAGAATATAGGTTGTTAGGTAATTTTAGGCTGTTTAAAATGGTCGCTTTTATAGGTTGACACCAGAGGGCCCCCATTACGTCTCCTCTGTTTACTGCAAACAAGTTGTTTGTCCCCAGAATTTCATTTAAAACGTCAGAAGGGTATGTTTTCGCCAAGATTTTATAGATTGTAGATAATAGTCGTTCAGCGTTACATTCGAATTTAAAAATTTGGCTTTGTAATTTCATTGACAACTCGGTTTGAGAGTCAGCGACATTTTGTATCATCAATGTCAGGGCTGTCGGAATGTCGGGATGATCTGCAAATTTGCGGATCATGTCGACTTTCTCTAAGAAACTACAATTATTAGCTTGAACCAAAAGTTCGTTTTCTAGACAGAAGATACTGCCAAAGCATCTGGTCGTCAACTCATTACATTTTCAAAATGAATGAAAAGTCATATGTAATTCGTCCGATTCTACAGCAAACACTTGGTTAGTGTTGTTTATCACGTCGGGATCACCACTGAAGCGTAATTTTGTTTCCTGACTACTAATTAACTAGTTATGTATTAATCTGACTCCAAACAGAATATAGTATAGGTTACGTGTTCAGTTGAGTTTGAGATCTCTGGTAATTTGATATAACAGCCAAGGATCAGAAAGGTTTACCTGTATTTTATTTCTTCCAACAATATATTACAATAATCAGCATAAACAAATTACACTTCTATCTCTTAAGGTTAGTCGTTAGCTAGCTGTTTGTTTGATGAGATCATATTTATAAGGTTTCACACTTCAAACAGTCTTTGCTCGATACCTCTAGCAAAATCCATGTAAAGTAGGGGTGATTCATCATATCACATGAGAATAGTTCACTTGCGTGCAATATTTGGGTCGAATTCTTTTGCTAGAACTCTCTAGAATTTATAATATTTTATGACGTCAGAAATTATATTTAGCATTGATATAATCCATTCAAAATTATTGGTTAATTTGTTACATGAGTATGATAAGAAGATAATAGGAGTGAGTGAATGTGTGAGAGTGAGTGAGTGCGGTAAGAAGATATTTGAAGTGGGTGAAAGTGTGAGAGTGAGTGTGTATGATATAAAGATAAAAGGAGTGGGTGAATGTGTTAGAGTGAGTGAGTATGATAAGAAGATATTTGGAGTGAATGAATGTGTGGGAGTGAGTGAGTGTGGTAAGAAGATAATTGGAGTGAATGAATGTGTGAGAGTGAGTGGGGTAAGACAATAATGGGAGTGAGTGATATGTGAGAGTGAGTGTGTATGATATAAAGATAAAAGGAGTGGGTGAATGTGTTAGAGTGAGTGAGTATGATAAGAAGATATTTGGAGTGAATGAATGTGTGAGAGTGAGTGAGTGTGGTAAGAAGATAATTGGAGTGAATGAATGTGTGAGAGTGAGTGGGGTAAGACAATAATGGGAGTGAGTGATATGTGAGAGTGAGTGTGTATGATATAAAGATAATAGGAGTGGGTGAACGTGTGAGAGAAGTAAACGCAAGTGTGTACAGTCTCCCGTGTGGCTGTATGAGAAAGAGTGAGTGTGCTTTTAAAAAGAGTTATGAGAGAGTGATGTACGTCTAAGGAAAAGATAGACGTGTAAGTGCGATAGAGTGAGTGTGAATAACATGAGAGATATAGAAGAGTGGGTAAACGTGCGTTTGAGAGAATAAGATACGGAAGAGAAAGCGAGCTTGATTGCGTACAAAAAGGATATAAGAGAAGAGAATGAGTGTACATCTGAGAATATTGAGGGTATGTGTGAGAGAGATGAGGAAGAGTGAGTAAATGTGCGTTTGAGAGAATATGAGACATAAAGGAGAGAACGCGTGTGGGTGCGCATAAAAAGGATATAAAAGAGAGAGTGAGTGTACTTGTGTGAAAATTGACATGATGTGTGAGAGAGATAAAGAAGAGTGGGTATATATGCGTTTAAGAGATTATGAGATATAAAAGAGAGAGCGTTTTTGACTGTGTATAAAAAGAATTTAAGAGGAGAGAGTATGTGTGGATGTGTGAGAGAGATAAGAGATTATATTCATGTACTTTATTATTCTTCCAGTGCTATCATAAACAAACTACTCAAACCCATTACGGTGTTCCCGGTATACGGATTGTGGATTGGTTTGGATGATTTGGACAGGTATAAATGGATCTGGAATGACGGCGTACAAGGGACGACACAGAATATCGCATGGGCACCAGGCGAACCTAGTGATAGTTGGGAAAAGTGTGGGATGCTGAATGAACATTTGAAATGACAACTCAACGATCATAGATGCGATGCTAAACTGTATTATCTCTGTGAGAAGGAATAAAATTGGTAAAAAAAACTTTTTAATAATTAAAGTGGGGAAAGTACCTTTTGTAGGATGGTTCACGTAACCTCTGGTCGGTTGCGGCTTCATCCACCATCAAGTCCATGCTTCCGAAAACAAATAACTGTCTAATTCCATACCCGACATGGAATGGTAACTAACGAGGGGTCGTGGTTCGACATATGGTTAAGCCGACTTATTGGCTTTCCTCTCCTCCGGAATAAATGTGTAAATTCTATCCTATTGGTAAAGTAACTAGTAAAGACTTGTTATATGGCATTCCATCACACTACCCATTCCGAATACGGCTCTGTACAACAGACATAAAGTTGGTCGAAAAAATCCTGAAAAAAAGTAAAAATACTGTAGGCTCTATGGAATTCGTTTCACACATCCAAATTTTTTAATGACGTCATAAAAATTTACAATTGCGCACCGTGTGTCGGTTCCGCATTCGTTGTGATCTGATGGCCAGTCGAAGACAAGAAGATTATCGTACCGGTACAAGGGATGGTTTGGATCAGGGGTCACAAATATTTTTGTCAATGCAATACAATAAATTCACAAAAGTTAGGAAATGTATTCAATTTATTCCACAATATAAATTCTACATTTCTGAAGATTTGAATAACAAATTCTATATCGCAGAATATAGATTCTTAACATCATAGCAAAACAAAGGTATTGTTTACAACCACGACTGAAAATATGTCTGAGTGACAAAAATGACTGAGCTGATGCGAAAAGCCCTATTGTTACGTCTCTTTTTTCATCTTGCTGATTGGCCAATGTTACGAAATAAACAAGGAATTCGATGCTCGGGGAAACATCCCATGGAAAAAAAAATTCGCCATTTTATCGTGTTATTGCGGGCCAGATGAAAAGCCGACGGATCTGGCCCGCGGGCCCCTGGTGTGGTCCCATTCATTTATGGCGTGTCGCCTAAGTAGTCTAAAGTAGCTGCCACCATCACTCTGATCACGAAACTCGAAATTTGTAATATAACCGATTTTACTGGTTGGAAAAATAAACTTGACTTGGCGCTCCAGAAGTATGTGTGACAATAATATGGAGATACCTAATTTTGTTTGCCTACTTTACATCAAGTTGTGTAAAGGAACTGAAACCCATGGGCAAACAGTCCCCAAACTCGTAATAGAACGTAAATAAGGTAAATCGAAATGAAATTATGGCCTATCCCAAACCTGGTACACATACTACGTGAATACCAAAAAAAAAAACTTGACTTGGTCTGTAGAAATAAAATAAAAAAACAGTTGTCCTACACTACAACTGTGTGCTATTTCAGTCCAATTCTGCATTCATGAAGAAGAAGGCAACACAAGTGGGTATATGTTTATTATAATATATTATACAATCTACAGAAGGGTAATTACAGCGAAGCAAGTTTCATGGCTCAGTATTTTAGACAGAGTTAGAAATAAAACAAGAGAGCCATGCTCAAATATATGGACACGTAGCGCCGCCTTGTGGCATATTCGGATTACATCATAGCAAAATTTGATTTTCGAGCACTGAACATTTCAAAGTAATTGGTCCAGTAATCAAAGAGAAACGCGATTTTTTCTGTGACAAAGAACAAGAAGAAAAACAACAAAATCATAATATTAAAACGATCCATAGGTCCACTCACGTGTCTAATACCATAACATGGATGAACAAATCATCTAAAATTAACATACCAGGTTTACTAGTTACCTAATGAAGTGCGCGAAGTATCCAGAGGGGTGTATATCAGGGTAAGGCACGGTTTTTGAAGGACAGGCCAAAATTTTGCCAATCTAGACTGGCGGGCCATGTAAGTGTGTTGTGAAAAATTACATTTTATGGACAATATTTACAGTGTTACAAAAGGAAAAACAATAAGCCTCGTGCCAAAACTAAATTTATTCGAAATCTCAACAAATTCAAATTTTATTAAGAAAATGTGTAAACGAGAGGGCATAGGCCAAAAATGGACGCAAAAGCCACCAAGAGCACCAAGTTCGCTGAAAAGATAGAATGCTAATTGTGACAGAATATAGTGTTTTTATAGGGGATAAAAATGTTCCAAAGTTTAAAAATATAAAAACACTTTATAAAACAAAAGTAATAGTAGTGCCTTACATCTTTGAGTGCTGAAAGCTTGATATCAATAGATATATTAAATGTGGAGAATAAAATATCGATTTTCTTTTCAACTTCAACAACAACGGTTCCCGACCGTGGGCAAATGGCTCATTAATGAGGCCACAGCACAGTTGGAGGTAGCCAACATTCCAGGCGCAAAATTGATTTTACTTTTACTATAAAACTCCCCGTTCTTCCTAGTTCCATTGCTTAATAAGATTATTTTACAGTGTGTTTTCACTTTGTTGAGCATGAATTGTTTGAACATAATTGGATTTGGAATCTACTGATCAAAATACCACCAATGGAATGATAAATTGTAAAACAGTGCTAAAATCCTCCGTAGGGGCGCTACGAGGTATGGAAGGTTGGGAACCACTGCTCAACAACAATAAGATTGACAGCAAAAATTAAAAAGTCGGGAATTGAAATGTTGAATTGGGTTCATCTCAACCGTGTTTTCCCAAAAATAAGATCTAGCTTAAATTTCGAAAATGATTTTAATAGAAGTCCTGCTTTTAATTAAAATAAGACTCAGTCGATAGCGCAAATTTTTTTGATATATTCGATAGCAAGAAACTCATTATTCTCCACTTTGTAATTTTGTTTTGATAAATGAAAATGGAAGAAATCACCCCATAAATAAGCCTTAGTGGTATTATTAAAAAAAAATCGAAATAAGACAATGTCTTATTTACGGGGAAACGTGGTATATAAACTTCTTCCTTTGAGATAGCGCAATTTTTTTGACCTAGTCGATAGCAAGAAACTGGTTATTCTTAACTTTGTGATTTTGTTTTGAGAATGAAAATAAAATAAATAACCCTTTATAAATGAGCTCTAGTGATATTTTTTGAGAAAAAATTGAAATAAGACACTGTCTTATTTTCGGGGAAACATGATATTTGACTCTATCAGTTCTCTTCTATGCAGTGCAAACACGTTTTATATCCTCAGTGGTCAGGTCAGGGAATCCCAAATTCTTGGCGATGTCCAAAATCTTTTGTCCATTTGCTTTGCAGGTTTTAGTGGCCGGATTGCAATCATAAAGTTGGCAACGTATTCAGACCTTAAAATTAGAATTAATTTCAGTTAATATATGTTGACCCGGTCTGAGTTTCGCACAGAGGTTTCAGCCTTTTTAGTTATTTCCCTAAACTTTCCTCTAGAAATACTTTCCACCTCTAAAATTAAAACTAGTGACACACCTTAATCTAGAAGTGGCCGGGAACTTCAATGGTTTTTACTCGAATATAATTGTATTTGAATATTCGGTAAGTGGCATATATAACACTGCAGATGGTCAGTCAAGCACTTAGAAGTTACAAATAGTTTTACTCCCCTAAACTGGGAAACACCATCCTCCCCCTAAAATGAAAATCCGGGGAGCATACTGGGTGCAACATTCCAAATAATTTGTGAACCTTTGTGCAATAGTTTTATTGTTTAAATAATTTAAACCAGCCGATGTACAACCTTTAACACAGGAGGGCAAGATACAAATAATCGACGAACCTTTATTTAACATTTATTTAGCACAAAAATTTGGGTTACCAATCTTAACATGCGTCGTTCGCTTCGCACTAGCTAGCTGTCGGGTCATTGAAACATCATGGGCATAGTTAATAGCTCAGATTGAGGCTTTGCAACGCAACGGGAAAGAATTTACTCGTACGCATACCATATTAAACTAAACTAAAACTCATTTCGCCGGCCGCTAACTATTCAAAATTGGCACTCTTCCGCGGGCCGCCCGATTTTTTTTTGTGGGCCGCATTTGACCCACCATGTTGGACGCCTCTGGTTTAAGGGGTGAGTGGAAATACCCTGTGGAAATAACCCTACCACACAATGAAACTATGAAGAACTGGAGGTTTTCTTGTAAAGAGAGAAATTAAATCAACTCTGCGTTTTTCATTGTGGCTCCTCCCTGACCGCTTTGTGGTCCTCTTGAGATATTAATTAAAAATAATAGTTAAGGGAAAATATTCTCATATGTAATCTAATATACCCTGTGAAAAGTCGAAATGTATATATCTTTAGAGGATGCATGATCTAAAACGATAATGAAATTGCTCAGTGATTTCCCTACACCCTCTCCTAAATCACGACATTCCTAGGACGGGTTGGCGCAAATTTTCTCTTTATGAAACAAATTTTACACCCATGTGCATTGACTTTTGATTCGAGCAATCATTAACTGACTTGCGGAGAGATGTTAGTCGTATCTGCTGATGCAGGAAGCCCAAACAAGATTCAGGACTCCGAAAAACAGGACTCCGGCAGTGTTTTCAGTAAACAGGATCGGATCAGGAGTGAGAATATTCTCTGTTGCCCGGAGTCAATCAAGAGTACATAAATATTAAAACACAATCGTGCCTCGTTAGGCTGATACCATTTGTGAATCCAAGACAAAGAAATGCACGGCACCGGTATCGTATAACCAAGACTGTTCACTGTTATGTTGAACACTATAACCTGATAACTGTATAACGATCAGAGGAAACATGCTTTTGACGAAGAATAATGTTAAATAATTGAATATAATTGTGGCTATGAGGCATTAGTTGTTCTATAAAGACTTTGCAATGTTTAAGTGTGATTGAAGTGAACACTGAATTCATGGGGTGGCCAGCCTCAAGCAAACCATTATTCTCAAGCTTTGGTAAAAATTGTTTTAGCATATGGTAATCAAATATGCTCTAAATTGAGTCATGTTCAAAAGACAGCGCCTAGATATTCAGTTTGAATTAGAAAATGTGTAAAGTTTTGGTTGGTTGCCCCTTTTTCCTAGTTTTCGGTAATTGGATAAATGCATTTTTCAATCATACTGTGGAGCTTAAAATTACTCAAATTTTCAAATAAAACTTCTAAATTATTCCGGAAATAAGGACTATAACTAATTTTTTATATGATGCCTGATTATATTCAGATAACGCATGAATGCCACATAGTTATAGATGCGGCGCTACTTTGTTTTCATAGTGTTTTGATGTGCTGGCGCCTGGCAGTCAACCTGATTATACTGAGGTGCTATTTGATCTCACAATATAATTTTGATGTTTTATTGAACATAGTAATGAGTGTGTGCTAGCATACGTAATACGGCAAACTTTGCAATGTTCAGATCAGTTGTAGTGAACACTATAATACATGGTCACTCCCCATGTGGTTTTAGTTTCAGCAATGTAAATTTCAGCTATTCAAAATAAACTTAACAATGTTTAAACGTGAGTTTGGGAAATATAATAATGAATATTTTCAAATGTTTCAGATGTTTGTAGTGTGTGTAATGAACATAAAATACATCAACACAGCATGTTTTTGATGTTTCTGCTGTAGTGAGCACTAAAATATGTCAAAATTAGATTTGTCAACAGGAGCTAAATAGGAGTCATAGTTTTTCTTGTTCGGAGTCGGACTCCGAGTTCGAATTTTGATTTAGGATCAGGACGAAGTCGGAGTCTGAAAATTCTGACTGCGCTCATCTCTTGATCACATCATAAATCATATTCAAAATAAATTGCAACATTTTTTAATCGACCACCTCCGATGCGTAATTTAAAAATGCAACATTGGCCCGACTCAGGATTAAATTTACATATTTATCCTGAAGAAGAGAAAAGCCTATGGGTTCATGTCGAGCATGGGATTAGTTAGCTAGTTATTTATTTTCGGAAGCATGGACTTGATGGTGAAACACCAGGTTTGTCCATGGGATGGAACAGCTCACATTTGTATTTCCCATGTGACATGTGGGACACGAAATATTGTACGATTTTGGGGAAAATGATGGTAAAACATTTGGTTATGGATTTCGTGTCCATATATTTGAGCAAAACTCTCTTGTTAGTTATAAAGTGCAAAATATATTCAGCATTAACAATGTACTTTGTGAAGGGGCTGATAGACACCTGTATAATAGTTATGAATTAAAATTACCTAAGTCAATAAATTTTGTTGTTTTGCATGTCTCTTAGTACATGTAGTCCTCTTTAGCAGACGCTAAACCTAAATTTACCAATTTTTATTGAATCGTATTCCAATGGGAATCCCATGGAATGGTACAGGCATAAATTGCCATGGGATGGTGTGGGACAGAAAAATATGTACCATGGAAGACAAGCCTGTGAAACACCACACTATCAACATATCTCTACAGACACACAAGAAATGGTGGTGATAATACAACAACGAGAGCCTCTATTTTTCTTTTCACTAGCGAGATTTTGAATTTATCTCACCGGGTTGAAGCATGACATTCCCCCGTTTGAATTTCCGGCAGTTTCTGGTCCACATTCACAATACACTTGCAAATTGACCGGGTCGAGAGAATCTTCTATGACCAAGTTCTGAGCAAAATTATAAATGGCCATCCGAAAAACACGAATTACACGAATACAAATTTCTGCTAGTCTGATAACTTCGTCTGAGCCAAATTCACCTATCGATTGACCGAAAATAATAAACAATTCTCATAAGTGTGATTCTGTATTACGCCGATTGCAATAGACAAGCTTCACTTCATTAACACTTTTCTCATATAGGCGTTCTGCGTCGCCGCTAAATAATACTCATAACAAAAAGACACCGTGATATTTTTTATACACAATAGCGCAATAAAAGGATCGGTATGAGGTGATTAAACATTGTTTGTACCCGCCCGTAATTTTCATCAGACAGTGCGGTCTTCTTTCAAGGTAAATTGAAATCCCAAACAATTAAAAAATTATTCTCGATTAGGGTATGAATCCTGTAAACAAGGCATCGTTGTACATCGCATCAAAGAATTGATGAAACTTTTTTGAATACATGTTATTCTGGTATCAATATCACACTACAATCACAGTAAATTTAACAATTTATTTTGAACGGAAGGTCGAGTTACGACCCCCTCTTCGATATGGTGTATTCAAGCTTTGAAAGCTGAGCCATGTTTTTAGGTTTGTATGTAATTCCTTTCATAACGCATAGACAACCATCCTCAGGAAACACAGTGACGAGTAAACACTGGTAATATCGCTGCTTACTATTGTAGAAATCAGAAGTAAAGGGAAATAGTAAGATTTAGTGAAGTAACACATCTGGAAGGAAATACAGTGTAGTTCTTTCCAAAATGCATTGGTGTCGCCTATCATGTTATATAACAATAAAGTAAGACTGTTCAAGTTAAGTTTTGTCGGATGTAATAAGCACTTTTATAATTGACCTTCATTTCAGAAAAATCTTCAAAATATTCTTAACAATCTATGTGTTGAGTCGCTTCAATAAGAGTAGCTAGTTATTTGCGTTATGTAGGTTCCACGTTGAAAATAACATATATATCACTTTGACGGAATCGTAACTTTCGGAACAAGCGAATCCAAAGATATGTCGAATATTCGCGATTAGTTTGAGTTGTTTAATAAACCCATTCCCTCAGTTGGCATCGAGATTCGCTATTCGGGAGCATTATGCCAGTATATGACTATCCCTTCAACATTAAAAACAAAGTATACTAATTTAAACGGTAATAATGTATTTTTATTAAAAAGTAATATTATATATAATATTTACTATGCCAGTTCCCACTAAAAACGAGTACTATGATGTCGGGTTTTCTGGAACCCTGATGATTTGTTCCTGTAGCTAAAATTTAGTAATTCACACAATTAAAAACGCACTTGTGATGTGACATTTGTCAGTTCGTGATCGCCAGTTCCCCAAAACAATCTCGAACACAGCTTTGAAAACTTTGCAATGATAAAGTATAGGAAGAATCTTTTTGTGGCCTATGGCCGACATTACGTCCATTTCAGAGGGGCCTCGCAATTAGCATAGCTTTGTCGTCTAAATCCTGCCCGGATTTAAAACTACCTATAGGTTGCCGTCAATCTATGTGTGCACTCCATTTTTGTATTTGCACTATTTACGCCGACTTTATGCGGTGTGCCTGATCCAACCGTTTTCGGATTGTAGTATGCCCGTGAGCTATGTTTCATGATTTTATTTGTATTTTTTGCTTAAGGCGTCTCCCTGATATCTCGGATAAACATACTTGTTAAAATCCAGCTACTTTGGTGTAGGTACTGAATTGGCGATAAAGCTCCGTGAAAAGAGTGGAACTCGAAGTAAAATTGTCTTTAAAAACTTGATTTAAAACAAGATGTTTTGTTTTGAATCGATGAATAAAAAACGAAACCCTACATCAGACAGGCAGATGGGCTTGTCAGTTTAATACAGCCAGGGCTCTAGTATAGCATTGCACTTTTCTAATAAAGCGTTCTACGTCTTCGCTAAAAACAATATCCGTAACAAAAAGACGCCGTGTTTTTTTGTAAACACAATAGCGCTCTACAAACAATCGGTACGATGTATTGAAACATTGTATATACCAGTAATTTTCATCAGATAGTGCGGTCTTGTTCCGGGATAAATTTGAAGACCAACGACTACAAAATTATGCTCGATTAGGATATCAATGGTGTAAACGGAGCATCGTTGTCCTGCGCTCTTCTGGAACACAACCATTACTCGGTATTCTAGTATCGATATCACACTAAAATCACAGTAAATTCACTAATTAATTCTGACTAGACGATCGAGTTACAACCTCCTTTCCAAAATAGGTCATTCAATCGCTGGCAGCTACAGAGCCGCGTATTTAGGGTCGCACGTAAATCCTTTCATAACTCATAATGTATTGCCGGTAAAAATATAGTGTGGAATAGTGAGCGTCACATCGGTGCTTACAATTATGATAATCAGAAGTAGTTGGAAATATTTAGGATGTAGTAAAGTAAGTCACCAGGAAAAAAATACAGTTTACAAGTCTTTTCCAAAATTCAAAATCTTGCGGTCTATCATATTATACATGGTGTCCGAAAATTCCCTTTTTAATTTCATTATGAGGTCTTTTCTTAATATATCTGAACCTCGTTTGTTTAATCAGTGTTTATCCAAGCTTTTCACTTCGTTTAATAAACTTGTAGCGGTCGAACAAGTTCGTATGGTATCGATAAATACCTTTTCAAACTTGAAATATTTTAATTAATACTTCGTGGACACCCCGTAAATCTATGAATTTTTCAAGGTGAATTTGTCGAACGTGTCGCACTTTTACAATTGACTTCAATTTCAGAAAAATCTAAAATATATTCTAATTATTTTTGCGGAGTCGCTTTTAAGAGTAGCTAGTTATTTGCAATATATAGTTTCCACGTTAAAAATAGAATAGAACTTTGAGGCCATAACTTTGAGAACGCGAGAAGCTATTGCTTTGCTGAGCGTTGGCGATGAATTTGCGTTGATTGTCTCTCTATTTGCATCGAGACTCGATATTGAAAAGGAATTTGGGCGCATTAATTAAGATGAAACGTTTAGGTACTATCGAAGTATGTGAACCAAGATAGTAGACACCAGAACGTAGTACGTGTACCAGGTTAGGGTTAGGCCATGATTTTATTCCAATTTTCCTCATTTTAGTTCTATAATGAGTTTGAAAAATGGTCTTAGTTCAGTTAACAGTTAATTTTGGCATCTTAGATTTCATCCAAAGCCTTGATAAACCATTCAAACATACAATAACGAATGCGAAGCGTTTTCCCTAAAAATTCTACCGTTATAACTGTTCTATCGTTTTACCGTCAAAATTATAGGTGAGGAATAATACTTTTGGAAGATATTTTTTTAATTTTTGCTCCCAATAAGGAACTATACAACCAGGCATCAATTTATGAAGTTTCGACATAAATAATCAAAAAATGCATACAGTATGTTGCAAGTAAGCTTTTATAAGAAAATATTTAGGTTCAGCGTTTTGAGTTATAGCATAGAACAAGGAATAATTAATCAGAGCTTTATAGGGGGGAAGGAAGTTATAAAAGGAAGAAAAAAAGTTAATGAATAGAGCCCGTTGGGAATATGTATAGCACTGCCTATATCTCAATTCGATTCTAAGGAATGAATCCTATATATTTATTTCTTATTCTCAAATACGGCTAATGATGTTTTAGGTTTTGGTTTGATTGTTTCATTCAACGTATTTTCATTCAATAGTTTGGTTTAATTTATCTTGGCATGAACTGACCAAACTGTAGAATTAACAAATCTCAAGAGAAATCTGAAAATGGAGGAAAACAAAGAATCTGAAGCCAAAGATAGTGAAGGTTGGTTTGTTCAAAATTTACACATTTACCCCCGGGAAACGAAAGTTAATAAGACGAATTAATCATGTGGCCAACAACAGCCTCTCGTCCGGTTACCAGCCCATGATGGGCATGGGATTAGTAGTCAAATATTTAATTTCAAATGCATGGACTTGATGGAGGAGAAATGGGTAACCTGGTAACCGACCAGCGTTTACTTGAACCAACCACTGCGGCTAAGAGTCCAGCAATCTTCTCGTACATAATTATCCCCAACGGAATTCAAACCCCCGCAGGGGAATCATGGATGCGGGGGCAAACATATTCCTAACGATTAGCACAATGCACTACACCACCGAGCCTCTATGTCCTGTATTTTAATTTATGTTGATTGTCGTGTTTTCTTTTAAACCAGCAACCTCTTGATCAGTATTGCTTCCAGCTACTTGGTTAGTGAGGTTAAAGAGTAGCCAGCATCTGAAAATATTTTTAATCTCTCAAATTTTAACTGGTTCGCCTTTCTGGCATTAACTTATTTTATATCATAAATACATTGAAACATTTTGATTTTCTATATTTATTCTCACTTTACAGAATCGATCAATCTATCCGAAACTATTTTAATGTTTCGGAACAAGAAAATTTCAAACCATGGTGACGTATATGAAGGACAAATATCAAGTGCAACTTATGGAACTCGTCCGATTGCAATAAAATTTGTTCAATACAACAAACAAAGTGTGGAAGAGGCAAAAATTCTTTACCTTCTGAACCCTCACACTCATGTAGTCTCTGTGATTCATTCAGACGAATACCAACAAGGTCCAATGAAATATATGTACATTGCAATGGACAAATGTAACCAAGATAACTTGAGAGGTTTTGTGGAAAATCGAAAGAAAGCCGAAATCCAATTTGATCCCGAACTTGCACTTGATTTTGCAAAACAGTTATTTGCTGGAATTTTATACATTCATGATAAACTTGTGGTGCACAAAGATCTTAAGCCTGATAATGTGTTTTTATCCTTGGATCAAAAAGTTGTCAAAATAGGTGATTTTGGCATAAGTGAAGTCATCGAGTCCAAGACACAAACAGTTTACACCAGAAAAGGTCTCGGTACTGACGGTTACAGACCCCCTGAATCATTTGTGCCTGGATTTCCAACTTCTCAAAAAACTGACATATATTCACTGGCTGTCATTGTTTACTATGTATGGAGTAACGGTAAACATCCCTTTGGTGACGAAAAGGATCTATGGAATCATTTCATGAAAAACCATAAAAACCTGAACCTGGATGGACTTTTAGTTCCAGATGCAGAAGTTGCAAAAGATTTACTGGAATGGATGCTGCAGTTTTTTCCTCGTAAACGTCCAATAATAAACGAGGTTCTCTCTCATAAATACATGGCTCCATCGAATGTAAACGGTAAGCAAAATTGATTGAAATGTAAATACATGGGTATTTTGATAGTTGGTCAACTAGATGTGCTGGGCATCGGGTCATTGACATATACATTGTAATTTAACTGCTATTTCTAATCTGCGCGTCGTGAAATTTGCTATATTTTTTCCATTTCATTTTTCCCTCAATAACTTATAGCTGTGGTTCCCAACCTTTCAGTTATATTATTATTTTTTTATGTTTGGAAACGTTTTCTTATAGTAAGGGGTTTTTGAGATATTGCCCTATTGCTAACTGAAATTAAACACTTATCAAAGAAAACTTTCTGTTCAGGTTTACTATTCCGAGATCTACAGGAAGAAATTGCACCTGGCAGGTCTCAAACAAGCATCCATGACGAACTTTTGCTTCCACATTTTAAAAATGGAACTTTCAAATCAGATTTGCCAACAAAAAAGAAAACTAAAAGGTTTGTGTATTTATTTTGCTGTATTATTTGAATATTACTCATTTGTAGTCTCCCTTCATAAATGTTCCCAACTTGCTTTTGCAAAAAGGCTGAGTTATAATTTTTATCACGGGGTAGAGGTAAGTCGATAAACGGCTTAATCATATGGCATACCACTGCCTCTCGTTCAGTCAGCAGTCCATGTCGGGTATGGGATTAGTTAACCATTTATTTGTTGCAGATGCATGGGCTTTATAGTGGAGGAAGCCATGAACGACCGGTGGTTACATGTTACATGACCCCTATACAGCATTGAGAAATCAGCAATTCGTTCGTTCTACTCGAATGTTCCTATTTACACATTCCAATAAACTTGGTTTCTAGCGTGCGAATTATCAAACAAGGATATATATAGGTCGTAGGAAATCGACCCATATTTTATTTTCGCGGTAGCAAATAGAACCCTTGTCTATTGAGCCAGCCATGTTCTGTAATTGTTTCACAAATTGTGGCTGTCTCACAGATATTTTTCGTGAACAATATATTATAGATTTACCAAGAATAGTTCCCAGTGCAGAAGTATTTTTTCGAACGAGGCAATACCAAATCTAAAATAAACATGAATTTAAAATGAGAATCCTGGTCACACTTATCCTTGATTAAGCATGTTGTTATGAATATATATTCTCGTTGGCATATGTAACATGGCTGTTATCATGCAAGGATGAACCGTAGCAATAGGTTATTAAAACTTATTAACAATCAAATAACTTTTCCTACAAAAACTAATCAATCTAATTTCAGTCATTCTTCACAAGTTGCAACTTCATTATCAAAGCTTGTTAACAATTTCCACTTTGCAAAATATCTTGAAGCCAAAGAAAAGAATAGAAAGGCAGCTCTGAACTCAAAAAGTAAGAAAGGTTTATTTCAACATTCCTTGTATTGAAGCATATTAACTTTTTTTGCATTCGAATTTGACTCAAAAAACTCTATCGGTCAAGAGTTTCATTGTATAATTTGAAAAAATTTGAATTCAGTAAAGTTTAATTCATGAATTTGCGTATTACCGTAAATGTTCGTGCACCACCAAAAACAAATCTGTGAAAAAGTGTATTATGTCATTTGGTCTACCGACAGTTAATTAGTTGGGTTTGAGCTTTTCTTCGTAATTAAGTATTGGTTCCAAAGTGCCTGCACATACACCGCAATTATTTGATTCGCTCATTCGATTTATTTGAACACCTAATACGGATACTACATTTTTAACATAAAACAATGAGTGCATGGCTTTAATTTTCAAAATATAGTGGCATTGCAAACTGAAGGTATTAGTGCTTGGCATTCGTATTTCTTCTATTTTTTCTAAATATTATGACATATTGTGCCAAACTAAAAGTGTTTTGAACTTTATACTTACCGTGATCTTGCTTAAAATTGTCATTTGACCCACAAGGTTTATTATAGTTCAAATTAATTTTTAAAATGTGACATTTCCAGATTGCATACAACTCACTGATGGCATCTTGTGGTATAAAACCAATGTGGTTTATGGGGGTCTGAATTTTACAGTTTACGAAGGTCAACGGAAACTTCCAAATTCAGTGACAGAACCTTTAGCAATATGGGTGTATTCTTCGTGGACTGAAGGCTTTTTTCACAAACTAAAAGCTTATCAGCAACTTCCACCTCATCCAAACGTAATCTCTGTTATTGCTAGTGGTCGTTTGAGGGAAACAAGTGGACTTTTTGTTGCTACTGAAAGATGCCAGTTGCAAACTCTCGATGATTATTATAAAGAGAGAAAGAAAAACAAAATTTCTTTTGATCCTAGACTTGCTCTCGTACATGCAAAACAGTTAGTTAGTGGTCTACAACATCTGCATAAACATAATACTACTCATGGAATATTAGAAACCGATATTCTGTTTTCACTTGACATGCAAAATGTGAAAATTTGTTTTCAGAATTATTTTTCAATTTCTCTCATATATAATTCTAGCTTTAAACATGATATTATTTCCTTGGGTTACATCTTGTATAGATTGTGGACTAATAAATTGATTGACCATGGGCAAATCTCAGAATTTTTAGAATTTACATTAGCTATGGATCCAAGTGCTTTACTGATTCCTAACCCTCACTTGGCCAATGATTTGCTCACAAGAATGACACACGATGATGAAGACCAACGGCTAACAATTCAGCAGGTTGTTGATCATGAATTTTGGAAAAGTATCAACATTTAGTTTTTCTTTCATTATTTATTTGTCTTGTGCATGTTTTTTTTTTACTTCTACAGACTAAGTCAAGTTTATTTTTTCCAACTAGTAAGAAACAGTTGTATAAAAGTTTTGAAAAAAAAAAAGTTTTTTGATCA
This sequence comes from Styela clava, assembly GCF_013122585.1. NCBI lineage: Eukaryota > Metazoa > Chordata > Ascidiacea > Stolidobranchia > Styelidae > Styela > Styela clava. The sequence goes on from NW_024102836.1 coordinate 17,552,316, forward strand.
GAGTGATGGGTTTAGCCACTTTTGTTTAGACCAGTGATTCCCAGAGTGGGCGATATCGCCCCCCGGTGGGCAAAAACGATACAGAGGAGCGAAAAAGTCGAAGGTGGCGATAGGGAGGCGATTTCGCGAAACCTGTTTTTGGTCGGCGCATCGTGCACTTGATTACTGTACTCTGCGTGCTTTGGTAGATTAAATCACGTGGGCGATGGTCACACGCGGAAGGATTGCTGGACTCGTCTTCGCAGTAAGGTACGGTGGTTTGCGTATCCCAGTGGTCGGGAAATCTGTAAAACTAATCCCATACCCGACTTGGAATGGTAACCTGACGAGAGGCCGTGGTTCGCCATATGGATAAGCCGTCTTATCGGCTTTCCTCTCCCCCGGGATAAATATGTAAATCCTATCCTATCCTGTAGTAATCTGGCCCGGGACGCTTCACTGAATAAGTCTTTTCCCGACCTTTGACCCCGACAATTTTTCCCATACTTTATCATTCTAAAATGTTCAGTGTTTATTTTAGAGTGGTTTCGCGAGTTGTTGCCTATAAAATGAAGTATTTGTTTCAAACTAACATTCTGATTCATACCATTCAACAATCTGCTTTTTAAAAGTACCGATAAATAATTTTAGCCCAGTCTATCACAGCTATTTCTACACTAATTTTTGATTACTGTAGTTAAACTGAAACTCCCACGGAACAAGGTGTCACATTGACTTATTTTATTTAAATTTCCGAAAAACAACTAAAAACTAAAGAATATAATTCAAAATCTCAAATTAGGTAATGTTCACGACCACGCCTGAAAGTCTGTCTGAGTGAGGAATGAGTCTGAGCGGATGCGAAAGGGGGCATTGTTACGTTTATTTTTGCATCTTGCTGGTAAACATCCAAACGGCGGTTTTAACGATGAATTAATCTTATTTATTATCTACGCTCGAGGATTAAATTACATTTTTTTACGTAACAGAATTTATCGTGAGACACGTTTGGACTAAATTTTATGATATTCTAAAAACTATATTGAACAGCTACTCGCTCAACGAGCCTACAATTTAATTATAATTAGACAATTGGAAACATGCAGAAAAGTTGATGTTATTGCACTGCAATAAGGAAATCAAACTCATATTCTATTCGAATGATTCATCACTGCTTAATTTTTTTTAAGAATGTATTTTCTTAAAGAAAATCTTTATCAAAATTTCACAAACCATGCAAAAATATTCACTTCGATGTTTGAAAGTAGGCCTACATATTTGTGCGAACAATTATTTTTGAAAATGAACATTAGAAAGAACAAGAAAAGAATTAGGATTAGTGATGCTCATTCAGAAAATCTTCCAATCTTGGCGTCACATTAAATGTCATTGTAATAATTTTTTAATAAGACGACTGAGTGGAGTTCACGAATTGTCGCAGTTTTTGCACGATGTTCCGTTTTTAACATTCAAAAAATATATGCGATCCGCAAAAGAATAGCAACCCTAAATTTTGTCCCGCGAGCGACTTAAATTTGCCGACCCCTGAGCCATCCAAGTCCACGAATCCAAAACAAATGGCTGATTGATTCTATGGACTGGTGATCGGACTGGAGGACGTGGTAGGATGGGGAATGGGGGATGGATTTTACCGAAGACCGTTATATATCATGTTTTTCGGTGAAGGTCATCAGGCTGTTGGGATAAATGAGATGTACCAAATCATTATTATAAGTTTTGAAAAATTAATTTTGTTTTCATTATTTTAATGTGAAACGGTGTAAATTTAGGGAGTTAAATGCTATAAGGCAAGAGTACACGGCGGTTTTCCAGGTAGAATCATGGATTCTTTCATTTCCGACCTCTGATATGGTGAAAAGGGGGTTTTCAGCCGTGACACTATTGCTATCAAAACAACTAAATCGCCTTTCCATTAGTAAAACGGGGTAATTTTAGATATAATAAGAATCTCGCTGAAGAACACCAAGCTCATCCATCTCAATCAAAAACACTAATAAACTATGATTTGTCTCCGTATTTGGTATGTAATATATTCGTTTCAGACTTTCAATTTATTTTGCAGTGCCGGGGGACGATGAAGTTGTATAAACTACTGTAGGGGAGCGATGGTACAAAAAGTTTGGGAACCACTGGTTTAGACTACTTGGCTCATTTTTTAAATATTTAACTAATCATCCAAACCACCCCTTGTACCGATAGTCTTCCCAACTACTTATGGCCACCAGATCGACCACTTACTATTGGAGGCTTGAAATCGGTGGTCGCGCATTGTTCGTTCGATAGCAGATTCTTCTTCCGAGAATCGTACTTTGATGACTTGTATAACCTTAACCCCTGTTCGTAGAAAGTTAATTTAAGCTGCAGCGTGTAGACAAAAATTTCACATCACGTTTCATGATTTTGCCCACCGGCGGTTACCCATTTTCCTTCACCTATTCAAGGGTGGTGGACATAGCTGAGAAAAAATAGCAATTATTATCAGATTGTTAGAATTGAACTTACACGACTGCAATTTGACGAGGCCCTCAAATACCACAATTTCGACCAGGATTCGAACGATAATTCCCGCTATTACTGTCTAAACCAGGTATTCCCAAACTTTTTCAGCTTGCGGCACACTAACAACGAGGTGAAAAAGTCGCGGCACACTCATCACAAATGAAGTTTTATTAAATCCCCTATCCGGAAACATTTTGCGTTTCATCTGTAAATAAGAGTTCGCGGTCTCTATCGTTTTAGCTCTTAATTTTTGTCAGTGCAGAAAACTAATATTTGCAGAATCATGAAAATGCAAATAAAAAATTACATCTATGAAATATATTATATTGTATGTGTACTATATATATATCCTAGTAATGATCGATGAATACTCGCTTTCTGAAATTGATGACAGAAAATCTACTTAGTGTCGAAGTTTAATAACAAAATTTGCAAAATAAAAGTAATTTTAAAATCCAAAATTTCACTTATTCGGTCTTTTTTTGTAAATTTACTATGACGTCATAGAGATGTTTTAGCGTTTGTTTTTGTAAATTTATTTTACATTCATTCAAAGACTTTGACAACGAAAGGAAGAGCTTCTGTGAGTACTGGTTTTAAATTTTATATTTTGTCGCAACAGCACCTTCTTGGGTGAGCCACATGCCTAATAAAATTGGCTGAGTATTTGATAACTTAGTTAAACTTTGATCGTAGTAGCAATTAATGATGATGGTGTTTTTGCAACTGAGTGATATTTCTTATTTCATTAATAAAGTAGATGTGTTTATTTTTACGAAACTTCATTTTTTATTTTTATTTTGTTTTTTCGTTACATAAAAAGGTTTATGAGCCACAGAATTATTTACGCAACGTTAGTGAGCCACGGAAGAAAAAGGGTTGAGAACCACTGTTCTAAACTATGTTACCTAGCAGTGGCCGATTGTGCGAGCCTCGATCAATCGAAATGCGCATTGTATCGCTAGAAAAAATGCCGCTTCATTAGGCGGGCTCGTGTTGGATTAGCTGAAGTGAACAAAAGTTGTTTTAGACCAGAGATGCCTCCAGGGCGAGCGTTCATTTTTTTTTGTCCCGTATAAATATTTTTTCCAATATGGAAGATTATAATACAGCTACCAATGTGTACCATATGTGCACCATACTTTCCGGAAACATATCAGCTTTCTTCCCTCCGGGATAAATTTGTGAATCCCATCAAGACTAGTTGTTACATAAACTGGCTTTCAACAGCAAAGGATCAAGCAATCTTAGTGTTCCCAAAATTGAATAACACAGTCCTCATATAATTATTTGTCGGGAGCATAAGCTATTAGACAGATTGTTTTATAGTCACTAGGTTGGGTATGGGATTGTCTGGGGTTATCGGAAAGAAAGTCCTAAACGACTATTAGAACTAAAATTGAATAAATATTTTTATAGTATTACTGGGAGCCGAAAGGAGGTTATTATCCTTATTCCTACCCACACAAACAATCCCACGCAATCTGTTTTGCACCGCAATAGTTCATACCCAACTTAGATTGCAGAGAAAATGTTAAACTATCAACAGTTATGTAAATTTACTTGCAATGCCGAACACAGCCAATAATAATTGACATTAAAACTGAGTTAATTTATCTCATGTTTCAACAGTATACTCGACAATGTCTCGAACAGATATTAATATTACTTATGCTCCATTGAAGCGGAAGAGGGGGTACACAGACTTGACAAAACAATACGGAAAAATTGATTTGAAGACACCTAACGGGTTTGATGAAAAGGAAATTGATCAAAATAGCACAACGAAGGTAATGGAACGATTGTCTTAAACAAGCTATTATTAAAAGATGCAACACTAGTGGAGTACAAAATGTCAATTCATATTTTATTTAACAAAAATCTACTTTATTTCTTATCCAGTGGTTCTCAAACTTTTTATGACGCGCCCGATTTTTATAATTTGTCTCTCGCCTCACCACAAAAATAACTAGCTGACGATAAATTACAAATAACAGATAGTAAGGCGAAAGTAATAAAATAAATAAAGAAATGTAAATATCCGAAATGAGGCGGACAAGATCGAATCTAATAAATATTTTTATTTAAAAGGAGGTGAAGCTATGACGTCATCTGGAGACAGAGACGCAAAGACAAAAGTTATTACGTCATATTCGGTACATCACCACGTAGGGACACATACTGCCTGTGAAAAAGACTCCGGTGAAGGTTTTAGAGAAAATACAAAAAAAAATATGAAAAATTTTATAATTTGTGATTTGTGTGGATAGTTGGGGTTGGTAGAATGGAATCGTACATGCGGAGTGGTAAGTATAGACGTTATTAGGTAGAATTAATAGTATAAAACCAGTAATAAGGTGACGTATATATACATTTTTATATGTTTGAGACCATATTATTTTGGAGACTTAGTAGTATAAAAACCAGGGCGATCCTGTTCCGGTGTTCGCCATCTTGGTTTACGTACTACAGGAGTAGGATAGGATAGGATTTACATATTTATCCCGGGGGAGAGGAAAGCCGATAAGACGGCTTATCCATATGGCGAACCACGGCCTCTCGTCCGGTTACCATTCCAAGTCGGGTATGGGATTAGTTTTACTGTATTGTTTGTTTTCGGAAGCATGGACTTGGTGGTGGAGGAAGCCGTAACCGACCAGCGGTTACGTGAACCACCCAACGACGGCGAGGAGTCCAGCAATCCTCTCGCACATAACCATCCCTGCATGGGATTCGAACCTGCGAACCCACGCAGAGTAGTTAGAGATGCGGTGGCGAGCGTATTCCTAACGCTTAGCCCGTTGAGCCACACCGCCGCGCCGTACCAAAACCATTAGTACAGGGTCGTATATATGCTTTTATATATGTATGCAACAACGTTATCAGCGAGACATAGTAGTATAAAAAGCAGTAATAGGGGGCGAATTTATATATGTATGCAAAGACGTTATTAGGGTGACTTGGTCGTATAAAAACCAGTAGTAGGGCGACATATATATACATTAGTTAACGAGTTGAGTCCGTGCGTAACAGTGGCATTGCTGTTATAAGGGAGTTGCCTCGCTGTTACTGACCAGTTCTTTCGCATTAGCCTCCCGAGTCTAGGATTGTGGGTTTGAGTCCCACCCGGGTGTTTTTTTGCAGGTGTACATTAATTATTGCTTTGGGGCGCGAGTTTCCTGGTTGAAATACAGGACGAGCTGGTCAACATAGATTACAGAAAAAGCCCTTTGTACTCGAGGTGATCCAGAAACGCCGTGTGTGGCTTGTTGGTCCAGGGCAGTGGTCGGCAAACTTTATGTTCTTGCGGGCCACATATCCACTTTCTCGGTGGCGTGCGGGCCGCATTAATTTCCGCCGATCGCTACAATTAACTTCAAATTATGGCGAACTCGCACCTTCTAATGCTGTGTTAAAAGGCTGCCACAATGAGACGTGTATATTGCTTTTTCTATATATTTTATCAAACAATACATGCTTTTATTTACATAATACCAGTGTGAAGGATGATGTTGTTTCGGTGTCCTGGCCAAATCGGCACCCGCAGTACGTCGTCCAATTGACGATCTGACAAGCGATTACGAAATGTATTCATAGTGTAATACCTTTTAGATAGAGCTGCTCACAGCAATATGTGCTTTCGAACGTGCACACTCCACGTTTTACACTGTCGCACAGATGAGCAGCGGCGCAGCCCGCGGTTTTCCAATGACTCGTTTAATATTAAATACCTTAATAACTGCGATGCTTGCCTGAAATATCATCTGACTGGTTTTGAAATGTGCGAGAATAAAAAATATTTTTCCTTTCAAGCACTTTGGGATGTTTGACCCTCGTCGCAAACTTTCCTTCGTTTCCCAGAAATTTTCAAATTTCAAAAATCATATTAAACCTGACTTATAACTACAACCAACGATGGGACGTTCATTGAGTAAACGACCTACGAATGACACTACTTGCTATGAAACAAGCGACGTACAGTGGCACTTGTCACCGCATAAATTCATGTAGATACAATGCATTTAATCCATTTTTGTTTTAGGAATTGAAAGTCATTCTAAAGCCGCAAAAAATACCTTTCGCGGGTCGCAGTTTGCCGCTTCCTGGTCTAGGGGTATGATTCTCGCTTAGGGTGCGAGAGGTTCCTGGTTCAAATCCGAGTTCATCAGATCCTTTTTATATTTATATGAAATTAGAAACAACTTCGTTTGCATTTCAGCCTTGCTTTGTCACATGGTACAAAGTACAAAAACAAAAATCGGAGATAGGTTCAGTCGGTTGACAAACTGCCTATCCTTCGTTCAATCTCAGTACATTATCTGTTTGTTGTGTGGCAATGATGCTTGAATGAGACAAAGTCAAGAGTTAATAGCAAGAAATGAGCAAAATTTCATTTAACATAATACAAATTCGGTATTCTGTAGTATGCGATTCAAGATGGGGAACACCGGAACGTAGTATGTGTACCAGGTTAGCGTTTGGCCATAATTCCGGTACAAATACTATAATCAGTTGGCTAGTCCATAGAACTAAAATATGAAAAATTGGAATAAAATTATGACCTAACCTTATCCTGGTGAACATACTACGTTCCGATGTCCGCTATTCTGGTTGGCATACTATAGGAGAAACAAGAATTCTACAAAGATTTAATAATATGAAACAAATAAATAAACCAAGTCGAAAATAGGCGCGTTATTCACAAGGACGTTAATTAATGTGAAAACTGCGGAAATCGATCTCATCTTGCCTCATTACACAGACTAATGCACAAATTGATAGTAAGGACATGCCCAACCTTTACGAAGCAAACTATATTAGTCTCACTTTAGTGGTGATAACATATTCCGCATTTTATGTTCATTGCCCTGTCTGTATAAAAATTAGAAACGTTGGTAGAACTTATAGTAAATTTGAGTTGGTTACAGAATTGAGTGAGCAGACAAAACCTGCGATATATAGATGGGACAAGAGAGCTATGCTCGAATATATCGACACAAAATGGTGCGGGTATGCAATCTGCTACAGTAGCCGGTACTGTATCGCAGCTGAGAAGCTGATTTTACTTACGCGAAAGTAGAACCGCCACCAGGAATTTTTTTTTTTTTTGATGACGTAAAGGCACAAAAAAAAAATCTCTGGTAGCCACAACAAATTTTGAAATAAATAAAATATTAGTCTTCTAGCAAAAAATACAATCTTTACCCACTGAACATTTCGAAGCAATTGGTCAGTAGTTGATGAGAAAATCGATTTTATTCATAGTGATAAGAAGAAAAATACCACGAACAACAACATAATGACAAAACGATCCATAGGTCCATTTCGAGCTCAATTAAGTTTATACTTCACTATTCAAGATTTAAAAATAATGTACCGTTAACAATAGAAAATAAAGCAGCTTGATTTCACTTGAATTATTTCATAAAATAATGGATCGTAAAGGACCAATGATGTTACTTGGAGCGATAATTCTCGCAATGCTTATGGCAATCTCTGTGGCTGTGATCGTGACGCGAAAAAAACAAACTCCTGAGGAGGAGAAAGACCAGACAACTGCTGCTTTCACCACAATAAATATTACAGAAATATATTCAGGTAACCGTTGTTTGCGGCCGCGATGGCCTAGCTCTGACATGGGCAAACTACTGCCCGCGGGCCAAATCCGGCTCGTTGGGTAATTCAATTTGGCCCGCCTGATGTTGCCACAACCATACTAAAACCAAATGTTGTTTTTTTCAGTTAAAAATATCCCGATGTATTTGTTGAAATTTCGATTAAATTTAGTTTCTACTCGAAGCCTATTGTTTTCTTCATTTGCTTTTGTAACACTTTAAATATTGTTCATAAAATTAAGTTTTACGTCACCCTCACATTGTCCGCCAGTCGAGATGGAAAAAAACTTCCTTTTATTGCTTGCTGTGGTTATTTCACATGAGGGTTTTTCACTTTTTCTGCATGAATTGTTTGAATATAATGGGATTTGGAATCTAGCAATCAAAATATCGCTATAAATAATACTGGAATGATAAACGGAGACCATGAGTGCTAGAAATTTCCTGAAGGTGGTTGGGCTGCTGTTGGGCATAACTGACATAATTTGAAGAAGACGATATTTTTATTGGACACGTTTAGTGGACGTAACGATTGTTTTGTTGTTATGTTGTTCTTGTTCTTGTTGTTCTTTGACCCTTTTTGGACACCTAGTAGAAGTATTAAAAAACCGCTTTTCTCTTTGATCACTGGACCAATTGCTTTGAAATTTTTAGTGGTCAAAGATGAAATTTTTCTCCAGAAGGTTATTACTTTTATTTATTTCAAATATATCTGTTAGCTCTGTGAGATTTGTTTTTGTTTGCTATGACGTCATTAAACGTTCTGATGACATCGGACGCCATTTTGCGTCCTACTGTACTGCTTCGCTTGGTGTGAATATATTTGTAGACTGTGACCTGACGGTAAGGTAAAGGAGCACCTTCATAGGACATTCGGCACAGTATTCTTAACAGTTGGCTTGAATTGTGGTGATATTTTGGTGGATATGCCCATAAATAGAATTTATTGATTGGACATAAAGTAGACAGACCTATGTATCGTTTTGATATTATGTTGTTGTTCTTAAAAAATCGCTTATCTCTTCAACTTCTGGACAAATTACTATGAAATTTTCGATTTCCGAATGCGGCTTAATCATATGGCGAACTTGATGGTGGAGGAAGCTTTAACGGACAATGATCGTGGTTCCATGATCACATCTCAGTGATCTTAGGGTCAGACTTTTTCTTCGAATACTGGACCTATTGCTTTGAAGTTTTCAGTGTTTAAACTTGATTTTTTTTCCAGAAGGCTATGACTTTTATTTATTCCTAAAATTTCTATGAATCCTATGAAATTTAAAAATTTTATTCAAAATTTCGCTGTATCACTTTTTAATTATGGGAATACGGATTTTATTCCGCCAAGCGTGCCGGCTGATACCAAAAATTCTCGCTACTCGAAAGTTTTTTGCCGTTACCGGTATCGGTAATGCTAAAGGTAAGGTAATCTACTGCAGTAATGCTTTGCTTGGTGTCAATATATTTGTAGACTGGGGTATCTGTTGTTACGTGTTCATAAATTTGAGCATTTCTTTCTTGTATTAGGTATATCAATCTCTTATTTTTCAGATTCTGAGGGTTGGTTTAATATATCCACTCACAAGTACAAGTTCTTCAGAATAAAGTTTAATTACGAAGAAGCTCAAAAAGATTGCAAGAAACGTGGTGCAACGCTGGCTACAACGGGAATAAGAAATAACGGAATTAGAAAGTGAGTTATTTATGATGGAGTGATAATGAAGAGGAACGAGAGCGTGTGTGAGAGAGAGTGAGTGTGTATTATAAGAAGATAATAGGAGTGAGTGAATGTGTGAGAGTGAGTGAGTGTGGTAAGAAGATATTTGGAGTGGATGAATGTTTGAGAGTGAGTGTGTATGATATAAAGATAATAGGAGTGGGTGAATGTGTTAGAATGAGTGAGTGTGGTAAGAAGATAATTGAAGTGAGTGAATGTGTGAGAGTGAGTGAGTGTGGTAAGAAGATAATTGGAGTGAGTGAATGTGTGAGAGTGAGTGAGTGTGGTAAGAAGATAATTGGAGTGAGCGAATGTGTGAGAGTGAGTGTAAGAAGATATTTGGAGTGGGTGAATGTGTGATAAGTGGGTGAATGTGTAATAAGAAGATATTTGGAGTGGATGAATGTGTGAGAGTGAGTGAGTATGATAAGAAGATAGTAGGAGTGAGTGAATGTGTGAGAGTGAGTGAGTGTGGTGAGAAGATAATTGGAGTGAGTGAATGTGTGAGAGTGAGTGAGTGTGGTAAGAAAATAATTGGAGTGAGTGAATGTGTGAGAGTGAGTGAGTGTGGTAAGAAGATATTTGGAGTGGGTGAATGTGTGATAAGTGGGTGAATGTGTAATAAGAAGATATTTGGAGTGGATGAATGTTTGAGAGTGAGTGTGTATGATAAAAGATAATAGGAGTGGGTGAATGTGTTAGAATGAGTGAGTGTGGTAAGAAGATAATTGAAGTGTGTGAATGTGTGAGAGTGAGTGAGTGTGGTAAGAAGATAATTGGAGTGAGTGAATGTGTGAGTGTGGTAAGAAGATAATCGGAGTGAGTGAATGTGTGAGAGTGAGTGAGTGTGGTAAGAAGATATTTGGAGTGGGTGAATGTGTGATAAGTGGGTGAATGTGTAATAAGAAGATATTTGGAGTGGGTGAATGTGTGAGAGTGAGTGAGTATGATAAGAAGATAGTAGGAGTGAGTGAATGTATGAGAGTGAGTGAGTGTGGTGAGAAGATATTTGGAGTGGATGAATGTGTGAGAGTGAGTGTGTATGATATAAAAATAATAGGAGTGGGTGAATGTGTTAGAGCGAGTGAGTATGATAAGAAGATATTAGGAGTGAGTGAATGTGTGAGAGTGAATGTGGTAAGAAGATAATAGGAGTGAGTGAATGTGTGAGAGTGAGTGAGTGGGATAAGAAGATAATAGGATTGAGTGAATGTGTGAGAGTGAGTAAGTGTGGTAAGAAGATATTTGGAGTGGGTGAATGTGTGAGAGTGAGTGAGTGTGGTAAGAAGATATTTAGAGTGGGTGAATGTGTTAGAGTGAGTGAGTATGATAAGAAGATAATAGGAGTGAGTGAATGTGTGAGAGTGAGTGAGTGTGGTAAGAAGATATTTGGAGTGGGTGAATGTGTGAGAGTGAGTGAGTGTGGTAAGAAGATATTTGGAGTGGGTGAATGTGTTAGAGTGAGTGAGTATGATAAGAAGATAATAGGAGTGAGTGAATGTGTGGGAGTGAGTGAGTGTGGTAAGAAGATATTTGGAGTGGGTGAATGTGTGAGAGTGAGTGTGTATGATATAAAGATAATAGGAGTGGGTGAATGTGTTAGAGTGAGTGAGTATGATAAGAAGATAATAGGAGTGAGTGAATGTGTGAGAGTGAGTGAGTGTGGTAAGAAGATATTTGGAGTGGGTGAATGTGTGAGAGTGAATGAGTGGGGTAAGAAGATATTTGGAGTAGGTGAATGTGTTAGAGTGAGTGAGTATGATAAGAAGATAATAGGAGTGAGTGAGTATGATAAGAAGATATTTGGAGTGGGTGAATGTGTTAGAGTGAGTGAGTATGATAAGAAGATAATAGGAGTGAGTGAATGTGTGAGAGTGAGTGAGTGTGGTAAGAAGATATTTGGAGTTATGAGAGAGTGATGTACGTCTGAGGAAAAGATAGACGTGTGAGTGCGATAAAGTGACTGTGAATATCATGAGAGATATGGAAGAGTGGGTAAACGTGCGTTTGAGAGAATAAGATACGGAAGAGAAAGCGAGCGTGATTGCGTACAAAAAGTATATAAGAGAAGAGAATGAGTGTACATATGAGAATACTGAGGGTATGTGTGAGAGAGATAAAGAAGAGTGGGTAAATGTGCGTTTGAGAGAATATGAAGGAGAGAACGCGTGTGAGTGTTCATAAAAAGGATATGAAAGAGAGAGTGAGTGTACATGTGAGAAAATTGACATGATGTGTGAGAGAGATAAAGAAGAGTGGGTATATATGCGTTTAAGAGGGTTCCATTACATTTGAACCCACGTACATTTGAACCCATGACAATTGCACCTGTATGCTATTGCACCTATGGAATTTTTTTGTTTCACAGATAGTTAAACCCATACTAACCCTAACCCATGGGTTTTAGCACCCGCATATAGATTGAACCCGTGGATATACGCATGGGTTCAAATGTACATGGGTTCAAATGTACGGTCACCGTTTAAGAGATTATGAGATATAAAAGAGAGAGCGTTTTTGACTGTGTATAAAAAGAATATAAGAGGAGAGAGTATGTGTGGATGTGTGAGAGAGATAAGAGATTATATTCATGTACTTTATTATTTTTCCAGTGCTATCATAAACAAACTACTCAAACCCATTACGGTGTTCCCGGTATACGGATTGTGGATTGGTTTGGATGATTTGGACAGGAATAAATGGATCTGGAATGACGGCGTACAAGGGACGACACAGAATATCGCATGGGCACCAGGCGAACCTAGTGATAGTTGGGAAAAGTGTGGGATGCTGAATGAACATTTGAAATGGCAACTCAACGATCATAGATGCGATGCTAAATTGTATTACCTCTGTGAGAAGGAATAAATTTGTTAAAAAAAACTTTTTAATAGTTAAAGTGGGGAAAGTACCTTTGTAGGATGGTTCACGTAACCTCTGGTCGGTTGCGGCTTCATCCACCATCAAGTCCCGAAAACAAATACCTAGCTAATTCCATACCCGACATGGAATGGTAACAAACGAGAGGCCGTGGTTCGACATATGGTTAAGCCGACTTATTGGCTTTCCTCTCCTCCGGAATAAATATGTAAATCCTATCCTATTGGTAAAGTAACTAGAAAAGACTTGTTATATGGCATTTCATCACACCATCCATTCCGAATACGGCTCTGTACAACAGACATAAAGTTGGTCAAAAAAATCCTGAAAAAAAAAAAATACTGTAGGCTCTATGGAATTCGTTTCACACTTTCAATTTTTTTAATGACTTCATAAAAATTTACAATTGCGCACCGTGTGTCGGTTCCGCATTCATTGTGATCTGATGGCCAGTCGAAGACAAGAAGATTATCGTACCGGTATAAGGGATGGTTTGGATCAGGGGTCACAAATATTTTTGTCAATGCAATACAAGAAATTCACAAAAGTTAGGGAAGGTATCCAATTTATTCCACAATATAAATTCTACATTTCTGAAGATTTGAATAATAAATTCTATATCGTAGAATATAGATCAATAGCATCATAGCAAAACAAATATACAAGATTTCAAGACAACTATCCTGAGGTTAGCAAAACTGCTGCCATGAATATCCGCATGCAAGCAGTACAAAAGTTAGTGTGACTTGTGAAATTGGAGCATTAGGCGAGAGATTGCAGTACTATTAGCGCACTAACGTTCATTTTAGCACAAGAAACGTACACAGCAACAGTTTTGCCAAAAGCACGCGCCACGAATGCATACTTCACAGAAAACGTTGCGTACCGGTAGAGAATTTTAGCCTATTTAATCCCATCTATTTATAGACTAGTTTTTGATTACAGCAATTAAACTCCAACTCCTAAGAAAGCAAAATGATGATTGACTTTTTTGATTCATACTTGAATTTTCTGAACACAGCCAAAAACTAACGAATAGTATTCAAAATAGCGAAAAAGAGGTATTGTTATTGTGGCGGGACTGGAGTTGTACTATTTTTTATTGTTTATTATTTTATTTATATTTCTTGTCTGGTCATTGCATATGCATTGGTGTGTGGAGTCTGAGCCCTAATTCGCCCAATAGTTGTATTCAGTTACTCGACTCCAACCACCACTGCATATGTGAACTGCTTCCGATTCGCAGTATCTTTCTTCTTTGCTTTTGCTGTCGCTGAGTAAGGACCGTATTTTGTCGCTCTTATTTTATCTGCTTTAAGCGTGGATTTTAAACTATTTTAATAAAGTCTCTTCGTTTGCATCGTGAACTTCGAACCTATTTGTGTGTCTTTGCAGCACATTGGATCTTCTGAACTAATTATTACAGTATTACTAGACTGTATCAGTGGCGAGCACATACTGGTATTCCGGTTAAGTCGTACCGTTGCATTATATTAACAACGACTGAAAATCTGTCTGAGTAACAAAAGTGTCCGAGCGGGTGCGAAAAGGCCTATTGTTACGTCACTTTTTCCATCTTGCTGCTTGGCCAATGTTACGAAATAAACGAGGAATTCGATGCTCGGGGAAACATTCCATGAATTTTTTTTTTTCCAATTTATCGTGTTATTGCGGGCCAGATGAAAAGCTGACGGATCTGGCCCGCGGGCCCCTGGTTTGGACCCATTCTTTTATGGCGTGCCGGCTAGGTAGTCTAAAGTAGCCTCCCCCATCACTCTGATCACGAAACTCGAAATTTGTAATACAACTGATTTTACTGGTTGGAAAAATAAACCTGACTTGGCGCTCCAGTATGTGTGTATGTGTGCCAATTCAGTCCGATTCTGCATTCATGAAGAAGAAGGCTACACAAGTGGGCATATATTTATTATAATATATTGTACAATCTACAGAAGGGTAATTACAGCGCAGCAAATTTCACGGAGTTAGAAATGAAATCATAAAACATGGTTGAGCATGTCAGCTCAATGCCCAAATATGAACACGAAGGCCGCGCCTCGTTTTTAAGCTGACCACCAAGTTTGTTGAGAAGATAGGGGGCCGGCCAATAGACCTTAGTCATTCAAATCGAATCCCACGCGGATAAAATAAAGTGTTATAAACGGAACAAATTGCAAATTTCTGCTCGGGTGGCCACAGTTCCCATACGAGCCAATGTTAAAATTGTTTTGTCTGTGCCACTTTTATATTCATCCGCGTGGAATAGGTTTCGAATGACTCAGGTTTATTGTGACAGAATATAGTGTTCCGATAGGAGATAAAAAGTGTTCCAAAGTTTAAAACATACAGAAAAATTTATGAATAATCAGGATTTCATATGAAAATAATCAAAACAAGAGTAACAGTAGTGTCTTACATTTTTAAGTGCTGAAAACTTGATATCAATCGATATATATATTGATTGTGGAAAAAACTTGATTATTTTCTCAATCCCAACAACAAATGTTTCCAACTGGGGACCCGTGGCCATCGAGGGGACTACAGAGTAGTTGAAAGTGGCCACCAGGCGCAAAACTAATTTTACTTTTACCAGAAAACCTTCCGTTTTTCCTAGTTTCATTGCTCAATAAGGTTATTTTACAGGGTGTTTTCTCTTTATCGAGCATGAATTGTATGAACATAATAGGATTTTGAATTTACTGATCAAAATAACGCTACAAGTGCCACTGGAATGATAAACTGGGGCTGTGAGTGCTGAAAGCCTCAGTAAGGGGTCCACGAGCCATGAAAGGTTGTGAACCACTGCTCAACAAATTTAATATGGACAGCAAAAATATAGTAAAAAATTAAAAAAGTCTGGAATTGAAATGTCGAATTGGGTTCATTTTAATTGTGTTTTTACAAGAATAAGATCTAGCTTGAATTTACAAAATGATTTTAATATAAACCCTCTCCTTTAAAATATAACTCAGTCGATAGCGCAAATTTTTTTGACCTAGCCAAATAAGCCCTAGTGGTTTTTTTTAAAGAAAATTGAAATAAGACGATGTCTTATTTTCGGGGAAACGTGGCATATAAACTTCCTCCTTTAAAATATAACTCAGTCGATAGCGCAAATTTATTTTGACCTAGTCGATTGGAAGAAGTTCGTTATCATCCACTTTGTGATTTTGTTTTGAGAATGAAAATAAAATACATAACTCTTTATAAATAAGCCCTAGTGATATTTTTTTAAAAAAAATTGAAATAAGACACTGTCTTATTTCCGGGAAAACATGGTATTTGACTCCATCAGTTCTCTACTATGCATAGCAAATACGTTCTATATCGTCAGTGTCGAGGCCAGGGAATCCCAAATCTTTGGCGATGTCCAAAATCTTTTGTCTATTTGCTTTGCAGATTTCAGTAGCAGGATTGCAATCATAAAGTTGGCATCGTATCCAGACCTGTGAATTAGAATATAGGTAAGATTGGGCCCAAAAATTCCAGCCCGGCCAGACCCAGGCCTGTGGGTATTGAATCAGACCGAGTCCAACTAATTAACTGGATTTGCAGGCCTGAGCCCGAAGCAAACTGAAATTTCATATTTTATTCAGGAGTTCATTGAATTGTCATTGCAAGAGTTTAGTACAGTATGTGTCGTGTTTATGAGGTAACTTCTGTTTTTTTTTATGCAGACCACGGTATTTCGTGGCCAAAACACGGCCAAAACGCCTGATTTAAAAATAAAATCAGTCACGTGAACATCGAAAGTAGACTCGGTAGTTACTATGATTTCAGTTGAAGCCTCTAATGGGGTGAAAATATGGTACTCCCGTAGTGCGTGTAACAGATTAGGGTTAGGCCATAATTTGATTCAGATTTTTCTCATTTTAGTTCCATTACGATTTCGGAAACTGTCTGTGTTATACAAGTGAATTAACTCCCTGCCCACAGGTTTCAGTCCCGTTACACAACTTGTTGAAAGATAGGCGAACAAAACTAGTTACCTCCATATTGGTACAAACATTTCTGGAGTGTCAACAAAAACGTTAAAACAGTTTTGCGGGTAGCATTGTGATCCCTTTCCTTCTCGGCCCCCATATGGGGAGCCACGGTACCCCGGATGGCAACCACTGTTCTAATAAATGATTGGTACGAGCCGTCTGAATCGCACCAGTCTCCAATTGTGGAAAACTTTTTTTATATGAGGCACACAAGAAAATATGCTGTTTTCTCACCTGTTTATTGACAGACTTTATGAGTGATTTGTAACTGACTCCCGGAGAGATGTTAGTTGTATCCGCTGATGCAGCTGTCCTCTGAAACGAAACAATAATGTTGAAATATATGGATAACTAGTAGCAGTAACATCTCGTAACACCGAGTTTTCTGAAAATATCGGCGGACAAACAGTACAAGGGCTATGTGTACGGGTCGACCGGCGAAGAACGCGGAGGATATATGAGTAGATAGTGTCACGGACTCCAATGACCGTGTTTTAATTAGGTTCCTATTTTTGATATAGTTTTCGGTGCTCCCGAAGTATATGTACCACAACCTGAACATAGTACGTGTACCAGGTTAGGGTTTAGGTTGTACGTCATCTCGGTACATATACTCTCGGAGCGCCTATTTTTTTCTATATATGAATATTTTGCAGGCCCTTGATTTAGACATTTTTGACCAGGTTTGGACTCCGATCACCCATGCGGTGTGACAGAAAAAACTTTTTTCTCTCTTCTCCGGTCGCTGGGCGTAGTATGTGTACCAGATTAGGTTTATGCCAGAATTTTATTTCAATTTTCATTATTTTAGTTTTATTACGAGTTCGGAGGCTAGCCAGTTGACCGTCAAAATTCGAAAACTTATCACTTATATTAAATGTTTTCAAGCATGCAAACTGAGCTAAGTGACAATCTAACATTAAACTCTCATACTAAGGCCGGGGCTATAAACTATCTACTCGCGGGCGCAATTGACGCCCGGTCGCGAGTTTAAAACCTCTGGTCCACATATAATACTTCACTTCGAAGCGTTGAGATGACGCTCACCATCGCACCTCTGATTACCCTGCGTGGCTAACTAATCCAATACGCAACATGGACTAGTAACCAACCAGACGATAGGCCGCGGTTCGCCATATGATTAAGCTGTCTTATCGGCTTCCCTCTCCCTCGGGCTAAGTATATAAATCATATATAAATATATATAAATATATATATCATGATTCATATTAAAAATAAATTCTAACATTTTTACTTGACCATCTCCGATGCGTAATTTAAAAATGCAACGACGGCTCGACTTAGAACAGGGGTCACCAACCTTTTCGAAGCCGAGGGCTACTTTCTGGGTACAGATTAAGCTGCGGGCTACCAGCTCGATTAAGCTTCAATTATTGATATAATTACTGGTATTTAGTGAAGTATAGACACTAATAAACTTTAGGATTTGCAGATTTTCATCAGTGAGGCGTGTTCCATGTTTGTTCCTGGTGGAGTGAGTCGCAGCGCTATGACCCATCGTGTTAAGCGTTAGGTTCGTAGGTTAGAATCCCATGCGGGGATTGTTATGTGCAAATGGATAGCTGGACTCCTCGCCGCCGTAGGGTGGTTCACGTAACCGCTGGTCGGTTAAGGCTTCCTTCGCCATCAAGTCCAGGCTTCCGGAAACAAATAACTAACTAATTCCATACCCGACATCGAATGGTAACCGGCGAGAAGCCGTGGTTTATCATATGGTTAAGCCGTCCTATCGGCTATCTTCTCCTCCGGGATAAATATGTAAATCTCCTCCTATCCTGAATTTATGTCAAAAATGTTGTTTCGAAAGGATAGGTTGAAACAAAAGATGGTCTCGTAAAATAGGATTGCTGTATGATTTGAATCGCGAGCTTTTTCTGTCCGTTCGCGTCCGTTAGCGCGGAAGATTACGTGACAAGATGTGAAATATCTCTCCGCTTTGCCGTCTCTAAAATCGCCCCACTAATGAGACACACGTAGCCTGTTTTCATGGTGGTATAAATATATCCACCTCCCATTCATCGTGAAAATGATGGGGTTTTCTTTGGAATCAATATTTGTATTATTAGTGCTCCGCTAACCAACGGACAAGAAAAAGCGCGGGTTCGTGGAAAGTGATCTCATAATTGGAAGAGTGTTAATTGACCCGTCACATTACTGAGGTCAAATGAAAATAAGG
The DNA here is from genome assembly GCF_013122585.1 of Styela clava. Lineage (NCBI taxonomy): Eukaryota > Metazoa > Chordata > Ascidiacea > Stolidobranchia > Styelidae > Styela > Styela clava. The sequence continues at coordinate 17,571,210 of NW_024102836.1, forward strand.
TTGATGGTTACAATAATTAATATAGTGTCATTTCTAGTTCCCATATAAGTGTGATTTATACTTAAATAGCAGGACAAAATATAATTGATGTAGCTTACTTATAAGAGCCATTATTAGGCTTAATTTGGAACATACCTGCGGGCGACTAATATGGTCTTCGCGGGCGACTTGGTACCCGCGGGCAACGCGTTGGTGAACCCTGACTTAGAATATGAATTACATATTTATCCGGGGATAGGAAAGCCGATAAAACGGTTTAATAAAATGGCGAAACACGGACTCTCGTCCGCTTAAAAGTCAATGTCGGATATGAGATCAGTGAGCGAGTTATTTGTTTTCAGATGTGTAGTCTTGATGATGGAAGAAGAGTACTCCTGTAGTATGTGTACCAGGTTGAGGTTAGGCCATAGTTTTATTCCGATTTTCCTTATTTTAGTTCTATTACGAGTTCGAGGACTGTCTGTATTAGCCAAGTGAATATACCCCATCTAATAGGTTTCAGTCCATTTACACAACTTGATGTAAAGTAGGCAAACAAAATTAGTTACCTCCATATTGGTACACACACTTCTGGGTCGCCGTGATTGACCATTGGTTACGTGAACCACCCAACTTTATTGCCAACATATCGCTGCAGACTCATAAGAAATATTTGCGATAAAAAAAACTACGTGATCCGCCATTTTTCTTTATACTTTCAAGATTTTAAATTTATCTCACCGGGTTAAAGCACGACATGTCCCCGTTTGAAGTTCCGTCAGCTTCTGGTTCACATTCACAATACACGGGTCGATTGACTGGATCTGACGAATCTTGTCTGGATTACAAAAATATCTGAGTTAATATAATTATAGCAAGTTCTTAGGTTACACACCTTGGGTCCAAGCCAAAAGCTTAAGCCCCTAACTAAGCCCCCAAACTAAAAGGGTTAGGCAGCCCTGGGGTAGGCAATGCTGGATTTAAAAGATTCGGTGCTTCCAAATAACAGTAGGTTTTTACTTATCGTAAGTATGGCTGGGAAATTTCGAATTACCCGATGATTTCAGGATCGAATCAAATATATTTTTATGTAATTGGCTGAGACTTTTTTTTATTGTAATTGATCCTGTCAACGAATGAATTACTGAATACATAGAATTCATCGCTCAGATAGATTGCTGGCGTTCAGACAATGAGAAACGCGTTTTATCAATAACTAACCCTAACGGCCAACCGAAGTGTTTCTTCAGGCCAACTTTCGCCTGTTGCTATTACGACCATACATTTTATGAAATTAAATTTACGTTGAAAATATCGATAAAAAGTAACTAAGTCTATTATCTGTATCTGGCCGACACAGAAAAGGGAAGCTCCCGAAGTATGTGCACCAAGATGGCGCACAACCGGAACATAGTATGTGTACCAAGTTAGGGTGTACCTAACTTAGCATGTGTACCTGGTTGTACGCTATCTTGGTGCACATACTTCGGGAGCGACCAGAAAGGTAGCAAATTGCCTACCCGTGATATATGTACTTACCTGAATACGTTTGGCGAGTCAATTATGGTTTCGAGTTCGTTACCATCAACATCAAACCAAGTGCAAAATGCTGAAAAAAAAATTAAAATTTGTTTCATATTGGCCTTAATTGTGTTGGCATTGCAGGGCGCTACAGAAGTATGTGGACCAATATGGCGCACAACCTGATCCCTTTCCTGGTAAACATACTATTTTCAGGTTGTGCGCCATCTTGGTGTACATACTTTGAGAGCACCCATTGCAGATTATACATTTCCGGGGCCACCTGGAGTATTCGCACCAAGATGACGCACAGCCTGAACTCGGGATGTGTACCCGGTTTGGGTTCAGGTTGTGCGACATCTTGGTGCGAATACTTCAGGAAAACCCATTTCCGATTAAAATCCCATGCCCAAATTGGACAAATTTGGGTTTTGTGAATTATGTGAACCAAGATGCCGGACACCGGAACTCAGTATGTGTACCAGATTAGTGTTAGGCCATATTTCTATTGCAAGATTGAGGACTAGACAAGTGACTCCCGTAGTATTTGTACCTGAAATTATGGCCTAACCCTCAGAGTTGCGAGTTTATCAATTGAAATTTGAAAGAGTATTGATAGGAGAGTGCTTATAATGGATAAATAACTGATAAGAGATTGAAGAGCGCCCTCAACTAAATGTTGACAGATAACTGATAAAAGAGTCGAAAGTTTGTTCAAAGCAGGTTCCCAAATCATCGAATAAATTAGAAATCGTGTTGGATGATTTAAGATACTGAATAGGGTACTCCCGTATTGCGTGTACCAGATTATGGTTGGGTCATAATTTTATTCCCATTTTTTTTTTCTATTACGAGTTCGGGGACTGTCTTTGTTAGCTAAGTGAATATACCCCCCGACCAGTTATAGTGTTTCTTCAGCTTTTACAAACAAAATAAGCATATACTGGACGGCATATAAAATAAAGATCTACTTACTAATTTCGTCCGTAGCCAATACAGGAAATGTCCATATTACTTGAAGAACAAATAGGACCAGGAAGAATTTCATTGTCTCGATTTGACTGTAATCGGCACCTTGAACTAATATTATTTGTAGTGAAGAATTAATTCTGTGTGGAAGACATACAAAAATATTTTAAAGATCTTGTCTTGTGTCTGTTGTTCTCATAAACTGATAAAGTACTGCAAATTACCAAAAAGAGACTCACGCGACTATAAAATGGAGGATGGCGCATTTTTACCCTTCTATTTTTAAAACATTTAGCACAATGCTTAGTAATCGTATCGGCACTCAGTACAGAAGTACATCCTCGCACAGTGCTTGTTCGCTATTCGAAATGTTATTCTTTTGTCACTTCTTTACGCGGTCATACGAAGCACCCTACGACGGCGGGGAGTCCAACAAGAGGTCGTGGCCTAATTCATGATAAGGCGACTGAAATCGCTTCAGTACTGACTGAAGGGTTGGAAAGACGCACAGAACATCCTTCTCCAATAACCCCTTCCCCCCTACCTGTTTTTGTTATTAGCGTCATGTAATTTCTGTAATTGCCCGATAGCTCTCTAGAGAAGTCATTCTATAATAGCGATAGGAGGATGGTATTCAAATAGCAGTTGTGATCTTGTTCAAATGGGGCCCATTCAAATAGAGCTTAGAACCACATACTCAGCACTATTTCTTAACTGTTGAATTCGTTGCAGCTCATAGCACTGTCAATCGCAATAATTTGGTTTTTCAATATTCAAGATGTACACTAACACGAATATATTTCTGTAACGTTTGTAACATTATGTAAACGTATGTATGTCTGAGGAGGTCTGACATTGTCGAACGAAACTTTACAGAAATATTTGTTGTGTCAGTATGCAGCAAGACTGTTGAATCGGTACTCACGGAGTGTGTGTATCAGGTTAGGGTTAGGCCAAAATTTGAATCCGATTTTCTTGAATTTAGTCCTATTACGAGTTCAGGGACTGTCTGTGTTACCCAAGTGAATATACTCCATGCCCATAGGCTTCCGTCCCTTTACACAACTTGATGTAAAATAGACAAACAAAAAGTTATCTTCATATTGATACAATCACTTCTGGATCGCCCTCGAATCATATAGAATCGCTATTCCTAATTATAGAAACTCGCTCAGTCCGTAGTAATTCTAATCGCGACAATGCGAGACCCTTCCGTGCCAGTCACCTTTTATTGAGCTTTCGATTTGAACGAGGAACAAAAGGGCTATATTTAGTGCACGGATTTGTTTCAGTTCCGTACCGTGTCTAATAAGCGTAGAAAAAGTAGTCGCTGAAAAAATAAAGGAGCGCTACCGCGAAATGGTATGTAATGCCAATCCTAATCTTAACCCCAACTAGTAATAACCAATTTGTTATTTTGAAAAGCGGCGGGCATGTTTTCACAAATCTCACATCTTTACATTAGTCAAAAAGTGCTTGCTTGTACATCGAATTTGTATAAATTTATTATAAAAAAAATATTACCATAACTACGAAAATATTCCAATGAAAATGTCACGAGGTTGTGCAATTTTGCTCATTAGGTCTTTATATGGAGCTATACAAAAAGAAAATATGATAGTTTACAATGATCGTGCCCTTTTATTCATTGGCTCGCTTTTTACCTCTGTTTTCCTATATTGTAAAATTTTGAAAACAACAAATTTCACGAGTTTTTTAACAGTATCGATAATCACGCAACATGTGTCAGAAGCATGCCAAGTAGTGTTTATTGTACCGCGTTACCCAAATGTTCAGAATGATATGTATTCATTTGATGTTCAAAGGCCATAACAGTTGAGCATTTCTGTTCCAGAGCTCAGATATCTCGCCAGCGTTTTTCAAACTGTGTTTCAAACGTGGTGTTCAGGGATGGAAATTGCGACTTAAAAGAGAAACGCTGCAAATGCTAATTTCCGTGTACACATGGTTATCTATTCAAGCGTATTTTATGAATCTCTTGTATACTTTTAAAAGAAACTAATTTGACGAGTTTTCTAACAGTATTTATAATCACGCAACTTGTGACAGAGGCACGCAAAGCGACCTGTTTTGTTTTTAATGTCAACCACCTGTGTTGGTTGATTTTGAAAATCACTAATTTCACGAGTTTTCTAACAGTATTTATAATCACGCAACTTGTGACAGGGGCACGTAACGAGACCTGATTAAGTTTTTTTTGTTAGCCACATGTATTACATAATTTGACAGCAGCTAATTTCACGTGTTTACTAACAGTATTTATGATCAAGCAACAGACGTACACAAGGCCACGGGATTAGTTTTTATTGTTACCCACCTGTATTGCATAACTTTGAAAGAAGCTAATTTTACGTGTTTACTAATAGTATTTATATTCACGCAACTTGTGTCAGGGGGATTCTTCAGTTTATCCGATTCCTCAATGTCAGAGAATGAATGTATTTCTCGGGCCAGGTAATATTTATCGTTTTGGTGCATAATGGCCGCCATCCTTCCAGTTCGGATTTGTGGGTTCGATCTATTGCACTTCGGATGAAACGATACTAATGTCACAGATATCAGACTTTCAGTCTGGGATTCCAACACGCCATGTATATTCATTCGAAGCTAATACCTGACTGTTTAAGTATTCCATATCTGATATGGTGACTGGGTCAGAAAAGACATGGCCGATTTAACGTTTTTCTGGGTTTTGCCTGGTTGCATAATCTTGGAAGCAGCTAATCTCACGTGTTTTCTAACCGTATATATGACCACGCAACTTGTGTCAGACGCACGCAAAGCGACCTGACTTGTTTTTATTGTTAAACACCTGTATTGCTTAATTTTGAAATGAGCTAATTCCACGTGATTTCTTACAGTATTTAGAATCATGTAACTTGTGTCAGACGCACGCAATAACGACACGAGTAGTTTCCATGGTTTACCGCAGTAGTTTTGATAAAGCTTAGGGAACACCTTAAATTATCTAAATCGAAACCCCTTCTTTTTGGAGTGCCACACTGTTATTTTCCCTACCACTAATTTCAAATTACCCAGTTTGTTACCCAGGATTACACTGTTTGATATATCCTGGGTTATTTATAGGGACCCAATCGCTCACTACAACTCTCATGGACCAACTACTTTGGGCGAATATAATCCATATTTCAAGGTTATATGTCGTGAAGACGTTACGTAACTCCTAAGGGGGATCTTTTCTTATTTTTAAGAAACAATTTCACAAGTTACGTTGGCTGTGCCGTAAGGACAAATTCACTGTTTCCACTGGACAAATTCACTGTTGCCATAACGACGTCTTTTTTATCGAGTTAAATGAGGCAGTGATGTTGTGTGGTTTGTTCAGGATAAAATCAAAAATTCATTTAACTCTTTTTGTTTTTATTCCTAATAATGTGAATAAACGGCCTCATTGGCTTGTGACTTGTGACAGACGCACGAGATGTGAGTAGTTTTTATTGTTAACCGCTGTATAGCATAATTTTGAAAGCAACTAATTTCACGTGTTTTCGAACAGTATTTATAATCACGCGACTTGTGACAGACGCACGCAACGCGAGGTGATTGGGTGTTATAATTAACCGCAGTAGTTTTGATTAATCTTAGGGAACACCCGGTATTATTTAGGATGATCAAAAGCTTTCTTGTGTGGGGTTCTATCAAGCGACGAGATTCAATAATTCAAGTTCTAACACACTAACAGCATGTTCTCTAATGTCAGTAAATGAATGTATTTGTCGAATCGAGGGTTCGCTGACTACAACGACATTCCAAGAACAGATACATTCATTTTCTGACTGGATATATCAAGTTTGTGTTCGTCGATCCTGTTAAATCCAGCTCATCGTCCCGCCTCTGCTTTATAAGAATCTCTTGTATAATTTTAAATGCAACTGAATTTACGAGTTGCTCAACAGTGTTTATGACGCAATAGTTTACAATGATCGTGCCAATTCATTCATTGGCTTGCCCTTTTACCTCTGCTTTCCTAAATTGCCTAATTTTGAAAACAACTAATTTCAAAACAGTGTTTTTTCTAACAATATTTTGAAGCACGCAGCTTGTGACAGAGCAAATCTAGACTTTTTTAGTTGTTTTGATGAACTACAGTAGTTTTGATAACGCTTAGGAACACCTATTATTATTTTAACATGAACCGAAACCCCTCCTATTTGGTGTGTCACACTGGTATTTGCCCTGTCACTAATTTCGTGGTATTTTTTTGTCGATTTGATTATTGTCATTGACCACCTGGAATTAAATTTGAGAAAAGCATCTTCACAAATAGTTTTTACGCCATGCAGACGCTGCTATGAAGACAAAAAAATTGGTGTCATAGCGACCTCTTTTTATTACATTAAATGAGGCAAAGACATTTTTTTAATTGCTTAGGAGAAAGTATTATAATCTTCGCAAAAAGTTGTTATTGCCCCAACCGAAATCCTATCCTTTTGGCTAAAATAAACGAATATTGATCTGAAAAAACATTCAACTGAGTGAAAGGTATTAAAACAAATCCGTTTATTTAAAGAGCTAATGGTTGTAGAGCGCTCCTACTTGCTGAAAACTATCTCTAAACGATGCGTGAAATAAGTTTTTATTGCAAACCGCAAAAGTTTTGATTTCGTTCTCATACATGGGAGAACATGTACGGATGACATTTAGGGATGAAACGTTTTTATCAAAATACATCTAATACATGGGAGTGTCTTATTGCAAAATATTATCTGTTGTTGATACGTCAATATTCGTAATCAAATTTCTATTTTACAACCAACAAAAATTGCGAAAAAAGGCACACAGTTTTACCGGGAAAGAAAAGCCACGGGAAACAAGTAATGATTATCAAGCAGAGACATTCTAATATATAATCAAAATGGTGCTCCCGAAGTATGCGAACCAAGGTGGCGGACATCGGAACGTAGAATGGGTAACAGGTTAGGGTTAGACCATAATTTTTTTCCAATTTTCCTTATTTTTGTCCTATTATCAATTCGAAGACTAGCCAAGAGCCTCCCGTAGTATTTATACCTAGAATTATGGCCTAACCCTAACCTAGTATACATATTACATTCCGATGTCCGCCATCTTGGTTCGCATACTTCGGGAGCCCCATCAAAATAATATAAATTAATGTCAAAATAAGATTTTTCATACTTCACCAACGTAGTTGGGCCCAAAGCTATACCTGGTAGGTCACAGCTTATAGCAGGGGTCGGCAACCTACGGGCCGCGGGCCAGATCTGGCGCGCGGGGCACTATAATTGGGCCCGCGACGCTTCACTAACTTATAAAACATCCGTATTGACGAATATATTCTTTAGACTAAATTATATTGTAACCTAACAAATAGATAATTCACAATTACTCGTTTAATGAGCATATAATATAATTATAATTAAGCAAATGGCAACAAAACGCAGAAAAGTTGATGCTAAGTGAAAAGGGTTCAATGGCGCTGAAAATATTCAAATGGAATTTTATGAGATGCAATGAGGAAATTAATCTATATTCTATTCAAGAGATGTATCACTGCTTGATTTTTATTATAAAAAGTACCATCCGTTCAGTTTTTCAACTTTCTAAAAATATGTGCGGCCCGCCAATGACTTGCAACCTTAATTTTGGCCCGCGAGCGACAAAGGGTTGCCGACACCTGGCTCATAGCATAGGTTCTCAAAAAGTAATCTGTGCTTGCGAGCTATTCGTTTCCTTATTCAAATACTGACTTGGCTAATTTTGTAACTGGTAAAAGAAGCGATTGCGGCATTTCAAAATAGTTTGACATTCGCAATTCAACTATTTTAAAAACACAAAGCAGCAAATACCTCCGAGTCATTAAATGGAATAATTTTAATTTACTCAGAAACGTTAGTCGGTAAATACCAATACATTTTTTTTGTTTATTTTTGATAATTTATTGTGGCGCTCCGTGAATATCAATCAATCTCTTCACGAGCTCTGGAACATCAGAAGTTTGAGTACCCTTAGCTTATAGTAACCGCTTGGTCAGAGATTTGTTGGCGAAAACATGCGAAATTCATTCACAAAATGTATATATTTAATTTGTGGTTTTATAATTTCTATATCGTATGGCTTCTAAGGCTGTGGTGTGACGATCAATTTAACGCCAATGGTATTTGCAAAGTTATGGTGTATTTTCAATGCTTTGCTTGTCCAGTGCAATGTTCGGAGTGCAGGCGTATGATTTCTATATCGTCTGGCTTCTAAGACAACGTTGTTGCGTTTCAAGAGGTACGTTCACGCCTTCAACCCGAGCAGGGCCTCGCACAAGGAAGATAATACAAAAAGATAATCGTTGAACGTTTCTGCAAGATTTTTGGTGTTTTTTGACGGTTTTTGTAAGATATTTTTTGTCTTTTTTTTACTGTTGTTAACGGTTGTTGCGTGGATTTTGGTGGTTTCTGACGGTTTTTCACTGTTTTGCGAGTTTTTTGCAGGTTTTTTCACGGGTTTCGCACGTTTTTCAGGAGACTAGGATGTTTCCGATTTTGAATCCTAAAGTATTACACTCCGAGTAGGGTGATGAGAATGGAGTTTGAACCTGAATAGTTGGGCCCAGTGCTATAACTCATACAGTTTCTTGCCCAACGCAATGTTCAGAGCGTAGAACCATTCTACGAGAATGTATATTCAATTTGTGGTCATATAATTTCTATACCGTCTGGCTTCTAAGGCCGCGGTTTGACGATCAATTTAACTCTAATGTTATTTGCCAAATCATTGTGTATTTTTAATGTTCTGCTTGTTCAGTGCCATATTCGGAGTGTAGGCGTATGATTTCTATAACTTCCAAGGCAACCACGTTACGAGTCATGTATTACAAAGACGTCTCGTGATTAGATTGTCAATTGAGAAAACCAAACTTCGAAAGTTCTCACACAAATTAGCACGTACTGGTTCAATTCTCATTACTGTGAATATTTCAATCAAAATTTCGTTTTGGTGTTGCAAGATTATTTGGCCCCATAGGTTCTTAAAATGCTTTATACAGAGACCCGGGGCTTCGTAAGAGAAACTTAGAGGCTCCGCGAGCTATTCGTTTACTTATCAAAATACTGACTTGGCTAATTTTGTAACTCTCCTAAGAAGCAAGAACGCCATTTAATAAAATTTGACAACGGGAGCGTTGAAATGTGGAAACAAGGCGGTAACTCAAATATCACATTATTTATAAGTTCCAATAGACAACTTTTATAAATTCATTGAAAGCCAGACACTGAAGGTTCTCACAGCAATTAGCACGTACTAGTTAAATTCTCATTACTTTGAATATTTCATTTCGAAATTTCGTTTTTGTGTTGCAATATGGTTTTATGGACAACGAGAGCAGTAAAGAATAAACGAGAATATCGGTCAGAGACCAAAGACTTATCGATTGAAAGTTAGGGGATCCTCAAAACAGCGCTCTTACTCCTTAGTCACACCTTGTGGCCCATCACTAATTAATTAATAACTCGCTAACTATACGAAATATTTCGCCCAAAATCAATAGGCTTCTGGTCCGGGATATGATGAATGCACATGCAAAATCTGGAGCAGATTCAATCAGACAGACAGACATACAGACAGACAAATACCTATTAACATACTTACCGATTGAAATCGATAAGTAATAATATTACGTTTTTATGAACGAGGGGAACTCGTGGACAACATTTTGTTGAATCGTTTTTGTTAATTATTGGCGTTGACGTTGTGAAAAAATTACTTTTTCTAACTAATCGACCGATCTACTTCAATTTTTGTCATTTAAATATGGAAAAAATCGCCGGCCATTTTCGTTCGATATTTTAAAAATTTCTGTATTCTGAATTTTTTGAAAATTCGCTGGATGAAAATTTTGCTTATACTGCGATGGCCATATTATAGTGATTGAACACCATGTCCGTTTATTTAAGCATTGCTCTTTTGTATGAAGCTATTCATGCATTGCTCTCTTGTATGAACCAATTCAGAAATCTAGCAGGGCCGCACAAAGAATTCAGCGGGAAAGAGAAGACAATGTGGATATCGCTTAGCATAACAGTAACGAAGACACTGTGCAAATGGCATGATATATAACGCAGCAACAAAAGCAAAAAAAACATTATGTATTATTACCCATATGTGCGCCTTTTTAAACATAACTGTTGGATTAGAATTTAAAGCTTGATAGGGCTCGACGAGTAGATGAGACTCACCACCGTATCCACCGTATATTGAATTTTGTTGACACATTAAAATATAGAATACCGTTTTACGCAATACTTGAGACGATTCAAGCCGATACATTCAGGTAAACAGCTATGAGCTAGGGAATAAAAGTTCTTGAGATAACATTAACACGTACATGTTACCGTGTCGTTTCAACATGTCTAGGCACTGCTATTTGTCACTCCGACAATAACTGTTAAATTCAGGTTAAATTAACTTAATATTTTTAAAACACACATGAGGCGTTTAAGCACGGAATATTTCATCAAAACAAACTACTTAGGAAACCGCACTTATTAAGTAACAATGGTAAAATCGAAATTACTTCACGCTTGGTTGGACTTGACAACACCTATTTTGTATCTAAGGCGATAATATGAATTTATTACTAATTATCCAATTAATGCGTGTGGAATGAAAAATCACGGCGTTGGTATGTTATTTATTTATTACTTTTGAAAAGGTTTTAAAATAACGAGACTGCGGTTAGTGCAGGCACGTAACTGTACTGGTATTATAATTGAACACGTAGTGGACATAACGATCGTTTCAATATTATGTTGTTGTTGTTGTTGTTGTTGTTGTTCTTTGACACGTTTTTAAAAAGTCCTTTTCTCTTCGAATACTGGACCAATTGCTTTGAAATTTTCAGTGGTTAAAGATAAAAATTTTCTCCAGAAGGGTATTACTTTTTTTTTCGCTATGACGTCATCAAAATTATGTGACTTTACGTGTACATATATTTGAGCATAGCTCTCTTGTTATTGTAAAGTCTACTATTTTTACTGTGGTTGTTAGATCAGAAGATCCAGGATTCTGGATTGATTATTTATTGGCTGTACAAAGTGGCTCATAGTGCTAAGCGTTAAGAATACGCTTGTCAACACACCTCTGATTACCATGCGTGGGTTCGCAGGTTCGATTCCCGTGAATGATATTGACTGCTGGTCGGTTATGGCTTCCTCAACCATAAAATCCATGGACCTGTAAACAAATAACTGGAAAACTAATCCCATACCCGACATGGACTGGCAATCGGACGAGAGGTTGTGATTTGCCATATGATTAAGCCGTCTTATCAACTTTCCTCCCCTTCGGGATAAATATGTAAATCTTGATCCCAAAATACTAGTATTATAACTATTGTCACAATTTGGCCTTTTTTCTGTGGTTGTTAGAACAGAATACCCAAGATTCCGGATTGAATATTATTTAAAACAGCGACTCGACACTTAAAATAACCGAAGCTGCACAGATAGACAAAAATAGCCAACTAACAACGGGAGAATAAGAGAACGGGAGAGAAATTTTTCCTCATATGGTTTGGCGTGACCGGAGTCTCATAATACAATTTCGAATATTAACACAGACCCGCCATCTCGCGGAATCTATATAGCTTCTCGCGAAATCTATACTGCCATCTCGCGGAATCTATACAGATTCCCGCGGAATATATACTGCCATCTTGCGGAATCTATAGTGCCATCTCGCGGCAGTGCATTGGGGAAGCGGGAGTTATGAATTGTTGCTTCCGCTTTTCTGTCTACCAGGATCTTACGTGACCTAGGATTACGTCTACTCGAGCGTTTGTGTGTTTCTTCAGTCTTTTGGTGGAGCGAGGAGGGAACCACCATGGCCAAGCTCTTTGGAAGGTGCGTAAGTGATTCAATATGCTATTTAATGACTTTCTGGTATTTGGGTTTCTGGTTTCCTGGCTTTCTTGTACCGGTATTCAGCATCGAGCACCTGTTCTGGTAATGATTGATTGATTGAATGAAATTAAAAAGATAACCACTATCTGACCATAGCATACCATTATTTTCTGGTTGTTACTTGTGTTCATTTACTGTAATACGGTACCGGTAGTTAAGTACTGGAAAAATATGCCAATTCACACTTCATTTATTTCACTATTTCTGGCTGAGCCTGAAAGTTGGTAAAGTCACTTGTTTTTATGATTTTTCACACCCTCATCCTTAGGCTCCAGTCTGGATTTCATGGCCTTTTTGAACGAGAAATCGGGCGTGCAATCAGAAATTCCCGCGTGCAAATCAGAATTCCCGGCGTGCAATTATAGCTCACGGCGTGCAAAACAACTGCGCCCGCGTGAAACTGACTTCGACCTAAGATATCTCTCAATACATCCGCGTAAAATTACCGGTATTGGATAAAAAATATGTTGAATCATAGCAAAAATAGACGTTTGACCTTTGACCCCCAAACATTATTTCTACAGTTTGTTGCTAATTTGGAGAGTGGTTGTGCGACTTTGGTTACCGGTACTGTTCAGTACATCCGTGTAAAATTATTGTATGAAAAATACGCTGAATCAAAGCCATAACTGACCAGCGTCGGTGGCGAGGCGATCTTTCTCACGGGATTCCTATCATTCAACACGATATGGTGTTTTTTGCTTTGCATTTTTCGATCAGGCCAAACTTGCAATATAGTATTAGTCGACAATTGTGAAGTTATAATTTTTTGGCATCTTTATATTACTAGATAATTGATTTACAAACTATTTGAACCGATTTACATTAATGAGCAATTGCAAATTTTCGGTGTGCAAAAATGAATTCGCTCGCGTGCATTTTTGTGGAGCGCTAGCGCCCTCGGGCGTGCATCTGCCATGGAATCCAGTCTGGCTTAGGCTTACCTTATATCTGGAACAAAAAACCGGGACAGTGCGGATCGGACTAACTTTGGTTCGATTCTGAGGCTAAGTAATATATGAAACTTCTATCATATCTCTGCGAGTAGATACCGGGCATTAAATTACCTATAAATTAATTCATACACGCAGTCGCCAAACATTATTTATAAACGCAGTCAATTATTTGAACATTTCAATAATCGACATAAGAGAGACACGGAATGATGTTGAATTCAGTTTTAAGGTAAATGAGCCGCAAATCCTATGCCGGTCTCGTAAAGGCTCATTTCAGTTTTATTTTTGAGTTTGAAAAAAACATTATTGCCCTTCGTCTTTCTACGCGTCCATTTGGCATTTTGATAATTTATTGACAGGTCAGTTAACATTGTGTGTCAAATTATAGCAATTAACATAACTATAATACCTATGACACAACAAAACAGCAGTCCTCTCTCCCTCTGTTAACTAGTGAATCAGAGATAAATTGGATGCTTGCGTTAAGAAAATAAATTTGTGATAACAAAATTGTTTTTGACTGCCACGCTAAATAACCAGGAGATTTAAGTCTACCGGGCGGGACGCCTGGACAGCTTGTCAAAACCTGGACTGCCCCCGCTAAACCGGGACGTATGGTAAGCCTACTCATCCTGCACAATGTCCTGTATATGCAGCCAATGAGGGTCTTGTAGTACCACAAGTTCTTCTAGTGGGTGTAGTAGTCTATAACCATTTTTGCATATGTTATTTCTAAACCCCACCTGTCTGCGTCATTAAAAGTTTACGCCACTGCGACGTCACAACCACGTCATAGAGCTCGCTGACGTGTAGCTGCGATCACCTGAAATGGCATCTGTGCCGAGGATAACGAACTCATCAACCCCAGCGATCTCTCTCTTGTGTTGGGATCAGTACGGCGGAAAATGAGAGAAATAGCTTGCTTGATTTCGGGTGATCATTTGCGTGTTTTGGTGCGACTGTCGTATATTTTAACAGGCCTTATCAAGTCACAGTGACATGATTTTTGTGGTCACCAAAGTGTGGGTCGCGACCCCAAGTGGGGTCGCCTTAAATATTTCTGGGGTCGCAAAGTGCCCATCGTTGTCTTTTCTTTTATTATTTTTATTATGTGTGTGACTTCTCGGCTTAACGCTAGATACTTCAAACAAAAGAATGAATAACAAGCACGCAGACAGGTAATATCAAGAGCAATTACGATAAATCAATTATGACATCATAATCACAAATTTAGTCCGTGTGGAAATCAGCGTTCTGTGACACAAATACACAACAGTGTGCAGTCTGCACTGTTAAGTTGAATAACGCTACATAGGCTAGCAAGTTTCGACATTTCGAATTGGAGTGACTTCTTTTATAATAAGGCTATTGCGTAACGACTGTAATTTATATTTTGAAGTAAATCGTTATTGTGTCTTAAATGTACTCTGTACAGTGGCCGTTGCTTTTACTGCAAATCCTCATTTTCCAGGCTACTGTCATATTGATAATTACAATTTATTAAATGGCTGATAAACATAAAAGAAATATATCGTATGATCAATCTTTTTGAAAACTTGACTTTTAGTGCTATGAGTCTGCTAAAATCAAAGCACCGAAATCGATTAAACGTAGAACACGATTTGCGTTTGAGCTTAAACAACATTAAGCCACGAATGCAAGATCCTGTTGGAAGGAAGCAGTCGCATTCCTCACACTGATTAAATATGGTTGTTGTTGGGTTCTTTTAATAAATTTCCTAATTTGATAAATATTTTTTTCGTGTCTGTAGGTGAACATACATATATATAACTTGGGGTCGCGAGTGCTTATCATACGTAATAATATTGTAGATGGGGTCGTGTCTCAAAAAGTTTGAAGACCACTGTTCTAAACTATATCTAATATTAATAACAGGTTCACATCAATGTTTCTCTTCATCCCTCTGCTACTGTTCTCAATAAAATTTACTACCAGCACCAACAATATAGAACAAGTTGGCCCCATTGCACCCCCTGGTAGAGTGTTTGAAGCCGATATAGACTCTCTTGGTCCCGAGGAACTAGAGAACGTGAAAAACAAAATTGCAGAAATTGTGGATGGATTGACAGAGTATGAAAAAGTGGCTGAATCAGCACATTTTGATAATGAACTCATGAATGATGATCCATTTGTTTATGACCTTCAACTCCATGATGGTGAGAACTGGAGTTGTTTATTGATTATTTGAATATTTGGCGGAAACAGTGATTTCCCTACACTACTCCTGAAATTCCACCATACTTCAATTCCTAATGTAAATAAAAATGTATTTGAATATTCAGAAAGTGGCTCATATGCCTGTGAAGATAATCAAATATATAACACTTTTTTTTTAAGTTACAATTAGTTTTATCACTTATAACAAAATATCTACCAACCCCTGAATATGTATACCCCCCCCCCCCCCCCCTCAAAATGAAAAGCTGGGAAACATACTGGGTGGAAGGAAATGTCTCAGATTTCACTCAATAATGGAGGGAACTCGCTTATTAGCAAAATGGCCTGTGTCGCGTTTGAGGAAATTTCAACTCGGAGTCATCTGAAAACAACTATAGCTTGATTCTTGACTTTTGATTTTACAAAAATTTGACTTAGAAAAACATTTCTCATTTTGGCTCCTAGCTTTGAGAAACCAGAATACGGTGCATACAAGCCTTATTGAAATATACAGGGTGTTTATAAAGTGTCTCATCGTGCTAAGCGTTACGAATTTGCTCGCCACCGCATCTCTGATTACCCTGCGTGGGTTTGCAGGTTTGAATCCCATGTGGGGTAGTTATATGCGAGAGGATTGCCCTCGCCGTCGTAGGGTGGTTCACGTAACCGCTGGTCGGTTACGCCTTCCTCCACCATCAAGTCCATGCTTCCAAAAAATAAATAAATAAAACTAATCACATACCCGACATGGACTGGTAACCGGACGAGAGGCCGTGGTTCGCCATATGGTTAAGCCGTCTTATCGACTTTCCTCTCCCCCGGGATAATTATGTAAATCCTATCCTATTCTTTGAAGCCAGTTATCAATATATCTTAACCAGGTTTGTTGTTTTTTAATCTGTATTTTTATTCCATTTAATACATCTGTGAATGCCAAAACAATATATCGTATGGGATCGATAAATTCCCTTTGCAATTTTAAAGAATTTGAAGACTGTAGGGACATCCTATATTACATCCACTCTGGGATTTTGCATAAGATTTTGAACTCATCATGCAACCGTAGATAAGTGTCAGTAGCTTTCGTTATTCCAGTAGGTTTCAATATGGGAGATTTAATATTTAAAGGCACTATCGAACATATCAAATTTTCTATAATACTGTGATATTTAATATCTCAATTTATCACAGTGTGCATTTGACCAAAACAAAATATGGTATTGATAAATTCCTTTCGCAACTTAAAAAAATTTATGGACACCCTATATTTTACAGTGCTTTGGCAGTTTTTGATTACCACCACCAGAAGCTTGGAATTTCGACTCTAAAACTTAAAAAAAGAATTTTTGGTTTAAGATCTCATTGGTGGTTATAAAATATGGTTATAAGTTCTTAGAATCCGACTGCCCTATTACTCCAGGTTAAAAGAAGGTATCTTTTATACAATGCCCCTGCCAAAAAAAAAACACTCCCGCCACTGCTCCAAATAAAAAATAGTGATTATCCAGTTAGGGTTAGTAATTCAAATTGCGCTGGAAATTTCAATAAAAATTTCATTCTTAACCCTAATTCTAACCCAAACTAATAATTACTAATTTACTAATTTTATATTTTTTAGCGATTGTGTTTTTCTCAAATCTCACACATAGTTACAGGGGCTTTGTACAAAAAAAAAACGAAAGAAGTTTTAACTCCATCTTCCAGATTTCGCCCTCAAAAGAGCGTGCAAGACTTTTTAAATTGTGTGTTGAGTATGCTTTGTTTTTGTTTGGAATTATGATTACTGTCAAATTCCGACTCTAAAATTCAAAACTTTTTTGGTCCTGACTCACATTGGGGAATTCGAAAATATGATTAGACTCAATGGAAATTTGAAAACGTGCCAAACGCTGACTCTGCATCTCTGCCAATGATCATGGTTCAATTATAATAGGATTAACATATTTATCTCGAGGAAGTGAAGCCGATAACATGGCCTAATTATATGGCAGACCACGAGCCACGACTCTCGCGTCCGGTTACCAGTCATGTCGGGTATGGGATTTGTTAGCCAGTTATTTTGTTTCAGATGCATGGACTTTATAGTGGAGGAAGTCGTATACGTATTAGCTGATTGTACAATGCTTGCCACTGGTTTGCAAGTTAAAGTTCTTTGGTCGATATTGCTGGACTCCAAACTGTCGTAGGGTTGTTCACATATAGTAACTGCTGTTCAGTTATGACTTTATTCACCTTCAATTTCATGCATCTGAAATGATATAACTGGCTTACTAATCTCATATCTGACACGGACTGGTACCGGACGAGAGGCCATAGTTTGTCATATGATTTAGCCATGTAATCGACTTTACTTTTTCAGGGTGTGGATATGAGCATTGCATGTGAATGCAAGTCTTTGCCTGACTCCAATAACGCGCGAAACTATGGAATGCTAAATAGTTACAGGGTTTTCTCAGTCAGCATCTAACTCCTTGGAAGGACTAGTGGTGTTTGTCGCAAGAGATTAAGCATTATCTGTGATGCCCTCAGATGTCCGGGACCTCACACACGCTATGGGTGAGGCAGTGGGTGTCTTGAGGACGAAATCTCTGGGATAACTTGTTGAACCTTTCCTGCTTTTCCTAGATCTCCCAGAGCAAGAAAAACTATCAGTTAGAGCTCTCATTAACACTTGGAACAAACTGGTCTATTCAAGAGATCATCTTGATGGTTATGGCGACCAGCTTGAATTACAAGAGAGGAGTGCTAACAAAGGTAAGTGGAGTGGAACTGTAACCTTGCCAACCCTTTTTTGCTACACTGTTTCCATCCCTATTTTGAAGGTCTTCATTCCTCCCTTGGTATGTTTTAAAACTTTGTATCCTTTTTGTTTCTAATATTTGATAGAGCATTGGCTAGTGATTTATACAACTCTGTTTTTTTTGCACAGTTTGAATAGTTTATAAAAATACTCTTTCTTACTAGTTACATCTATGCAAGTAGTTTCTACTGTATGACATGATGGCCTAGCGCAGAGGTGGACGGGGGTAATTTTGAATTGTATGCACAATCCTGTGTGGATTTTGAGATCGAAGCACTACTCCAACAAACAAGACCTTTTATAGCAGGGGTCGGGAACCTATGGCTCGCGAGCCATATATGGCTCTTTTAGTGACGGCATATGGCTCCCAGAAAAATCTAATATTCTGAGGCTAAGCTTACTATTGTTACGAGCTTTCAAATTCTTTTATAGCTAAATTTGGCAGAAAGTTTGCCAATACGTTTGGGAGCGCGCCCAGCGCATGTCTACGTTATCTAAGAGAATTACCAGCATTGTGACAAAACTAGGGGGTTCTGGAACATATTTTGTGACACCACAAAGCGATAGAGTCGCGGAGCAATAGACAAAAGCTTTTCGTACGTTTGTGCGTACAAGTTACAGTATTTGTCATACTTAAATCCGACTAGCAAAGCTAGTAGGCTTGCACGTAATTTACGGATTTACGGAATTACGGAATTATTTCGAGTTACGGAAGCGAAGTTACGAATTACGTAAATTCGTAATTATTGGTGGAGCGCTTTCGCGATTGAAACGAGCTCTCTTCAGAGCAGTCAATTCCGTCGATTGTAAAAAATTGAAGTTTAATAAGTAGAAGAAGTTAGAGTTCCGGTATTCGCAGCCGTTTTTCTCTCTCTTGTTACGCAGATGGAGAAGGCATAACGCGTTGCCATTTACTAACCTATTATCAATTTATCTAGCATGGCAAATGTACATATTAAGCGTAGATATGGGATAGAATTGTGTTGAGACCGATGGACGCCAACACACCTGGTTTCAACTTCTTCGGGTGAAATGACTAAAGAATGTAAGAGATCAACTTACCAAACATGGTCTATTTGTAAATGCCGTGATAATTAATGTCGCGCTTATCAAACAGCAATATGACGACGGAAGAGAAATTGCGTAATGAACCAACGCAACTTAGTCTTTTCGGCATCGGTAAAGCGATTCAGACGGCAGAGAAACAACAAAAAGACGGGATTTCCCATGTTTATTCTGCGCGAGATCCATTTTCTATTACAAAATCTTGATACTCTGTTACCGGTTTTATCGTTATATATCTGTCCGGACTTGGCCTTGTTTGCACAATGCCTCGCACTATTTCGGCCAAATATGTCTTTACAAAATCTTTAAGTCTTTACCAAATGCGGCAACTTATTTTGATTTATCGTCGACTCAAATACCACCGGCACTCGACCAAACTTGTGTCAATCTTAGCCGATAGGATTGTCGACTTGAGTTAGAAAAGTAAATTAATATTTGCGCGAGTGCAAGATAAATGTCACAAAATGCATTGTTTTGCGATATAACTTTGTATTTTCGGAGAGGGCATGTCATATAAGTACGGTATTTAAATTATGTGCAAATAATTAATATTTGATCTAAATTTATCGCAAATAATGTTATAACATTTAGGCCGCGAAATGATTTAATGTAAAATGAAGCATGGTAATCGGAATATCGTCAATAAGTCGGCATCAATAATTATTATAAAATGCTAACTAGGTAGTAAAGTCGGATAATGTAAAAAAACGGTACAATAACAAGTCTTCGTCGCGAGGCAAGCGCAAGTATAATCAAACGAGAGAATACGCTCGTCGTTGATTTATAAATTAGAAACCCGGAATTTTTATTTAATACGAAACTCGTATTAATACGTTAATACGATTTTAAAAAAGTGAACTATCGTTTCATAAATATATTACCACTTACCAGTGTTGGTAATGATGAAATTGATCGCATAAAATTGGGTGATAAGGTTGATAAAGGAATATCAAAGTTAACACAAAAGATAAAAATCACAATAAAATTAATTTGAATTCACTCCTTGATATTTGTATTTAGCATCTGTCGCCGGCGTGTAGTACTGGCGGAAATATGAAAACCAAACTGTCTCAACTGTCGATGTCCCATTCGGAATAGAAGTGGATTAAATTGGTTGTTATGATAGGTTTAAAAGTGTGAAAAAAAATATCGCAATTACGGGGTCATTACGTAATCGATTTGGCCGTAATTACGGAATTGATTTTTGTCAATTACGTGCAAGCCTAAAAGCTAGTATTTGAAATACTATGGGAATGCCTAAACGAAAGAAGGGTGATGAGATTGTATTTGTTGACTTTTGAGTAAAAATTTCAGGCCTGATTAAGTGAAAAAATGCGCGCACGGAAATGCAATTGAAAATATGTACCTTTTATGGCTCTCTTGGTCAAAAAGGTTGCCGACCTCTGTTTCAGGGTATGGCATTGTCACAATTTTTCAAAAAATAGGATAAATTTCTATCAGTTAGTCGTACCTTTTGTTTAGTAGTCGCCCACATTTATTGCCCAGTTAATATTGAATATTTAGTTCACAACCCAGAATCTAGGGTAAACTACCGGTAAGTTTCACTCAAAGCGGGGAAGCTTTAGTATGCAGCAGCCCTAGCTTTGTTGATCCGAATAGAGGGCACCCGCTTTGATATTCGGTTTAAAAGCAACATCTCTAGCTTGGTAGTTGTTACCATTGTACATGTCTGTTTTCCAGCCTGCTCAAATCCTTGTCATCCATATGCTTCATGCATAAGTGGAACATGTCAATGTGAGAAAGGATTCTATAAGAACCAGAATGAGGATTGTGAAGGTATCAATATTATACTTATTTTACTTTTTGAAATTGACTTCTAATATCTTCTGGTATTTGAGATAGGGTTACATATTTATCCCGGGGTAAGGAAAGACAACGAGGCGGCCCAATCATATGACCAACCAAGGACTCCCGTCCGGTTACCAGGTCGAGTACGGTATTGGATTAGTTAGTCAGTTACTTGTTCCAGATGCATGATCTTGATGGTGGAAGAAGCTGTAACCCACACGAACCACCCTACGACGGCAAGGAGTCCTGTTACGCATAATTATCCCCCCACGAGATTCGAACTCTTAAACCCACGCAGGGTAATCAGAGGTGCGGTGGCGACAGTATTCCTAACGATTAGCGCGATGTACCACACCGCTGAGCCATTTATTATAACTTCATAAAAAATCTCGAGTGCTGCTCTATTAACGTTCAAGTCTGACATAACATATATAATATATATATACTTTAATACTATTATATTTACACATTCAATCAATTACTTTAGTTCAATGCATATAAGCAGTAATAGCGGCAAAAATATCAATTCATTTCCTAAAAAATTACTTCTGAAATGCCATGCTTTGAATTTAACACAAAATGATCAAGTCAGTTAAATTAACATTGATAGTTGCAATAATTCCCATTAATTGTTGTATTTCTCTATCAATATAAATTTAACCTGACACGATCATGTGATGCAAGTTCAAAGCTTGGTGTATCCGAAGTAATTTTTTAGGAAACGGATTGATATTAAATGACTAATTTTAAGTCACAGAGACAGAGTTTTGAAATCACTGGGTTAAACAATCTTCTTATTGGGCTAAGTCTTTTTTGAATCAATATAAAACTGTATTTTATTAATCAGTAATCACTCTTAGGATTTTTAATATTTGATCTGAGTAAGAGGAATGCTGATAAGACCGCCTTGTCATATAGCTAATCATGACCTTATATGGCCAACTTTTAGTCACCATAACAACTAGCGGTTACCTAAGTTAACCATCCTCGAAAGCGAGGAGTTCAGCTTTCCTTTTGCACATAATTATCACTGTTTGACACCATACAGAGTAATAATTGGCAATGTGCAGTATATCTCTAACACTTATAACGAGAATATCGGTCAGAGACCGAAGACTTTTCGATCGAAAGTCAGGGGATCCCCCAAAACAGCGCTGTTACTTCATAGTGACACCTTGTGTCCCATCACTAATTAATTAATAACTTGCTAATTATACGACCTAATTGGCCCAAAATCAATAGGCTTTTGGTCCGAGATATGATGAATGCACATGCAAAATCTGAAGCAGATTCAATCTCGCTTTCGTGAGATATCGTGTGCATCTAACAGACATACAACACACAGACAGACAAATACCTATCAACATACTTACCGATCAAAATCGATAAGTAATGACCCACTAACAATGACTTCATTTTGCAGACAAGAATGAGTGTCTAACTCCCAACATTTGTGGGAAGAATCAGGAATGTTTGAATCTTTTCGGTTCCTATAAATGTCAATGTAAAACTGGTTTCTTAGCTGATAAGAATTCAAAGGATTTGAAGTGCATTGGTAAGTTATTGATATTTTTGGCGACAAGATGGCCAGACGTGGGGTGGTCCAAAATTGGCAGCTCCGCGGGCCACAAAATTACTTTTGCATTATTCGCGGGCCACAATAATGCCAAGAACTTCGCTCGTTTAACTTCGCTAGTTGCTTCAGCAAGCCATTACAATAGTCAAAACAGTGACATTAGAGATGCAACAATATGTCAAAAGATTTTTTGGTTAATTTTTATTACGAAACAACACGAAATGCGATTTTTTGATTCCTCTCCGAATGCGACGCGGGCCACAGATAATGAAGTGGCGGGCCACATGTGGCCCGCGGGTCTGGTTTTGGACCACCATGGCCTAGCGTATGGGCATAGCCAGGGGGTTCAAAAATTTTTATTGCCAAATTATACGGAAACAATTAGCTGGTTTGACTAGATGTCAGAAAACTAGTGTTTTTAAGAGTCTTTAAGATCTAAGATGCATTTCAAGCTGCAAGAAGTGCCATGAATAATACAGAAAATGCTTTTTACTTATCGATCTTTAGATCGGTAAGTATGTTGATAGGTATTTGTCTGTTTGTCTGTTAGATGCACGCGATATCTCACGAAGGCGATATTGAATCTGCTCCAGATTTTGCATGTGCATTCATCATATCTCGGACCAGAAGCCTATTGATTTTGGATGGATTATGTCGTATAATTAGCAAGTTATTAATTAACTAGTGATAGGACACGCGGTGTCACTATAGAGTCATGAATCGAAACCGCAGTTTCGATCGTTAAGTCTTCGGTCTCCGACCGATATTCTCGTTTACACTTTAGTAAAAGGGGGGGGGGGGGGGGTTCGACCAAGATATTTAGGTCGACACTGTTGCAATTGGCCATCTTGTCGACAAACAAAGCTTTTAAGGGTGTAGCCCCGAGATGTTCTAACCCAAAAAATTTCTCAGCAAACTTTTCGGTTTTATAACTGGTCACCCTTGTTGAACCTTCAAGTCTTGTACCTCCCTTTTCGTTTATTTATTATAAATAATCATTGTTTTTCTCATCACTGCAATTTGTACTAATTGATATTCGGAAATTAATCTACCCATTTATCTATTGTTCTCTTGTATTTACAGATTTGGATGAATGCAGGGAAGGTATACATCAATGTGATCCCGAAGCTAAATGTATTAACACTGAGGGTTAGTTAGTATCTTCTTTTATGGCATTCCAGAAGTATGTGTACCAATATGGAGGTAACTAATTTTGTTCGCCTATTTTACATCAAGTTGCTTAAAGGAACTGAAACGTATGTGCAGGGGGTATGTTCACTTGCTAACACAAACAGTCCCCGAACTCGTAATAGAACTAAAATAAGAAAAATCTGAATTAAATTATAGCCTAACCTTAACCTGATACACACACTACGGGAGTACTCCTTTCATTTCTAAAATAGTTTTTCATGTTTATCTCGAGCGAAGGAAAATCGATAGGGGTTTTAATAGTATGAGGAATAAAGGTCTCACGGGAATAGTTATTTAATGGGGGCTCCCGAATTATGCGAACCAAGATGACGGACATCGGAATGTAATATGTGTACTAGTTTAGGGTTAGGCCATAATTTTAGGTATAAATACTACGGGAGGCTCTTGGCTAGTCTTCGAACTGATAATAGGACTAAAATAAGGAAAATTAGAAAAAAATTATCGCCTAACCCTAACCTGTTACCCATGTTACGTTCCGATGTCCGCCATCTTGGTTCGCATACTTCGGGAGCACCATTTAATGAAATATTGAAAAAAAGGCTGAGGCCAAAATTCTGGGCCCAGAAAATCGACTTACTTTTCCTCATGACATAGGGTTAGCAGATTTATTTATATATTTCTTGAAGAAAGGCCTGAGCCCTCAACTAAATGTGTGAAGAGTACCGATAGTTACATGCAACTTCCAACATCGAACGAAAGCTACAGGTTCATTCTGAGATATTAGAACACGGGCGTACCCAAGGGGTTGATTTTGCGTGTCGGAACCCTCCCCCTTTTAAAATGTAAAGAATAATAATAATCATTTTTCTTTTATCATACATAGCATTATTTGTAGCTTGAAACACGTTTTAGCCCCTCAAGACTACTGGAAACTGTTTCTGGCCTCCCATTCAAGTCACATCCTAATTTGGCCATTAGAAATTAGATTGTTAAACCATGTATGTCTGAAGAAGTCTGACCTTGGTCAGACGAAACGTTACAGAAATATATTTGTGTTAGTGTGCAGCAAGACTCTTGAATCACTTAGAATAGTTATCTTCACTCCTGCTACAGCATCCTTGCATTATAAGCATACGGATCCTCTGGCACAAAAGCATCGAAGAAAGATAAGAAGTTAGTCTCGCAGAAACCAAATCATTAGAAGTTTCAGCCTTGTATTAGTAAATGGAAAAAATTCCAAGTTGAATACCCGTTTAATTTTTTATATTTTAAATTTGAGTTCAATTTCTATATTTATTATTCACAGGCTCTTACAAATGCTTATGTGAATTGCAAAGCATCGATATCAAACCTCAGAAGAAATGCCCTAAACCAGGTACGTTCCTCTTTTTAATAAGAGTATTCTTAAATCAAGGTCTTGTGCATTTACTAAGAAATGAACTAATCTTTGAGCAAAGTCATGGGTGTCACTGGAATGCCAAGATCTACCAGTACTACGGTATATACAATTATAGTGGTTTATTAGGATTAACATATTTCTTCCGTGGGAGAGGAAAGCCGATAAGATGGATTAATCATATGATGGACCACTGCCTCTCGTCCGGTTACCAGTCCATGTCGGGTATGGGATTAGTTAGCCAGTTATTTGTTTTCATATGTATGGGCGTGATGGTGGAGAAAGTTGTAACTGACCGCGTTCACTGTAACCACGGATACGTGAACCAGCCTACGGTGATGAGGTGTTTACCAATCCTTTCAAATATAATTGAGCCTGCGAACACAGAGAGTAAAAATGAACCACGCACAGAGAATTCACATAAATATCCCCACATGAAATTCGAACCTTCAAACCCACACAGGGTAATCAGAGGTGAAAGTATTCCTAACGTGTGGCATGATTAAACACGGCCACATGCTGAAAATTTGGCGTGACTCTTGAAGCGGTGTTGGTTGTTGGTTACAAATTTCGGGGCTCCCGAAGTATGCGAACCAAGATGGCGGACATCGGAATGTAATATGTGTACTAGGTTAGGGTTAGGCCATAATTTTAGGTATAAATACTACGGGAGGCTCTTGGCTAGTCTTCGAACTGATAATAGGACTAAAATGAGGAAAATTGGAAAGAAATTATCGCCTAACCCTAACCTGTTACCCATGTTACGTTCCGATGTCCGCCATCTTGGTTCGCATACTTCGGGAGCACCCAAATTTCTTTTGATTTGCATTATATAAGGTGAAAATTTTTTAAAAAAGTAGGTTCTGCAATTGCCTGGTAAGGTCACTATGATGTCATGACAGGCAACTTGTGCAACCCATATGCCACTAAATATAGAAATACATTTGTGTTAGTTTGCAGAAGGACGCTCATAATAATTGGAATAATCATTATCATTCTTGTTACAATATATTTGCATCTCGATCCACCAGAGCAGTGGGGTGACATAAGAAGAATCATTAAGCAGCCCCTTAGATCCCTAATCAATAACTTAGCATTTCTTGGGTCATCTGTAACTTAGCACTTAGAATTAAATCTTATTCACTTTTATGTGAGTGTGTATATGGCCATGTTCAGAGATTGGCCCTTTTTATCTCTGATTTAGTCCCCCTTTTCTTTGATTTAGTGTGTGTGTCTTTGTTCAGTGCTCTGCCTCGTGTGTGACCTAGCTCTAAGCAAATTCCTTTGATAAACTATTTTTTATGCATGCAGCTTCCATTCTCGATTGCAAACCAAACAAGATAGAGATCACAATCACCAAAGTTCACTTTAAAAAGTTCGTTCCAGCAAAGAATGCTCTGAAGAAAAATCCTGCTGTGAAGTTTTTGATGTTTCTGCAACCTAATGAGGTAAATAAACTTGAGATGCTAGTTGGCTTGAATAGCAGTAAATGGAATTGTTATGATTAATTCATAATTATTATACTCCAGGTTTTTTTTAGTATAAAAGCCGCATGCAGCAAGTAAGAAATATGCGAGAGCTGCATAGTTTTTGAAATTAATAATATTGGATTACAGTGAATTGAAAAGAAATTTACACAAACGTATGATAACAATGTTGCAAAGTATATATCATTCAACCGCTTGAAGAATTTAAAAAACTGTTAGGCTACAGTTTCTCTTTGTTGAATTTGGATAATATATAATTATTGCCAGCGAGAAGAGCCGCATACAAACTCCGGTGAGCCGCGGTTCTTTCCACCGTTGATATACACCTATATTGGAGGGATCAAATCTAGTAAGACAGCTCAGTCATATGATGAATCAATCCTAGAGAGGAAAGCCTATAAGATGATATAATTATGTGGCGAACCATGATCTCTTGCATCCTTTTCTGGTCAGATTTAAAGGGCATTTCCAGAAATTGTTTCAGATACATGAATTTGGATTTTTTTCATCCCCGGTCCTGAGTACTCAACTTTGTGCATGGTTGAACCCCTCCCTCTTGATATGTAATATAAAGCATTTATCTGTTTTTTTCATACAAAGCATTTTTTCGCAGTTTGAAACGTTTAGCTAGCTTTTATTGTATAACTTGGCAATTCGAAATTTTAGAAACGTTCTTTTTGGAAATATCAGGCAGTCAGGCTATGCCTATGCGTCGGGGTATACATCCTTTCTTCTTTTGTTTATATAACCGCACATTAATTATTCCAGACCATGGACATGTCAGATAACTGCACATTAAAGCTCACCAACAAGAGTTCTTTGTCATACAAGTAAGTATTTTTAAGTTACTATGTAATAAATCCATGCAATGTATGCATGCTTAATGGTCGGCGCACCGTGCTAAGCATTAGGAATATGCTCGCCACAACATCTCTTATTACTCTGTGTGGGTTTGCAGGTTCCAATTTTGTGACAAATAATTATGTGCAATAAATAGTATAGCTGGACTTCTTGTCGACGTAGGGTAGTTAAGATAGGATAGGATTTACATATTTATCCCGGGGGAGAGGAAAGCCGATAAGATGGCTTATCCATATGGCGAACCACGGCCTCTCGTCCGGTTACCATTCCAAGTCGGGTATGGGATTAGATTTACTGTATTGTTTGTTTTCGGAAGCATGGACTTGGTGGTGGAGGAAGCCGTAACCGACCAGCGGTTACGTGAACCACTCAACGACGGCGAGGAGTCCAGCAATCCCACGCAGAGTAATTAGAGGTGCGGTGGCGAGCGTATTCCTAACGCTTAGCTCGTTGAGCCACACCGCCGCGCTAGTTCACATAACCAGTGATCAATTGAGGCTTCCTCCATCAAGTCCATGCATTTGAATCAAACTGACTGGCTAATTAATCCCATATCCGAAATTGACTGGTAACCGGACAAGAGGCCGTGATTCGTCGTATATTTTAACCGCCTTATCGACTTTCCTTCCCCAGGATAAATATGTAAATCTTATCCTAAGTTTTGGAATATGCTTTTCATTGCACTGCTGATTATTTTTCAGGAAGTTTGAATCTTGTTAAAGTTAATAATCCACGAGAGGATCCTCATTTATTTTTTCCAAGCATTTAAAACTTCTATATAGAATTAAAAAGAAGAAAAAACATCAAAAAATGGGTAAAGATAAAAATGGTGTATACAATTTATATACAGATACATAATGCATAACATAAAACGATGAAATAGACCTATTGGTATTGATGCTTAGTACGGTGCACCATCTCTTCAATCTAATCTTATCGCTTAAAATACAGTAATCAGCACCTTCATCCACATATTTTTCAGGTTCTCTATTCTCCCACCTTTCAATGCATGTTCAACAGTGCAAACCATCGACCACAGCAACACAAAGACACCTTCTGTTATCTATAGGAACACTCTCTGGTGGAGTGTGTTATTACCTAAGCTACCGTTTGTGATAATTCCTTACAAGATGTACGAAATTGAATGCAAGTTTCCGCTCAAAGTTAATCAATTCGAAAAGAATGCTACGGTTGTGTAAGTTAATTTTGGCAAGTTTAGATACGTCATGTTTAAATAGTAAAAAAGTAAATAAACCCAAGCCAAAGAATAAATATAGGGTGTCCATGAAGTCTTGAAAAAATTTTAAAATTGCAAAAGAAATTTATCGTGTAAAAATACGTTAACAATTACTGATTAAAAAACAACAAACCTGGTTAAGATATATTGAGAACTGACTTCATAACGAAATTAAAATTGTTAAGTGTCTTTATGGACACCCTGTACATTACAGTCGAAGAATTTAACAAAGAACAGTCAATATACTGTACTTTATACGATACCTAGTGAAGGCTTTTGCTTAAGTAACCCGGGCATAGACTAGAGATGTATCGGCATCGCAATATCGGTCAATTTCTTGGTATTTGTATTGGTATCGGCTAAATGTTTGACCAATATTTCCGTTATATTTAGCATTTCAATCTGATTCAGAATGTTTTATATCAATTTTTTGGATATCGAAATATCGGTATCAGAGATTTTTTGATATTATCCGATTGGTATTGGCGACAAAAGTAATTGTGGTACTGGTGCCTCTTCATTATAGACATTCATAACACACTTCGAGTAGCCCTGGTAAAAACATTCATAACACTTGATAAACTATATTGTTCGTATCCGCGCTCCAAAAATGTATGTACTAATATGCAGGTAACTAATTTCGTTCACTTACTTTTCATCAAGTTGTGTAACAGGACTGAAACCTATGGGCAGGGGGTATATTCACTCGGCTAACACAAACAGTCCGCGAACTCCTAATAAAACTAAAATAAGGAAAATTGGAATAAAATTATGGCCTAACCCTAACCTGGTACACACACTACATTCCGGTGTCTTGCATCTCTGTTTACATACTACGGTAGTACCCTAAACTGTATTTATTATTTACTTTCGTTTTCATGCATTACTATTTCTTATTTAGTGTCCAGTCTTTCCAAAATCGAACCTACAAGAAAGATGGTCAATCTAAGATCTCAATGAAGTTTTGGCGAATTCCACCGAGCAAATCCTACTCCCAACCTGCATTGTCCGTTCCTATGGAATTTGAGATTGGGGAAGTATGAGAATTTCGTATTTACTTCAGGAGAGGATAAAAGCGGTAAAATGACCTAATCATACGGCAGCTACAGCCCTTTGCCTTTCACTTGGCTGCAAGTTCAGGTTAAATACGACTTCCCGTAGAACTTGAATATAGATAAAAAAGATCGCTCGGCAGTACAGGGGCATTGGGCAGTCGTTAGCTTTTTGAGGAGGCTTGGAGCTAATTTAAAATAAAAATGGAAATGATTGTTAGATTTGATCTTACCCACTTAATTTTAGATATTTTTTTCATTTCTCCACATTGAATGTTTATGTTCAACCCACATATTTTTTACATGTTTTTCGAAAAAAAACATACTTTTGCCATAACATCTGTTTATTTGTAGCTTATTGTTACCTAGTTATTTTTTAGGTGGGGCGCGGGACAAATTCTAAAAAGGGGGCGCACCCCAAAAAGTTTGGGAATCTCCTGTTTAGTCTTTTTTTCAACAATGCAATTAATATTCATCACAGGTCCTATATGTGACAGTGGAACTGGAAAAAGATGGAGTGTTGCCAGATAAATCATTCATTTATCTTGATCATTGTTATCTGTCTCCAACACCTCAGATAACAAAGATAAGAACTGATATTGTAGTAAATGGGTGAGTAGGAACATACTCTTTCCTCATTGACCTGAATGGCAGGCTTTACAGGCTTTTTACTTATCGATTTTAATCGGTAAGTAAGTTGATAGGTATTTGTCTGTTTGTCTGTCTGTCTGTCTGTCTGTCTGTTAGGTGCACGCGATACCTCACGGAAGCGAGATTGAATCTGCTCCAGATTTTGCATGTGCATTCATCATATGTCAGACCAGAAGCCTACTGATTTTGGATGAATTATGTCGTATAATTAGCAAGTTATTAATTAATTACTGATGGGACACAAGGTGTCACTATGGAGTAAAGCGCTGTTTTGTGGGATCCCCTAACTTTCAATCGATAAGTCTTCAGTCTCTGACCAATATTCTCGTTTATTCGTTGCTTTATATCAGGGGTTGGCAACATATGTTTTCTTTTTTTTTGAGCCATAATTTAATTTTAATAAGAAAAATGGCAACTGCTAAGTGCAAATGGTTCAATGGCGCCGAAAATATTAAAATTGAATTTTTTGAAATGAAATTCAATGAGGAAATGAATTTATATTCTATTTGAGAGATGTATCACTGCTTGATTTTTATTATAAAAGTATCATCCGTTTGGTTTTCTACTTTCTAAAATATGTGCAACCCTTAATTTTGGCCCGCGAGTAGGGCTGGGCATTTCGAATCGAATATTCGAATCGAATCGAATAGTAAATTATTCGAATCGGTTCAAAGCGAAATTTCGAATCGCCGCCATCTTGTTTTTTTCCTTTCCGCCAATTGTCGAGGTAAATTTCTAATTTTTTTTTATGGAAGTCATATTTTTCAACGCAATTCTGACATATGACTCATTTCTGTGGTGAGTTATTGATGAAAACGTATTTTTTATTGTGTGTGAACGCTCAGCAATCTGTCTGAGTGATATATTTTACGTTTCTAGTAATTTATGTGTCTGGAGGACCAAATACAAGAAGACAGTTACATACAATTATATATCTCCCAAGTATTCGAGATTCGATTCGATTCGAAAAAAATATTCGATTCGATTCTGAAATCATCAGGTATTCGAAAATGCCCAGCCCTACCCGCGAGCAACAAAAGGTTGCCGACCCCTGCTTTATATGTTTTTTATTTGGAACAGGGTTCTGTAATAGCATCCACTGCTAAGTAAGCGACTGCTATATTTTGAAAGAACCATAAATTTTCCCAATTTGTCCAATTTATTACTTCCTTGATGTGGTGAACTGCTTGAAGGCTCGCATAAATAGTATTCACGGCCATTTGATGACCACCACGTTTATTTAGGGTTTCCATAAATTTTTTTAGATTGAAAAGGAGATTTATCGATATCATATATTGTTTTGGCCCCCTCAGATGTATTACTGTAAGTGAAATAAAAATACTTGAACAGTTACTGATTAAAAAACAACAAACCTGGTTAAGATATATTGAGAACTGATTTCATAACAAAATTGAAATTGTTAAGGGACGTTATGGACACCCTGTGTATAGCTTCAGTACCACTCGAAGTTTTGCTAATGGATAAATCTCTCAGTGTATGAGTGTGACATTGCTTTGAGCAAATCTATTTAATAAAAACCCAAATAAAAATGAAGATTTCTAGCTCATTCCTAAATGATATTACAAAACTTTTACATTACTCACCAATGTCAACTGTACTTGGAGAGATAGGAGTCCCTTTCACTCCTAAGTGAGTGCGTTGAGTAAGTTCTGTTTAATAAAAAATGAACGAAGCTTTTAATCTAATTCCTTGAATGATATTATTGAAATTCCACATTTCAGATGTCCTTCCATAATCAATCTCAAACATGGAATCCTAAGTAATGGAGTATCTCGCGTTAGCACTTTTTATTTCCAAATGGTGCACTTTCATGGATTGGGGGCTTCATTGTTCATTGATTGTGATATTGTCGTTTGTGAGAGAATCTGCGAACCAAATGTAAGTTTTATTTTTAGTGTCCAATTCATATTGATACCTAGGTAGTCTGCCTGGGTTCGCAGGTTTGAATCCCTGTGGGGGAAAGTTATGTACAAGAGGATTGCTGGATTCTTTGTAATCGCTGGTCGATTACGACTTCCTCATTCATCAAGTCCATGCTTATGCAAACAAAGAATGTCCAACTAATATCATACTTGACATGGACTGGTAACCAAACGAGAGGCCGTGGTTTGCCATATAATTAAGCCGTCTTATCGGCTTTCCTTTTCCCCGAGATAAATATGTAAATCCTACCCTAGTCAAACGACTTGATACTCAATGACTCGATAGGTAAACAAAATAATTACTATTGCTTCTTATTGCAAAAAAAGTTTCGTTACTCAAACAAATCGGTAGTCGAACAGCGATCCCAAACGAATTATGTTAGATTACCGAGGTATCACTGTATTTGTGCTATCGATTAGGTTTTTATGAGACTAACTACTTATCCTTCTCCTATGCTTTTGTGCCGTTAAATCCGTATACACATATTGCAAGGATGTTTTATCTGATATGCTGTATCAGCAGTCCGAAACGATTGTCCAAAAGATCTTTGGAGCTGTAGTCGTATCTTGAGGCAAGCTTACCATGTTAGATGAGTCTTGGATCCTCCATATGGTGAACCACGGCGTCTCGTCCAGTTACCATTCCATGTCGGGTATGGGATTAGCTAGCCTGCTATTTGGTTTCGGAAGCATGGGTGATGCATTATGGTGGAGAAAGCAGTAAGCGTCTAGCACAGGTGTTCCCAAACCAGGGGTCGCGACCCCCAATTGGGTCGGAGTGATACGTAGATAAGGTCGCAGTTTGTGCCATGGCTTACTGTAAAACAGGTCCATAGGCATCGCTCTATGCTTATACTATCGAAAATGTAGGCGCTTAGTGTGACATCACTGTTTGGTTTTAGCTTATTTTACTTAATACCACCACATGAACAAACTTGAAAGTCCTGTGAAAGAAGCTATAAAGTTTCATGAAAAATATATATATTTCCTGAGGGTCGCACTGGACACTTGAAAGTTGTCTTTGGGGTCGTCCTGAAAAAAGCTTGGGAACCCCTGGTCTAGCAGTTACATGAACCACCCTCCGGTGGTGAGGAATCCAGCAATTCTCTCAGACATACGGTAGTTATCCCCACGTGGGATTCAAACCTACAAATCCACCAAAATGTCACATCTAATTGGTCCCAGGTCTCACATGCTGATCTTCTCAATTTTTTACATTTAATTTTCAGTGTCCAACAAATCGTAAGAAGCGTGCTTCACTCAATGAAACAGAATCTCTTGGGGAAAATCAAATCTTTTTTCGTCCGGGGAACGTTCAAGTAACAAGAATGAGTAGTGGACCTATCACTGCCATCCAACCTGTGACGATTAAGAAGAATAAAGTGGAGAAAGGTCAGAACAAGACTTTAGACAGGCTAATTTACACTAATTTAATTTTCAACTCATAGTTGGTTATATTCTATGTTTAAGGTAATGTAGAGAAAGGCTCTAGACCAGTGGTCCAAAATGGGGGCCCAGGACCATTCAAAAGGGCCACAGAGGGCCATATTGCCAGGCACAAAGTGATTTTAATTTTACCTTGACAAGAAAACTTTCCATTCTTCCTGGTTTCATTGCTTGATAAGGTTATTTTACTTTGCTGAGCATGAATTGTTTGGACATAATGGGATTTGGAATCTACAAATCAAAATAACACTATAAATACCACTGAAATGATAAACATGGGCTTTATGAGTGCTAAACGCCTTCAAAAGGTGGCCACGATCCATAAAAGATTGGAAACCACTACTCTAGCCAAACATCCACTGAATATGCAAACTTACTATTTTTGGTAAGACTGCAAGAAAAGCGACATACAATATTTCTTATGGATATTACCAAAAATAGCCTCGTTTGGAGTTAAGGTGCGCAAATACAAACATTTCAATCGGTGAGCTTGCCTTTTAACATTTCTTTAATGGTTTATAATATTTGTAACACTTTTCGAACTTCAACGTCATTTTTAAATTTTTTTAGAAGTCAAAATTATCAAGTCCGAAGTACAAGTTGTGAGAAAAACGGATGGTAAGTATTGATGTTATATTTGAGGTTCAGAATCATTCAACCAATCATCATTTATTTGTCAACACAATTTAATTATATCACGAAAATATAGCAGAATATAAAGCAAACAAAAAAAGTGACGAATTTTAAATGTGTGACAGGAATCGCGAGGGACCTTAAAGGTCTTCGAGCAGCGACACCTACGACGCTGATTCAGCTTAATGAATGAGAATAATGTTTTCCATATTCATATTGCAAGAAAGGAAAACCTAAAAAATGGCCCAGTCGTATGGCTTCTCATTCGGCCATTTTCTAAACTAGGTATGAAAAGATGTCAAGCAGTTTACTAGACTGTGGAGTGTCGAGGAAGCCACAAACGACTGTAATCGGATTTGATTATGCAGAAATCAGCAATTCTCTTGTACCTAATTATTCCATACAGCATTCCAACTCATTCATCATAAATCTTTTCTAGAAACTAATGTTGACAACCCTGATCAACCAAAGACTAGGAAAACACAGGGTGAGCTTGGATTATATGTATGACTTAAGTTACCAGTGTTGTGAAGGCTCAATTCATTGGACTAAGTCATAGGATAGAATTTACATATTTATCCCGGGGAGAGGAAAGCTGATAAGGCAGGTTACCAGTAGGGTATGGGATTAGTTAACCAGTTATCTGTTTTTCAGATGCATGGACTTGGTTGTGAAGATAGCCGTAACCGAACAGTGGTTTTGTAAATCACCCTATGGTGGTGCAGTCGGTGGTGAGCGTATTCCTAGCGCTTAGCTCGATATGCCACCATTAGTTGTATTTTTTTTCTCATTTATTATAAGACTTTTTGAACACCGTTTATATCCTTTCATCTTTTCTGGGAAAGCGCATTGTTATTGTGTGTAATCACTAGATTTTGAAATTAATTTCACACTCCAATCATATACGGTATTTATTGTAGGTCTTTGCTTGTGGCCTGCGGAGAACTTCTCCGTGGCCCTCCAGAGGGTCCGAGTGCCCATTTTGTGAAAGGCTGCATTATTCTATTAAACTCCCGGCATTCTGATGACTCATTATGTCCCCCATTTTTACAGACAAAAAATCAGACCGATCCAATTCGACCAAACGTTTGATACTGCCTATAATGCTGATAGCTGCAAATATATCTCTTCTAACATTACTCGGGTTGCTGTCGTACGCTCTCGCACGCTCTGTCGCGATTCGAAGACGTGCTAAACGACAAAAACATGATCGTGATGGGCTTTTTGAGGAAACATTGGGGCATGTGTTATTCTCACCCCCTACTGAACTCAACAAGACACCTAGTGGTAAAGGAAGCGTTACAGAGAAGAAAAAATTTCACGCTACGCATTCGTTTTGTCAAGATAAGAATTGCCAGTTCATGAAAGATATCAAAGGAAAAAGTAAGTAACAAATTGTTTTAACCTTATGGATATTTCATCACCACCAGTAGCGACATACAACGATAAACTCCCAGCATCGACGCGACTTCAGCTCTTCCGATATGCCTATAAATCCCCATTTATTCATACATTATTAATATTTGTAAACAACATTCAAACTCATAACTCAAAACGTTTTGTGCCACCTCGTGGTCCTAAAAGTACACTGGTTGAAATGTATGTGACCAGTTTTGCTTTCTGCTTCTTCAACATGGACACATCATCGGTTGTGTATTCATATGGTCACCATTCCAGGTCAGCTGTGAAGATAGCAACCAATTAATTGTCCTAATGCAGCATTGGGGAGACTCAAGTTAGACACTATTCATCATTTATTATAGAACAGTGTTCCAAACCTTTTTTCAAGTTCAAGTAAATTTTGTAAAATATCACGACCCTTGGACATGCTCAAATACATATGACCGCAAAATTAAATGACTAATATAAAAAAAAATCATTTTTATGTACCGTAACATTTATTTTCCCAAAAATTTACTTCAAAATGAGAAAACTGTGCATGTTTGCCATTAGTGAGTTTTTGGAATCGTGGCTTCATTTGAGCAGAATAGATGCTGCCGCAGTCCAAAGCTTTTACAACTGGGTTAGGTCGTCTCACCAATTACACATTAATCTTCATTACAGATCACCACTTATTTGGGAAATCCAGCAAAAAGAAGCGTCAACAATTGAAAGAATCAATGTTCAAACCTACAGTTTACGATGTATCCACTCTTACTTGCCCCACCCCTTTCAATTCTCCGCCTCCTTCTCCACCAATTAGAGCAGGCCCTGCTGTAACATCAATCGGAACTTCACCAATCAGAGTCTATGATGAGAATGGAAACCAGTCGACAATGACAAAAAGCATTAAATCAGAATCAAAATGAAATAAGCAATTTCCATTATATTTCCTGTGTAAAACATAAGTTTAATTTCGCAAGTACTAAGCTTGTGATCTCGAGGCTGTGATAATTGCTATAATACAATGATAGTTCAACTATTCACTGCATTTCCAAGGGAGATTATATTCATAATTTCATAATATTACGGCTTGATGGGCTTTCATTGCTATAAGTACTACTTTGCTTTGATGGCAGGCTCAGCTATTCACTGCATTTTCAGGGAGACTGATTTACTGATTTAGTGACGAATGAAAATATGATAAATTAAATTTCCAATCATGTTTTTTTTTATCTACGCATCAAATATCTCATATTTTTTGTTTATTATGCCTATGGTTCCATTACCAATCGTGTTCTCTATTTTCTTCTTTTTTTTTACGTCATACGACAGGTTGCAACACATTATGTTGAATTCAGTCATTTTATTATTCATTCCATTGCAAACCATGTTCCACTTTTTCTGCTCATCCTATGTTGCATGTTTCTTGTGCCGTAAATTTGAGTGTAATGAGAGAGACAGGGACTTGGACTCGAGAAGATATGTCATAAAACAGGTTGCAGACTTCTATTCTGCTCCCATGGTAATATTTTGTTTTGAATTTTGCTTGTTTTATTACATCTTTCCATGTTATTGCTGCAATTCAATTCAATTGATTTTGTTTCCGTTTTTTATTGCTATTCCATGCTCCTTGTACTGTGAATCTGTTATGGAACGGTGAGACTTATGCTGAAGTAGCTATATCGTATGACAGTTTGCAAACCCTATTCCAAATTTATTTTGTTTCGTTTCATCGTGTTGTTGTTAGGGTGCTGTGCGATTTACAATTATGCTTTACTTTTTCTACGGATCTGTTATCTGGGACTTTAAGCTGGAAAAGCTGTGTCGCATTGAAAGACTGAGAATCTTATTTTAGTCTGCTTCAGATTTTTTGTTCCGAATTCTTCAGTTTTTTTACCCTGCGACGTTATAGCTGTAAATCGGAAGTTTTTTGATTTCATTGTTTCATTGAAATGATTTCATTCATTCTGTTCTTTTCTATCATTTCCAATCATGTTCATATTTTTCCAATCTTCTAAAACTTGATTTGTTGTAAACATGGCTCATTGAAAAGTATTACAATTCACAAAACCATATTTTCCGGTTTATAATTTTTTTTTATCGTCATTTTAGTGATTCGTGTTTCTTGATGATTCCTTTAGTTGCCTCATGCAAAATGCTTCTTGGTTTGTGTTATGTTTTTCCTGTGTTATTTTTGTGGTTCACTGTGCACCATGTTACAACAAACACTGTTGCTTATTGAGGTTGTTTTCTTTATTAAAATCTGACCAATCATATCATTACATGCGGATTTGAATCGATATTTGAAAAGTGGGATCGGTAGCATATTGAAATTGGATTTTGGCAATTATATGTAAGTTTAAAAGCTGGGGTTCAGACTTCCAAGCCTAGAGCAGTGGTGGGCAACCAGTGGTAAAGGTCACTACCGGTCCGCAGAAAGGTGACATGGAAACGTACAATGCCATTGTTATCTTTATGTGAGGTTTGGTTTTTAAAATAGCAATTACAAAAACGAAAGATCGAAGTGGGTTTAACGTAAGAAATACGTTACGTGAATAGTATCACCTTTGTTTTCTAGCGCATATAATTTATTACATTAGATTAGTTCGTTTGTATAAAGGTGGTCCGCCAAAATTTTGGTCAGGCCTAGAGTCTATTGTTATTTACGTTCCTACGATGCTATCTTCCACTTAAAAGCTCGATTTCCATTTGCTAAATTCTCAATAACTTTAAACGAGAATATCGGTCAGAGGCCGAAGACATATCGATCGGAAGTTAGGGGATCCCCCAAAACAGCGCTCTTACTCCATAGTGACACCTTGTGTCCTATCACTAATTAATTGATAATTCGCCCAAAATCAGTAGGCTTCTGGTACGAGATATGATGAATACACATGTAAAATCTGCAGCAGATCCAATCTCGCTTTCGTGAGATATCGCGTGCATCTAACAGACAGACAAATACCTATCAACATACTTACCGATTAAAATCGATAAGTAATAAGGTCTGGCATAACCTGTTAGCCAAGACAGTCCAAAGTCAATACCAAACTCTTTGAAAAAAC
The DNA here is from genome assembly GCF_013122585.1 of Styela clava. Taxonomy (NCBI): domain Eukaryota; kingdom Metazoa; phylum Chordata; class Ascidiacea; order Stolidobranchia; family Styelidae; genus Styela; species Styela clava. The sequence continues at coordinate 17,610,319 of NW_024102836.1, forward strand.
TTGTTTCCCCCATTGCCCAGGCGTGCTGGTAATCGACGTAAAGTAACCCCAACAAAAACACATTCTAAACGTTCCTACGATGCTATCTTTTCTCTCGTCTTCAGTGCAAACGTAAAAAACATTTCTATTACATTTGAACCCGTGTACATTTGAACCCACGACAATTGCACCTGCATACTATTGCACCTATGGGATTTTTTTTGTTTTACGGATATTTGAACCCATACTAATCCTAACCCATGGGTTTTAGCACCCGCATATAGATTGAACCCGCGGGTACACACATGGGTTCAAATGTACGTTCACCGTAAATAGCAGTTTATATATACATAATACATGGACATTTATTTTACCGACATTGCACTAAATTACACATACACAAAAACAAAAATAATAGCTTTTTCATTGAACATGGAGACTTATTAATTGGATTTGCCAAATTAGGGAAATACAATATATGTAAACCAACCTTCTCTGTAAATGACTAGAGCAGTGTTTCTCAAACGGGGGGATGCGCCCCACAAGAGGGCGTAGACAATATTTTAAGGGGGGGGGGAGCTATTTAAAAAGGAAAATATTTGTTAGATTTGATCTTGCCCGCCTTGTTTTGGATATTAATTCCCATTCACGTAGCTTATATTCAACGTGTTTTTTGAATAAAACATACTTCTTACTATCTGTTGTTTTAACGCCGGGTGAGGAGTTTGACAAATCCTAAAGAGGAGCACTGTTTGAAAAGTTCGAGAACCATTGGACAAGAAGTAACAAAACATCAGGAAAAGGCCTGTTAGAGTTAAAACTCAGTAAGACAGCGTCAAGTTTATGGAATTTACTAAAACTATGTAGGTTTATGGTGTTGGAATCACTCATAGAGAAAAGAGACTCATCTCTAAGCAAAGCTACATGCAAGGCTGGGCATTTTTAGATATCTGTTTTTTCAGAATTTAATCTTCGAATCAAATCGGATCTCGAATACTTGGAAGATATGTCATAGTATTGATTGTTGTAAGCAGTAAGTAGTCCTCAAGACACATAAATTAGTGGAAACACGCAATCCATCACTCAGACAGTTCGCTGAGCGTCCACACTCAGTAAGTGACATGTTTTATTAATAACTCACTTGGAAGAAGTGAGTTATATGTTAGAATTGCATAGGTTTCGAACCTGCGAACCCACGCGGGGTGATCAGAGGTGCGGTGGCGAGTGTATTCCTAACGCTTAGAACGATGCGCCACGCCGCCAAGACTACCGTTTCTACGTAATGCCAAATTTCGTCTCGAGTGTAAACATAAGAAACAGTTTATATATACAATACATAGACATTTATTTTACTGACATTGCACTAAGTTACCATAGATACACAAAACACAAAAATAACTTTAATGAACGCTCCCCACAAGGGGTAAAGGGGTAGACGATGTTTTGAGGAAGCGTGAAGCTCATAAAAATAAAAATATTTGTTAGATTTGAACTCGCTCGCCCTGTTTTGGATATTTAATTTTCATCCACGTATATTCAACGTGTTTTTCGAATAAACATACTTTCGCCGGGGCTCCCAAAGTATGCGAACCAAGATGGCGGACATATGAATGTAATATGTGTACTAGGTTAGGGTTAGGCCTTAATTTTAGGTATAAATACTACGGGTGGCTTTTGGCTAGTCTTCGAACTGATAATAGGACTAAAATGAGGGAAATTGGAAAAAAATTATCGCCTAACCCTAACCTATTACCCATGTTACGTTCCGATGTCCGCCATCTTGGTTCGCATACTTCGGGAGCACCCTTTCGCCTATTATCTGTCTTGACAAATTCTAAAGAAGGGCCCTGCTTTAAAAGTTTTGAACCATTGGACTAGAAAGAAACAAAGTATCAGGTAAAGAAAGGCCTGCTAGAGCCTGTTACCTCCCAATATAATTTGAATTGTTGTGTTTCCAAAAATTAGTTGCAAATAAAGTAACCTAATTGTTAATATGTCTTCTGGTGAGAGAAAAAATAAATTAAAGAGTTTCAATATTTCAAGTTTCAGTCGTCTTCGTTGACATCCAATATTCCAGCTAAAAGTTGTGTTAATCATCCTAGGCCTTTTCGGAATCTTAAAAATAAATAAAATATTGATTGAATAAATTACCTATAATTAGTGCTTACCCTCTACCAGACACATCACTCAAGTTCAAATTTTTTAGACATTTTGGGTACTCCCGAAGTATGGGAACCAAGATGGGCGACACCGGAACGTATATATGTACCAGGTTAGGGCTAGGCCATAATTACAGATACAAATACAACTGGAGTCACCTGGCTAGTCTCCGAACTCGTAATGGAACTAAAATAAGGAAAATTGGGATAGGGTTATGGTCTAACCTGGTACACATACTACGTTCCGGTGTCCGCCATCTTGGTTCCCATACTTCGGGAGTACCAATTTTTGGACATAAGGTCGCATCGTATGTAACTTGCGGAAAAGAACTCTAGAATACGCTTTCAAAAAGCCATGAGTAAACTCACTCGGAAGAAGTGAGTCATACGTCAGAATTGCTTTTTTTTGATTAGAATGAAAAAAAAAACTTGGGGGGATTCCCATCGACCTCTGGTCATGACGAAAAAAACAAAAGATGGTGGCGATTCGGAATTTCCGTCTAAAACAATTCGAATAGTTTACTCATCTCTGAGCTATTATGAAGTAGACCACTGAAAGACGCATATCTAACCTATTTTTTTTTTTTGCACTTTTATCTGAAAAAAAAAATAAAAATTGGTACGCTTGCAGGTAGCCTCAGTATTTTCCACAAGTATTAGCATAATAGGTATAAGAGTCTTCTTGCCTAAAGCCTTTTTCGAAGCAAAAATAAAAGATATCTCACAAGAAACGGGAAAAGAAACGCCAATACTCACATGCATACTTGATCGCCATCTCAGCACGCTTATAATAGTTTGCAACTGTAAGAATAAAAATAAAATTTACCTTCTCAAAAACGTTTTATATTGATATTCCGCTATAGTAAGAGTGGACAATTATTTTTCTGTGTGGGCCAGTTACAGATAATAAACTTGGTTATTGGGCCAGAGGCTCAAAGCTCGATATAAAAAACTATGAATATGAAACAGTTTATTTACAACAGCTAGGCTAACGTTTATATAATAATAAGAAGCACAATGTAACAATCTAGGTTATTACAACGTTATTTTCGTCGATATTTTTAACAGAAATATATATTTATAAAAAATTATAGTCGTGATTTCAGCAGACACGAAACACTCTGGTGGGTCGGATCCGACTTACAGAGCGTAATTTGTTCACGCGCTATAACCAATGCTCTCATATTGCCACAAAATGAAAACGAGAATATCGGTCAGAGACCGAAGACTTATCGATCGGAAGTTAGGAGATTCCCCAAAACAGCGTTCTTACTCTATAGTGACACCTTGTGTCCAATCACTAATTAAAAAATAACTCGCTAATTGAACGACATAATTCATCCAAAATCGATAGGCTTCTGGTCCGACATATGATGAATGCACATGCAAAATCTGGAGCAGATTCAATTTTGCTTTCGTGAGATATCGCGTGCATCTAACAGACAAACAGACAAATACCTATCAACATATTTACCGATTAAAATCGATAAGTAATAAGAACGGTGGTAAAAACAAGTTGTTTCCTAGGCTAGTGAACCCGCGGGATGCACCATTATATAACATAGGCTATCTAGTAGTCGCAGGCACAAAAATTTTGGTTGTTGATCTTGTGACATGCGTTGTTTGCACATGATAGTTGTAAGCATTGTAAAGTCATTGGCATAGATAAAAAATTAGACCCAGCTATAGGCTTCTCAACGCAGAGGGGTTGGAATTACTCACACGCACCAAATGAAATTAAAAACTTGTTTTGCGAGCCGCACATGATTCAAATATGGCACTTCTTCGCAGGCCACACAACATTTCTTCGAGGACCGCAATTGGTTCGTTGCACACCCTGGCTTAGCAAGATGCGCTAATCCCCTAGTGCAGTGGTTCCCAAACTTTTTAGAGTTGGGACCCACTATTTTTTACCACAGCTTATGGCGACCCATTTAACTTTAATAAATTAATAACACATTGATGGAGGAAACAAATTAATTTTCTCAGTGAAGCTAGTGAGAAAGATGAGATTGTTTCTTGCTATTTTCCATAATAGACTTGACATTAACTTCAATTTCTGATAGTTTTAGAGGTAAAAAATTGAAAAGTTGCATTTTATTTCGAAATTTGCTTATAAATTTGCTTTGCCACCGATCCTAATAACCAATATAATTATTCAAAGCTTTTCACGACCCACTGAGATTCCTCTTGCGACCCACCAGTGGGTCGCGACCCATAGTTCTGGAACCGCTGTCCTAGTGATTATGATAAAAATCTTTTACTTACTGTCGCCTACAATTATCCCATCCTTATTTCCTGAATGTGCGGCCGCTGAGTCGTAGTATACCCCGGTAAGTTTGACCTCCTGGCAGTATGCTCTACCTCTGGTGTGATACCTGTGTTGAAATGAAAATTAAAAGTGATTCTTGTCAGTTGACATTTACTGGGGTTGTCATACACAGGGTCACAGAAAATATGTATATTTGTTATATGGTTACAAAGCACTAAAACCGTCTAAAAACTATGAAAAAGACTCCCTAAAACAAGCAAAATTTACTAAATACGAATAATATTGTTGAAAAATCACTAAGACGTGCAAAAATCTACTAAAAACGAAAATAAAAACGTCCAAAACGTACAAATACATGCACCTTCGTTTTTTAGAGTAGGCATTTTGATCCAACACTGTAAAAACTTAATATCAACAACGATAATTGCTTACCACCATCCAGCACCCCCAATTACGGCACAAGCTTGGTGTGTTCCTCTGTCGTAAGTAGAGAAAGTTTTTCCATTGATGTCCGTAATGCGTTTATACATTTCAATCTAAAATATGAAGAAAAAAATAAGAGTGAGATGTGATAATGTTTAAAAAATGTTTCAAACTTAATCTATTTCAATGGCTCTGAAACTTTTTAAGACACGCCTTCTTTGTAGAATTTGTCGTCAAGTCTCGCTCCCCATCTCAGAAATAACTGTAGCAACGCGACTGCCGAACGTCCAATTAGGCAATTGAAAGCTTCTCTTATATGGCAATGCTCGGATAATCATGACTGGTACCAAAAGTTAAGCTTAGTATTACTGGGAATACGAACCGCAATTAAACTAAATTTAGGTTTGTCATCGTCCGAATTAGTTAACGGATCATCTTTAATTTCGTCAATACTAATAATCAGCCTTTTTCTATGTATATATATATAAATGTACGTCCAAATTACTAATCTTTCCTTATATAACTAACTAACAATACGCTACAAATACCGGATATCAAGTAAGTAGTATGTTTTATTCAGTAAACCCATTGAAAATACGTTGATGGAACGTGAAAATTCAAAATATAGAAATGTAAATATCCCAAACAGGGCGGGAAAGAACAAATTTAACAAATATTTTTATTAGCGTCACGGCCCCTCAAATATGCCCCCTTGTGGGACACGCGCCACCGTTTGAGAATCACTGGCTAGACAAATATAATAATTATCCCAGTGGTTTTTAACCAACGTTCTGCGACGTCCTAGGGCAGGGCTACTCAACTATATTTACCGAAGATCCGCATACAAAACTTCAAAAATTATTTGGGTCCGGTCTTTTCAGAATATATATTTAGGCATCCTTAACTCGACCGGCTAATGATTATTAGCTAATCGAAATTGCTTATTATGGTGTTATAGTTCTTTTCATATATATTCAAAACTATAAAAGTCATCTTATAAAAGGAAATTTCAAAAGTGGGGCTTATGATCTAAAATAAAGAATTGGGTGCGGTCCGAATCTCGCACTCAAAAGGTCCGGATTCGGACCGCGGTCCGCCAGTTGAGTAGCCCTGTCCTAGGGTACCACATTCATATCCGAGAGTTTTTATTAATAAAATCGAATCAATTAGGTTTGCCGATACTTGCTACAATTTAAAAATGATTTTGTTATGTCAGTATCGAGTTTGCTTCTATATATATAGCAGGGGTTACCAAACTTTATTAGAATCGGAAAGATGTTCGCGGACCGGAAGAATGTAGCGCCCAAAAGAGGATTCACTTTCATTTGACATTTTTTTGAAACATGTTTGTTTGACTCATAATGGCGCTTAATGTTGTATTCCTTCAGAACTGGAAAAGTTCGTTGGCAAAGAAGACAAATCTCTAAAGTTTGATACTTTTCAATGGAGAAATACGAACACTGCCATTAATCCAGGAAACGTTAGTTTTCTAAATCTAGTTTTTGTTTGATTTCTGACATCTTTAAGCTTTCCTATATGGCTGCATATAACTAAATATTAGGCCTATGTTATCCTAACACCGGTACCTATAATTGATATACTGGTATAATTGAAACACGTGCTTGAACACTGATAATGACATAAATTAGCGGTAACTAGATCGCAAAAAGGTAGAAATAAAATCTGTTGAACACTATTTCACGTAAGCTCGGCGGGCCATTTTAAATCGTTACGCGGGCCGTATTTGGCCCGCGGGCCGCGGTTTGGGAATCCCTGATATATAGGGTGTTATATGTATAGGGTATATATATAGGGTATAAAGTTCCTTTACAACTTCAATTTTGTTATGAAGTCAGTTCTCAATATATTTCAACTCTCTCTCTATATAATATAGCTAGCTCTATATAACTCTCTTTGATTCTAGACCAGGGTGGTCCAAGATTGGCAGCTCCGCGGGCCACAAAATTACTTTTGCATTGTTCGCGGGCCACAATAGTGCCAAGTTGCCTCAGCTAGCCATAACACTAGTCAATTCAGTGAAATTAGTGATGCAACAGAATGTCAAAAGATTTTTTGATTGATTTTATGACGAAACAACGCAAAATGCGATTTTTTGATTCCTTTCCGAATGCGACGCGGGCCACAGATGATGAAGCGGCGGGCCACATGTGGCCCGCGGGCCTGAGTTTGGACCACCCTGTTCTAGACACTCTATATTTTTATAGTTTATACAATTCAACGGTTAAAAATATTCCTCGAGCCTCTAGAACAGGGGTCGGCAACCTTTTGTCGCCCGCGGGCCAAAATTAAGGTTGCAAGTCATTGACGGGCCGCACATATTTTTAGAAACTTGAAAAACCGAACGGATGGTACTTTTCAAAACAAAAATCAAGCAGTGATACATCTCACAAATAGAATATAGATTTATTTCCTCATTGCATCTCATAAAATTCCATTTGAATATTTTCAGCGCCATTGAACCCTTTGCACTTAGCATCAACTTTTCTGCGTTTTGTTGCCATTTGCTTAATTTTAATTAAATTATATGCTCATTAAACGAGTAATTGGGAAATATATAATTGTTAGGTTATAATATAATTTGGTCTAAAGAATATATTCGTCACAACGGATGTTTTGTTACTATAATTTAGTGAAACGTCGCGGGCCAGATTATAGTGCTCCGCGGGCCGTAGGTTGCCGACCCCTGCTCTAGGATGTTACATTGGGCTTCGCTCCATTTAAAAAGTTGAAATTGGGTTCATTCCAGTTTGTTTGAAAGTATAAATAAAGTGTTGACCTTCCACCTCTAAGAGTTGAGCCACACCCGGCCCATATCCCGATGTTGAAAAATACTTTGAAGTTTAAATCTTCAAAGCTTTAGAGCTAGTTTCATAAATAACTTATATACGCAGTAAGTTTGAATTTTTATATTTATCTCAGGGAAATGATTGCCTATCAGACAACTTAGTCCAGGAGTGTGCAACATTTTTTTTATATAACCAACTTCAGACTTCTAGCTGTGCCACACAAAATTATTTTTTTCATGTACAAGAGGGAAATAAAAAAATTTCACAATTCTCACCACAGCATTATCCTGTTTGATGAACACTGATTCTGAACAACACACACTGTTGGGCAGAAGCCCCTGAATCGAGAGTAGGGCCAGTCATGGCTTATCTGACTCTGGACCGAGGCCTACTTATTGTATGGCAGCAATGGCTCATGCAACGGGCGCTGTTTGCATGGGGGCACAAAAACGTTTAATCGTAGAATATTTCATTAAAATAATTTCTGATTGTAAATAAAGAAAACTCGTATTTTCACCTAAATAATAATGTATAAGTATCTCAATTTACCAACTGTCGTTAAAAATAGTCGCTCAGCGATCAAGGGAGCGCATTTTTAAACTTTGCCACGGGCGCCGTTATAGGTAGATACGCTACGACCGCGCAAGCAAGCGTTGTTCTATAACGAGTGATGAGCACAGGGTCTCAGCCACACTGCTAGATAGAAGCCCCCGGACTAAAAGTTAAGTTCAGATTTACCGGACTCTATGTTGTGAGCAAGTGTCAAAAGCTGATGACGAGTCATAACATTCATTTGAGTCAAGTCAAGTCAATGATTCGGGTGTCACTTGAAACCAGTGGTTCTCAAACCGAGGGGCGTGCCCTACACGGGGACGTAGACATTTTTTAAGAGGGCGTCGAGTTAACTAGAAATAAAAATATTTGTTAGATTCCATCTTGCTTGGCTTATTTGTTTTTAAAACTCTTTTATTTCATTATTTACGTTCCATTCACGTATTTTCAACGTGTTTTTTGAAGAAAAAAATACTTTCGCCCTACTATTAGTTACTTGTAGCTTACTGTTAGCTACTTATTTTTGAGGCTGGACGAGAGAAAATTTCCAAAAATTGGGCGCGGCTTAAACCAATGAGCAAGGATATAGTAAACAAGTACCTCGGCATTTGATTCCCCAGCATTTCTTGGCCCAACTTTTGCTTTGAAATCTGTAGATGCCGATCCAACTCGGAATAGACTTAAGAAAAAATATGTTTTATTTTTATTTGATAAATCAAATTTGCTCAAAACAACGTTGGTTGCACTCACTCATACATAAATAAAACTAATATCGGAGTTGAATTAGCCAACCGCTCACAGGCAAAGGTTGGAGAAGACTCATCTCTGAGCAAAGTTACAGACACTCACTCCGAAGTAAAAAACACTCATCTCTCACCAAAGTTATGGCCACTCACTCAGGAGTAAAGAAGACTCATCTCTGAGCAAAGTTACAGGAACACACTCCGAAGTAAAGAAGACTCATCTATGAGCAAAGTTATGGCCCTTCACTCAGAAGTAAAGAAGACTCATCTCTGAGCAAAGTTACAGGAACACACTCAGATATAAAAGAGATTCATCTCTGAGCAAAGTTATGGCCACTTACTCAGAAGTAAAGAAGACTCATCTCTGAGCAAAGTTACAGGAACACACTCAGAAGTAAAAGATGTTCATCTCTGAGCAAAGTTATGGCGACTCACTCAAAAGTAAAGAAGACTCAAATCTGAGCAAAGTAACAGGAACACACTCATAAGTAAAAAAGATTCGTCTCTGAGCAAAGTTATGGCCACTCACTCAGAAGTAAAAAAGACTCATATCGGAGCAAAGTTACAGGAACACACTCAGAAGTAAAAGAGATTCATCTCCGAGCAAAGTTATGGCCACTCACTCAGAAGTAAAGAAGACTCATCTCTGAGCAAAGTTACGGGCACTCACTCAGGAGTAAAAGAGAATCATCTCTGAGCAAAGTTACAAGCACTCACTCAGCAGTGAAGAAGACTCATCTCTGAGCAAAGTTACAGTCACTCACTCAGAAGTAAAGAAGGCTCATCTCTGAGCAAAGTTATGGCCACTCACTCTTAAGTAAAGAAGACTCATCTCTGAGCAAAATTACAGAAACTCACCCAGGAGTAAAAGAGATTCATCTCTGAGCAAAGTTATGGTTCCTCACTCAGAATTAAAGAAGACTCATCTCTGAGCAAAGTTACAGTCACTCACTCAGAAGTAAAGGAGAATCATCTCTGAGCAAAGTCACGAACACCCACACAAAAGTAAGAGACTCATCTTTGAGCAAAGTTACGCACACTCACTCAGAAGTAAAGGAGAATCATCTCTGAGCAAAGTCACGAACATCCACACAAAAGTAAGAGACTCATCTTTGAGCAACGTTACGCACACTCACTCAGAAGTAAAGAAGACTCGTCTTTGAGCAAAGTTATGAGCATTCACTCAGAAGTAGGAAAAAACTCAGCTATGGACATAGTCACGGACACTCACACAGAAGTAAGAGATTCATCTCTGAACAAAGTTACGCACACTCAGTCAGAAGTATAGGAGACTCGTCTTTGAGCAAAGTTATGAGCACTCACTGAAAAATTGAAAAAAACTCAGCTATGAGAAAAGTCACGGACACTCACACAGAAGTAAGAGACTCATCTCTGAGCAAAGTTACAGGAACACACTTAAAAGTAAAGAAGACTCATCTCTGAACAAAGTTACAGGAGCACACTCATAAGTAAAAGAGATTCATCTCTGAGCAAAGTTAGCGGCCTCACTGAAAAGTAAAGGAGTTTTGAACAATCAATCACAAATAAAAATGCACTCACTCAGGAGTAAAGAAGACTGATCTCGCATTGAAACAAATGTGAAAATCTCTATTTGTACCCTATCTATACAAATGTACTTACTCAAATACTTGTATATTAATGTCTCCATTTTCCAATACTAACTCAACTCTGAGCTTATATGTTTGTGACTGCGTGATGCTGTGCATGTTTTCAAGACCTGTAGAAAAGAAGAAGAAAATTTATCTCAACTTAAATTATCCGTTCCCCTGTTCAGATAATTCTAAACCTGAGGTGGGCAAGGTATTTGGACCAGAGACCAGAAATTTTGCCCACTTTTAGACTGGCGGGCCATGTAAGTTTGAGGTAAAAAGCTACATTTCATGAACAATATTTACAATCTTACAAAAGCAAAAGTGGGAAACAATAGACCTCGCGCACAGGCTAAATTTTATCGCAACCTCAACAAATTCCTTGAATAATTTTTATTAAATTATCCCTTAAGTAAATTGATTGAAATTCGGTTATGACAGCATGGGCAGCTCATATAAGTTTTAAACACTTCTTGCCACCTTGGTTTCCTATGCAAATAGCCTATTTTCACTTCATTTTTTACATCTGTGAGGGCCAAAACAATATATGATATCGATAAATTTCATTTTGAAATTGAAATTTTTTTTAAAACTTTATGGACACCCTATTTAATCGTATTTCTTATCACCGGGATAAATATAAAATTACCGTAATAATTGTAATATTTATTGTGATTATGAGAATATCGAAAAATCTGGATGATGTTAGTGACAAATTCTTCTATGATTTTATATAACAATTAATATAATGATCGTACAATGAGTTGATAACAATATAATATTTTATTTCCTGCATATTTTAAAAAGATGGCACTGACTACATTTTTATAAAGAGTAAGACAAAACAGCTGACAGTACAAAGTAAATTAAATAAAGTGATTGGCAGACGCTTCGACGTTCAATACATTATAAAATATATCGATCCAAATATAAAGTTTTCACAAATCATGTTTGAGAAGACTCATGTGAAAAATAAAGTGACCCAAGCAAAAACAAAATAGGCATAGCCGCCAAATAAGTCGGTCTCCCCTAACTCATGCTCAAAAATTGGGTCCAAGAAAGCGTCTTAATAGCCGGGAAACAGTTTTTTTTTTTCATTAGATAAAAAAGGTACTCCTGAAGTATGCGCACCAAGATGTCGCATAACCTGAACTCTAACCAGGTAGAAACCTGAGTTCAGGTTGTGCGCCATCTTGGCGCGCATACTTTAGGGCAGGGGTGTGCAACCTGTGGCCCGCGGGCCAAATGCAGCCCACAATTTTTAATGGTGTGCGGCCCGCGAAGCGAGTTTTTAATTTTAATTTAGTTTTTAATTTAATCTAGTACGTGCAAGTAATTCCATTTCCTCTGCGTTGCAAAGCCGATACCTGAACTCGTGCCGAACGAACAACACATGTCATAAGATCAATAAGCAAAATTTGTGTGCCTGTAACTACTAGAAAGCCTATGTTAAATAATGCTGCTGACCGCGGTTTTACCCAGTTATTCGTATCTGGCCCTTCTGTTGCACACCCCTGCTTTAGGAGGTCCAAAATATTAAAACTTTAAGATCTTGGATTCACTGAAACCTGAAAATTCCAGTCTTTGGAAAATTAATATCCTGACTAAGCCAGACACTCATTTTGAATCCTTGGAGTATTCTTATTCAGGAACAATTAATTTAAGTTTAGCAAGCTGTAACAGAATGAATGCTGGATAAATATTCATAATCAAGAGTTAAGATCTCGGGTAAGATTTGGAGTTGGATAAAATTGGGAAGATTTAAATCAAGCAAAATAACATCCTTCTTCATATCAGTAATTGACTGCATAGTTACTTGCTCCGAGAGAATGAGAGAGAAATCACAGAAAGTTCAGTCACTAATGCAACAGGATTTCTTATCCACCAATGTGAATGTTTTATTTTGGTCAATTTATTATGCAAACTAATGTTCTAAATTTATCATTTAAATATAAATTACCCATCCAATAGTTCCCGTGATCTATGCTTCCCATTGGCTTCAGATAATCTTCGTAAGGAGCATTGAATATCGATGTGTCGGAGTTCTCAAGTCGCATTATAACCTGAGTGATAAAGCTTGTAAATGAAATTATATACAAATGTTTCTCAAATGAGTTAGGTTCTTAAACTTTCAAGGGTGTCTTCATCTTCAAGTAAATAAAATAATAGAGTACAAATATTTTTATCTACTCGGTTCCCCTTTATCACAATAGCATTCTTACCCAGTCAAATTTTTTTTTTGAAATTTCTAGCAACACACTTTAGCTCGAATGATCAGAACTTGAGAAGGTTACTTTGGTGAAAAGAGAACAACATATCAAGTCCGTGCTTCCGAAACAAATAACTAACTAATCCCATACCCGGCATGGACTGGTGACGGGACTAGATGCCTTGATCTGCCATGTGGTTAAGCCGTCTTATCGGCTTTCCTCTCCCCTGGATAAATATGTAAATCCTATCCTATCATTATCTTTTTGTTTTTATCAGTTTTCCCTTTTTCTATAACGCCACAAATCACATCAAAGCCCGTAACCTCACAAAAATAAATTTTGACTTTATGCGTCTGACTTACCATCCATCCTTCATGTTTAAGGCTGCAAAATACCGGAATCGGAGTCTTTGGGGAACTCGGGAAATACATTGAATATACAGCACCATCGGAATCTGGATTATCTGTCACTGCAGTTGCGAAACGGGTTTCTTCGCACGTCTGAGCCGCTTCGTATTTGACTGAATCTAAAGTAACAGCAGTAGGCCTCATTATTATTGATTTTCTTGTGAGTTCGGGGATGGGGACAGTCAGGGTCGTAGCCAGAAATTTTTAAACGGGGGGGTTGGTTCTGAAATTTCTATTTGCCAAGTTTGATCGAAACAGCGAGTGGGTCCGGCCGAACGCCGAAAAAGATGTGTTTTCATGAATCTTGGGGTCTAAAAAGCGCTTCAAGCTACGAAAAATTGATATGTATGATACAGATAGATGCTTTTATTTATTACATTTCAAAATGGAGAGGGGTTCGACCCAGTGGTGAACTGTAGCCGGAACGCACTGAAACGGCGTTCCGGTTGTTTGATATTTTATTGCATTTGCGTTTCTGTTGTTGAAATAGAATTAAGGTACAAAAAGTCTAGTTTCTCTGGTAAACTTAGTTATTGATTTATGTTTTGTTACATCATAATTCGTAATTCTTTTTTACATCACATTACGCAAATAATTAGTAGAGAAATGACGTGGAATAGATGTTTCCTGACCTTTGATCCAATGGAAATTTATCCTATACGTTTCTAATAATAACATTTGTATTGAATTGTTATGAATATTCTTGTAATTTTACACCGACTTCTTTCAGATAATTTCTTCGTATTTAATTGTAGTTATTTGGCTTTATCGTAGGACAGACAAATCTGTAAACGTCCGCGTCGTGTTGTAAATACATTACATTTTTGCAAATTAGGTGCGCTCCGGTTGTTACGATTGTTCTAGCTTATCACTGGTTCGACCCCTAAAACCACCTGCCAGGCTACGCCTCTGGAGATAGTCCACGAGTGGCAATCAACTTTCTCAATGTTGAACATGCTAATAGACGCCATTTTGTGGCTAGACAACGAAGCAATCAACTTTCTTAATGTTGAACATGCTAATGGACGCCATTTTGTGGCTAGACAACGAAGCAATCAACTTTCTCAATCTTGAACATGCTAATGGACGCCATTTTGTGGCTAGACAACGAAGCAATCAACTTACTCAATGTTAAACATGCTAATGGACGCCATTTTGTGGCAAATTTGGTGGACCAATGGAGCCATATGGGAGAATTTTTGCCATGTTGTTAAACCGGATCGAATAATTCGAATAAGCTGTTTAAGGTGCTATAATGAAGCCAAAAAATGGTTTTTGAATGTTGAGCAATAAGACAACAAGGCTGTAAGAATTTTTTTTTATGAGGTGACAGCTCCTCCTCCTGTCAGATCCAGGCACCGGTTCTATAGAACCGTCTCACGAAATTTTATGAGATCAGCGAACCGCTTAGCATTACATGTAACAGAACCGGCCGATAAATATGATTTTTGTGATGGAACCGGCTGACAAAGCATTTGAATCCGACCACTGATCAGATCTATCTAGAACAACTAACAATTTAGTAAACCTCATTCATGACATAAACTGGTGACCAGACAATGGGCTATATTCGCCATGTGATTACACCTTCTTATCGGCTTTCCTCTCGCAAAATAAATATGAAACTCCCTACCCAATATAAATAAAAAAATCTGCTTACCGGAGAAGGTTTTATTCAGCGCACCTGTAAAATGTAAATAAAGAATGTGAGGACGGGAGTGTGTCATGGGGCGTGACAGGTGTTTGTTGTGAGAACGGGGGTGTGTCATGGGGCGTGACAGGTGTTTGTTGTAAGAACGGGGGTGTGTCAAGGGGCGTGACAGGGGTTTGTTGTAAGAACGGGAGTGTGTCATAGTGCGTGGCAGGTGTTTGTTGTGAGAACGGGGGTGTGTCATGGGGCGTGACAGGTGTTTGTTGTACGAACGGGGGTGTGTCAAGGGGCGTGGCAGGTGTTTGTTGTGAGAACGGGGGTGTGTCATGGGGCGTGACAGGGGTGTTTGTTGTGAGAATGGGGTGTGACAGGTGTGACAGAGAGAACGGAGGTGTGTCAATGGCCGTGACAGGTGTTTGTTGTGAGAACGGGGGTGTTGCATGGGGCGTGACAGGTGTTTGTTGTGAGAATGGGGATGTGTCATGGGGCGTGACAGGGGTGTTTGTTGTGAGAATGGGGTGTGACAGGTGTGACAGAGAGAACGGGGATTTGTCAATGACCGTGACAGGTGTTTGTTGTGAGAACGGGGGTGTTGCATGGGGCGTGACAGGTGTTTGTTGTGAGAACGGGGGTGTGTCATGGCGCGTGACAGGGGTTTGTTGTAAAAACGGGTGTGTGTCAAGGGGCGTGACAGGGGTTTGTTGTGAGAACGGGGGTGTGTCATGGGGCGTGACAGGTGTTTGTTGGGAGAACGGGAGTGTGTCATGGTGCGTGGCAGGTGTTTGTTGTGAGAACGGGGGGGGGGGGGGTGTCATGGGGCGTGACAGGTGTTTGTTGTGAGAACGGGGGTGTGTCATGGGGCGTGGCAGAGGTTTGTTGTAAGAACGGGGGTGTGTCAAGGGGCGTGACAGGTGTTTGTTGTGAGAACGGGGGTGTGTCATGGGGCGTGACAGGTGTTTGTTGGGAGAACGGGAGTGTGTCATGGTGCGTGGCAGGTGTTTGTTGTGAGAACGGGGGTGTGTCATGGGGCGTGACAGGTGTTTGTTGTGAGAACGGGGGTGTGTCAGGGGGCGTGACAGATGTTTGTTGTAAAAACGGGGGTGTGTCAGGTGTTTGTTGTGAAAACGGGGGTGTGTCAGGGGGCGTGACAGATGTTTGTTGTGAGAACGGGGGTGTGTCATGGGACGTGACAGTTTTTTCGTTCTGAGATGCTTATTCCTTTTGCTCCTTTGCTTTTGCTCCGAACTACGCTTTAAAAAAGCAGTTACTGGTATCAAACAAAATGTAAGGAGGTATTATTATGGCACTCCAGAAGTGTGTGTACCAATTTAGAGGGAACTAATTTTGTTCGCTTACTTTACATCAAGTTGTGTAAAGGGACTGAAACCTATGGGCCGGGGCTCGGAATCTTCCCGGTGCGCCATTGTCTGCATACTTTATCAAACCTCGGCTGGGGTTCATGGAATTTGAACCCTAGATTTGCGATGTCGAAATGCAGAATTGTTGCCAGATGTTTTCAAAGGAGGGAGGGAAGGGTTCTGAAATGCTAATTGCCAAATTTGATCGTAACAGCCAGCAGGTTCAAACGAGGGTTTCTATGAGCCTTGTGAGTCAAAAGTACATTTCAAGCTACGAAGAAATTGATATGTATGATACAAAAAATGCTTTTTTTTCATTTTAAAAGATGAGGGAATTTTGACCCATAAACACACCCTGGCTACGCCTCTGCCAAACTGAATAAAATACAAAATAGATCAAAGGATAGGTGATAGGTCAATGATAGAATAACACAGCTCCTGGTTTAGCTTCACCTCCAAGCTTGAACATTGCAAAGAATTCGGCACTGCCGGAGTATATGCACCAAGATGGCGCATAACCTGATAACCTAAACCTGGTACACATATTATGTTCAGGTTGTGCGTCATCTTGATGCACATACTACGGGAGCACCAATGATTAATCTCCGCCTGTGACCAAAGGAAAGAAGAGAGAGTGGAGGAATGGGTGCAAGAACCAGGTTTGAGAAATCTGATATAAATTATATATACAGTGAAACAAACTAGAACTAAAGATAAAATTTTTCAGAGCTGCAGTAGAAAATGTTCTCTTATATGGATCAGAAACGTGGACTCTCACAAAGGCAGCAAGCAAGAAGCTGGACGGCGCATACACAAAAATGCTTAGAGTACTTAAAAAGTAACATGGCAGGACAAAATTCCAAACAAAACACTATACGGGAAATTACCAAGCATCACAACCATAATAAAGGAGAAATGCCTTACATTCAGTGGCCACTGCTACAGAAACATGAAAGAAATCGTACATGAACTGATTCTATGGGAACCAAAACATGGGAAAAGAAGCGTGGATAGACAGCGACGTACATACTTTGATCAACTTAAACAGGACACGGGGATACCACGGAAGAATCTTGCCAGTGAAATGGAGGACAGGGGAAGTTTGAAGAAGATTGTTATAGCAAATGTTCGACTGCGGTCGCATTGAAGTGAGATATATACAGTAGCGAATCGTCAAAAATACATACTTGTTATTTTAAGCACCAATGCATTTTTCTTCTCTGCAATACAAATAACATTTATAAGGTAAATACGTAAAAATTTTTCACGCAAAGCCCAATCACGCTCATAGCTCCGAACAAGTCCTATACAAGAAGCCACTGATGTATAACGATATGCAAGGAGCCGAGCCTGGAAATTTCGCCGCAGGGACTTTCGTCGTATAAGAAAATTCGCCGCATAAAAAATCGCCGCAAGAGCAATTTGCTGTAAAACAAGTACTTGTGACAGCATGGGAAATTGCCGCAATATCTTTTTTAAATGAAAAGGTATTTTAAAAAACCTAACCGTTTTTATCACAATTACCTACTTGTTTTACAGTGCTAGCTAGCTTGTTTAAAGAGCGGTTTGTGCTGCCCCTGTTTTCACTCATTTATTTGTATTTGGCCCTCCATTAAAGGTTACATACCCCTGCGCAAGGCCATCGCGCTATACTAAATTAAGTAAACAAGTTTAATTAAAATTTAATATTCAACGTGATATACAGGTTTTTTTTCATAAATAGCTTGAACGGTTTATATCGCAACTTCGCCAAATCAGTATTTTGAAAAGTGAACGAATGGCTCGCGACGCCCTCTAGGTTTCTCTCACGGAGCCCTGGGGCTCCGGATGAAGCATTTGATTGATGATTCTTGGTACCATGGTGTTTTAAAACAGCTTTGAGCTTTTCAATTTATTTTCACGCTTGAACATGGCAAGCCGGTTTTCCGGCTCGTTCGAGTACGCTCTGTGCCCCGGTTTTCCGGCTTGTTTTTCGTGTCAGAAGGCATCAACTTTATAATCTCATATCTCAAGAACCACAATGAGTATTCAAAATTTTCTTACCTGAGATTGCTTTATCCACTTCACTGAAATTTGTATTTGCAACTGAAAAACAAAAATAGTCAAAAACCCGAGAAATCCGTAATTGGGTTCTAAAAAAATTCGCCGCAAGAAAATTTGCCGCATAGAAAAATCGCTCATGAAAAGTGACCGCAAGAGCATTTTGTTGTAAAACATGTATCTGTGATAAAACAGTCAGGTTTTTGAAGTACCTTTTCATTTAAAAGAGATTCATTATTCATAAAATCATACCCTAACCCTATCAACCTGACTGTTTTTATCACAAATACTTGTTTTACAGCAAAATTCACTTGCGGCGATTTTCATGCGGCGAATTTTCCGACAGCGAATTTTTTCTGCGGCGATCTTTCCGGACACGTCGGAATTGAATTGCAGTTATTTTGAATGTGTCAACCAGGTTTTTCACTTTCCAAATGAAAGGGAAATAAGACTTAACGAAAGAATTCATTTGCTTTTAAGAATTCTCACATTTCAAATTTCAATCTTACAACCCAATTTATGTCTCCTCGCAATCCGCGAGCGTATTCCTAACGCTTAGCACGATGCGCCACACCGCCGCGACTGATCCTAAGTAAAATGGTTAAAGTGTTCTGATATTCATTTATTATAAACTATGCAAATAGAGTATTTAACATAGAGGTGCCAATATCATTAGCAAACTGCCAGGCCAGGGGAGTTGCGGGGCATTTTAAAAGGGAACGGTTATTAAATTTCTAAATGCCGAGTTAGAAAATTACAGCTAACGACCTATCCCGAAAATCGGAAAACGTCATGAAGATCAAAAAGAGGTTTAAAGCTGCGAAAAAATGCTTTGTACGTTGCAGAAAAACTTTTTTTTTTCTTTCTGCTTTTCAAAAAGGGTTTTCTACCTTCAAATCCAACCCCCGCCGCACCCTGACCTACTGCAAGGCATAAAAATTAGGAAAATGCTTTCAAGTTATTACCCTCTTGGTGAGCCAGATGGAAAGCACAGGGTTTGGAACCGTAATCGTTCACTTACAACGTCAACTGCAAGACACAAACATGAAATCTTAATGATAAATAAATGCTACTTACTGGCATACATTTCATCAGTGTTTAAAACCGCCGCTGAAAAAAAAATTCACATTGCTGAATTTGAAGCAGTGCTGGAAAACTGTGGCATAGGGTCGGTCGACCTCGTTGATCATGTAGTCTTGCCCGCCCTTCCGATTACATTTTATGACTATTGTTTATCATTTTTACTGCAATGTGTTCTTTATTGATATATATAAGGAAATGTATCATTATCTTTCTCTTGCCGACGATCAAATTTTTTTGTGGTCTTCGATCACCTTGTTTTTCACTTTTTGATTCATAGCAACAAAAAATGCTCATCAGTTTATTGTTATTTGCATTCGAATGTTGGCCGTAACAAAGATGGTTATGGAGTGTTTGTTGCAATTAACACAGAATTTGGTCAACTTTAGGATAGATTATTACTATCATTTTTTTAATGGTGCTCATAACTGGCGTAGTTTATGCATCAGGACTATGATATTTCGCGCTGGGTATTCGAATGCTTCTCCTCGTTAAGAGGACGTATTCTATAACAAAATATATAATTCTGGGATTTGTTGGCAATTTGATAATATTTACACAGGATATATTCAGTTCTTTGCAATGATTAATTAAAAATATTCTCATGAGTTCCACGTAGCGTAATCAGACGTGCGATAGCGAGCTTATCCCTATTGCTTAGTATGAAGCGCCAATTGACTTTATCATGAGGATTTAGATTGCAGAATTTAACGAAGCGTGATCAGTCAGCATAATCAGAATATTTTTGGTACAACGGTTCAAATACCAATTATCAGTAGAAGTTAAGCGAGACTAACTCTCAATTCTTGCTTTTGCTTGGCGGATCCGTATACGTATATTGCAAGGATGCTGTAGCAAGAATAAACATTACCATTCTATATGCAATTGAGTCATGCTACACACTAACACAAATGTATTTCTGTAACGTTTTGTCTAACTAAAATCAGACAACTTTCTAGTCATTGCTGTAAACTGCTTGTATGAGGAAGTCTGGTTCCAGTCAGACGGAACGTTACAGAAATACATTAGTGTAGTGTGCAGCAAGACTCTTAAATCGCATAGTCATATACATATATACGAATGGTGGTATTTTGCATAACAATTTACCCTTTCAGTAATTTGACTAATAAATCAGCAGCTCTATATCAACTTACCGTCTAACGCCGTCGTAAGATTGTTCGATACTTCTGTAAAAAATAAAAAATAAATATTAGAATTACATGAAAAATTTCAATACGAGTAAACTAAACACCGTTCTCGTTTAAAATAATATGGCGGGTAACAGATAAGCTGAACGGAATGTGCAATTATGCGAACGACCAGCGCCAGGACCAGTTAAAATCGGGAAACACTAGAAAACACTACTCAATTTATCTTATCTGTTAACCATAATTACATTAATTATAATCAATGAACTAACGATGGTTGGCACGAAATGCAGCGGCAGGTTGTGAACAAGGCCCAGAATTTCTATACAGTAATGTATTCCCTTGAAAAAGCGTACTTGGAGAGACATTCTGACATAATATTTAACTCATAAATAGCGGATGCCTATTAAATTGAAAGTTGAGTACACAATAGAAAGTAGAGAGGGTTTCCTTTCTTCCTATTTGCTGGCACTTTTAGATGTATACAGATCTATATTTAATGCTATTCATTTTAATTGAGTTATTGATGTTTTACCTTGGAGTTTGGTAGAGGTCTCATCGAGCTTGGCTAAAAATAAAATGCAGTGTTGGTGAGGTTCAAAATAATTGACTCGATTCGAGTCATGTTATTCGGTGACTCGAAATGACTGAAGTCATATAAATTGAACAACTCGGATTTTTACTCAAGTAATTGCCAGTGAGACTTTACTCAGTTATTGACTCGAAATGACTGAAGTCATATAAATTGAACAACTCGGATTTTTACTCAAGTAATTGCCAGTGAGACTTTACTCAGTTATTGACTCGAAATGACTGAAGTCATATAAATTGAACAACTCGGATTTTTACTCAAGTAATTGCCAGTGAGACTTCACTCAGTTATTGACTCGAAATGACTGAAGTCATATAAATTGAACAACTCGGATTTTTATTCAAGTAATTGCCAGTGAGACTTTACTCAGTTATTGACTCGAAATGACTGAAGTGATATAAATTGAACAACTCGGATTTTTACTCAAGTAATTGCCAGTGAGACTTTACTCAGTTATTGACTCGAAATGACTGAAGTCATATAAATTGAACAACTTGGATTTTTACTCAAGTAATTGCCAGTGAGACTTAACGAAATTATTGACTCGAAATGACTGAAGTCATATAAATTGAGCAACTCGGATTTTTACTCAAGTAATTGCCAGTGAGGCTTTACTCAGTTATTGACTTGAGGCACAGATGACCCAGATTATGATGATTATGATAATAGGAGTCAAAATCTTCCGCAAAAACTGAATAAAAGTCGACCGAGCGTTCCTGACGGTCTATCAAAGTAGACTTGCAAATAACAAAATTTCATCATTTACTGTATATTCTCACATATAAGACAAGTTTGGAACTCAAATAAAAATTTACTAAACTAAGTGGTCGGTTTATATGCACATGACTCTGGTCGCACTCAAACAAACTAAAATTTTGCTTATATGCACATAACTATCATTTTCATTAGCTGTGATAGGTGTGTACGGCGTAATACGATTTGTAAGATCGGCTTATATGCGAATTTTCATGAAGTCAACGTTTTAGTGCCGTTAAGTTAGCTTCTACGCAAGGATATATATTTATTATTTTTCAAACGAAGTTGGATTCGATTTTAAAATTATCCTAACCAGTCTCGATAATCAGAGTCAGAACCAATCTATTTTTTCAACCAAGTTTCATGAATCGAGGTCGATTAAAATATTACCCTGATGAATGCAGTTATCAAATTTTCCTCGATTCACAATATTATTTTAGCATACTCACAGATAACCTGTTCTTCGTAGTCTCTACTTTTAGCTGAAAAGGGCAATCAAACCAGTATCAGAAACTTTAAATAAATCTGATTTGAGAGAACAATAGAATATAGACTGTAGGTTCAAAGCCTGTCAATTCAGTTATTTCCCCAATATTCCCTCCCCGCGTAAGGGAGAGGGGTTGTGAAATCGACATCTTTACCCAATACCCTACAACAGGGCTACTCAACTGGCGGACGGTGGTCCGAATCCGGACCTTTCGACCATTTAATTTGGACCGCGTCTGCTTGTTTGTTTTGGGAGCATAAGCATCGTTAGGTACTTTCAGATGATTTTGATACAATTTAAATACACAGCTATACAGTTTGTCGTACTGGTACCAATATGCGACATTTGTGTTTATATTTGCGAGCCATTATTTGACGTTTCGTTTATTTAATGGAAAAATATTATGTAATGTCCGGACCCCAGTAATTTTGAAGTTTTCTAAACGGACCTTCGGTTAAAATAGTTGAGTACCCCTGCCCTACAATACTCCCAAACAAGGGATCAATGCTCAAATTTATCGACACGAAAGTCACACATAAGAGAGAAGATCGCAGAGCAGCGTATTTTTAGGTAAATATCTGGTCTCACAAGACTGAAGATAAAAATCGAAAAAAATGTAGGTCTTTAAGCGACTTATTCATGACAATAACCTCAACAACAATAATTTAGAAAAAAAGTCAGTCCTCGTGACAAAAAAAAATGATCAGGGTATATTAGGGACATATTTTTGCCCTTTACCTTTGCTAAAAAACAAGACAAATGTTATATCAGTAAATTACGTTAATAACGAATAAATATTTCTACTGGCTTAATAAAACAGAAATCAATCGAGTTTCTTACTGCTGATGTGTTCCAGAACATTTGTTTCTATTTCTGGAAACAAAAACAATTTATTTTAAATATTACCTTCAATGAAAATGACCATATAAATATTTACTGAAAGGTGATAACAAAATGTGTTATCTTGATCAGTAATCAGTAGTTTATTTTATCGCCATGCTGAACATACACACTTGACATACAAATTACAAAAAGATCGAAGTTCAGGGTGAAGGAAGACGCGTAAGAGCAATACTGGTTATCGAGCAGCGGCTCCCATATCATTTAAAGAAGCCTAGTGGCTGATTCAATATTTAAATATGTGAATATTATCCAATTTCTAACTTTAAAATCTCATCTTTCTAATATTACAAAAATCTTAAAATTTCTTGAATTGCAAAGAGAAATTCTTGACAACATATATTGTTTAGTGGCTTTTGCCAAAACATTGAATAAACACAGATTCAAATTAAAACAAACCTGGTCAAGATATATTGAAAAACTAATTCATCACAAAACTGAAATGGGACTGCATAAACAACTTTTTAATAATCGCTTTTCCTATCACCCCACCCCCGGACACACACACACACACACACACACACACACACAAACATCAGGCAAAAAGAAATACTCATAGGGCAATTACCCAGACAAAATTCAACGCAAAGAAACTTTAATATTTGATTGTCATGTTATTTATATTTACAATTTTTGTAGTAAAATTTTATGAATGATATTTCCTGTTCACTGTTGTACCTTTTGTATAGCTGTTGATATCATAGATGGCGTCTATAATGAAAAAAAAATAAGATTATGAGACTGGGGTGAAATAATCATAAAATGAAGTGAAAAGTTTTACAGAATTGGTTCTAGAACAATATTATGATTTCTAGAAGAAAGCGAACTAATTGGTCTCTCCTCACAAAATGAGTTACAGAATTGGTTCTAGAACAATATTTTGATTTCTAGAAGAAAGCGAACTATTTGGTCTCTTCTCACAAAATTAGGGCCCGCGGACTGGTGAGGTATCTAAGGTATATGTGGCATCGATGGCTCGTGCCGTGGGCGACGTTTGGATATGGGCACAAAATGAGCAAAAAAGTTTTAATTATAAAAGTTTTAAAAAACTAAATTGAAATTGGAAATAAATGAAACTCGTATTTTTTCTTAAATGATGAGGTAAACTGATCATATTTCAACAAAAACCAATATTGAATATTGTTAACTAACGATCAAGGGGGCGCACATTCAAACAACGCCATTTTACGTAGATACGCCACTGCTGCAGACACTTCATTGTGTGCTAACCACTAAAATGCAAAGTCAAATGATATGATATGTGGACCAGTGATTCCTTTCAACCAGAATAACGGCGCACCCCTTCTCGCTATAATTTCAAATATCCCCTTTAATTTTAAGATGCGACACCACACCTTGAATTCTACCTCAAAAATACCTGTTGTTGAATATTCAGAAAATAGTGTATATATACCAGTGCAGATGGTCAATCAAAATCAGAACACAAATTCTAAGTTACAAATGGCTTTAATGTTAATAGAAACACTTCTACGACCCCTTAAATTTGGAAACACCTAAAAATCGATTGTTTGCACAATAATCCAGTTCGCCTAACTAAAGTATCGGGTGGGCCTTCCTGGCTACGTCTTGTTTAAGCAATATACTGGCTGCCGTACTTTATAGTTTGTAAAATATGAGTAACTACTAATGCAGTACAGTTTATTTATACTTACTGTCTAAGAATTCCTGAATTGTCATATCTTGTTCTGGAAAAAAGCAAAATAAAGTTGATGGACACAAAGTAAAATACGTTTGTAAACTATTTTAACGACGTATCTGACAAAAGACGATTTGAAGCATGGCGCTCGTAGATATGTTCCGAGTTAAGTTAGAAATCTTTACGCAAAATATGCATTCATATATTTAAGCCATTGTCTGCAATTGACAACTAATCGAATTTTACCTTTAAGCTTTGCTTCTACAAGATCTCTTTCAGCTGAAGCAAAAATAAAATTTTATATATTGTTTTGGTATTTGGTAGGATGGGATTTTACGTAGTTATAAAGGGGGGGAGAAGAAAGCCGATAAGACGGCTCAATCATATGGCAAACCACGGTCTCTCGACTGGTTACCAGTCCATGTCGGGTATGGGATTAGTTAGTCAGTTATTTGTTTTCAGATGCATGGACTTGACATTGACAGAAAGCATTTATTTCAATCTGATATTTTGTACACTAACACTGCTTGCCTAAAGTCTTCATTAGAGAGACGCAAATCATTCAGTTTTGGATAAAAGTTTCTTATCCCAAGTCCAAGTCACACATCAAGTCGAGTCATATGCGAGTCTAAAGTCTAAATACGAGTCAATTTCATGAACTATGTCTTACTGGCCAATCTCAATACCCAATATTGGCTCCTTAAATGCTTTTTCATTATTTATTGCAATTTCTATGTCTAGTGGGCTTTTAGTATTGTGTAAAAATAGACTACTGATTAGTGACGATTCATTCAGATAAGACGAGTCTATTTCACAACACTTTGTCTCTAATAAAGACGTCGTGAGTTTAAAAAGATTGAGAACATGGGATCCAACACAATGAATTTATCAAATATATCGAGTGCTAGGTAGAAGTCTCTAGTCTAAACCAAGAGTTCCGCATTGAATCGGATTAGAAGTTATTCAAATTTTGAGTCAAGTTTGATTCTGAAATGGAGTCAGTCACTGAGCTAAAAGATCACTGACGGCTAGTAGGTGACGAATCACATTCAGATCGGTGCTTTTCAACCAGTGGGTCGCAAAGCTATGCAAGATGAGTCGCGAAGTATTTTCATATGTTACATACAGTTTTCGATTAGATTAGAAAATGGTGGCATTATGATTATGAAATTTTTCTATTATGTAATTTCTACAAAGAGGCTAACCCTAGAATTGCTCGCTAGCGCCATCTCGCATATTTTTTATTTATTTCAATACACTCACTGTCCCAGCCAGTTGCAATACCACCTTCCAACTCTGAAACAAAAAACACCCAGTAATAAAATATAACATAAATGGTCCCCAAAATTTTTATTATCGATCCCCTAAAATCAACTACCAAAAGCTCAATTACCCATTTCATGCAAATACAGTGTCCATATCGGTAGTACTTTTGGTTTGACCAAAAACTGCATACCCTGATACTTATATGAGATGCTAACTCAGCATTTCAACATACTATCGGTATTTCGAAATATTTTTATCATGATGCAATAAACTGTGTGACTCTATGACTAGGCCCATTAACTAGATGCAAGCATTGAATGTCCAGCTTGTACACAGCCTAGTCAAATGCACGGGAATTACGAAAGAATTTGTTGAAACTGACCGTCTGAATTA
Organism: Styela clava; assembly: GCF_013122585.1. Lineage (NCBI taxonomy): Eukaryota > Metazoa > Chordata > Ascidiacea > Stolidobranchia > Styelidae > Styela > Styela clava. The sequence continues at coordinate 17,636,809 of NW_024102836.1, forward strand.
CCCTATAAAAATCGTCTCTCTTTAGGGGCAATTACCCTCAGTTTGGGAACCACTACTTTACATGAAAATATATCGACCTACCTTCAACCTTTTCAATGATGTAATCTCCTTCGTCTGAAAATGAATTTGATATGTTTTCTATTACACACGGCAAAATTGGAACACTCAAAGATTTCAAACATGGGTTTCTATCTTTTTATACCAGTCGGCAACATACGCATAGTCAGGGGGTGAACAGCTGTGCTTGTATAGCTTAAATAACTTTAACAGCAAAATATGTCTTTAGAGAGATTTTTTAGGATTTCGAAACCTCGATGAGGGCAAACTAGCGCAGCTTTCTCACTTTGTTTTATATTAGTTATGCGGCCATTAAAGTACTCCTACCATTAAGTATTTGAGCATATCCAAGGGTCGCATGATTTTACGAAATTCAATGAAATCACAGATTCATACCACTCACTACTACATACTGATAACTAACATATTGTAGCAGTCAGAGACTCTTTGCGAATACTGTGTGTAACGACGTCGAAGATAAAAGCGATATTACTTTATTTATTCCAAAAATATCTGAATGCTGAATGGAAATCGTTTTCTTTTTAAGATGACGTCAGAGTACGAGTACGATTTGTCACTTGAATCAAAACGTTTCAACATTGAAGTTCTTGGATAATATGGGAATGACTGGAGTTATAGAGGACGGATTGCACCGCCATCGGGTCTACATATTTTGTAGTAATATAACATCAAAATGAAAAATTAGTTGCCATGCTCTCTTTATTGGACACGAAGTGGACATAACAATCGTTTCAAAATTTTGTTGTTATTGTTATTGTTATTTGTCTCCGTCTCCATTTTTAAAAAATCACTTTTCTCTTCGAATACTGGACCAATTGCTTTGAAATTTTCAGTGGTTGAAGATAAAATTTTTCTCCAGAAGGCTATTACTTTTTTTTTCGCTATGACGTCATCAAAATTATTGCCAATGGGTGGCGCTACGTGTCCATATATTTGAGCACAGCTCTCTTGTTTTATTCTTATTATTATATAGTGTTTTAGTAATACTTTAATCACCTTTTGCAGTGACGCTCACAGTGTCCAATAGTTCTGTGAAATAATATTACATTTCAAATTATGACTGGGCGGGAAACAGGGTTCTTTATTCGTGAGTATGAGTATGAGCTCTTCAAGATAAATTGAATATTAATTATTAAATGCATTAGAATGCGAGTACTACTCAAGTTACTACTTTTTATGTATTGCACGCTAGATACAATTTCTGTGCAATAAACTTTGGTGTTAGTTTGGGTGATTCTCTTGGCGAAATGAGTGGAAAACTCCAAGATCTTCAATATTTATTGCAATAAAAAAATGTTCAGTCATTTTGCATTACCCGACATATCACTTTGTATATTGCGATGCAATTCTGAAAAATAATAAGAAAATATAATGAGTGGGAATCTTATATTTTTAAGGTAATATGAAGTGGAATTCAAGCTATGTTGTGGGTTAGAGTAGTTAATTAATCGTTCGGCTATATAGCATTGGAATCAATATGGATCGATCAAAATAGGAAGCGGATGAGCTAGGATTATAATTCGATAATATTCAAAGATATTCAAATCACTGGAAATAATTCTTACCGGCGAACAAGTCTTTGAAACCAACGCCTTTTTCTGTGAAATATTCAGTATTCGAAAAAGCATTCATTTTGTAATTCATAAGGTACTAGTAGGTAGTAAGTAAATCCGCATTCACTGGTAATGCAGAGCCATAATTATATATATATTATAGTTTTAGTGGATCTTTGCACCGAGGGTGTGACCTAGCATTGGATGAATTCTCGTTCTCTTCAAACTCCGATCCGAACTCGACCCAAACCCGGGAACTCCTAGCTTCAAGGTTATTCAACAAAGCATCGCCTACTTCATTCCAATACCCCATTGAATGGTTATCTAAATCAGTGCTTCCCAACCAGTGGGTCGCAAAGCTATTCAAGGTGGGTCGCTAAGTATTTCCGAATGTGTTATTACGTCCATTACGAAACGCTTATGAAACAATGTAACAACTAGAATTATGCGTTAATATCCAACCTACAAGATTAAGTTTTGTATTATTAGTAAATTGCGTGGGGACACGTTGTTCATTTGCTCATATCTCATCTCATTATTCGTCACTCAATAAAAATGGGTTGAAACTGAAAAAAAAGTTTGGGATGGCCCGGATCTAAATTATCTTTGTAATAGATCGCAGTTTTCAGAGCATGCATGTTTATTTATTTCTCTGAAAATCTAACAGGATCACCATAATACACAGTGATGAGAAAACGGCTTGTGAATTTTGTTGTTTTGCATTGTTTAACTGAAATTTGGATATTTTTTTTAAATTGTCAAGGTAGAAAATTTCGTTAACTTACCAGAAAACCCATTAGCAATAATCGTCTGCAAATCTGTAAAAAACGAAAATAACAATATTCGTTAACAATAGTACTTGTATATTATAAATATTAAAATGGTCTCAGCGTGATGTTTAATGAGATCAGTAATTTTTCTTCACCCCTTCCTACAAGGGGTGAACACCTCCACTAAAGTTTCAAACACTGTCATATGATTAAGCCGCATTATCGCTTTCCTCTCCCGAGTCAATCAATTTCATTTCAATATACAGTCAAGATAAATTCAATCCATGCAGAGGCGAGTTTGTTGCTTAGCTTGATGATTTAAATAATAATAATATAAAATTTTACTTTCGTTTGACCTTTAATTCATTCTTATGTAAAATAACATCTATACTTTGTTCATCCTCTAAATTAATTTTAAGGTTGGGTATAAGGAGCGTCATTATCAGAAACTCGCAGCGGGCAGAAGAAAAGTTTGACACGTGTCTAGAGGGACGTGTATAGAGGAAGCGTGTTTAAAGGGTGTGTGTATAAGTAGAGCCTATCTAGAGAGGGCGTGGCACGCTCCTGAGTCTATGGATATAAACATATTTATATACCGTCGATTGCTCCACTTAATGATGCCTGGTGACCTGTAGTAAAATTTGAGATAATCAGATAAATAGGCAAGACTGAAAATCTATTGCAGACAAAGCGGTGTATATCGACACGGCCATTTTACTACAACATTCAGATTTAGATATTTATTTTCATTGTGCAAGAATGTAAAACAAACAAACATAAAAATAACAAAAAACGAAAAACATTGAATCTAGCAATTGATGGGGGGTCGTGAAAGACTCGGTGAGTCATCCAGTCAGCGACACCTTATAGCTAAGTTTAGCAGCAAATACAGGGAAAAAAATCAAAAGATCAACTTAAAATACACAAACATGAGAAGATTAACAGCTTCGTGATATAAATCATTGGGATTTAGGAAAATCATTGTGATTTACAAGAAAAAAAGAGTGTTGTTTATTTCAAGTGACTTCCTACTTAACTTTCTATTATCCCACGTGGTATTGTTGATTTATGGCAATAAAATACTTGTGTGTGTATACCGTTTCAATGCAATGTTTTGAACTGTAAAGGTAGCCTTCAATAATAGGTTTTGCTCATCAGTTACATAAATTCATAAAGGGCGATTGCTAGAAACGCATAAAATTCGGCGCATATTCACTAAACGCCCACAACTATTGTTGCATATGTTATTCCTAACCCTCACCTGGCCCGGTCATCTAAAGATTACGTCACTACGATCTCACAATAACGTCAACGGGCTTGCTGAAGTATAGCAAATCGATCGTCCGAAATGGCATCTTCGCCAACGATAACGAACTCTTTAACGCCAGCGATCTCTCTCATATCGGAATCGTTACGACGAGAAAACGAGAGAAATAGCTTGCTCGATTTCGGGTGATCGTTCGCGCGTCTTGGGTGACAGTTAGTATAGTTCGGGGGCTATATTACGCTACTGTGATGTCGTAATGACGTAATTTTAGAATGCCGTAGTCAGGTGGGGAGTTAGGAATAACATATGCAAAATGTTTGTGTCACGCCAACTAGAAGTACTTACGCCGTGTTGTGAACATGCCCCGAAAATTTGAAGGTCAGTTGACATCACGAATAAAATGCGTGCTTACTCATTTCTTTTTTGATACGTTTTTAGTTTTTTGGGTTCTAGATTGTGTTATTTTGATACCTTCTTATTTGATTTCTGTAATATTCTGTGTAATATAACATATGCCTTTGAAAACTTTCTAAAGTTATTCTTTGTAAAAATGAATAGCTGTTTTATAAATTCTCTGTTTTCTAGCGAACACCAAGTATATGTATACCAAAATAAAACTTACCAGCGAATTTGGTTATCACTTGTTTCCTATGACCTGGAATTTAGATGAAAAAATGTTTGCATTTATTAAAAGCGTTTAGAATATGGAATTCATATATATATTTTCTAGGAATCACTCACGAAAGCGATTGCATAAATGAATCAAGACTCTGGTCTTACAAAAAAACACCAAAATTATGCCAAACCCGCCAAACATTGTCTTAAACAACTAAAATCTTCCTAAAACCTTGTTTAAAGTGAAAAAAATCGTCCAATATCACCAATAACTTTACACCAAAACGTTCCAAAACAGTCGTAACTACCAAAAACCTTGCTAAAACGTGCAAAAACCAAAAACAAGCACAGGTCTTTCGCGACTCCTGTCACACAATTTCCCTTGGTATTTGCAATATTTTCTTTCTTATAATAAATTTTATTGTGTTGACGAATAAATGATGATTGATTAAAATCATCTCGTAAACGTGTAAAAATCGTCAAAAACCTCGAAAAGAAAAGAAAAAATGTGCAAAAACAAAAAGTAACTTCCCTAAAGGTTATTCGCTCATATTACTAGAATAAATTGTTATTTTATTATTTTTTTTGTAGTGATGAAGCTATTTTGTTGAGTTTTTTTTGTTGCACTTATTGCCGATTGTAACTCTTCTAACGAAGCGTTTCCCATTTTTGCTAGGAGGCTCAAAACCTCGAGAAAAAAAAATGAAGTAAAACATTACCTGATATTAGTTCGTCGTGATCTAAAATAATTGAGATATAATGTTTTTCAAATTTGGGAGTTTATGTTTTACATCAAGGATGTGCAAAATTTTTATTGGTGGGGCGTATACCCAAACAAAATCATCAAACTGGACGACACAGAACAAAAAAATGATTCGGCGAGAAAGGCAAGAGAAGATAATTACACAACCCCGTTTTATATCGTATACACACGCCCTTAAAATTCACCAAACTTTCAGTCGAGGTATTACTTTTTGACAAAGTTTCAACACCTCAAAGATAAAGTTTTACAAACACGGTTTCAATCAAATCGCTGATAATCCCGTGTCAAAACTGTGTGTCTACCTTGCAGCATTTACAATACCTTCTACAAGCTTCTACAAGACTTACCAGTGAATCGTTTCAACATGTCACTATCCAGCGCTAGAAGAAAAAATTCGGTAATGAATCTGTTTTGTTTTTTAGTTCAACGAAAAATTAAAATTTTTTGCAAAGCTATCTTTATGTCCATTTCACGTTTAAAAATATTTGATGAATACGTCAAATAAGCTCAATGGCAGGTAACTTACTTGACAGTCTGTTTAGAGTTTTCTTGTGAAGTTCTGAAAAAACAAGTGAGCAATACTGAAATATATGAACATGAAATTTATATAACTAATATGGCTGATTGAAGAGGCGAATCTTTTCTAATTGCAAAGACAAGATACAAACATGGCGTAATAGAATAAAAAATTGTATCAAAATATAAGGCGTGAAAATGACCAGGATGCAGTGATATTTTATCTCCCATTGGTCATTTACCTAATTATTTTTTGACGGGTTGCAGTTTGTTGAAAAAACTAACTTATTAAGCGGGTTTCGAACCCGGAATACCACACTCATGAGTGAGAATATATATATCTTACCTTGAGCACGAAGATTGATAGTTTCTGTGTGACCTAAAATGATTTAATATTGGAGATTTTGTTCAATAAAGGGCGCGTTTTCATGACTTTTTACAACACAGTTACCACTCTTGAAAAACGTTGGAATGTTCCAGATTCGTGTTTATCTAATTTAAAACATTCTGATATGACACGAACAGTAAGACTTGCAACCTATTAATGTAACATCGTCAGTTCAATGCTCTATCTACTAGAGTCAAGAGGTAGGCGAGTTTTTGAACCAAGGGCCAAATTCGCCCATCTAGACCGGCGGGCCATGTGAGTGTGACGTAAAAAGTTACAATTTATGAACAATATTTACAGTGTTACAAAAGCAAAAGTGGAAAACATAGACTCGCCTCAAAGACTCAAACAAACAAAGACTCGCACCAAAACTAAATTTAATCGCAATCTCAACAAATTCCTTGAGCTATTTTTTTTTTAGCTAAAACATCAAATTTGTTTTTAGTTTTGTTGTGGCAGCATCAGGCGGGCCAGATTGAATTACTCAACGGACCAGATTTGGCCTGTGGGCCGTAGTTCGACCATGCCAACTCCAATAACTGGGCTTTCACAGACAAAGTTAATTAATTAAATGTTCAGTTAAAGTAGTTCGTAGTTGTAACGTGCTCAGCTCTGGGTAATGATTAAACTGAGCGCATTTTACTTTTGACTATTTGGGCGAAAGCCCAATACAAAATTTTTAGCCTTTCCTCATATAAGATATGAATACGCAAATAGCAATAATAATAACTAGTCATATAATGTGCAGGGGTCTGCAAATTACACCCGCGGGCCAGATCCGGCCCACCGAAGCGTTTCATCCGACCCACTTGTGTTTGCTAAAATTACGACTATAGTTTTATGGATATAAATTTCCGTTGAAAATATTGATGAAAATAATGTCATATTAACCCCCAATGTTAACGTTAGCCTAGCTGTAAATAACCGTTTTTTATTCATAGTTTTCCAAGTTTTGAAGCCCCGGCCCTATATCCCTGTACTATTTTTCAAGTATTATCTGTTTATACTCGCACATAGATATATATTCTATACTTACGTTTGAATTGTTTATCCAACCTGATCTTTTGCTCTGTGGAGGAAAAAGTTATCACAAGTTTTACGCCTGCACTTCGAACAAATCTTTTTCAAAAATAATTTTTTTTAAGGGAGAAGTCATCGATACTATATATTGTTTTGGCCATCACAGATGTATTAAATTACTGATTGAACAAGGGAGCAATGCTCAAATATATGGACACGTAGCGCCACCCAGTGGCAATAATTTTGATGACGTCATAGCGAAAAAAAAAGTAATAGCCTTCTGGAGAAAAATTTTATCTTTAACCACTGAAAATATCAAAGCAATTGGTCCAGTATTCAAAGAGAAGAGCGATTTTTTTAAAATGGAGACGGAGACAAATAACAATAACAATAACAACAAAATTTTGAAACGATCGTTATGGCCACTAAACGTGTCCAATAACAACAAACCCTGTTAGGATATTGAGAACTGACTTCATAAAAAAATTGAAATTGTAAAGGAACTTTGTGGACACCCTGTACAAATACTATTGAGCAACACTTCGATACTAAATATAAAAAAAACAATAAAATTTTTTATAAAATGAAATCAGCAAACGACCCAAGGTTTTTATGTTTCATGTATATTCTTCCGGAGATGAGTTTCTTTACTTCAGAGTGTGTGTACGATTTTTTTTAGCCAATTCTCTAGGTTTGTCGTTTAAGCTTAATAAACGACTCATCATACGAACCCTTAGCTCGATCTTTCACTACATCCTTTGTGCCTGAAAAGTATGTATGGTCAAATATTTACTGGTTTGAAGCGGTTAAAACTAGTTGAGACTGGTTAGAACTGGCACATGTTGGTTTGAATAGGTTCGTAGCATACTTCATTACAAATTCTTCAGCAAACACTCAAGTCAAATCAAGCAAGACACCAAAATAAAAGCGTAGGAATACGCTTGTCATCTCACTTCTGGTTACCCTGCGTTGGTTCGCAGGTTCGAATTCCGTGGAGAATAATTATGTGCAAGAGAATTGCTGGTCTCCTCCTCGCCGTCGTCATGATTCACGTAAACGCTGGTCGATTACAGCTTCCTTCACCATCAAGTCCGCGCATTTGAAGAAAATACCTGGCAAACCAACCCCATACCCGACACGGGCTGGTAACCGGACGAGAGGTCGTCGTTCATCATATGATTAACCCGCCTAAGCCCTTTCCTCTCCCCCGGGATAAATATGTAAATCCTACCATATCATATGCAATTCCAGTTAAGGTAGCATCCAGAGACATTGCATGACTTACTGTTAAGACCTTTGAGTGTTTTTTCTTGAATAACTAAAACAAGAAAAATAAAAATATAAATTTATAAACAAAATTATTTACAAAACAATAACAGCTGAAAGGACACTAAAATAGAAATTCAATGGCGGCGGTAGTTGGCGTCTTTTTTTTTTATACCCGGATTCGGTAGTCGGAGTCGATTGTGTGTTTCCCTGAATTCACAGGATTAATGTTACCCACGCTACGAACGTTTATGCTACATTGAGTATTCAAAAATGTACATTAGGGGTCTGCAATAACCCTCCGGCCGAGCCGTTTAGTATCTTATCTTTAGTATTTTATTTAGCTTTTATCAATGCTTATATTTTTCCCCATCAAGAATAAAATCCTAATCCGACAGCTCATGTTTAAAATGGTGCACACAATGGGTGAAAATTCATATACAGTAGTTTGACTAGTCAGTTAATTAAGGGTTGCTACAACAAGCTGGTATTAACAATCTATGCAATAACTCGAAATGTAAAGTGACCCACTAAAATGTTTAATAAATAAAATTTCGCATTGTGAGAATTTTTATTTGTTGTGTACGTGGAAAAACTATAAATTTTATGGGAAGCCCAGCTAGATGTCTGAAGTTGGTTAACCTATATGGCAATTGTACCTGCCATGCTTGCCTCCATTTCCTTAGTATGATCTGTAATAAAATAACAATTAGTCAATTTCCGTATTGACTGATATAGGATAAATTATTTAAACGTCCGGTACAAAGTCTAATAAATAGATTAAATCTATGAACAAATGTCGCAATTTTCCAGTACTCAATTTTTTCACCGGTCTAAAATATCATTTTTTTTATGTAAGACGCTTGTTCACGCCTTCCTGCTCCAAACAAGGCTTCGCATAAGGAAAGTCGAGGCGTTGTTTTTAAAAAAATGAAAGTTTTTTGTTCAATTATCACACCTTGAGTGCGCGGTTGGGGTTGCTTATGATTTAAACCAGTGGTTTCAACCCTTTTTCTTCCGTGGCCCACTTATGTTGCACAAAACATTCTGTGGCATTAACTTCCTCATGCAAGGGAAAAACAAGAAAATTAAACATTGTGGGTCGGGACCCCCTTGTGAATTGTAAAAGAAAAAAGCATTTTTCTCTTTCATACATAGCATTTTTCGTAGCTTGTAACGCTTTTTTGAACTTTCAAAGACTCTTGTAAACCGATGTTTTCCGGTCTGAAAAGCCTCCGGTTGCACCCGATAACTGTTACGGTCGAATCCGCTCTTTTAACCATTTCTGTCTACGCTCCTGATCGAGAGAAGACGTCACACGCAAAAAAAAGCGAAGCTTTCTAATCACTATGTAATCGCGCTCTCACTTAATCAACATATAGGACTCCATTCAAACAAAATAATTGCCAACTAAAAAACTTACTTTTGAGCGATCCAGCCATAGTTTTGACTTCTTTTTCGAGAACGTCATCGAGGTCTTAAAAATAAATAAAATACAAGTTGCCAGATTTTAGAAACTTTATTGGGAAAAACAGTTACCTCACAGTGGAAATCCACGCAAACCAGTAGAGTATTGGTTTTAAAACTATTTAAGCCACGTCCCCTTTTTTGAATTTGTCTCGCGGGCCACCTCAAAAATAACTATCTAACAATAAGTTACCAATAACAGATAGTAAGGAAAAAGTATGTTAAAAATACACGTTGAAAATGCGTATATGAAATGTGAATATCCAAAATAAGGCGGCGGGCAGAATAAAATCAAACGAATATTTTATTTTTATTTTTAATTAGCCTCACGCCTACTCAAAACATTGTCTACGCCCCCTTGAGATGCGATCCCCACTGTTTGAGAAACACTGGGGTAAATTTGACTTTGGGAACAGAGTGATTTTTTTAACTGTGATAACACCGCAGAACAGTTGCAAAATTACGATTGTTTTTAGCACAGTACGCACCCAAAGTGGGCTTGAAACGAAAATAACTTGAAATGAAAAAAATTCGCAATTCTTGTTTCACAGTTTTCCGCTATACAAGTAGCCAATATAAAATTATAAATTTTTCTCTATTTGGTTTTTTCGCGCCCTGGGGTTATGGGCATTGGGTTTGAGTTAAAGATCTTATTTTTTCAAATTTCAAGAGACCATGCTTTTTACTGGATACTCCCGACGTATGTGAACCAAGATAGTGGACACCAGAACGTAGTATGTGTACCAGGTTGGGATTAGGCAATGGTTTTATTTCATTTTTCCCTATTTTTGTTCTATTACGAGTCCGGGGACTAGCCAGGTGACTCCCGTAGTATTTGTACCTGGAGTTACTGCCTAATCTTAACCTGGTATACGTACTACGTTTCGGTGTCCGCCATCTTGGTTTACATACTTCGGGAATACCTTAACTGATTTATCTGTTTATTGATATATGATCTTACATTGGAGGGTAAATACGAGTTAATATATTATACCCATATGTCTTATGAACGCCTGTATTAGAGATCTTATTTTGGAGCTCCTGAAGTACATGTACCAAGATGGTGCACAACCTGAATACTGGTACACATACTATATTAAGGTTGTGCGTCATCTTGGTGCACATACTACGGGAGCTGCCTTATTTTTATCATTGATTTTTCAAGATATTTATTCTTTGCTGACATAACCACTACGCCAACTCTCATATCCAAATGCCTTCTTACCGTCCATTCTAATCTTGAGGGACTTGTAAACATCTGAAAGTAGAAACATCAATTTGAGAATAAATTAAATAATTCAGTCTTAGTTCTTTCTGCTGGCAATGCTTTTTGTGTGGGATTATATTCAAATTTTTCAATCGTATGACGTTAACTCCCTCCTGTTTCGGGTTGAATGTCCATTACTGGCGCAAAATGCCCCACCATAATTTTATATGATTCAGTGGCTCTTGGCGATTTTGTGATTGGCCGTAACTTTAATTAGAGATGAGTTTCATTCGTTTCTTAGTGAATGCGAGTCACCTTGTTTGAGGCAAGTTCTCATGGAGTAAGGAATACTTGCGTGTTTATTTTACGTCAATGACTAAGACGGCCTGTAACAACTTTGTACCAAATAAACCTTACCTCGGATCAACTTTCTTGTCTCATCAGCAAGTCCTGTGAAGAATAAGAAAAAATTCCAATCGCGTATAATGAAAGTAATAATCTATTTGATTTGGCATGAAGCATTTATACGTCTTCATTCTGAATAAAGATTTGTGAATGCATTTAAGGGCACGGAAGGGGTGAAATTTTTCGGTGCTCCGAAAGTATGTGCACCAATGGGGAGCACAAGCTGAACATAGTATGTGTACCAGGTTAGGTTTATCAGGTTGTGTGCCATCTTGGTGCACATACTTCTGGAGCGCCAATTTTCCGATTTGGGAATGCCAATGCCATCGTTACAAAACCGCGGAGTAATTCTACTTTATATTTGTTATGGAAATACTAATATTCTTTAATTCCTTGGTATTACCATAGAATTTATTTAAACACACATTCTATGTACTTGAACTGTTCAAAAGCGGGGATGCAACTTGCGCATAGTATTTGCTACTGAGCTAGGTATCCAATAAATATCGGATGAATGAATTACTTTTTATGTTTATTAAGGGGAGCATAAAGAATTTCAAAACAGACGAGGGTAGGAATAGTTGGGAACCATTGGCATGCATTTAACAAGACACTGCTGTAGAGCTCATGATGTTTGAGTGAACCAGAAATATTTAATCTGCTTCGTCGACATAGTAAGGACTTGGGTTTTGATAATTTTGTATCTAGTTTGAAGTGGTCCAAGATTGGCAGCTCCGCGGGGCACAAAATTACATTTGCATCGTTCGCGGGCCACAATAGTGCCAAGAACCTTGCTTGTTTAACTTCACTAGTTGCCTCAGCAAGCCATAACACTAGTCAATTTAGTGACATTAGTGATGCAACAATATGTCAAAATATTTTTTGGTCAATTTCATGACGAAACAACACGAAATGCGATTTTTTGATTCCTCTCCGAATGCGACGCGGGCCACAGATGATGAAGTGGCGAGCCACATGTGGCCCGCGGGCCTAGGTTTGGACCATCCTGATCTAGTGTATCGAGGATAAACATATGCATGTATCTCAGAATATCAGTGTGTTCTTTCAACTTTAGGAAAACCTAAATAACGAGATTCACTTTTTCAACTTTTACTTGAACGCTTTGGGCGCGCGAAATTTGTATCAATAAGTTTACAAAAAAAAATCTTAATGGACTTACTATTTTCTGTTATCTCTGCAAGAATAAATTTGTATCGATATTTTATTTTTAACATATAGATAAACATTTATGATCTATTATTTGTTTTAAAACTTGCAAAACTATTTGTCTTTTGCAGTAATTTGTCATATTTGGCAAAATTTTTAATCAAACATGAGGTCAGAAAAGTATGAAACATATTATGAAAATATCCTGTAGCTGAACAAGCTTTAAGTATTTATTAAAATTGCAGGAAGAATGGAGCAGTGCGTCAGTTACGAGTTATTCCAATCGGTATAGAGACGTTTCGGCCCACTCAGAATCGAGTGCAGAGACACGTTCATCAACAATGCGTGAAGCTGAAATGCCATATTTCAGAAATAAAATGGAATTTTGTTATGTTTTGTATTATTATAATTTCGGTAATATAAGATATTTTAAATTCTGCTAATGATTTGGGTTTTGCGGAACAAACTACTCATCCTTCTTCTATACTTTTTTGCTGGTGGATCCGTCTGCGTAAAATGCAAGGATGCTGTAGCAAGAGTGTAGACAAATATAATAAGGGGTTAAAGAGTCTTGCTGCACACTAACACTATGTGTGCACTGCGCAGCAAGACTCTTGAATCACTTAGAATATTTTTAGTTTGCTGGTAAATACTTTACTACCACAAAATATTTATCACGGCAATCGAGCCTCACGCATTGATCCCGCGCTCTAGTTTGTGTGGGTCGATATGTCAATAAGCAATTCCAATCAACGATTTGATTTGTTAGTTGAAAAAAACATTTTGTTTTATCTTTATATCTTGCAGTAAAATATTTATGTTCACTTACCCTTAGGAGGAGCATTTTGCTAAATAAAAAAAAGGAAAACATGTTTCAAATTCAGGGAGAAACCAAAGTTGAAGGCGAGCTCCCAGCTGACAAGCCATGGCCCCCGGGTTCGAGATGGCTGACACAGAGCAGAGCCTTGTATGGAGCGAGGGAGTGGGAAATGACATAGGAAATTTTTGTGTTCAATGTTTCTGGTTTAGCTTTTCAGATATTTACGCTTTTTTGGGGCCACCTTCGTCCAATATGAAAATTAGTACTTTTGCTATTAAATTTTCTGCGAAGGACACTCTTCCTGTTGCAATTTTTGCAAAGACCTCGAGTTATGACAATCTTATCTTATAGAAAACTACGCTTTCTACTTCACCTATGAGACCAGAGGAGGCATAATAATAGATAGGCAGTTTTTATTTCTTGATAATAGCGAAAGTTGTGGCGGACACTACTTGGTAAAAGATTAGGAAATTCCAGAAACCATACGTTTGATTTATGTACGAAGCGATTTTACACCTCCTCCTCAAACAATGTTATACAGGTATTTAGCCTGGGACGCCAACGTAAACATGTCTAACGCTTTGCATACATACTTAGTTTCAGGAAGTTTTAGTTTGGCTTTTTTTCAGTTTGGCCTCACTTCTATAGATTTTAAAACCCTAAATCATTCACCACTGACGACAAAAAAGTAGGGCATGAAATAAAGTAATACCCAGGTGTAAATGAAGATGACAAGAATACAGATTGCAGCCGAGACCAGGAACACGTAGATTACAAAGGATAAGATCACTTTCCATCCCGTTTCTTTAAAAACAAAAGAATTCAGAGATCAGGTAACCCAAGCTGGTTATCGAGATAATATCTAATGAAAAATATTTTAGCTTAATTAATATTACAGCCAATGTTGCTGAGTACGGCTTTGACAAATCAATCAACCCACATCATCTAAAGGTTGCATTGAATAGCCATAAGACCACCAACAGATATTCCCGCTTCAAGCTGATTTCATATTAAATTTAAAGTGCTCCTTCGCTGGAAAACAGGTACATAAGTCATTGTGAATTGCGTGAGAAAGATGCCAGTTTACTGGACCCTGAACAACACTGTGTACGAGCAGACACTGACTGCGCGAGAAGCTTTTCGTAGTATATGATTTACATATTTATCCTGGGGGTGAGAAAAGGAGATGAGATGTCTCAATCGTTTGGCGGATCACGGACTTTCGTCCGGTTACCAGTCCAAGTCGGGTATGGGATTAGTTTGCCAGGTATTTGCTTTCGGAAGCACGGACTTGATGGTTGAGAAAGCGGTAAGCTGTATTTTCAATAATACCAACATATTTCTGGTAAGGCACTGCCTAAATATTGACTTATTTACACAATCGCGCAATTTCTTAGACTTCCATCTTTCAATCCAATATTATCTCGGGTGGATCATAGTCAATATACAGAATAGATTACATTTACGTTCATAAATGCACTTCCGCATATTCATCCAATATGATCGCAAATAGGTTAAAGTACATAAGATGTCACCTTTACTAAACGATCCGAACATTCTCTTCCTCTCTCGTGCTTGTCTCTCTTTTAAATCCAACTTCTTTCGTGTATTCGTTTCTCTCTCGTATTTCCTTCCTCTTACTTTTCTCTTCTTTTCCGTTTGTTTCTCTCGCTTTTCCCGGCGCTTTGAAAGCTCTTCAGAGACTTTAGGTCTAAAAAGGCAAAATTTTGTGTTTTTGCCTAATTTTTGGATCTCCGCTCTAGGAGACCCTTATTATCGGTCGTTATGTCTGTGTATCTGTCTGTCTGTCTGTCTGTTTAGAGGTAGCGTCTAAACGGCTGGACCAATTAAGATGAAATTTTCCACGTGGGTTATCCTGTCACCCTAGTATTGTGCGTTTTATAGAAAGTCCGGATGGAGGTTTCGTTTCCATGGAAACAGCGAAAAACGCGCCGATCGTTATAAAATTTTAATTTTTTTCACAATTTCTCGCCGTTTTCTCGCCAACCAGGTCAAAAATTAAAATTCCAAGAATGCTACCTTCCGCATAGAAAAACACTCTTTCCAATAAGTTATCTTTGGTCTCGATACTCCATAAACTGAAGGAGCCTTAGGGATTTTAGTGAAGATTATTACTCGCGTGACTTCCAGCCACAATATACCAGTCACGCGAGTAAGACTACGAAACGCGCAGCGTTTGAAATGAACGTAGCGGAACGAGCAGCGTTTAAAATAAACTGGCGTTTTTAATAGTGTCTCCTAATATCCGTTAGTAAACTGAAATGATGAGGGCCTCAAGCAATGGCGGAGATCCAACTGGGCACCTACCGGCTTGTTTTCAAGAAATTTGCTTAGACCGAAGTTAACATATTGACTGGTTCCAGTATCCCAACAGTTAAATGGTCGACCGCAACTTTGTCATAGATAATTCTTTTTAATTTCTAAGTGAGAGTACACGTGAGCTTGCCTTGAGAAAATTATTTTAAAAGTTTTTTAATTTACAACGAGTTGAAGTTCTTTCTTACTCCTTAAAAAAAAAAAAATTTCATGCCATTTTTTTCCTCGACAAACCTTGTTTATGTAGTATTTACCACTTCTGTTTTTTTGTCCATATTGATCTGAACTTTATCAAGTCCTACGTCAACTGTATTTGTAATTAATTACACGTACTAAAATAATTACTTGTGCTCCAAGTCTTAATGGTCACACAGAAGCTCACCGCGATGGATCAGAGGCGTACCCAGGAATTGTGGGTTCAGGCCAGAACCATCCGGTAAAAAGCTTTTTCTGTATCATATATAGCAATTTTTCGTACCTTGAAACGCTTTTTAGATCATTGAGAATCTTGAAAAACCTATTTTTTTCGCCCCGCTAGCTGTAACGGTCTAATTCAGTACATTATAATATTACAATATTCCACTTTTAGTACATTATGATCATTTCATTATGTGTATTTTGGTCTCTATTTTTTTGTAGTTTAAACTTTACTTTAAACGAGATTTATGATTTTCTTTCTTGCATTAGCGAATAAATATGTGATTAGGGTATTGAATACTATTCATGTTATAATCCGGCCCGCCGAGAACTCTATTTTCCCACATCTGGCCCGACGACTAGAGAAGTTGCCCACCCCTGGACTCTAACTCGACAATTAGAACCCTTCAAAATCCCGGGTTAGGCTTCTGTTTTGGGCTTTTGCAAAAATAGAACATGTATGAAAATGATTGCTTTGAAATGTATCCACATGTTCTAAAATACATTGAAATTCAGTCTGGTGCAGACGGCTACTGCAACACTTCTACACTTTTACTGCAGGGAATAATGGAAAATAATTTAATCAGAAATGGGCATGGGATTGCAAAAACGATGTATTTGTTGGTACTCAACAAATTTAACCCTTTATTTATTTATTTATTTAAATAATATATGATTATCTGTAAAATGCATACCCATAATCTTTTCCTTTCACATCATTCCTCTTTTTTGCTCCCTCTTTTGCAGATATTTTTTTTCCTTCAGTATTCGATGGTTTTTTGCCTTCAAATGTGGAGAATATACTTTTAATGCTTGCATAGTGCGAGAATATTGTAACTATAAAAGCCGACTCTTAGGCTCTGTTTGTCGAAAGTAGAAGCGCATCACTTACCAATGACCATTTATACAGCGTTTTGTAGGCATTATTAGCATATTTGTGGCAATTTGACTACACATGTTATATTAGCCTTACTATAAAGGCCGAACCATAGACTCCATCCATACGACAATGGTAGATTTTTACTTATTAGTAACTGCTCTATTTTGGGTATTAACGGCATTTCAGTGTCAATTTAAATCTTTAGTAAAGTATACATACATACAGGGTGGTTGCTAGGATAACAGAAAATTTTCGGGCAGCTATTTATGTTTACAAATGATGAAGATATCTCAAGATAACCTTCAAAACGCTAGGTTAAAACACTACTATGATGTGCTCGAACGACATTTTGAGCATCCATGAGTGTAATACAATATATACTATTAAAAAAATTTTGTATTCTTTGTAAAAAAAATGTTGTTAAACAAATTTTGTGTTTTATATCGACACACGTTCTTATTCATTCAACAATATTAGACTTTACTACATATTATCTTATTTGGTGTCAATATAGATAGGCCCGGATCTTGACCCGAGAGAACATTTCCGTGTTCACTTAGAAAGCCCGGGGAGGCAATAAATTCCAAGCAGTTATAAAATATAAGCAGGTGGTTATATGCAGGAGTATGTATATTGTATTATTTATCTCTATGTATACTGCGTATAATGTTCATTCGTAAAACAACTAACAAACTTACCAGTGGTTCCCTCCTTAACATACACATTGCCACCCTGATCTCTAGAACTACCGGTCGTCTCAAACTGCTTCTGAAGAGGTACGTGAGTCGTCTTAGTAACTGAAATACCGAAATGTTGTTATGACACGTATTTTATAACTTTTGCTTTGAGAACGCTCTACCTAAGAAGTTACTGATACATACGTTAAGTGCTTATTATTTTGTGTTAATCCGCATTCCAAAAACAGGGGAGTTCTGAAATTACTAATTTCTAAATTAGACATTAATAGATAGAGGGTCTGCGTATTAGGAGTTCTGAGCCCACAACAATAACAACAAAACAAAACATCTTACCAAGTAGGGAAAATTCAGCAAAAAGGTCCACTTTGTACATACTATAACTTACTGATTTTAACTTTTGAATTTGCCGGGTCTTCGTAAACGTTTTCCGCCATCTTTGTTTGGTCTGGATCTATTAAGTCAGGAATTGAGTCGTCGTCGAAGGAAAAATAGGTCAATCCGCCGAAGTCGGGAATTTCGACGATTTTCTTCGCAATGGTGGTAATTAATTTAAGACTAATTATCTGTGATGAGTGAGTTGTAAAATTGACTTATAATTGGTTCAAGAGCTAGACACTTCACAAGAGAGGAGCTACGCTTGCAAGGTGAGGCACTGTTTATTCGCCTTTTCTTGTTTCTGGTACTGCTGGATACATATGTGACCTGTGTTACAAGGGTTAATTTGTGACCTAACCCTCTATAGAGAAGGTCATTTAAAAGAAGATTGGGGCCAAATATCCACCCCTATGCATTCCAATAGCCCTAAGAGAGATACACCCTCATTACTAACCCACTGCCTATATTATGTAGAGACGGTCTTTTAGATGTAGATTGTGCCCGTATATGATATATCCACCCTTATGCGACCCAATATCAATATCAATTTCTATTCCTAACCTCCTGTCTATATTAAAACTCAACAGTCCCTTAGGATAATTGCGATTTGGACCACATGTCCATCCATATTCATATCTTGCTGTCCATTCAAATGACGATTGAAACCACATACCAACTACTATCCCTAACCCGATGTCGATATGGCAGTTCCATAACATTCTACATGGAAGATCATTCAAACGGCAAATTTTGGCCATATATTCACCCCTTTTCCTAACCTGCTGTCTATATTATAGAGCAATACCCATATACAGGGTAAGTCATTTAAATTGAGATTGAGGCCATTTATTTATCCCTATAGAAAACCAATAACCCTATAAAAAAAAAGGTCAATCAAATGGCGATTTGAACCATATACACAACACTATTTCTAACCTGCTGTCGGTATGGTAGCCCTCTATGGAGAGAGAGAGAGAGATTTATTTTATTGTCAACCAGAAAAACAAGCATTACAATAATAATAAACATATCAACACAATAATAACATGCGCAAAGTTTTCGGTATAGACTGAGAGGATGAACTGAGCGATACGACCATACGGCCATCAAAGTCAGTTCCCCCTTTCAAATTACGATTTGGAACATATACCCACAGCTTTCCTTACCTGCTGACGATATGGCGGCCCAATAGACTTTCACAGCGAAGATCATTCAAATTGCAATTGGGACCTTATATTCATTCCTATTCCTAACTGACTATCTGTATAACAATCCAATAGATCTTTAGGAGAAAGGTCATTATGACAATTGGGACATTATACTATCACCCACCCTGCTTCATTAGAGCTTAAGAGCCTACTAAAAATGACGAATTGGACCACATGTCCATCGCTATTCATAGCTTGCTGTCCATTTAAATGACGTCTGAAACCACATACCAGTACTATTTCCAAGCAGCAGGCCATTCGGGTGGCGATTGTCTAATATCCAACACTATTTCTCTCCGACTGTTTTTGTGGCAACTTCTGCGGGTGAAGTCTTCCAGATTTCTTGCCATAAATTCATCTCTATTCGGACTAATGCGAGTCATTTCACCTTGTTTACTTTCTATTTCAGAATCGCGTACCATAGGGTGAGCTGCAATAATATCAAGATGACGCACATCCTGAACAACCCTAACCTGGTAATTATACGATGTCCAGGTTGTGCGCCATCTTGGTACGAATATTTCGGGAGCACCTTAAATAGTATGGGACTGGTGCACTAACATAGCATAGCACTGTCTGATGCACTTAATAATTGCTTGAAGTGGAATAAGCTTTTTTTGTTAACATTTAGAAGATACCAAAAAGTGCTTATCAAAATAACGATTTTTTTAACAGTGTTACAAATTACGCTCTTCACACCTTCAGACGCAGGAAGTCCAAAAACCAAATTGTTAGCTCATAATATGACTAATTTTGAACGGATGTAGAATACGGTAATGAATGCCTAGGTAAATTATGCAATAATATTAGCATAGCTTTTTTGCGTATCGGCCTTTGAGCCACACATGAGCTGCATGAAGAAGTAATACTTATAAAAAAAGATTTAATTAGAATCGCTGAATTAATCTATAGTACTTAAATTATTGACTGGAATGCTGGTAAATAGAAGGATATTTTGTACAAAGCCCTCGCCATTAATGCAAAAATGTAGGATTTGAGAAAAACAATCACGCCACGTTTTTTAATTAACAAATATGTAAGTCCCCAGTTAGGGTTAGGAATGATTTAAAAGTTTGAATTTCCAGCGCGTTGTCGGGGTGTCTTTTTAGCGGAGGAGTGGTATAAAATATCCAAATGGCAGATTTGTAGAGTGAAAGAATATCTCGAATTAGGTCGGAAAATCGGATACGGATTGCCCCCCCCCCCACCCACCCCTTCTTTTTTTTGAAAATATAAAAAAAAATCTGTATTATGTACCGGTCTAAATTGGTGATTCTAAATTTTAGAATTCCCCGCCTTTTGAAAATTCTTGGCTCCGCCTGACAATTATCCATTTCGGGCTAAGATTGATTTGAAAATTTGAGTTTACAGAGTAATCTGCTTTCCTATACCTAACTAGATAATTTCAAATATTCTTATTCTGAGCGCCGGCGGGGATGTTTTTGGTAGGGGCTTTATACAAAATATCCAGATGGCAGGATTGCTGAGTGTGAGAATAGCCTGAATAAAGTTTTTCAATAATTTTCAGGTGTGACAACATATTTCAATTCTTAACCCAAATGAAATTGTATTTGAATATCCAGAATGTGGCTCATATGCCGGTGAAGATGATCAGTCAAATACGTAACACATTTTTATGGGTTACAAATAGTTTTATCACTAATAACAAAATATCTATCACCCCCTAAATTTGGAAACACTCCCCCCTAAAAAATGCGATGGGGAACATACTGGACTGCAGGTCGGTGGTAGCCGTGCACCGGGCAAATCGTGTATGGTCTAACTTGGAGATTCGAATTTTCAGAACGCCCTCTACTGAAAAAACCTGGCTACGCACCCAACTTAGTCTAAACGTTTTAACCACTTGGAATCGCGACGACATCTATACCTTTACCGGTGCTCCCAAAGTATTCGTACCAAGATGGCGTACAACCTGAACATAGTATGTGTACCAGGTTAGGGTGTTCAGGTTGTGCGTCATCTTGGTATGAATACTTCCAGAGCGCCCCTTTATCTATCTATACATTCTTGAATCTTTAAAGTTCCGACAGCTTGACATGAATTTTGTCATTAAAATTCTAGAACTTTGGTCGCAAAGCCCCGGCGCTACTACGAATCCGGAGACAAACTCCAACTTCAACATCACCTGTAGCAAACACTATGAATCAAAGCGATAGGACTTTGGTCGCAAACCAGGTGTATGTCCTTTATTTTAGCAAGCGAAGGAAATGATTCTTTTAAGTGTTTCCTATGAATCATTATGACCAGACAATTCAAATTTGAGCAAAGTCCGTTGTATTATTTGTTAATAATAATGCTAATAAAAATATCAGTGAATTGACTGAAATTTAGTTGTAATTAATAAACATATGCTGATATCAAATCAGTTTCCGTGGCAGTGTTAACTCAAAATGGCGAAGTCCGTTTCGATTCGGCTATGGAAGAGCTAATAAAAATATGTGTAAATTCATTAGAATTTGGTTTTAATTATTAATGTATTTTTTTATTCATTAAACATGTATATATATATGGGTGTTAAAGCATCAGTTTCCGTGATAATGTTAACTCAAAAGGGAAATTACGTTCTTTACTTTGGTGGTAGAAACAATAATAATAACAGTGAGTTAACAAAGATTTACTTGTAATTGATAAACATATATTAGTTTCCGTGACAATAACGTTTCGAAGTGGTTTCAAGTTTTGAACACAAACGTTATCTCATGCCAGGGATGTAGACAGCAATTTTAAAGGGAGAGGGATTATAAAATTAATAATTTCCAAGTTATACCGTAACAGGTGCGAATACTTAAAACCAGCAAGATATATTTTACAAATACTGTCAATCAAGTTTGCTCCTTGTCTACTTCCTAATCGGAGAGAAAACTAGCAAAGATAAATATGCTCATGGACAAAATATAAGAGAAGCAAAATATAAGACTTTAATATGCATTTAATCTGATTACTTATGTTTTAGGATTAGAGAAAATGTTTTATTAACCAAGTAGAATTACTGAGTAAGTGAGTACCTCCACAGTCTCTGAGGATAAATACGCTCATGACCAAGAGATGAGCAGTGCAATGGCGCTCCAGAAGTATGTGTACCGATATGAAGGTAACCGATGCGAAGGAAAACCGGAAAACGTGGAGACATGAAGGTCTAAAAAGCGTAAAGCTTTGAAAAACTGCTATGCATGGCACAAATTTTTTTTTTTACATTTTTAAAGTCCGACCCTCAACTCTCTATACTACGACCCTCTATACTTGTAAAAATAGTAGACCTTACTGGCGTTTTCATATCGGCAGCGTATCCGAATGTAACTTAAACTGGAATCTTTACAATATACGGCCCAGAGTTATTATTGTACAAATATAAATTTAAATTCTATCTGCCATAGTAAACTTGCTAAAGTCCTCAAATTAACACTATGCCGGTCTTAGGTAAGGTTCTGGGTGTTGTTTTCAACAGTTATTTTTTGTTCCTCTGTGCATCGGGCGTCTCCCGGAAATGCAGGTCGCCTCGACTAATATATTTTCTTTTATTCCTTTTAATCATTGTTCACTTTTTTATGCTATTATTACTGTTAAGCTCAATCATGGATATCGCCACTCGATCGATAACCAAGATTGGTTTCTCGCGCCTCTTTTCACCCCGAAATATCATTTTTGGGGGCTCCCGAAGTATGCGAACCGAGATGGCGGACATCGGAATGTAATATGTGTACTAGGTTAGGCTAAGGCCATAATTTTAGGTATAAATACTACGGGAGGCTCTTGGCTAGTCTTCGAACTGATAATAGGACTAAAATAAGGAAAATTGGAAAAAAATTATCGCCTAACCCTACCTTGTTACCCATGTTACGTTCCGATGTCCGCCATCTTGGTTCGCATACTTCGTAAGCACCCATTTTTGCTTTTTTCACATTTTGTCTCATTCAGTGAATGTCATGTATGGTGGGAAAATGACCTAAAACTATTTACTGGCTACTGACTAGGGCTTTATACACATCCACACTCAATGCAGAGTTAAAATGAGCTTACTTTTACAAAACCAATCAAGTTACAAACAGTACAATGCAATTAATTTAGCTGCGATTTTATAGTTACAAATAATTCGACAAGCCTACGTGGGCACACGGAACTCATTTGCGCAGCAATCAACGTGTGCAATAGCAAACTTATGCGGTTTGAGATTTTAGTTGAGAGCTAATCTAGGCTAATCTGGAATTAATTGCAGGTAATTTGGACTTCGCGATGAGTTAGCGACTGGGAGTTCGAATCCCGCATAGTCTAACAAAATGAGATTGTTCGTCCAGCAATGTGTAATACTGTGCAGGGGTGTGCGACCTTCAAAACAGGAGGGCCAGATTCAAATAACTGGGTGTAACCGCATGATGAACTTTTATTTAACATAGGCTTTCTAGTAGTTGGCAGACACAAAAATTTACTCGTTTGCGCAGTAATTAACGTGTGCAATAGCAAACCTATACGGTTAGAGATTTTAGTTGGCATGGTCAAGCCCGGAACAAAATTTTGACTACTAGACTCTAATCCCTGCTGGGATTATTTGTACAAAACCCCCGCCCGTAATGCAAAATGTGAGATTAGAGAAAAACACCCCGGTACGTTTCAAATTACCGGCTTTGTAATCATCAAGTTGGGGTTCGGAGTGATTTAAAGTTGTAAATTTCAAGTGCAATCTGCATCCCTAACAGGGGCGCAGCCAAAAATTTGAAAATGGGGGGGGGGGGTTCTGAAATTTTTATTTGCCAAGTTAGATCCAAGTTAGATCGGAACAGCTAGTGCAGGGTGGCCCAAACCCAGGCCCGCGGGCCACATGTGGCCCGTCGCTTCATTATCTATGGCCCGCGTCACATTCGAAGAGGAATCAAAAAAACGCATTTCGTGTTGTTTCGTCATAAAATTAAACGAAAAATCTTTTGACATATTGTTGCATCCTTAATGTCACTGAATTGACTAGTGTTATGACTTGCTAGGGAACCAGCAAAATCAAACGAGCGAAGTTCTTGGCACTATTGTGGCCCGCGAACAATGCAAAAGTTATTTTGTGGCCCGCGGAGCTGCCAATCTTGGACCACCCTGAGCTAGCGGATCGAATGGCACGCTGAAATACACGTGTTTTTATTAGTCTTGGGGTTTAAAAAGCATTTCAAGCTACGGAAAACTGCTATCTATGATACAGAAAAATGATTTAATTTTTTTACATTTCAAAGGGCGGGAGGGGGGGGGGGGGGGGGTCGAACGCACCCAACCCCCCCCCCCCCCCATCTTAGTTTTGCGGGGATCCGTTACTTTTCCTGTTTAATAGTATAAACCCAATAGTTAAACTTCTATCCAATTGTATAATTAAAGGAGTTTTTTTGTATATTATCATTATTATTCATTACAGTATTAATTTATAAAAATTGAAAACTTGCAACGACGCTAATATTGATAATGGCGGAAGAAAATGTCTACGAGAATCCGGCGAATCCAAGACAAGCCCCGACCGGTTAGTGAAGTTTTATTTCGTTAAAATAATTCAGATATCTAGATTGACTATCGACCACACTCAGGCTATAGTGCTATTTAGGCGTATATTCTTGACTGCTTGACAAAATTTGAAGAAAAGCTTTTCATCGGAACCCGAGAAATTATGTTTTTTTTTTTGCCGGAAAGGTGAAGAACTTTACTACCTTTCTAGCAGGTTCGAAATGTTTTACCACGAGTATTGCTCAGCCTTTTTTTTGGTACTCCCGTAGTATGTGTACCAGGTTATGGTTATGCCATGATTTTATTCCGTTTTTCCTTATTTTAGTTCTATTGTCTGTGTTAGCCGAGTGAGTATACATCTTGCCCATAGGTTTCAGTTCCTTTACACAACTTGCTCTAAGGTAGGCAAAAAAATCAGTTACCTCAATATTGGTTCACATACTTCTGGAGCGCCGTTTTTAACCGGCCCCACTAAATTATTTTTATTATCCCGAAAAGACAAAGAAGTTTACTACCTTTATCGTAGGTTTGCAATGTTTCACCATGTGCATGGCTGAGCCGTTTGACCGAATCTTGATTAATTTTAAATTAGTAGTTATCTCGTCAAATCTCGCATTTTTGCGTTAGTGACGCGGGCTTTATGAAAAAGATCCCAAACGTGTTTGCTTTCGAATTTTCGATTTTTTTTTTTTTGGTACCGTTGCAGAGGCTTTTGCGGGACTTCAAACGCGGGGTTCTCATATCTACGCAGTATTGAAAGAACTCAATTCTAACTCAAACTCGCCTTGAAAATAAAAACAGCAGCGACAAAACTTGAAATATAGACAGGAAGTACAGTCGCTCGACAAGACATTGGGCTCCACTAAATATTTGGATAAGCTTGACTTGATACTTGGATATTTCGAGACTCGATTTGACTCACGACTTACTTTATGTTCAGCAAAGGTTTTCAGCAACCAATAGGCCTCGTGCCAAAACTAGTACCTAACACGGTATATACTCCCTTTTCTACCTATTTTCTTCTGCCTATGCGACTACATCTTCCTTTAACATAATTTAACATAATCAAGTTAGTTCAAATCCTATGTAATTTTATAGGAGGTAGAGGAAATCCCAGGCATCAGGTCGTTGACATGGGAAATGAAGGCGAAGTTTATGTCAATGAACGAGCTGTTGGTAAGTTGCGGCTTCAATCCATAGCTATAAAGATCTCTGGTTCAACTCTCATGTCACGCACCTCATCCAGACTGTGGTAAATTAAGCGGGCAATGCCAAACCAGTAAGATTTCATTTATTCAAAAATTGTAACTTTTTAGGCAAATAGTCCGGTCCTAAAGGTGGTAAAATTCGACTCAAAGGCTCGAAGTAGAAGCCACTCGTCCTGGTACTTGTCACTCGGGAGTGAGTGACTTACTCAACTTTGGAATCGAACTTTTGAATTCACTAGGATTCAGACTTGGCTTAAAACTTTGCGGGTTTAGATCTTGTACCCTCATAATTGTGGGATAAATACGCTTCTAACAGACAGTTGTCCCAGCAGTTGTAAAAAAAATGAAAACCTTCTACCTACTCTTCCATCTTTAAGCCCTAAATATTTGAAATTATTTGTTCCAGTAGTTGCAAAAACAAAAACGATTTACAACCACAACAGCAATAAATAGCAAAACGATCCATACTTTTACTCTGTAAATAAAAAAGATCATTTTCAGATGTTGCCGAAGGAGAAGAAGGTGCACGTGTAAATGACTCGGCCATTATGAGAGATGTCGGATCGATTGACTCTCAGAAGTAAATATTTTTTCCGGCTTATTTTGGTCTAACTTTAGAAGTTTAACATACCTTATGCTCGAAGCAAAAATGAGGTGAAAGTGTCATAGGTACTATTGTCCCATCGCTAATTTGCTGATTCGTTTTCTTTAACTTTGTTTTGTTCAGATTACTTGTGTCTGTTGCTACAAACAAAGCCAGATAAGAGCAGTAACTGATATTTAACGATATCTTGAACAATCGCTCTACAGAGTAACTTTGCGGTCGAAGGTATCTAAGCTCTCTAAGCGCGTATGTTCATTTATCTCGGCCGGGTCATTTGGAAAAGGGTACTAATAGTAAGCCAGGAAACATGAGATTTCGTTAAATCGTTCAAGAATAGAGCGAAATTGTAAAGAAAAAAACGTAAAAATTTATAAAAATGATTGCAGATCCCGAATAACTCCATTAAAAAAATGTTAAAAATTTGTTGGGAAAAATTTCTTAACAAAAACCAGACTTCATCAGACAAGCAGTTTAAAACAATGACCACGTTATAAAAATACATTTCCGAAAGTACGATGATAAATATCGCACTTAACAAATAACACTGGCAGTTTCAAGAATGGATCATGAGGCGTTTTCTGCCATCTCCACTCTAAACAAGCCTCGACTGTAATTCAAAAAGTAATTCCATTTTAAAATATTGATAACATTTTTCAGGTCCATTCTATCAGACAAACCTTCCCGCCAAAAATTGAAACGAGATGCTTTGGCCGAAAAGAAGCGGGAAAAACGAGAGAAAAAATTCGAGAGAGAAAGAAAAAAGAGAGAAAAGAAAAACTTTATGGAACAATTGGAAATGAAATTTGGAAAATTTACTGCAAGTAGGGAAGGATTATTTTATTTATATTTATCTCGAAAGAGAGAGGAAAGTCGACAAGACTAATATTAATCTAACCAAGTCGTTTCATGATCAAACCCCCTCTTCCAAAGACAATTATCACGCGTGGCCACACGCGCTTCAATAGAAATACCCAGTTTTGCTTTTTAACTGTTTTCCAACAAATATTTTATGCGCTACCTTTAATAATGAAAAAGCCAACGAAATTGCTAAATGAATTGCAATCAAAGAATTAAACAAACCAAAGTCAATTTACCTTAAATTAATGCGGTCATCGCGAATGGTATACGAAGTAAAGGTTCTTGCTCGTGGATTAAAAAAAAATGCTCAATGGCTTCTAGGATAAACGCAGGGTCCAGTTTTAGAAACCCTGTACTGTAGCTACGAAAACAGAGCTCCAGAAGTGTGTGTACCAATATGGAGATAACTAATTTTGTTCGGCTACTTTACATCAAGTTGTGTAAAGGGTCTGAAGCCTATGGGCACGGGGTATATTCACTTGGTTAACACAGACAGTCCCCGAACTTGTAATAGACTTAAAATAAGGAGAATCTGAATAAAATTATGGCCTAACCCTAACCTTGTACACACACTACGGAAAAACCCAAAACCGTGTACTTGAATTACAAACCAGTCTCCTAGTGACATCTAGCGGTTATAGTTTCTAATATTACTATCTTTGCCTATACAGAAATCGGTTGGAGAGCAACATTGGCATTCATGGTTTTCATCTTCTCAATAGCTGTTGTGTCCTGTGTATTTGTTGTTTTCGTTTACTTGGGGGTGAGTGCTTCTGTGTAGTAGCTGACCTTTGCACAAAAATATAAGATTTGGGATCTTTTGTGTAAAGCCAACGTCACTAATGTAAAAATGTGGTATTTGAGAAAAACACCCCGTCACGTTTTTAAATAAAAAATTAGGGTACTCCCGAAGTATGCGCACCAAGATGTCGCATACCCTGAACCCTAACCTGGTACACAACCTGAGTTCAGGTTGTGCGCCATCTTGGTGCGCTTACTTCAGGAGGTCCAAAATAAGTAATTATAGAGTTGGGGTTAAGAATGATTTAAAATTTTAAATTTCGAGCGCAATCTGAAGTCATATCCCAAACTAGATAATTACTGATTTTTTTATTTTGAACGTTGTCGGGCGTGTTTTTTTTTTTTGGCTGCGGCTCCGTACAAAATATCCAGTACTTCTGTGCAAACGGTGGGACAAGAAAGAAATTTTTGTATTCGTAAAGTAAAATTGAAGTTGTAATCCAAGAATGAAAAATGTTACACCACCAAAAAAAAGTTTGGAGCCCCAGATTGAAATAATGTATGTGTCAAAAATTAAACGAGAATATCGGTCAGAGACCGAAGACTTATTGATCGAAAGTTAGGGGATCCCCCAAAACAGCGCTCTTATTCCATAGTGGGGAGACAATTTTTAAAGGGGACGTGAAGCTAATTGAAAAAAAATGTGTTAGATTTGATCTTGTCCGCGTTATTTTAGATATTTACTCTTAAAAACTGGCGCTGAACCCTATAAGCAGGGGGTATATTCAGTTGGCTAACACAGACAGTTCCCGAACTTATAATAGAACTAAAATAAGGAAAATCGGAATAAAATTATGGCCTAACCCTAACCTGGTACACATACTGCGGGGGTATCTAAAAACTTTTTATTTATTTCATTATTTATGTTCAGTCCATGTGTTTAATGTGTTTATGAATAAAACATACTTCCGCTGATTTGGAGCTTATCGTTAGCTATTTATTTTTGAGACTTGACAAACCGAAGTTTAACAATTCCTTCTTACCAGTTGTAAGTAAGATGTATTCCTTGCCTACCTGACAATACATTTTGTCTCCTTTTGCAGGGAAAGGTCGAGAAACCGGATCCAGAGTTTGTTAAAGGTATGTTTGTTGTTGAATAGCAAACTATGTTGAGCATATTTTAAAATTTTGATTTAAATTGTCTGGCGCAAAAGACTCAAACTGTTTAAAGCGCCATATATTACCATACCACACACACACACACACACACCAGTTTGGCTGTATGTTGTTAAAAAGAAATCTCATTGTTATAAAGTCCAAGACAATAATGCTCAAATATAAAGACACGAAAGGCGAATTTGCACTACATACACGCACTGTTTATGGAGAACTTGTTCTACAAAAATCCGCACGATATCGCACTTTACACATCAGCAAAATTTTAGTAAGCCTCAATCTTAAGTTGGGACCTCCTGAAGTATGCGCTCTAAGATGGCGCACAACCTGAATTCAGGTTGTGTACCAGGTGAAGGTTCAGATTGTGCGACATCTTGGTGCGCATACTCCAGGAGTACCTTAAGTTGTTTAAAACAAAATTACATATGAATTAGCTACCCGCGAGACGCTTATTTTTCGACTGGACGATTGCCCCAGTACGATTTTATATCCATTCCCACACATACCACCGCAGAATTACAGTATTATTGCTCTACTTATACATACTTTTCATTTTTACAGCCCAGCAACAGAAACAGCGCCGTGAGTATCATTGGCACTAAATTAAACCAAGGTTGAAAACCCCTGCTAACATAGGAACTAAAATCTACATTTAATTTATTTTTAGAAGAAAATGAAGCTTTCAAAGCGATGATCGACGGTAAAAAAGCTTTTTTATTTTATTTATATCAATTTTCCAATAAATTTTTAAAGTACCGTTGCCGAAGCAGTATAAAGTATAACAGTGCCAAATTCGCTTGTGAAAGACCTGTAAAATCATATTTTACGTAACGGTTATCGGCTACCAATAACCGACTTACCAATATTTTTTCTCCAGATGTGTACCAGAAAATAACGAAGCAAATGAACGGTAAAATATTTTTTTATAAGAATGTATTGGGTCCACGGTCAATCAACTGGTACCACTGATTTGATGTGTCTAGTTGAAGTTTTCAATAAATAACCCTACCAGTCCAACATACTATCAGTATTTTGTCCGAAAAAGACCGAAGAAAATTTTCAACTTTAAATAGTTTATCATTCTTATTAATTTTCAGATATGGAAGACAAATTTGACGAAGACATGGAACGGGTCGTGAGTTCTATTAACAGTAAGTGAAGAAATTGTAAAACTAATTGGTTGATCCAGCAGCAGCCGGGTCATGTCTTTCAAAAGCCTGACATGAGCAAACTACGGCCCGTTGGGTACTCCCATCTGGCTCGCCTGATGCTGCCACAACCGAATTAAAACCAAATTTTGTTTTTGTTTTAGCTAAAAAAAATAGCTCAAGGAATTTGTTGAGATTGCGATTAAATTTAGTTTTGGCACGAGTCTTATAGTTTTCCACTTTTGCTTTTGTAACGCTGTAAATATTATTCATAAAATGTAACTTTTTATGTCACAATTGCGTAGCCAACCAGTTTAGGTTGGTGAAATTTCGGTCCCTTACACAACCTGCTCTAAGCACTTAGAGCTTTGATGCCCTATGCAAAAAAAAGTAATAAAATTGAAAATGGGGTTGCATGGTATCTGAAATTGAATGAGTAAGTTTTAGTTACTGATTCAAAGCCAAGCTTAGATAATATAGATGGGGTTTAAGCCTGAACTCGGGAAAAAAATAATCAAAAATATATTTAGATATTTAGTCAATAGCTAGGTCTGAGTTATGCGATGAATTCTAATAACTTTATTAAACACTGAGTCGCCATAGCGAATTCGTCTATGGAAATTTCAGTGTGTGTAATTTAAGAAATTTAGTGGCATATTGTCTAATAAAGCATTTCGCCGCGTAAAAATGAAAATGCATTTAATTAACTTAATTTTTTATTTTAACAGATGAAACCGAACATGTCAAAGACTTCATGGGAGGTAATAGAATGCGTATTTAATTTCAAAACTCCAATTATGTATTGAAAGTTAGGTCTGAACAAAAATAACAAATCTGCTAATCGTGCGAGAAACTTAATGAAAAATATAGAGTGTACTCTAGTGCGGTGGTTCCAAAAGGGGTCCACTAGTGCGCCGCAGAGATGTTCTTAGTGCGCCCCGAAGATGAACTTCGTGGAGGTAATAAAATGCGCATTCGATTTCAAACTTTGTTTATGTATTGAAAGTTGGGTCTGAATAAAAAGGTTTCGTAACAAGCTACTAATCGTGCGAGGAACTCAACCGCTGCGATTTTCTTAGTACGCCCTGAAAATTACCAGAATTGCGTTGAAGATAACTAATATATGATTGATTATTTTACAAAATGTGTCTATGTCGTTTAATTTCTGTTACGTAGTGTTCTGTTACAATCACAAAATTTATTTTTATTCGAAGGCAACAATTTTTTATCATGTGCTTGTGCTTGTGCTTGTGCTTGTGCTTGTGCTTTGCTTGTTTTCCTGATAACTTGGCGCCACACAAACTAAAAGTTTGGGAATCGCTGCTTTCGTGAATACACATAAGACTTACTTAATTGCTTTTAAGGAATTCATGTTTCATAACAAGTTAAAAACAAAATCTGATATTTACGCAAAAAAGTTTTTGCATAGTAAATACAGGCAAATGATAAAACACCTAAACGTACCAGTCTTCTACTGCTCATTAGATAATTGAAATTCATTTTATACTGCACATATGACACTTGGGACAAAAGGAACACGCGGGCAATTGGGATACGTCGCAAGTGGGGCACGTGGAATAGGTGACACAAGTGGAACACGTGGGGCAAGTGAAACCCGTTGTCAATTGGGGCACGTGGGCAAGTGATACGCGTGGGCGAATAGAACACGAAATTTTCGGGTGACAAATGTTCTTCCAATATTATTAGGTTTTTGTAACCTGTCGTATTTTGATTAAATATAAAAAATTTCCATAAATTGAACAAATCTTACATTATTTCCGTGCAGATAACGAAGATCATGTCGTCAAAGCGTTTAACAGTAAGTATGGGAATTTTGTCACTTTTGTTTTTCCCTATTTTCGCCCAGACTGGACTTTGCACAAGATCAAGAGAGTTATGCTCAAATATATGGACACGTAGCGCAATGTTTGATAACATCATAGCACACACAAATAAGAACCCCATACATCTCAACGGAATATTTAAAATAAATAAAAGTGATAGCCTTCTAGCGATAAATTTAAGCTTGGCCATGAATTGGCAATTACTTTTCTGAGTGAGCCAGTAGCAGATAATTGACTTGGTTACTGGGCTGAAGCCTCAAAACTCAGTATAAAAAACATCATATTTACAACGACCAGTCTAACTTTTAAATAATAAAAAGAAACACAATATAACAATCGGGTAGCATGATATATCCCGCGGGTCGCAATTTGCCTACCCCAGACCAGATTTCATTCAAATAATTTTTGAAAATTCATGTCATTCGAGACTGGTCGGTTTAGTGGCGGTAAATTAATCAAGACTAACTGATGAACTAGAATTCTGAACCTAAAGTTTTAACTACAATGCTTATTCATGTTCACTCCAGCCAGCGAGTTATAAAAATAATCATACTTGAATGAAAATCAAAGTCATATCAGAAAATTTAATTTGTCGCTCAAGATTTTTAAATAAACAGGCCGAAATTCGAATCCGGAAACTCGAACTACATTTCTTAGAATATGGGTGTGCAATCTTTAATACAATAGGGCCATTTTAAAATAACTGGGTGAAACCTCCGCCCGTTTCTTCATTCAACCTAGGCTTTTTATTAGTTGCAAGCACCAAAATTATTGTTATTGATTTTATGACATGGGTTGTTCAATTCCCACAAGCTAGCTATTAGGGCATCGAAACGTCATAGGCATAGATAATAATTTGGACTCAGGTATAGACTTTGCAAAGCGAAGAGATTAAAAGTTTAATCTGGTACGTACCAGATTAAACTTAAATACAAACTCTTTTTGTAGGACGCACCATTGAAAATTGGCACTTCCCGGTTTCCTTGTGAGCCGCATTTGTTAGCAGCGAATACCGAATAGTCTCATCCACCTAGAGATTAACAAATAGATCCAAATTCGAATTTGCAAGGTTTGAGTATCTCATATGAGTTCCAAAGATTTTTCATATTGTTACTATTTGTGCGACTCTTTGCGTTCTCCTGAGCATGAACAACCAAGCCCTTTCAAATGGTTACTGACACAAAACTTTCTGCCATTTTTCAGACACTGGAGATTATGTCAGTGAGATCGTAGAGAGTGAGTACTATTTAAAGTTTTTATTCAAACGAACTTAAAATGGAAAAAGAACGATAGCTCTCAGAAACAACAACAAATGGACCAGTTTCACGGAATATATGAAATATTTCATTTAAAACCGTAACAGCTTCTTACTACAACAAAGAATTAGGCAGCAATATGTATGACAATAGAAATACAAATCACCTCAACATCTTCTCTAATAGCCCATCTATATTATAGAAAACTTGGCGAAGGGTACGATATATTATTCTCTTCATATTTTGTTTTTTTATTTATTATAGAACAAGAAGAACAAATTGAGGAACAGTTCGAAGGTCAGGCTATATTCTTGCTACAATGATGATTGTATTGAATTACAATTCATGGTTCATTCTATGAGATTCAAACAATTTTCTGCGGGTGCTCCAGAAGTATGCGCACCAAGGAATCCTACCCGGTACACACATACTCTGTTCAGGTTGTGCGCCATCTTGGTGCGCATACTTCTGGAGGTCCTTTCTGCGCACTAACATTAAGTGTATTTTTGTCTGACCAAGGTCAAACTTCTGTAGAAAAGCACATTTGCTTCTGGATGCATATAGATTTCTTTTTTTTTTTCAGACCAAACCGCTAAAATCAAGCATAATTCATACGGTAAGACGCTTTATTATGTACAATTCTCCGAGTTTATTGTTTTAATTTGCGGTGAATCTGATGTGAGAAGGCGAAAATGCCTCTGCCACTCCTGACAAAGCAGAATTTAAGGTGTCCGTATTAGTTGCGGAACGAACCGGCGTTCAATAATACAATTGAGCGATGCTCAGATATATGGACACGACGCCAAAACAAAGCAGTAGTCTATCGTGCCTTATACAGTACCTTACCTAGTCTATTACGAAAATTTAACGTCGTACGCGTAGCATGAGAGAATTCGAAGGGGATTTTCATTCGTAACATGTATGTGATAGTTCTTCTATCAGCGATCTTTCCGCTTGTGCCCTTAATTTTTGGAAAACTCTAGAAACTTTTTTGTCAGTATTATCATTTACTTATTTTGATTAGAAATTCACAAAGAGACTTCAAAAAAATTAGATGGTGAGTAGAATAACAATTTTCAAATTTTTCATTTTATTTATTAAGGTATTTCATTATCTTGAGATTCTATGTCACGAGACGGTCTCAAAATTTTTAATTCTATTTTCAGTGATGGGCAAAGATATATCGGCACTTTTTAAGAGTAAGTATAATTCAATTCCGCAACATGATAACATAGTAGTCCACTTTTTACTGGAGCGTAGCCAGCCCAAATTTTATTTTGGAGGGTCGAGCTAACTTTTTTCTGTATAATGACTTAACACGAGGCTAACGTGTGCCTTTTGCTCCGCCAATATCATTCAGAAAATGTAAAAAAGAAAAAAAAATTATCTCAGCCATTGTCCCAATACGAAATTGTGACGTGATAATATCGAAATTACTTGTCATAATGTGAAAACGTGACGTAATAATACAAGTTTCATCCCAATACAAAAATGTGACGCCACAATATCTCAGATATTTGTCATAATGAAAAACATGACGTCATTACTTCCCAAGTAATTGTCACAATACAAAACTCGACGTCCTACCATTCCTAGTATTTATCATAGTATGAATACTTTACGTCATAATATCCCAAGTATCCGTCACAATATATATATACGTGACGTCATAATGCCGCCAGAATTCGGGGGATCATGATCTAATGGAGGTTTTGTGAAAATATAAATAGAGTTTTATTCTGAAAGCAATTTTCTTCAGATCAAGATGCGTCTATTGATGGTCACATTTCAAGTATAGTATAGTTTTTTCGTTTTAAATATATGACTTTTTGTTTGGTTGCTTTTTACATAAATTAGATTTGTTTTTTAATTTTTTACTTCTTCGCCGAATAAAATAATGACTTCAATTTTGTTTGATTCGACAAAAGTAAGGTAACGTGTTTTCACCCGAAACTAAAATGTCAAGAGCTACTGAAAAGGAATTTTGGTGGTGCGTTACATGTTAGTAAGTGTCTAGCACGGATGTCACTTTACCTAGAACAGAACCTTTTTGTTATTGTGGAACCCCTGATATAACTTTTGTTTTTCATGGAACCTCATTAACAAAATTGTACATTGTAACAGAGGAGTGAAATTATCAGCATCAATTTCTTCAAACAGTTTTTCAAAAACTCTTTTTTCCTTTTCATTTACCACCACCTTTATCAGTACCTAACGGTTTTACATATAAACTCACGGAAGCTCTAGGATATTAAAAACCAGTGGTTTCCAAATTGCGGTTCGTGTAGCTATACAATATGGCCCGTCGAATTTGATTGAAATAGTTTACCACTTTATGTATTTATTTATTTTCATTCTGAATACCGCCACTTGTGCTACGTCATCACCACAGTTTAAGCATATGTATATTCGTAACATTTTAATTATGCCGATATCTTAATCTATACATACCGGTATTATGATTACATACGGGTAATATCCCTCCGTTTCTAATTTTGGCCTCCGTCAAATAAAATTCAGAACCAGTGTTATAAACTTATATATATATATATATATATCCAAAAATCATACACTGCCACTTCTTAATTTTTTCTATTTTTTGCAGACATCAGAGAAGATATGACTGGCCTTTTCTTGGGTAGGTATATTGTTGATATTGCAAGTACATCGAGGAAGGTATTTGAATCTTATTAGAGATTGCCGCTCTAAAGCCCTAGCATATGCCCTTAGGTATATAGTAGACACAAAGAGAAGGAAATGCGGGATTTGGGGATGTATGACAATTCCAACTGAAAAAACGCCAACTTATTTGAGTCTTATTACGATTGCCAACCAATTCACATAGTGGAAAATGTGTTTGGGGTTACAAAATATAAGGTTTTATCAGCCAGTCCAGGAACCCGATATAAATACATAATTTTAATATCATCATCAACTTTCCATGCAGCACAAGAAAATGTTCTTGAAGGACAACTGCAGTGTGAGTAGAATATATTTGTTTTCCAGTAAGTGGCATTGAGAAGTCTTGATTAACATAAAATAATAAATCTGAGTTGTGATGTCATAACAAAGTTTTGTATTGTAGATCGGATTTATTAGCGGGTATCTCGCCTCAATAATTCTACTGAGTTTCAATAGCTTTTATTCTCTAGTGCTCTCTAGTAACCCAGCTCAGAGATGAGTTTTCTGGGTTTTCAAGTAAGTGCGCGTGACTTTGAAAACGTTTAAGACTAAATTATGGAGGTTTTGATTCTTGATTCAGTATTCTTTCAGTCAATTTCAGTATTTAGGCGCAAACTACTCCAATCAATCTTCCTGTGTAGTATTTTTGTATTACTTTACTGTTTAGATCTTGAGAAGTCGGTGCTTGATGGATTATCAGGTAACAAAAACGATAGGTTGCAATCAACTTTGGGGCAAGGCTGCGTAATCGTAGTTTGATGCTTATTGTTGTAGATGGAGTCCGTTACCAAGTTCTCCGGCGTCAAAACACAGTAGCGGAGCCAAGCGTCTATGAAATAAGAGTTTGTAATCTTATCGAAGTTGAAAAATGAAATGAAAATGACATCAAATCGTTTTAAATCAATTTCATTTTTATTCAAAGTTGAAATGCTGCTTAAGTGCTTAGTTGTTTTGAGTTTATGTTAAGTAGGAGTCAGGGCAGTCAAAGCATAAATTTAATGTCGTTACTAGGGCTGGGCATTTTCGAATACCTGATGATTTCAGAATCAAATCGAATAATTATTTTCGAATCGAATCGAATCTCGAATACTTGGAAGGTATGAAATTGTATGTAAATTTCTTAGTATTTTAGGTCCTCCAGACACATAAATTACTGAAAACATAGAATACATCACTGACAATAAAAAAACACGTTTTCATCAATACCTCAATACAGAAAAGAGTCACAAGTCAGAATTGTGTTGAAAAAATATGGCTTCAATAAAAAAAAAAATTGAAAAATTTACCTCAACCATTGGCGGAAAGAGTAAAAAAAGATGGCGGCGATTCGAAAATTTACTCTAAAGCAATTCGAATAATTTACTATTCGATTCGATTCGAATATTCGATTCGAAATGCCCAGCCCTAGTCGTTACCATATTATACACACTCTAATGAAGTTTTCTGAATATAATTTTAAAACGAGTACATCGTTTGGCGCTCCAGAAGTATGCGAACCAAGATGACGGACACCGGAATGTAGTATGTGTACCAGATTGGGGATAGGCCATAATTTTATTCCAGTTTTCATTATTTTAGTTCTGATACAATTTCGCGGTCTAGCCAAGTGACTTCCGCAGTATTTGCACTTGGAATTATGCCCTAACCTGGTACACATATTACATTCCGGTGTCCGCCATCTTGTTTCACATACTACAGGAGTCGTTTTGCTAACACCGGTTAAGGTCCAAATATCCTCAATATGGACATACATGGTGACAATCAGTGGTGGGATTCAAATTTTTTGTCAGCCAGTTTCTTCACAAAAGTCAAAATTTTCAGCCGGTTCTGTTACAGAAAGTCATGTCTTTTTCAGTAATGCTAACCGGTTCACTGATTTCATAAAATTCCGTGAGACGGTGCTATGAAACCGGTGCGAACCGGCTAAATCTCACCACTGGTGACAATCATGCGATAGCTCAAATGAAAAAAATATTCGATATAATTCTTGTGCTAACCTTTCAATCAACTTTATTCGTACAGAAAAGGACGCCAATTTCTCAACTGCTCTTATCGGTAAGATAATTCTTGTCAAAACTCACAATATTCAACTAGCTGAAAATCTTGTGTTCGCGGTATTGGACAACCATTTCCAAACCCAACGTAGACTGGTTATCGGATGAAAGACCGTGGTTCATTATATAATTAGGCACCGTCATCGACTCTCCTCTTGCCACGTGAAATAGCTTTTCTATATATGAAAAAACTCTTCAGTATCGAATTCAATAGCAATTTCATACCAGAGATGAACTTTTATAACTTTTATTTTGTTTTGTATTTCGTACTTTTATTCTCTTCAAAATAAGGCCCTTCTATATAATTAGATAATTCTGATCAGGCCGCGTCATCACTCTGATTTTGCCACGGATAAATAGTTTTTACACCCCTGGTATATATATATATATATATTAAAAAACGGTTCTCCCGGAGTATGTGCACCAAGATAGCGCACAATTGAAACCTAACCTGGGACATATACTACGTTCGAGTTGTGCGCCGTCTTAGTGCACATACTTCGGGAGCACAAAGTAACTCTCCAATCTCGAATGCAATACGAATCTCATGCCAGACATGAACATATATAACATATATCTTGTTTTGTACCTCTTACTTTTTTCTTTTGTGTCTCCTTAAAAATAAAACCCCCTTACATAATTTGATAAGCGTATATATTGTGTTCAGACTTTTAAATTTTCTTTCGTTTCCAGAATTCCAGGGTGACGTGGAAAACGGATTGGCACGTAAATACCTTTTATAATTTTTTCTTCATTTTTAAATTTATTTCTCATAATTAGCTATTAGCTACTAACGTGTTTCAAAAAATCATGCGAAACGAGTCTTTCGTCTCTTTATACTGTTATAGTAGGGTTATGAAGTAACTCACGAATGGTTAGGGTTGAATATTGTCTGGATGAAACGTTTCTAAAGACTGTCGCACAACCTGAAACCTAACCTGGTACACAACCTCAGTTCAGGTTGTGCGCCATCTTGGTGCGCATACTTCAGGAGGTCCAAACTTTCCCATTGTCTGAAAAGTATTATGTGCCCAGATTCTCGTTAAGAAAACTTGTCCCGCTTTTCTCACTAGCTGACTATCTCATACTTGACTCAAGCACTGTTTTTGACCAACCCGTCCCACTTCGCCCACAACATCCGTACCTGACCCAAACTTCATTTTTAGCAAACTAGTCCCAAATCGCGCACTATCCCCACATTTGTCCCACTTATCCCACATTACTCGCACTCAATGTTTCCTCTAATTTTTTGTAGTATGTGTGCGCAGAAATTTTGGTGTGTGTGAACTTTTTTGGAAATGACTAATATTTGTGCAAAAACCAATGAAGAAATTATGGCGTTCCAACCGGGTAATAAGTGGGCCAACAACAAACTTCCTCAACCTGCCAACCAAGAACATTGTTACATTACATCGAAATACGTCTGTGCGCAGTAAATCTATGCGTGTGCGCAGCCACTGAAAGCTGTGTGCGCGTGTGCACACAGAAGGAACACTGCTCGCACTGTTCTAATTTGGGGGTATATATTATGGGGGAAATGGTTATAGAAATGGGATTTATGCTATGTTCTGGGTTACGATGGATATAACACCGGACACCCGGATTTTCTCAACAAAATCACATTGCATTAATATTTAACAGATATGAAGAAAAGTCTAATAAACAACGTTGAAGGTGGGTGAAGTGTCTGGTAGAAAAAGATTAACATGCAAGCTAGTTTTATTGCCGAGCATATCTTGTGGTTACTTTTCTATGGAACCTTTCCATACGTTCATGATTATGCTCAAAAAGAAACGTAAATTCAATAATGAAAAAATAGATGATAATAAAATTCTTTTTGGAAGGATCAACATTTTTACCCTTTGACATTGGCTACCGAATTTTCGCTGATGTTGTAGGCATGGACTTCATAAAGATACGATAAAACCGAATTATATATGTTTTAAAAGGCGTTTACTATGAATACAACTTAGTACGAGCCTCCACTGGTACACGGGAAACGACCATTTTTAAAGGATAAAAATTCTGTCAGTTTGGCCTACCGATGACTTTGCTCTGAAGCCTGTTTTTATTTAATATGTTGTTTCTTGTTTGAAGATGTCAGCGTAAAGGTCATAAACAAAATTGAAGGTAAGGAAAGAGTTAATTAATTGATTATACAAGTGTGTGCGTGTGTCTGTATAAATGCGCAGAATTTGCGCCTGTTCATTGTGTGTGCATTTTCGTTTGATTACGTATGTATATATATGTTTAGCATGTGTGTTTTCGTATGTGTGCGCATTTGTTTGTATATATTTATGTGCGTATAAGTGCGAAAAATCTGCACATGGTCACTTTGTGTGCATTTGCGTGTGTTTGTGTAAGCGTATTTTTGTGATTTAGCATGTGTGTTCTCGTACGTGTGCGCGTTTGTTTGTGTGTGTGCGTATGAGTGCCCAACATTTGCTCATGGCCATTGTGTATGCGTTTGTTTGCGTGTGTTTATATTTGTTTTAGCTTGTGTGCTTTTGTATGTACGTGCGTTTGTTTGTATGTGCTCAATTGTGTGTGCGTATATGTGCGTAAAATGTGAAATGCTTAAAAATTTTAGCATCTGTGTGCATCTGTATGTGTTTATGTGTGTGCGCGTATAGGTTTGCAGAATGTGCGCATGGTCACTCTGTGTGCATTTGCGTGTGTCTGTGTACATTTTTAGCGTGTGCATGTGTATGCGTATGGCCATTGTGTATATATGTGTATGCGGGGTGTGTATATTTGTCTTATCATTACGCATGGTCAGTGTGAGTGCCTTTGCGTGTGTTTGTGTATGTACCTATTTGTTTCAGCATGTGTGTTTTCGTATGAATGTGCGTTTTGTTTTAACATACACACAACTGGCCGGACTATATAAAACTTATTATAGAAAGATACAAAATAAACATATCAAAAAATAGAAGAGACAATCACATCACAGTGCTGATTCCCTGCGTTATTCTCCTGCCGAAGATATAAATCTTATTTTATGCATCAGATTATGATTTAAAATTCGTATAAATCATACCCTTAATATTCTTTTTTTCAGACATGGAAGAGGGCTCACTGAGGAATATTTTATGTGAGTAGTTTATAGTTGCCACGATTTAGTAATTTGCCCAAAGTTGGTGTAATTTGCGAAAAAAATTGGTGCCCGTAGTATGTACATCAAGATGGAGCACAACCTGAACATAATATGTGTACCACGTTAGAATTATCAGGTTGTGCGCCATCTTGGTGCACATACTACAAGAGCAGCAAAAATACGATGTGCAAACACTAATTCTGTCATCAATCCCATGAACAAAAATTTTGGAACACAAAATCAAATTTAATTTATCTTTGATTTGAATGGCCTGTTCTCGCAAAATAATTCGATTCCATATTAACCTTCTTACTTTGATATGATAATTATTTCAGCATCGGAAGAGCAGATTACAAGAATGGTGGAAGGTACGAGCTTTGAATTTTATATTTTCTAGTAGGCATTTCCATTGACCGACATATAAGTTTTTTGGGGGCTCCCGAAGTATGCGAACCAAGATGGCGGACATCGGAATGTAACATGTGTACTAGGTTAGGGTTAGGCCATAATTTTAGGTATGAATACTACGGGAGGCTCTTGGCTAGTCTTCGAACTGATAATAGGACTAAAATAGGGAAAATTGGAAAAAATTTATCGCCTAACCCTAACCTGTTACCCATGTTACGTTCCGATGTCCGCCATCTTGGTTCGCATACTTCGGGAGCACCGTTTTTTGTGGCGTGATTTTTATTTGAAGTTTAAAGTCAGATAGTCTCATGGAAGCTATAAACGAGACTGCTGAATTAATTCAACACACAACGCTATAAAAGGCAATGCAATCCCAAACTGCTATAACAAGTAATGCTGTTCAAAACGCCATACTGAGCTGCGAGAGCGATAGGAAACTCAATACGTAAAACGACGGCACATCGAATGCAACAAAACAACACTCTAATGACAACGATGACATCATCACGATGACGAAATAAGTTTAAACGTGCTCGAAATAAACTAAAACTTGAGAGAGACCACATCTGTTTATATCTAAAACATTTCATTTCGTCTTCTTGTTCTGATCTTTAGACACGAAATGGACCTATGTATCGTTTTGTTATTGGACACGTTTAGTGGACATAACGATCGTTTCAATATTATGTTGTTATTGTTATTTGTCTCCATCCTTTTTAAAAAAATCGCTTTTCTCTTCGAATACTGGACCAATTGCTTTGAAATTTTCAGTGGTTAAAGATAAAATCTCCAGAAGGCTCTTACTTTTTTTTTCGCTATGACGTCATCAAAATTATTGCCATTGGGTGGCGCTACGTGTCCATATATTTGAGCATAGCTCTCTTGTTATCATGTTGTCATCATGCTAGTATCTCTTTTTTTCTTCTTGTTGTTATCCTATAAAAATATCGCCTCTTTCATTCACTAATGGACCAATTAATTACGATACAATTTTCAGTATTTTTAGATAGAAGATTAATACTTTCATTTTATTTGATAGAACAAGACAAGAGAATCATGGACTTGACTGGCGGTAAGTTGTATTCAAACATTAGTCAAATTATTTATGCCTGTAGCTGAGATTACGTAAAACAGGGGTCGCCAACCTTTTGTCGCTCGCGGGCTAAAATTAAGGTTGCGAGTCATTGGCGGGCCGCACATATTTTTAAAAAGTTGAAAATACGAACGGATGGTACTTTTTATAATAAAAATCAAGCAGGGATACATCTCTCGACTAGAATATAGATTTATTTCCTCATTGGGTACTCCAGAAGTATGCGCACCAAGATGTCGCACAACCTGAATCCTAACCGATACACACATACTATGTTCAGGTTGTGCGCCATCTTGGTGTGCATACTTCTGGAGGTCCCCTCATTGCATCTTATAAACCTCCATTTGAATATTTTCAGCGCCATTGAACCTTTTACACTTAGCATCAACTTTTCTGTAATTGTGAATTATATAATTGTTAGGATATAATATAATTTAGTCTAAAGAATATTTTCGTCAAAACGGATGTTTTGTTACTATAAGTTAGTGAAGCGTCGCCGGCCGGATTATAGTGCTCCGGCCCTAGGTTGCCGACCCCTGACGTAAAATATTCTTTTTTGTCACGTAGCCGAGAGTTTACTAAAATATATCTGACTGTTTCAATGACGTAAAATTTGTTATTTTATTCGAAAACTTATAGAAATTCCCATAAAATATTTATCTCTTTTGATTCATTTAACAGGCGCGGTATTTGATATCACAAACCAAACTACAGGTAAGCAGTGTGTAGATAACGAGAAATTTCAATTCTTGAAAACGGGATAGCCTGGAAGTCAGAGCTTTGAACCAGGCTATGTTGGTGTCGTAGCAATATTTCCTAAGCCCAAAATACTTCAAATGACGTCACATTGACGCAATAAAACCTTCCAAAATATTTTTGTCTAAAATGCGCAGACGATTAACCCGGAATCAATCAAGCTATTTTTTTCGTCCCAATGATCCCGATATAAGAGCAATCGCTGGCGTTAGTAGATTCGTTATAGTTGGCGCAGATGCTATTTCGGGCGATAGCTTTACTTTGGCAAGCTAAAATTTCGTGATTGTGACGTTGTAGTGATATAACCTGATCCAAGTGGCTAATTTTACAGAAATGGTTTTCAAGTTAAAATTTTCCAAAAACGCTTCATTGAATATCTAAAGGAATAATCCAAATTCTTTTTCAGGAACTGAGACAAAACTTATACAACACCTAGAAAGTAAGTGAAAAACAAACACAAACACATTATTCCTCAGAACTTCACACAAACGCTTTGCCAAGCATACACTCAAAGAAATTAGTTAAAGAAATTCCCATACTGGGAGATTTTCCCAAAAATCCAATAGAGTAAGGGTCGGCAACCTTTTGTCACTCGTGCGCCAAATTCAAGGTTGCAAGTCATTGGCGGACCGCACATATTTTTAGAAAGTTAAAAACCGAACGGATGAGCGATGAATCATACTTTTTCATATAGATCAGAAGTTAAATTTAAAGCAGCGCGCTAAGACTGACCCTTTGAATATTTTCTGCGCCATCAAACCATTTGCACTCAGCATCAACTTTTCTGCATTTTGCTGCCATTTGTCTAATTATATTTAAATTAATTAAACAGATTATACTGCTCCGCGGGCCGGATCCGGCCCGCGGGCCGTAGGTTGCCGACCCTTGTAATAGAGTATCCAGCCCAAAATGGGGTGGGGGAGGTGCATTTTTTTGTATATTGAC
This sequence comes from Styela clava, assembly GCF_013122585.1. Lineage (NCBI taxonomy): Eukaryota > Metazoa > Chordata > Ascidiacea > Stolidobranchia > Styelidae > Styela > Styela clava. The sequence goes on from NW_024102836.1 coordinate 17,681,386, forward strand.
GCAATACGACGTTGTCTCGTGTCTTTCGCTCCACACAAAGCCATCAAAAGTATCCACCGATATCTGACAATATCTTAGAGAATCTCTCTACGGACAACTCAAGCCTTCAGGGTACGCCTATGATCAGATCAAAAGTAGTTGAATAATCCCACATACCAAAATTTATTGAAAAACAAACTTTGACATGAGAGTTATTTGTGAATGTCAACCGTGGGAATCACATTTGTTTTAATTAGAAAGTGCTGCAATAATTGTGATTAATCAATAATCAACGAATTATCTATACTTTTCAGGCGAAGGTGAAAACAGTAGAACGAAAATCTCAAGTAAGTAAGACAGTTCCAGTTAATATAACTATAGACCATATATAAAACCTATAATTTTATAGTTAGTCTTATCAAGCGCTAAAACCAAATGTGTGATATCATATGTGATTCCTTCGGTACTATTCAGAATAACACCATAACACCCTCCCTCCCCCCCCGCCCCACCCCTCTCTAAAAAAACATGTCGCAGATATCACACAATATTTGGGTTTTTGTTAGACAATATTACTCGGGAAAACCGGTTAATATAGACTATATAACTCATCTGAAATAATGTAGTTGTGACGTGCACTTCACGCGGGATAGGAGGGTTTCCATGTGCAGTAATGCTATGCGAGGTCGTTGATATAACACCAGGTGCGCACTACAATGATCATATATATGGACAAGAAGGACAGCACGCCAAGGCCTTGTTGATAACACCGAATTTTCTAATGGGAAAATTCATAAACTGTTTTATAAAAACGTGTTCCGATGAATCAGAATAAAAAATGTTGAATGACATATAAAGCTCCCATAGAAATTTGTAAAAAGAGGGAAACAGTTTTAACGATTTGATTCATTTATAAACCCCGAAAATTTGAAAATCAATTACAATCCATTATTAATTGCGCAGAAAAGCGATTTTTCCCCAACGAAAACAATCGTCTTATCAACAAGAATTTTGGCAAAACTATCCAAACATAGTATAGCGTCCAAAGATAAAATAAACCCCCAAAAAAAATTGCGCTTTCAAAGTATCATAAGTCAGCGATCGTCACGTATGACATTCAACTGAGCCAATAATTTGGAATTAACTGTAAAAATGTAATTCTACTTTACAGCGAAGTTATCGGACATTTCCCACGAAATTAAAGGTAAGGTATTATTTCAAGAAGTAGCTACTCTGTAGTGGCTTGTTTTTCACAATACGTTCAGGTGCATATAATGCATGAGGAATTACAGTGTTTTTTAAGCTGATGATTCGTTATTTCCATTGATATTTTGAACGGAAATTTATATTCCTAAAAACTATATTCGTTAATGAGCCGAATGAAACACGTCAGGATCGCGGGTCATAATTTTCTTACTCATGCGCTAACACAAAATCAGAGAAAATCAAGCAGCAGTTGGATACAGGTTACTCCAATCCAACCCGTGTTAGTGGCTCCGTGTGTGCTGACTGCACTGCACGGGTAGCGTATCAAGAATCAAACTGCTATATTGGGTGGTTATCTCAACAGTTTATTTGGAGAAAACTTAACAGAATAGAAATCGTGGTACAAGATACTAAATTACCTTACTTATTGGACACGAAGTGGACATAACGATCGTTTCAATATTATGTTGTTGTTGTTGTTGTTGTTGTTGTTCTTGTTCTTGTTCTTTGACACGTTTTTAAAAAGTCGCTTTTCTCTTCGAATACTGGACCAATTGCTTTGATATTTTCAGTTGTTAAAGATAAAATTTTTCTTCAGAAGTCTGTTACTTTTTTTTTCGCTATGACGTCATCAAAATCATTGCCACTGGGTGGCGCTACGTGTCCATATATTTGAGCATAGCTCTCTTGTTTTGAGAATGTCTCTCCACTCAGCGTCCAGCGTTGTGACCAAATATTGTACTTTTGAAGCGCGGGGTGTTTCCTGAGTAATGCAGTATTTTTTACTTTTCAACGTCAATTTTCAATTAATTATCGTTCAATTTTATATGCGGCGTTCTAGCGTCTCCGAGCTAAGAAGGTCTGTAAATGAATTCACTGATGTGTAAGAATCTGCTATTCTGGAAAGACCGGTTCATTTCGGTCTTTGTAAATGCCGACTGAATAATTAACACCCCGATTAGGGTGGTGGGCATGGGAGTAGAACTCTTGATCTTTCACCTGCGAATCCAACATAGTCATGTTCAACGCTCTAAACCAGAAGAAGGCAAATTTTGAACTACCGGCCAAAAGTTTAGACCTGAATCGTGGTAAAACTAAATTTAATCGCAATCTCAACAAACCCCTTGAGTTGGTTTTTAGCAGAAATATCAAAATTTCGTTTTACCTTTGTTGTGTCAGGCGGGCCATTGAATCACTCAACGGCCCGGATTTGGCCCACAGACTGTAGTTTGCCCAGGTCGATTTTAATCCCATAGAACCACTGATCCGCGGGTCACAAAGTGACCTACCGCGTGAAATAAAAATAAAAATGCTAACATTAGTGACATATCAGTGATAAAAATTGATAAAACCGGCTTTAAATTAGACTAACTATAACTTTTATAATGGGCAGTTAGGGCCGCGTTCGATCATATTCAAATTGGTAATTTTCGGGCCGGTAAGATAATTTCGAAAACCCCTAATCTTGGACGCATGTCTGCACCGCTGTAAAGCGTTTTTCAGCTATTGGCTCTGACATCGTTTGTGTCATAACAATGCAACTGATATGTTCATTTGTCGCTACATCTGGTATATTTCGGAAGTTCATCTGCAGACTGTTTTAGGGGTTATGCGAGAACTAGATGCTACTTTGTATTTTATTAGTTTCTCGCCTACGATGCCATTAAAAGAACAAAATCTTTCAGACTTGAAATAAAAGTCTAGAAACTGAAATACCAATGGGACAGTGTAAAAGTGCCTTAATGTGGTTGAAAGCTGATCAAAAAATAGAACTTCATCAGAGTGAAAATTCCTCCAAACTCTTCGGAACCGTAAATCAATTTGCCGCATCATCTTAAACGTTTTTGGTAATTCATATGCGTGTTTTCGTACTCTAATATCGGTGCTCCCGAAGTATGCGAACCAAGATGGCGGACATCGGAACGTAACATGGGTAACAGGTTAGGGTTAGGCGATAATTTTTTTCCAATTTTCTTTATTTTAGTCCTATTATCAGTTCGAAGACTAGCCAAGAGCCTTCCGTAGTATTTATACCTAAAATTATGGCCTAACCCTAACCTAGTACACATATTACATTCCGATGTCCGCCATCTTGGTTCGCATACTTCGGGAGCCCCCTAATATCATTAAATCGAGTGCCATGAAAATTCCTGATAGAAGTCCTGCATAAGTAACGCTCAAAACTGCACCACGAACAACAGAAGCTTATAAGATTTGTTTCGGAAGTATAATTTTTGACCCATTCATTGAAAAAGGTTCGCCATCCCTGCCTTAGACTATGGCGTCTCGCGAGTTTCGACCTGACTTCGAGGAGTTAAAAAATATGATTATAAACTTCCATGTTGGCAGAAAACATCAATCAAACAGTTGTCCATTATCTTGAGTATAAAATTTGTTTCTAAACTTGCTATGTGGCTAGAATCACAAATAAATATATTCTTTCGGATTTATAATTTTTCAACACTCATAATTGTTTTATTTTAATATTTTCAGATACGTTGGACACCAGTGTCAAAGCCGTCAAAGGCAAGAAAGCATATTCATCATATATTACTAGCCATAATGCGCACTCTCAATAAATTGCCTAGGATGGTTTTTTATTTAAATATAAGGCGCACCGGTCCATAAGACGCAATGCTATTTAAATCAATACCGGTACTGGTTTTGAGAGTAGGTAGAAAGAATAAAGGCGGTGGCGCGGCGGTGTGGCTCATCGTGCTAAGCGTTAGGAATACGCTCGCCACCGCACCTCTAATTACTCTGCGTGGGTTCGCAGGTTCGAATCCCATGCGGGGACGTTATGTGCGAGAGGATTGCTGGACTCCTCGCCGCCGTTGGGTGGTTCACGTAACCGCTGGTCGGTTACGGCTTCCTCCACCATCAAGTCCATGCTTCGGAAAAACAAATACCTAACTAATCCCATACCCGACATGGAATGGTAATCGGACGAGATGCCGTGGTTCGCCATATGGTTGGGCCATCAAATCGGCTTTCCTCTCCCCGGGATAAATATGTAAATCTTTATCTTCACCCTTTTTTATCCTAACTATCTGATCTATACACAAATATATATTTATAATTATATATTTTACTGACCAAGAAGGGCACTGTCAATAAAATTCCTTAAATTGGGTTTTCGTCCATACATAAGGCGCATTGTTCCTAAATAAAGTGTTATCGTACTGTTTTTTTTAGTGCGGGCAATAAAGCACTACCTGTTTTTGACGACTATAATGTTTCGTTTCTTAATTGCTATCTGCTCAGAATAGAAACTCGTATACAACTAAACTCCTTTTATTGAAAACAATGGCACAATTTGAACAATACAACTTAAAACAGCGATCATAAACAAACGTCTACAAGTTAACACAACTGTATATCGACTGGAGAGCCAGATGAGTAGATGAGATGCATTGCGCCGCAACAATTAAGAGTTGTCGCGCTACTCATCATTTGAGTAATCACGTTACGTCACATATAACACCATTCATTCTATTGAAATTCAAATTTTGTACTATAATGCTACGTAATTTAATACTCCAATAAGTCAACACTCATCCATCAAATCCTAAATGCAACTATTTCACTCGTTTTTACAGCTGCCGAGTCAAAGATCATTGTTCCTTCCGAAGGTAAGTTTAAAGCAGTGGTTCCAAGACGGTGGGGCGCGCCCCACAATGGGGGGGGGTAGGCATTTTATAAAGGGCGTGAAACTAATCAAAAGATTTGATATTGCCCGCATTATTTTGGACATTTACATTTCGAAATTGTATTGTTTAGAGATTGCGATTTCATGTCTGTATTTTTAACATGTGTATATATTGTGAAGGTTGCATTTGGTGCAACCTAGTACAAAACGTAACAGTTTGTGACACACTGCAACCCAGTGTAATAGTAATTAGTGCATTACATGGCAGCTTAGTGCAAAACTTTATTGTGAAATATGTGCAATTTGATGCTATAGCTATACCTACAAGGGGTGCACTTTGGTGAAATACTTTGACACCTAAATTATTACATCTTTGGAGAGTAAGGGATTTGAACTCGGGATGTGTAAAGTGAAAGGCCAATGCAATTAAGCGTAACGCTTTGTCGCTTATCTATCCTTTTTAGTTGCGTGTAGTGACATTGATAAGGATCGCCGTATTGAATGTGGACCACAAGAGATAACATTGGATGCATGCGAAGCAAGAAAATGTTGCTACGATACAACTATAACAAAGGCCATTTGGTGCTTCAAGAAAGAGACGAGCCATTACGAATGTAAGTTAAATTACTTATACATAAAGCACTGATACCAGGGGCGTGTCTTAAGGCGGTCCGAAAGGACATCCGCCGCAGGGCAATACGTTGTAGGGGGCAGTAGATGTGATTTTGTTGCTTAGTTTGATGATTTCACTAATAATACAAACGTTTCGCAGTTACTCCATATTTGATGACGTCATCGAAACCAAAAAAAACGAATTCCACAGATCACACATACATTGTTAAAATAAAGTAAATGCCTTGTAGCGATAACAACAGGATAATCCTACCCAGCCGGTCGGTCTGGTGCCATTTTACATGAATTATTTTTTTGGCAATCATTAGGCCCTAAAGCTTCACTCATGGCTTTTTAAGCGTTGAAAATTTCAGAGCAATTGGTACAGTAGTTAATGAGAAAAGCGATTTTTCCAAAACAGTAAGAAGAAAATTATTAATAAGAACAACAACATAGGATTTACATATTTATCCAAGAGGAGAGGAAAGCCGGTAAAACGGCTTATCCATATGGCGAACCACGGCCTCTCGTCCGGTTACCATTCCAAGTCGGGTATGGGATTAGATATATTGTATGTTTTTCGAAAGCATGGACTTGGTGGTGGAGGAAGCCGTAACCGACCAGCGGTTACGTGAACCACCCAACGACGGCGAGGAGTCTAGCAATCCTCTCGCACATAACCATCCCTGCATTCGAACCTGCGAACCCACGCAGAGTAATTAGAGGTGCGGTGGCGTGCGTATTCCTAACGCTTAGCCCGTTGAGCCACACCGCCGCGCCATAATAATAATAACAATAATAATAACAAAACGAATATGGAGCGGGCTGAGGCTTTTTAGTGGTAAATGATGCTTGAAGGAGTGACTAAGCCTTGAAAGGATGAACAAGGCCCCGAGGGGTGACTATGGCTTCAAGGGGTTACTAATGCTTCAAGGGGTGACTAAAGCTTCAAGGGGTTATCAAGGCCACACCATTTTAATAAGTTTGGAAAATTTTCCAAATCATCAAACTTGGGTTTCAATGATTCTGAGCATTGCTATGTATTTTTTCTTTCAGATTTCGCATCGAAGTACAAAAGATTCACCAATGACGTAGTCGGTAAGAATAATCCTTAAGACTATTTCTGTGGAATTTCCGAGACATGATGATTTCAGAATCGAATCAGGGTGTTAAAAAAATAACGCAAAATTAACAGAAGTTTAGATGAAAGGCTACTTAAAACATAACGACTGACATCTTTGAACAGTATTGAGTTAGGTTGAAATGTCATTTAAACATTTCACGACTGACGTTTTTTAACAGTTGCTTTTTTAGCGTTGCCATGACGAAAAATTGGTACTCCAGTCGTATGTGAACAAAGATGGCGGACACCTGAACGTAGTATGTGTACTATGTGAGGTTAGGCAATAATTTCAGGTACAAATACTACGAGAGTCACTTGGGTAGTTCCCGAACTCTAAAAAGAGCAAAAATCAGGAAAATTGGAATAAAATTATGGCCTAATCCAAATCTGGTACACATCATATGTTTTTCATTCCCTTGTTAGATCTTAGAAGAATAATAGCAAAGTTAGATATTCGACTTTTCAATATAGGTCTACCATGCTCTTTTAAGAGACAAATACTAAAAATCGTATTTAATTTACAGATCATGGTAGTTCATTGCTCAAAACTCTCGTTGGTAAGTTACAAATTATTTTATGCTTCACCTGTTCGTCTTATTTCTTAAATTCCGGAGTGATATAATGTGCTGTTCGATCCCCAAACACATAGATTAAAACAGATTCAGCTTGCGAATTTAACCCAGACCTCTATACTCGAAGCACACCTGCTCGCAGCCCACACGATAATACCTTATTCCCTCGATCAATCAACACGAAGTGATGTTTTGCAGTGTGACGTATTACAGTTCACAAAATGAACAGACAAGGCTTGAAGGAGTGACTAAGACTTGAAGGGGTGACTAGTGCTTGAAGAGGTTACTAAGGCTTGAAGGGGTGATCAAAGCTTAAAGGGGTGACTAAGGCTTAAAGGGATGACTAAGGCTTAAAGGGGTGACTAATGCTTGGAGGAGTGACTAATGCTTGAAGAGATGACCAAGGCTTGAAGGGGTGACTAAGACTTGAAGGCGTGACTAATGCTTGAAGAGATGACTGTGGCTTAAATGAGTGACTAAAGCTTGAATGAGTGACTGAGACTTGAAAGGGTGACTAATGCTTGAAGAGGTGACTAATGCTTGAAGAGGTTACTAAGGCTTAAAGGAGTGACTGAAGCTTGAATGAGTGACTGGGGCTTGAAAGGGTGACTAAGACTTGAAAGGTTGACTAATGCTTGAAGAGGTTACTAAGGCTTAAATGAGTGACGAAAGCTTGAATGAGTGACTGAGACTTGAAAGGGTGACTGGGGCTTGAAGGGTAAATAAGGCTTAAATAAGTAACTAGGACTTGGAGAGGTGACTAAGGCTTGAAGGGGTGACTAATGATTGAAGGGAGACTAAGGATTGAATGATGACAGAGGCTTGAAAGAGTGACTAAGGCTTGAAATAGTGACTCAGGGTTAGGAGAGTAGCTAAGACTTTAAGGGTGACTAATGCTTGAAGAGAGACTAAGACTTGAAAGGGTGACTAAGGATTAAAGGGTGACTAAGGATTGAATGGTGACTGAAGCTTGAATGAGTGACTAAGGCTTGACGGGGTGACTAAGGCTTGATGGGTGAATAAGGCCCCAAATAAATAACTAAGACCTGGAGAGGTGACTAAGGCTTGAATGAGTGACTGAGGCTTGAAGGAGTGACTAAGAATTGGAGAGATTACTTATGCTTAAAGAGGTGACTGAGGCTTGAAGGGTAAATAAGGCTTAAATAAGTAACTAAGACTTGGAGAGGTGACTAAGGCTTAAATGGGTGACTGAGGCTTGAAAAGGTGACTGAGGCTTGAAGAGGTTACTAAGGCTTAAATGAGTGACTGAGGCTTGAAGAGTGACTGAGGCTTGAAGAAGTTACTAAGGTTTGAATGAGTGACTGAGGCTTGAAGGGTGACTGAGGCTTGAAGGAGTGACAAGACTTGGAAAGGGTGACTAATGCTTAAATGGGTGACTGAGGATTGAATGGGTGACTAAGACTTGAAAGGGTGACCAATGCTTGAAGAGGTGACTGGGGCTCGAAGAGGTGACTGAGGCTTGAATCGGTGACTAAGACTTGAAAGAGTGACCAATGCTTGAAGAGGTGACTGGGGCTTGAAGGGTAAATAAGGCTTTAAATAAGTAACTAAGACTTGGAGAGGTGACTGAGGCTTAAATGGGTGACGGAGGCTTGAAAGAGTTACTAATGCTTGAAGAGGTTACTAAGGCTTGAATGAGTGACTGAGGCTTGAAGGGTGACTGAGGCTTGAAGGGTGACTGAGGCTTGAAGGGTGACTGAAACTCGAATGTTTGACTAAGGCTCAAATAAGTAACTAAGGCTTGAAGGAGTGACTAAGACTTGGAGAGGTGACTAATTCTTAAAGAGGTTACTAAGGCTTGAATAGGTAACTGAGGCTTGAAGGAGTGACCACGACTTGTAGGGGTGACTAATGCTTGAAGAATAGGATAGCATTCACATATTTATCCCGGGAAGAGGAAAGCCGATAAGACGGCTTAAATATATGGCGAACCACGGCCTCTCGCCGGTTACCCTTAAATTTTGGGTATGAGATTAGTTAGTTATTGTTTTCGGAAGCAAGGACTTGATGGTCGATGAAGCCGTAACCGACCAGCGGTTACGTGATTTTTAAACTTGCTATATTTCAAATATCATTTTTTGTTGTTTGTAATAAGTTTGCTTTCAAATATATTTATAGTTTATACAATTCAGACAATGAGAGGTAATTAAACTATAGCACACGGGTTCCTCCAACCCTTAAAATGTTCCATCTGGGTTCTGTCCCGTCGTAGAAGGTGAAAACCTCCGAGACGTAAAAGGCATAACCATGATCGCTTTAACTTAATAAGTAAGCGAAACATTTTTTGCAGTGAATTGCCTGTAATCTGCGGCAATATCAAAGACTAGCAATTTTTAATTTGAAGCTTTTTAATATTCATATCCTAATTTCAGGTTTACCTCGATCAGTCGGGAACACCATTTCTGGTGAGTTTGTTTCAGAATTTGGTAAATCTCTAATTTGTAATCCCGTTTTCGATAAATGAAAATAAAAGACATTCCGCTGAATTAAGCCCTAATGTGATTTATCGGAAAAAATTTGAATTAAGTCCGAGTCTTATTTACGGGGAAAAACGATAGTTTTGACGAGCATTGTTCCTATTTTATTTTTTATGCTACTTATTCACGACTTTCATTAATCAGTCGTTTATATTTCCATCATACTCAAATACACTTGGTAAAATACACTTGGTAAAATGGTCCATCGGAGTTAAGGGTGGTGCAAGACACCATTACTGATTATCAAAAAGAGACATCTGTAATTAAGTCTAACACTAAAAGATGATAGCATATATCAAACAACGATTATAAACAAAAGTTTATGTCAAAGCCAGCTGCTCCTAAACAGGCCCGTACAGGCAAGGACGGGGCACTTAAGACTTAGGTGCCTTATATATAAATAATAGAGTAACTAGTGTTATTTAAAGTTGAATGCGGCACGCGAGTTTCAGTTTTCAAGACCCACCCTTCTTTTCTTGGTACCCTTAGCACGTGCTTATTTTGCATAAAGGTTAATCTAACCCTTCATACAAGTAACTATTGATATCTAAAGTCAAGTACAAGCTCATATTTTTCGAGACCCCTAATTTTTCTGACTTAACATCGTCCACATATTTTATTCCACCCCGGGTGAGGTGACAGGCATAGGATTTAGGATAAGATTTACATATTTCTCCCGTTGGAGAGAAAAATTGATAAATTGCTTAATCAAGGCATCTCATCCAGTTATCAGTTCCTTTCGAGAAGGTGGTGGGAATCAAATTTTTTGTCAGCCGGTTCCATCACAAAAGTCATATTTTTTCAGCCGGTTCTGTTACAAAAAGTCATTGACGATAACCGGTAATGCTAACCGGTTCGCTAATCTAAAAAAAATCCGTGAGGCGGTTCTATAGAACCGGTGCGAACCGGCTGAATTCCACCACTGCTTTCAGATATGGGATTAGTTAGACAGTTTTCGGAAACATGGGCTTGAAGCGATAGGTGTAATCTACAATGCCAAGACATTAGCTTGTGGCTTCAAAATAAAATACAATTAATATTTCCAGATCTCTTGGAATACGATGTCCCAGAATCTTGTGAAGAAATCCGATATCATAATGGTCGCAGTAGGGGAGCATATGGCGCATGGTACGATATGAATCTGGGGAGAAAATTGGAAAGAGCAATCTGTAGTGAGAAAAACCTTGGCTGGATGGTAAGTTCGGGAGTCAGTACGGTTATTGAAACCATCTGCACTAGGGCTGGGCATTTAGATATAAACCATGTGTGCCGCCTGCTTGATAACCAGCTATGGTTCACCGCGACCTCCCTTCCCTAGTAAAACTGTTTACTTTTCTCTTTTTTTTTCGTCGTTCAATTGTTTTTTTATTTACTGGTTGGAGAAAATAAACTTGACTTTACTGATGATTTCAGAATCAAATCGAAATTTTTTTAGGCGCTCCGGTATTATGTGCACCAAGATGGCGCACAACCTGAACCCTAACCTGGTTGGTACACATATTGTGTTCAGGTTGTGCGCCATCTTAGTAATTTTGATCTTTCTAATTTGATGGGTCCTCCAGACATTTGAATTGCTAAAAGCATTACATCTATCACTCAGATATTCCGCTGAGTAGCCATACACAATAAGCAACATCTTTTTAAATAACTCACTAGGAAGAAAGAGTCAAATGTCAGAGTTGCATTGTTAAAATATGGCTATATTAAAAATTCACCTCGGCCTTTGGTGGACATAAAAAACCGATTCAAAATTTTTGTTTGATCTGATTCGAAATACTTACTGTTCTATTCAAATATTTGGTTTGCAATGCCTAGCCCTAGTGGCGAAGTTATGTAGGGCTGAAGAGTGATTATTACGTGTGGGAAATTTTTGTTTGAATGGGATGACTATGCCTTGATTAGGGTGAATATGACATGAATGGGTGGTTAGGTTTAGAACAGGGGTCTCCAACACGCGGCGCGCGGGACCCATGCGGCCTGTCAGGCATTTTTTTGCGGCCCATGGTTGGGATTTTTCCACAAAAAACTAAAATAGTACGGTGTCAACTATTTGTGGGTTTCATTTATCATCAAGAGTCCGGTTCGACAAACTGTGGAGAGTGAAGCAAAAATTTCCCCCTATTATTCCACGTCACCACCTTCATGTTTTATTTTATTGTTAATGTTATAATTCATTTATAAATACAATAATTTCATTCCGCATGTTCATTATGACGAAATAAACGAGTTTCGGTCAATCCATTGTGCCCGAGAAAGTTTGCAAAGCTAATTGCACATTCACGTGGCATACCTGCGATGTTTGGCAGTTCTTATATTTGCGAGCATTTTTTTTGCAACTATGAAATTAAGCCCTCCGCACATAACCCACGGACGAGCATTTGCATGCTGTCTTAAGACTAGCCCGCGAAAAGTGGCTCGCGACATGTTTTTAGTTGGAGACCCCTAGTTTAGAAGGAGTGACTACGGTTTGCTTGGATTTGAACCCTAAATATGAACACCATATGATTGGGTTTAGAAGAGGTGACTGTGGCTTGAATGGGATTTGAACCCTAAATATGAACCCCAGATAACTGGGTTTAGAAGGGGTGGCTGTGGCTTGAATGGAGTTTGAATTCCAGGTTTAATCTTCAATGCCAAACAGCAATGTCTAACGTCTTAACCGTTAAGCCATCAGTAGGTTTAAAATTGGTCCGTTGTTTTTAGGTTCTCATGATTTTTAAAGATGCTTCGAGCATGGTATCGCATGCAGATCGCTCATTCTCAGATTACGTTAGTGGATATGGTACAACATCTGAAAATTTTTGGGCAGGTCAGTAGAAACACCCATTAAATAAACCTGTCTTAAAAAATAAGTAATGAACAATTCTAAGAAAATTAATTATATTGTTCATAGGGCTGTGCATTCACAAATACCTGAAGATTTCAGATTCGAACCATATTTTTTTTTTTCGAATTAAATGACGAATATTTGGAAGATATTTAAATGTATGTGGCTCTTTTATTAAAACACTAGGACAGTGGCCGGAAAGCTTCTTAAGTGTAGCCCAATTAGTAAAATGGAAAAGGTCTCAAAGCCAAAACAATTTTATTGGAAATTTTAAATTTAACCACGTAATAAAGGAGCGGTACAAAAAATTGAACAACCGAGCGTAGAGGTACGCGTCGTTAGCTTGCGCAATTTGATTGAAGCAGTAAAATAATCGAATACGGAATTATAAACATAACAGAATAGTTGCAATGTCGGTACTATAATTGAAACAAAGGTAATGTTCACTGCCATAATTGAAATTTATTGGAGCCTCACTATAAAAAGCTCGGTGGCTCACAATTGGGTCGCGACCCACAGTTTGGCAACCACTGCACAAAAGTAGATGCCGTGGCCTTCCCATGTCACTACATTTTGATTCGGTCACTCAATGATAGCGAAGGTTGCGCGACATTTATATCACAGGACTGGAAAACATGCACAGATGGACGTCTACAGGAACCTTTAAATTGAGAATCGAATTGAATGATTTTGAAGTTGGAACCATTGTACAAACCTATAAGTAAGTCTCACAAAGTACTTTATTTCTCACTAGTCTGACGATTGGTACATTGTGCTAAGCATTAGGAATACGATTGCGATCGGATCTCTGATTGCCGTGCTTGGGTTCACAGGTTCGAATCCTGTGGTGGATAGTTGCGACAAGATAGGTCAGGGTTGTCCAAACTCAGGCCCGCGAGCCACATGTGGCCTCCCGCACCATTATATGTGGCCCACGGAGGTCTTGCTAAAGGGTAATGGAAAACCACATTTGGTGTTGTTTTGTCCTAAAAATAGCCAGAAAAATTGTTTGACCTATTGTTACATCACTAATATTGCTGAATTGTTATAACTGTCGAAGTTGAATGATGTGCTCGGCTAGTCTAAACTGTTAACTGATTTTCTATGTTCTTGGTCGGGAAGATATGCTAACATTAAAGGCATTCGCGAGTTTTTCGGTGGTTTTTGTTGTTTTAGCATGATAAATACCAAATAATGATCAATGTGTATGTATGCACAATAAAAGTGTTCGTTTTGTATTGTACTGTTAACCTAATCTTGGCACTATTGTGGCCCGCAAACAAAGTCATAATATTTTGGTGGCCCGCGAAGCCACCTTGGGCCACCTTGAGATGGGTAATAACTTTCAAATGTATTCCAATATCTGAAGTGTTTTGGGCATTCATGACATTAGCCTATTTTCGAGTATAACTGCCAGAAATAAAAATCTAACCTATCATACCTAATGCGCACATAAGGCGCAATGGACACAGGTACTAGTTTCGACCGCACTCCGGTAGTATGTGTACTAGGTTAGGGTTAGGAGACATGAACAGTGAGTGTCATGGGCGCCGTTATAACACGGCTCGAAGATGATATAACGCACTGAAGTAGTTTTATAGTTACTCCTTATTTTTGTTCTATATCGAGTTCGAGCACTAGTAGTATTTGCACCTGAAATTAAGGTCTAACCCTAACCTGGTACACATATTACGTTTCGGCGTCCGCCATCTTGGTTCACATACCAAGAGCTAACATACTAAGAGCATACTGAGATCCATACCGACCAGCCGTTACGTGAACCACCCCACAGTGGCGAGGGGTCCAGCAAGCATCTTGCACATTATTATTGCTTCATGGAATTCAAACCCGCAAACTCACTCAGAGTAATCAGAGGTGCGGCGGCGAGCGTATTCCTAACGCTTAGCACGATAAGCCACGAGTAGGCGTCAACTGACCACCCCTTTTATTCTACATGATCTTGCTCTGAATTGTGAATAACCTATATTAGCTTTGGTTTTTGGATCATTTCGGACTGGGAATAATTGGAACTCTTAAAACGTACAAGTATTCAATCTCAATAACAGTCGTTAAAATTTGTCAGCCAACGATCAAGGGGGCGCATTTTCCAAACTTGCCGTATTTGCCTTTTTACGTAGATACGACACTGATCCCTGGTGTCGCTTTCAATTTTACACTGTCAAAAAGTTTGCAATTTTCAATGTTATTTCCATGTGATTTTCTTGCAAAATCCATGTTTTCAGATCATTCAAAGTTGGAGACCGTAACAGTGGATACAAGCTGAGCATCGGTTCCTTTTTTGCAAAGGAGTCTGACACACTGGTACATTTTTTATTGTTTCGTCCAGTTCCCTTCAAAATGGGGGTCCCGACTGCCCCAGTAGGTCGCAACAGGGCCCAATTGGGTCGGCGGTAATAACTTTTTCAGCACTTACTGACACTAACTAACTTATACGAAATATCTATCAATTTTGAAAGATTTGGAACCAGTACTGGGACCACCATCCCCGAAACAAGCCAAGATTCGATCTTTTGTGCAAAATATCGGTCTCATTGAAGTTCTTGAGTGTCACGAAAAAACCCAAGTAGGCCGTGATAGAGAACTTTGAAGTCTATCCTAATCCCATCACATAACGTGAGTTCGTGTTGGCAAAAAAACAACGTTGTATAAATGTGCTTGCAATTATATTCTTGTTTTACTATTATATTTCTCTTAACTATGTACGTCTGAGGAAGTCTCAGACGAAACGTTACAGAAATACATTTGTGTCAGTGTGCAGCAAGACTCTTGAATCACTTGCAATATATACATATGGATTCGCCGGGGCAAAAGCATAGAAGACATAGTGTTGTTAGTTTTGTAGAAACCCAATCGATAGCACAAGATGGCGGCGATTCGAAATGATTGTCTGAAATGATTTAAATAATTATGCGTCCAATTTTGTGTCCATTTTGTGTCCAATGATGATCTTTTTTCTAGATAACGAACGGTGATTTCAGTTCACATGATGGCGCCCAGTTTTCCGCCAAGGACGAAGGGGCACGGAAGAGTTGTGCTGTACAGGGAGGAGGGGGATGGTGGTAGGTACTACTAGCAGTAATACCGCCTCCCCGCCTCAAAATTTTACCCCCCCAATATACTTAAATATATTATATAAATTATATTTGTATGTGAATATCCTAAAAACCAGTGTAGATCAGCCAGTCATTTTTACAAATAGTTTAATTGCTAATAGCAAATTAAGTACTACCAGCAGTGCCCCCCAAACATCCCCAAAATTTCAATCCCACTCTAAAATTTCAACTCCCCCCTCTTATTTGAATATAATTGAACTTGAATACCCCCGAAGGAGCTCATATATCGGAGTAGGTGATCATTCAAATACATAACACGTTTTTATAAGTTACAAATAGTTTTATCGAAAATGAAAAATATGTACCACACGCCCTACCTGAAATAATAAGAAAACCTTGCGTGGATTGACGTCTCATATCAATGGTTCCTAACCTTTTATACCGTGTTGCCCCTTCCGGAAGCTTTTAGCAATCATGGCTCCTTTGTTTATCATTCCAATGGTATTCAGAGTGTTATTTTGATTGATAGATTCCGAATCTCATTATGTTAAACAAATCATGCTCAACAAGAAAAAACATCTAGATTTATACCCTGTGAAATAATCTTATCAAACAATGAAACTAGGGAGAACGGGCGATTTTTCTTGTAAGGGGAAATCACTTTTGCGTCCAGCATGATGGCCCCCTCCAACCGCTTTGTGGCCCATTTGGTGGGCTACGTGCCCCGGTTGGGAACGACTGTCTTATATTATCCCTAAAAATATTATTGACGGATTCTCAGGTACAAATTTGCTCCAAGTGGTACGAATCACGCGTGCTATAAATTGAAGCTCACCGGAAAACGTTACGCTGATCCTACAGCAAAGGCTAGTAAGGAGGACGGAATAACTGCGGGACCAAGTAAGCATTTAGGATAGTATTGGATTTATTTATTTATTCAGGGAACGAGGAAAGCCGATAAGACGGTTTTATTATATGGTGAACCACAGTCTATCGTCATGTTGCCAGTTCATGTCTGGTATGGAATTAGTTAGCCAGTTATTTGTTTTCGAAAGCATGGACTTTATGGTGGAGGAGGCCGTAACCAACCAGAGGTTACGTGAACCACCCTGCGGCAGCGAGTAGTTTAGCAATCTTCTCGCACATAACTATCCCGCATAGGATTCGAACATGCGAACTCACGCAGAGTAATCGGAGGTGCGTTGGCGAGCGGATTCCTAACGCTTAGCATGATGCGTCACATCGCCGAGCACCGATTGAGTTCAATGGTACATTCAACATTAGAACAGGGATTTCATATTTATCCCGGGAGAGAGGAAATTCAATAAGACGGTTTCGTAGTATGTCTAGTCATTGTCTTTGGTCTTTATTTTTTTCAACCAGTGGACAAGAAAACAATCATACTCAAATTGTGAGACAAAAGTAAGCACACAACTTTAACTAGGGAAGGATATTCGCGGAGTATAAAATCTGTTCTTTGAGTGGCGTCATCCAATAATATCCAATTAAAAATGAGTGGGAATTTTTTTGGGGGAATTTCAAAAATACTATTATTGACGGCGAGTTTTGTACGAATTCTCTAACAAATATAAAAGATATACCTATTATCAATAGAGATTACCACGTCTTTTTGAAGAAGAATCCCCAATTCCCATCAATGTTTAGTTTGGAAATATTTGACCAGGTCAAGAGATTTGTTTCAGATATATAGACTTGATAGTGTAGGAAGCCGTATCCGACCGAGTACATGCATCCGAAATAAGCAAACAGATAACCTTTTCTATAACCGACACCGGTAAGCGGTTCGAATCTCAAGGGATAAGTATGTGGGAAAGAATTGCTTGACTCCTCGCCACCGTAGGGTGGTTCACGTATCCGCTGATTGGTTACGTTTCCTCCCCATCAAGTCTATGCATTTCAAACAAATAACTGGGTAACTATTCCCATTTCCGATGGCAGCTGGACGAAGAGCAGTATCAATCCGCTAATATTCAAAGGAGTATGGCTAGCCAGATAATTGGCGGTTGAACAGCAAAGCTTTTCCCATCCATGAATGTTCCCTTGTTCTGTTTAATTACAGATATTGTGTACATGTTCTGTATTTAATAATAACTTAAACACTTACCAAAATGAATAATGTTTATTTTAATTGATCAACGTTGTATTTTTACTGGGTTGGATACTACGGCTCGTCCGCCATCAAGCCCATGCATCTGAAACATATACCTGGCTAACAAATCCCACACCGACATGGAATGGTAACCGGACGAAAGGCCGTAGTTCGTCATTTCATTAAGCCTTCTTATAGACTTTCTTTTCCCCCGAGATAAATATGTGATCCTACTACAGACGCTGGATGTACAGTGACTTAAGAAAATGTTTGGTAACAATAAATGCGATAGTATTTTTGACTTGTTAGCGTATGAAGATACTATACATTTTTATTTACATTTCAAAAGGTGGGGTTCCCTTCCCGGGTCTGGTATAGTTTAGTACCACATCCACTTCTAGTTGGCCTGACTCAACAATTTTTGCATATGTCAATCCTAACCCCCACCTGACTACTTCACCGAAAAATTACGTCATTCCGACGTCACAGTGGCGTAATAAGGCCCACCGAAGTATGCGGATGGTCGTCCAAAACGCGCAGACGATAACCCGAAATCGAGCAAGCTATTTCTCTCGTTTTCCCGATCTACGATCACGATAGGAGAGAGATCGCCGGCTTTAGCAAGTTCTTATCGGCGGCGCAGATGCCATTTCGGGCGTTCGTAATTATACTTTGGCAATCCCTATGACGTGATGGTGACGTTGTAGTGACGTAATTTTTGGATGGCATAGTCAGGTGAGGGTTAGAAATAACATATGCAAAAATCGTTATGCTACGCCCACTGGAAGTTCTTGTGGTACTAAACTATACTAGACCCCCCTTCCCAATCTCATTTACCTTCTGTCCAGATGAGTGTCATGCTGGTCTCCGGAGGTCATTCAGTACTTTGGCGACATGTTTGGGATTATATTATGTTACTTGTAGTTACAATTGAAGTTTTGTTTCTTGTGTTCATTCAAACAATAATTCTTATCAATTAAATTCATATTTTCCTGTTACAGCTACAATTCTCTACACTGGAGCAAAAATGTTTATCAAGCGTTATTGTAAGTATTGTGATGTCACATTGTAAGATAATTCCAATAATTGTCTACATACTTAAATCTGAAACAAATAACTGGTTAACTAATCCCATACCAGTGGCGTAGCATCCACCCCTGCAACCCTCGGGGTCGCGGGAGGGCCCACAGCGCAAAGGGGCCCAAGCAGAATTTAGAAATTTAAGCCGCAAAACCAAAAGCTGCATTGCAAAACCAGTTATGCACATCTTATGATGTTAGTTTTGCTCAAATCGGTTTGTTACGTAACAATGCCAGGGAGTCGTCGAATTTCGGCGTCTTGTGGTTTGATCGCACCGGCAAAATTACGAAGGTTGTCAGAATGATGTCGAAAGCAAAACTTCTCAGTGGCGCACAGTAACGCAGAAAAAGGGCAGAAGAGGAAGCATGTATGAGAAAAATTAAAGTAACCAAGATAAACGGCAAATTTTAGGTTACCCTTGCCTTTTAATAGCGACATGTTATGCTTTTTGACGAAATAAAAAAGGCGTTGTTTTAGCTTATGTCCGAGAGTTTTTAGGGTCATTTCCACGAAATATTTTTGCGGGGAGTCCCACGAGAGTCTTGCTACGCCACTGTCCCATACCCGACATGAACTAGTACTTTGATGAGAGGTGGTAATTAGGCTGGGTATCTTCGGCTACCTGATGATTTCAGAATTGAATTGAATATTTTTTTGGGCGTGTTAGAAGTGTGTGTACCAATATAAAGATAACTAATTTTGTTCACCTATTTTACATCAAGTTGTGTAAAGGGACTGAAACCTATGAACAGGGGGTATATTCACTTGGCTTACACAAACAGTCCCCGAACTCATAAACGAACTAAAATGAGAAAAATTGGAATAAAATTATGGCCTCACAGTGTTCCCTCTAAGGTGTGCGCGTGTGCGCGCGCACACAGCTTTCAGGGGCTGCGCACACGCATAGATTTACTGCGCACAGACGTATTTCGATGTAATGTAACAATGTGCTCGGTTGGCAGGTTGAGAAAGTTTGTTGTTGGCACACTTATTACCCGGTTAAAACGCCAAAATTTCTTCATTGGTTTTTGCACAAATAGTAGTCATTTCCAAAAAAGTGCGCACACACCAAAATTTCTGCCCTATCCACATACAAGCACCTGCCCTATCCTATCCTGCCTGCCCTATCAGGTACATTTCAACCGCAATCATCCTTTTAATAAATAAAAAGTCGGGTTCACGCTCTTTTATTACATTTTCACAGACACGGACACAGTTTGAAGAATCAATCGAAGTTACAGAAAATCTGTTTCTATATAAACTAATGTTTCAAAAGTAGTTTGTTAATATTGTGTTTCGTTTAGTGATTGTTTTAACTGACTGTTTCGGGACTATTTGGGAGAAGATTGGTTGAATACCGTGTTTTACCGAAAATAAGACAGGGTCTTATTTCAATTTTCTATCGAAAAATAACACTATGGATTATTTTTGGGGGATGTCTTTTATTTTCATTTATTAAAAGTAAAATTACACTTAGAGAATTACGATATTTTCAAATATACAAAATATAAAGACCGATATCCATTTACTTAAAACTTACTCATTTACGCAGGCTAGGTCTGATTTTCGGGAAAACACGGTAGTACACAAAATAATTTAAACTCGTTTAATTTCACTGTGAATTCGTATGCTCCTAATCAGTGGTGGGATTCAGCCGGTTCGCACCGGTTCTATAGAACCGTCTCACCGAATTTTATGAGATCAGCGAACCGGTTAGCATTAAAAAAAATAACATGTAACAGAACCGGCCGAAAAATATGACTTTTGTGATGGAACCGGCTGACAAAAAAATTTGAATCCCACCACTGCTCCTAATTAGGGCTGGGCATTTCCGAATACCTCGTGATTTCAGAATCGAATCGAATAATTTTTTCGAATTGAATCGAATCTCGGATACTTGGAAATATATAATTGTAGACGACTTCTTATAGTAATTGGTCATCTTAACAAATGAATTACTGAAGACATAGAATACATCACACAGATAGATTACTGAGCGTTCACAAATATTAAAAAACACGTTTTATCAATAACTCACTACAGAAAAAAGTCATACGTCAGAATTGCGTTGAAAAAATATGACTTTAATGAAAAAAAAATTGGGGAATTCACCTCGACCATTGGCGAAAAGAAGAAAACAAGATGGCGGCGATTCAAAATTTAGCTCTGAACCAATTCGAATAATTTACTATTCGATTCGATTCGAATATTCGATTCGAATGCCCAGACCTACTCCTAATGCAGGGAATGGCATATAATGAGAATTCCAGTGATAACATTTAACAGGCGCTGGTTACAGCGCTTGTTATAAGCCTTTCATTAGGTTTTTACTATTTCCTTTATCAGTCCCTCGTACTTGTCTTTTTTTTTCTTCTGTGCAAGGGCGTAGCCAGGATGAGAGGGTTGTGTTGAAGGTTGCGACCCTAATCTCCTTCCACCTTTTGAAATGAGTTGTCTATTTTTAACCTAAGCTAATAAATGACGCACAACCAGTATTGTTTGCTGTCAGAATTGGTTTTTCAAATAGTCCTGATCGGAATATTTTTGGTAATGGTAAAATTATTTTAATCAAAGCATTGGTATTTGCAAGCCTTTCATCGCTTAAAAATTTGGAGTCTCATTTCCAGTGGCGAATCTATGTAATATGGGATGGAAAAGTTTGAAATTGCGCACTCTTCGATATTTGATTGACAATTTATAATGAATGGTATTGAAATGTACATTATTATTTGAGTAAAAATACAAGTTCCAGTTATTCCCAATTTGAAATTATTCAATTGAAACATTTTACGATCAAAACCTTTTGCGCCATCAAACGGCGTCCATGGCTGCCATCGGCGTAGCCAAGAATTTTCGAAGATGTGTGGGGGTTAAAATTTAAAATTGCTCAATCAGACCGCATCAACTAACCTAACGGTCGGAAAACGTGGGTTGTCAAGTGTTCCTAGGGTTTAAAAAGCGTTTCAATCTTCAAAAAACAGCTATGTATGATACAGGAAAATGCTTTTTTTCACACTTAAAAGGTGGCTCCGACCTTCAACCCTGGCTTCGTCCATGATGACTTTCACATCCTAGATATGTCACTGCCCATTACTATAAGGAGAATCGGAAAAGATAAAAACTCAGGGAATTCTAAAACTTCTGTTTAGACCCCGACTCTAAGGCGATATCACATCATTTGTACATATTGCTATTTATGTGTTCATCTCAATATTATTTACGAGCGCCTGCGTCGCACTTTATGTAAAATCCTCATGTATTCGCCACAGTAAAACAAAAGTATCTTATGTTACATTGTTCTGAAATGGTCTGTTTATCCTCTGCATTGTGGAACAGGGCTATATGTTGACCCCAAGCTGTATCTGTTTCAGTTATGATTTTGAGTAGTGCCTTATGTCATATTTTCAAGAATTTCTCTCATTATTGACCAGGGGCTATCTATTGATCCAGATTTCAAAGCTCTGTACCCGTTTTCGTTTTGATTTTTGGTAGCTACGTATCAACTTTTTTAAGTTTGGCCGTACAGAACTGAAAGTTGCTATTCCTGGAAGCGTGACATCAGCTTATTTGGCTCTCATATGGCGATGTCTAGTATATATATATCAATGTTGTAATGACGGTATGTTTTCTGCTATAAAATTGACGTTCCATAAGTCACCGGATTTCAAGTTATTCTATGATTCTTCTCGTCTTATCACCGTTCTGGAGTACAGTAGTTTCGGATCTTTGAAATTCTCAATTTTTCAAGTTGAATATTAGAACCCTGTATCGCTTTTCGATAACCAGTTTTGGTTTTCCGCAGTTTCACTTTTCCAGTAAAACGGTGTGATTATCATTTTCTCGTAAGTTGATTTCTTTACTGGCAGAAAAAATTAGACTCGAGGATTTACAGAAATTGGCTGACGGCTCTCACCAAGATTTACTGACTTTTCGCCTCACGAATTTTAACAGTATCCTGTCGGCACCTGTACAGCCCCGACCCTTATTATGACTAGATATTCTATAAATCCACAACATGTATTTGTTACGTAAGACTAACTACCTTTTCCTTGCTCTATGCCTTTGTGGAAGTGGATCCGTATGCGTATTACACCACGATGATGTGGCAAGGATAAAGATGACCATACTATTCGATTCAAAAGTCTTGCTGCACACTAACACAAATTTATTTGTATATTATATTTTTTTAAACAACTCCAAAGTCGATTAAAAATCAAACTAAACTTAAATTGTTCTAATGACATGAAGTCTGTGTACCCGTTATCAGCTCCCCCAACTTGGACCTTACGTTTAAAATTACAGTCCACTTTACCAGTCTGTTGTCAATGTTCTTGTATCGTCATTTTTATGTTGGAAACTGCCATGCGTCAATCTACTTCATGAGTATTAAAGGGAATACATGTAACATTGCGTTCTGTTTCATTGAAGGTACTAGGTCCTAGTAACCAGGATATTGTTTCGGAATAGGGGAATTCGATGAGACCTTTTACCCATATGGTTGACTACACTACAGCCATCCATTCGGTTATCAATTCACGTTTGGGTATAGGCTTGGTTAACCACTGCAGAGATGTTATTTCAGGGAGAGGAAATGTGATAAGTCTTACATGATGCGGCCTCATAGTCAGGATAACATTGAGATGGGTCAAGACAAAATGGCGAATGTTGAATGAATTTGAAATAGATGGTTTTTATGTTGGTAGTTTGGCGCCAATTTTTTCCAAAGTATTTAAATCTCATTTTTCCAAGTATTGGCCAACTTTCATAGTGTTTCAAAGCTAAATTTGTTCCTTTTTATTTTTTTTGGCGTCGCGATATTGCATTTTTGTATATTGATGACGTAATACGACGCTTAACCGTGCCTTTTGCAAGGATCAAAGTCAGATAAAAGAATCCACTGAAATCAAACAATATCTTAAAGAATCTCTCTACAGACTTACTTCGCTGTCGGAGTTATCCGAGCTACATAAACGCGCATTTTCATCTATCTTAGTTGGTTCATTCGGAGGAAGGATCTACTGCTAGTAAGCCAGGAAACGTTGGGTTTTCAGTAAATCATTCAAGAATAGATCGAAATGGTTTTGAAAATAAGGTAACAATTTTTGTCTCACTGCAAATGACACAAAATTGCATTTTAAAAAACAATATGGAGGGGTGAAGGCTACGCCTCTGGCTACCTCTATGTAAGCATGGAATTTTATCGAGAGATTTCAACCTGTGCTGTCGTCATAGTGAATCTAACATTTTAACTGCTATGAATCCACACCCTTATCACATCATCACAGAAACACAATTTTAACAAATATTCAGTATAAATCATTTGCAATATATCATTGGAAATACAATTCCTCAGTCATATATCATCGCATATAAGCTGAGTGCAAAACTCAGAAAAAAAATTTGCCAAACTGTTTGTCGGATTTTAAGCTGAGTGCAAAACTCAAAAAAAAAGAATATTGCCAAACTATTTGTTAACTTACGAATAGCCTATGTTCCCACATATAAGCAGAATGCAAAACTCAAAAAAAAATTTGCCAAACTAAGGTGTCCGCTTGTACATGCATAACTCTTTATATCATTTTCATCTGCAACCATTTGGTACGTACAACGTGTTACGATTCGTAGGGTCGGCACCGTTAACCGCAACTTTATAAATTTATTGTATTTGGGTCGTTTTCAGGGCGTCTGCTTATATGTGGGAAAGTGACAAAACTTGGCCTAATATGACCAAACACTATGATATGATTTGATGAGCAAGTTCAATGATTTTTAAAGACTCGACCATAAAATTAACTACAAAATTCATAGGTTCTGTGCTTTTGAGCCACAATGAGCTGAATTGAAACCATAGGGCCCGTAGATAAATAGGATTCAATGGTATGCTCTGGGCTTTGAAATATGGCACTCTAGGCCAAGGATCAGATTGGGCATATTTCTGATAGGATTTACATATTTATCTAGAGCAGGGTGGTCCAAGATTGGCAGCTCCGCGGGCCACAAAATTACTTTTGCATTGTTCGCGGGCCACAATAGTGCCAAGAACTTCGCTAGTTGCCTCATCAAGCCATAACACTAGTCAATTCAGTGACATTAGTGATGCAACAATATGTCAAAAGATTTTTTGGGTAATTTTAAGACAAAACAATAAGAAATGCGATTTTTTGATTCCTCTCCGAATGCGACGCTGGCCAAAAATAATGGAATAGCGGGCCACATGTGGCCCGCGGGCTTGGGCTTGGACCACCCTGATCTAGAGGGAGAAGAAAGTCGGTAAGATGGTTCAATCATATGGCAAACCACGGCTTCTCATCCGGTTACCAGTACATGGCGGGTATGGGATTAGTTAGCCAGTTATTTGTTTTCAGATGCATGGACTTGATATGAAGTCTATTTTGGAGAAAAGACAGAGTAATCATATGGACTGTTATGTTCTGGATAAGATACGCATATAAAACTTCAGCCAAATAAGCTCATGAAGTCGGATTCATGGTATGTTCTGGTTTTGGATGAATATAAACTACGTCATACAGTCCAGTTATCACTGATTTACGACACACCTGACAAGTTCAGAGAGAGAGAGAACTACTATATTGTTATGTCATAACATTTACATGTTTAATACACCAATTTAACATCTAATGATAGATGTACTGTTGCTAAATTATTCAAAAATAAAATGCACATTTTCCAGTGATTGCTAATATTCATACGAGTTGATATTACTGAGCCTCGAAATCGAGCATGATTTGTCCAACTCGTACTGTCCTGTTTTTATGTTTCATATATATGAAAAGCCTAATCATTTATCATTATTTTGCAAAATTTGCATTAAGAAGTAATGTAAAGGATTGCTCATCATTGTTCCAAATTGCTTGTATGTGGAATTCTGACTTTGACTATTTGAAACATTACAGAAAAAAATTTGAGAAAGTCTGCGGAAAGATATTTGCAAATGCAGATGAACCCACAAACCCAGCATTTCTAAAACTGCGTTCCGCGAGCTTCTTCAAAGAACAGAACAGGGATCATATTGCGAATAAATTGGTCGCCATGGCGATCTCGGCCGTACTCCGGCGAATGTTGGTTGTAAATTTGTTTACCAATTGGCATCAAACAGGCCTTGCTATGTAAACAGGTGGACCAGGGCAGGTTTTGCAGCAAAAAATGATTAAACTCATCAATATAAAATCGTTTCGATTTTTGCTACAGTATTCTTACAGTTATTCCAGTCATTGAATATGGATCTTCTCAGGGGCGTAACGAGAAACTTTCAAAAGGGGGAGAAGTCTGAATTTGTAACGACCAAGTTAGACTGTAACAGTTAGCAGGTCTAGCTCATGGCGGGAAGACATAGGTTTTCAAGAGTCCTGCGTGTCTAAACGTGTTTCAAACTACGAAAAATGTATGTACCCTACAAAAATTTACTTTTCACATTTCAAAATGGGCGAACAGGTTTTCAATTGTATTAAGGGTATAAAAAGCGTTTAAAGGTACAAAAATTTACTATGACTTGTTTTTTTGCATTAAAAAAAGCGAGGGAGTGGTCCGACTTTCAACCCATGGGTACGCCTCTGGGATCAACTAACACAGGGGTGTGCAACCTTTTTCGCAGGCGGGCCAAATATCAACAACCGCGTGAAACCGCGTGCCGCATCTACATTTAACTCAGGCTTTCTATTAGTTGCAGGCACAAAATGGTGTCTTTTTGTTATTATGGAAGTGCTAGCAAATCGATATGACGCCCACTTTAGAAAAAAATATGTTACCGAAAAGTGCCATATTTGAAGTCATGACTTCTTCAAATGTGGATAGTTATCTTGGTTGAGATGTTTTCAGTAAAACACGACATGATTCGTTTCCAAATAATTTGCTGTCAAATCCTATTCTAGGTTAGATTTAGACAAAATCAATTGATAGGCTGGAACCGAAACTCATTTAGCTTTTGTATCTTTCTATATTAAATTTTTGGTGCTCCCGAAGTATGCGAACCAAGATGGCGGACATCAGAGCGTGACATGGGGAACAGGTTAGGGTTAGGCGATAATTTTTTTCCAATTTTCCTTATTTTAGTCCTATTATCAGTTCGAAGACTAGCCAAGAGCCTCCCGTAGTATTTATACCTTAAATTATGGCCTAACCCTAACCTAGTACACATATTACATTCCGATGTCCGCCATCTTGGTTCGCATACTTCGGGAGCCCCAAATTTGTTTTAAACTGCTCTTCAGCTGCCTCTGCGGCCGCACAAATTTCCCTTGTGGGCGCATTTGGCCAGCGGGCCGCACTTTGCACACCCCTAAACTAACACAAAGACAGGGTGAAGAGGAGCTGTAGTTACGTTTGGGTTAG
The DNA here is from genome assembly GCF_013122585.1 of Styela clava. Classification (NCBI taxonomy): domain Eukaryota; kingdom Metazoa; phylum Chordata; class Ascidiacea; order Stolidobranchia; family Styelidae; genus Styela; species Styela clava. Next base: position 17,708,465 of record NW_024102836.1, read on the forward strand.
GGTTGCCAACCATATAAATTTCGTTTTTTGAAATGCAGTTTATCTTTATCACAATCTTGATACGATTTTGCAAAACGAAAAATTCTCGGGTGTAAAGGATTCAGGCAAGTATAAGCACTATGCATCATACTTAAAAATCATTTTTTCAAAAATTTCAAAAGAGGGGGGGGACTTCAACCCATGGCCACTGAGATAAATTAACATAAATGTGGAAGTAGCAATCATAATCCCAATCTCGGTAGCAACTCTAACCTGGTACACATACTATGTTCAGGTTGTGCTCCATCTTGGTACAAATACTATGGGAGCACCCCTTTTTGAAACAAGACTCAGCTATCAATCTCTTGTACAAAGACAGCCGCTCGCGGGAACAATCCGGCTTCTTTTAAAGAACACTCTTCCCCAGATGAAAAAATACTTTTGCGAGGAAAATGAGTCACAACGTCGTAATCTTCAGGTGGGTATCCTCGTGTTCGTAACTCTGATGATAAGTCCTGGAGAAATAAGGAATTGATATGAGATTTTTAATGTTTCTCATTAATTTAGGTGATGGGTACGATGGCCCAGCATTTATCAACCAGGGAAAAATTTAGTCGCTTTCACGGGGGACATAGAGTAATATTACCATCAAAACTGTAAAAAATATTAGAATATTTGATAAATGAATTTTTGGTTTTTCTCATAATTTTTCCATTGCATAAGAATATTAATGAGCCCACAGATTTTTTCTGCAACAAATGAAAAAAGGTTGAGAACCACCGAGTATAAAGTATTTTCTAGTTTATGTAACTGTGTTATATAATATACCTAAATTTCATTACGTAACATTATTTTATAATAAAGTCAAATATATCAGTTACGTGAAATTGTTACATAAATCCTATTTATGATGGCGTGGTGGCCGAGTGGTTAAATCGTGAGACTGAATTGTGATGGCATCGCAGATTACACTTCTCGGATTCAAATCCCACACACCACAGGGGTCGCTTAGACAGGGCCTTGTTCAGAGTGAAAAATACCAATAAACATTGTATAAATAATCTTAAGTGCATTTTTAGTAAGTGCAAGTTTTTTTCAAGCAAAGCAAATTTTATGACAATTTCGAACAAAGCCCTGTACACGCTGCCACCAATACATACCATACTACTGAAAATTCCTGGCTACCCCCCATTTCTCAGCTTAAAAAATTTACCTTGACAGTTAAATCAGACGCAAGTTTGATTTCCTCTCTCGAGCCATCAGGAAAGCGAACCATAATTCGACACATTTCATTGAGTTTGTCTTCGGAATTATTTGTTTTATCATCTTTCGATTGTGATTTCTCTGCTGCGTTATTAGTATTTTGGGGAATTTTTGAAGTATTTGATGTTTCGCAACCGTAAATATCATTTGTGAGTTTACTCAAGTCTTTCCCGTTTTCGATTGACCCAACCTTTAACCTTGAATTGACCTTTTTATATGTTTTTTGCTTCGAGATTTTTGACGTTTCAGTATTTGTTGATAAATCGTTTGATTCTTCGCGATTTTTATAGTTTTTGGCCCCATTTTCTGAAAACTTTTTGCTTTCACTTGTAGTTTTTTCACCGTTTTTAATAGAAAAATATTCGTCATCAATTTCAGTGTCTTCAATTGAAATTTTGCCATTTTCGTTGCATTTTTTGGCTGTTTTAGACCCCTTTGTCGCCCCCTTTTGTATGTCAGAAATATCCTCATCAGAAGAAGCATCAAATTCACTGACATTGTCGCTACTCTCGTTCGAAATTAGGAAATCGTCATTATTGTCAATGTCGGAGTCTGATTGGGTGGTGGCAGGAGCTTTATTTTCTGCCAAAGATGCTGCAATTGCTGCAGCCAATTGCTTGTCTTCTGTATCATCAACGACGGAATGATCGCGCTGTGAAAATAGGAAAAAAAATGTTAAATAAAGTATCTATTACTGACAATTCAAACCGTTAACTGGTCAACTATTGCCAGACCCAGTAGTTCCGCCTCATGTAAAATGGGCACTCAGATCAGGGTCGAACCCCCCTTTAAAAATGTAAAAATAAATTGTATTTTTCGTAGATTGGAACACTTTTTCGACCCTCTAAATTCCTGAAAAATATTTTAGGGAAGCTGTAGATCGAACTGAAATAATTCTGTTTCGCAAATCAAGTTATTGGTAAATACCTGCTTAGAGCTTCACGGAGAGCTCAGGTAAAACAACAATCAAATAAAAACTTATCTATGCATCAGTATACAATCCTAATCACAATCATGGTAACATTCTTCCAAGCTTTTGCACAAAGACAGGTTCTCGGGGGTAAAACTTTTACAAGTACCATGCATGCATAATACATAATATTTTTTTTTTAACATTTCAAAAAAGGGGGGGGGGGCTTCAACCCTCTGGGATCAATTAACACGAAGGTGAAATGAGCCCAATCTCAATAAGATTTTTGCAATATTTCACACAAAAATAGCAACAATCAAATAAAAACTTATCTATGCATCAGTATACAGTCATACCTTAACTTTTTTATTCGGAGGTCCGCTGTCCACATCATCTGCAATGGAGCCATGATCAGCAAGGAACTCTTCAACTATAATTAAAAACAAAATTGGTTTAAAACAGGGCTACTCAAAATGAGCCATTGGTCGTCTTAGTGGGCCACGAAATGATTCCCTGGCAAAATCGTTGATCGTTGGCAAAGGCCTTCTACATTAATATATAGCAAATTGAGTGTTATTTGACTATAATGTATTTATTACTTATCGATCTCGATCGGTAAGTATGTTGATAGGTATTTGTCTGTCTGTCTGTTAAACATGTTCGTATGTTACGCAATATCTCACGAAAGGGAGGTTGAATCTGCTCCAAATTTTGCATGTGCATTCATCATATCTCGGTCCAGAAGCCTATTTTGAATGATTTATGTCGTATAATTAGCGAGTTATTATTTGATTAGTGATGGAACACGCGGTATCGCTATTGAGTCAGAGTGAAGGAATCGAAATGCAGATCGATCGGTGTTCCCCGATCGCTATCTAGTTCATTCAGTAATCAGTATTTATTTTTTCATCATGCTGAAAAGCACTAATGACAATATATAAACTCTAGAATTCGGTTGGAAACCGAAGACTTATCGATCGAAGGTTAGGGGATCCCCCAAAACAGTGGTCTTACTCCACAGTGACACCGTGTGTCCCATCACTAATTAATTAATAACTCGCTAATTATACGACATAATCCATCCAAAATCGATAGGCTTCTGTTCCGAACTATTATGAATGGACATGCAAAATTTGGAGCAGATTCAACCTCGCTTTCATGAGATATTGCGTGTATCTAACAGACAAACAAACAGACAAATACCTATCAACATACTTACCGATCCTGAGATCGATAAGTAATAATAAATTGTACATAATATATTGTATATAAAGAAATACATTCAAAGGTGAAGCCGTGGAATACAATGTACTGATGGTGATGGGTTGAAGTTTTTTTTATAGAAAAGCAGCGGGCCACGACTACAAAAATATTGAAGACTATTTGGAATGGGGATATGGATCATGTAAGTTTTTAGAAACATTGCCCCAAGCCAGTGGTTCTCAAACTGGGGGTAATTTGACAATTTGGGGGGGGAAGGATAATCCAGAGTTAACCGTTTCAAAATTTTTTTTTGTAATCCCTATACTTTGATAATCTGTGGAGAAGCAAACATTCAAATCTAGTCAGTGATCTAGTCACACACTTCAGAGAGGCAAATTAACAAAACAATATTATGCCTTACAGATTGTAGGCTAAAATGCTGAGTTACCGCAAATTTATTATGCCATTTCTGGCCAGCCAAAAATTGATAACATTATGACTACTTTAATTGTATAAATAGGGAGCTTTTGGTAATTCAATTTAGTAACAAAATTAAAAAGTTATGATCAAATGCCCTAGGACAGGGGTTCCCAAACTTCATTTGCCACGGGCCAAAATTTGAATCGGAGGCATCTTCGCGGGCCGGAAGAATGTAGCGCTTGAAAGTGCGTGACATGTCTAAGCTCTTGTGGTTCATAACTAAATTACTGCCCTATGTATTCATAATACCGGTACGAATAACTGAGATAACGCTTTAATTGAATTGTTACGATAAACACGTGCTTAAGCTGTGAAAATGGCGTAACACTTGAATGCAAAAAGGTGAAACAAAATCTGTTGCACACTATTTCACTCAAGCTTGACGGGCCATTTTAAATTGTCACGCGGGCCGGATTTGGCCCGCGGTCCGCGGTTTCGGAACCCCTGCCCTAGGCAACACACACACATAACGTTATTCTATATCAGGGATGGCGAACCACTGACCCGCGGGTCACAAAGTGACCCACCGCGTTTTATTTGTGACCCGCCAAGCGAAGGCACGAATGAAATAAAATAAAAAATGCTAACATATCAGTGATAAAAATTGATAAAACCGACTTTAAATTAATCTAACAATTACTAAACTATTATAATGTACCGTCAGTTGGACAGTCAGGGAGGGCTGCAATCGCTCATGTTGCAAAATGTTGATTTTCGGGCCGGTATGGTGATTTTCAAAACCCCTAATCTTGTACGCGTGTATGCACCGCTGTGTACCGTTATTCAGCTATTGGGCCTGACATATCAATGCAATTGATCTGTTCATTTCTCGCAACGCCTGTCTTTTTTGGAAGTGCATCTGCAGACTGTTTTAGGGGTTATACGAGAACTAGATGCTACTTTGCATTTTATTAGTTTCTCGCCTACAATGCCGTTGTGAAAACAAACTTTCAGACTTGAAATAAAAATCTAGAAATCCGATATAACAATGGGGCAGTGTGAAAGTGGCTTAATGTGGTTGGAAGCTGATCGAAAATTATAACACTATCAAAGCGGAATTACCTCCAAACACTAGAACCGTAAAATAATTTAACGCATCATCCTAAACGTTTTTGGTAATTCATGTGCGTGTTTTCGTACTCTAATATCATAAAACCGAGTGCCATGAAAAGTCCCTGATAGAAGTGCTGCATAAGTAAAGCCCAAAACTACAGCAACACCAGCTTATAAGATTCGTTTCAGAAGTTTCTTATAGGTACAAACGTGAATTAAATATCTGTGACCCACACTCTTCTGTTCCGCGATAAAAGTATAATTTTTGACCCATTCATTGAAAAAGGTTCGCCATCCCTGTTCTGTATGATAGTAACATACCTTTGCCTTCTATATTGTTGCTGTTAATATCATTCCATACTGCAAGCTGTTCCCCCGTTCTCGGGTCCAAAATAGACACATGTGGCCACCTAGTGACAGGGTAAAACGTAGTAAACCTCTCGCCTTCTGTGCTGTCACTATAAACCTTGAAAACAACAGAAAGTTGAATGGAATAAACTGCATTATACTGCATGGTAAATAAATCACGATCACGGTTATAAAGTCTCCAGTCTACAGCAATCTTGCCAGAGAAATATCGTTATCCGTGATATTACCAATACAATTGGCAATAGGTATGAGGAGCTAATAAAAACAGCCTTAGACTTTTGAACATGATTGTATAGAGCAAAAGTTGAAATCAGCTGAAACAATCATTACTGCATGGCAAAAAGATCACAGTCACAGTTATGAAATCAACTCCAGTTCACCCCACCCTTGCCTAAGAAGGATCAATATTAACGATATTACAAATAGGTATGAGGAGCTAATAAAAAACAGCCTTAGACTTTTGAACATCGTAATTGTATAGAAGAGGTGGAAACAGCTGAAACAATCATTAATAAAATATCTTTTCTTCTAGCCTTGCTATGTGAAAGCCTTGCATGATTAGTAATATCACCCGGATCAGTTGAAATTGGTATCAGGGAGTTATTATAAAATCACCCCGAAAACTTGTAAGACTCTTTTTCGAAGCAAAAGCGGAAAACAGTTCAAAAATCACTCATAAAAGGCTGTGACATCACCCTTATCATGTGGCATGAGTAGAAGCCACTATCATTAGTAACCTTAGTAAATATAGTTGACAATAGGTCAATAGATATAGGACAGTGGTTCTAAACTTCTTGAGCTGTCCTAACGAATGTTTTCATTTTCAATTAGCTTCAGGTGCCCTAAAAAAATTGTCTACGCCCCCTTGTGGGGCACGCCACACCATTTGAGAACTACTGGATGTAGGACGCTATCAATAATACTCCAAGACTTCTAACTCTAAGCATTGCAATTCTTTAAGCGTAAAGTACAAGGTACTTCCTCACCTGCCAAAATAAATCTATTAAAAAATACCCCGGGACTCACAAGCATCATGATTTTTCGGAACGTGAAGCAAAAAAAAATCACCAGTGGATGGCTATTCCCCTAAAATTAATTCATATCGATGAGCATCCCTCTCTTACCTGCCAAAATATAAAATGTTTCTTTATCAAAGTCTGAACATTCGTTCTGCTCCAAACATCCCTGTTGAGAACCTGGCAAGCGAATTCTTGATTATTTTGAACGTTGACCATCAACCATTTATGTAAGTGACTTCCTGCTTCCCGTGCCTGGAATAAAGTTCAAAGGTCAAAATGAAATAAAATTTTGGCGCTCCAGAAGTGTGTGTACCAATATGGAGGTAACCAACTTTGTTCGCCTACTTTACATCGAGTTGTGTAAAGAGAACTCACAGAAACCTATGAGCCGGGGTATATTCACTTGGCTAACACAGACAGACCCCAAACTCGTAAAAGGAAAATCAGAATAAAATTATGGCCTAACCTGGTAAACACACTACGGGAGTATTAAAATTTTTACTAGACTTGACATAGGATTCAAACTTGCTTGGAATTTTCTGCGAATCAGACTGGGAATATGGACCGAATCAATGGATGAATAGGTCGTTTTCCTTTCAAAATCAAGATTAGAATTCAGCTAGGACCCTAAACATAGTCATATTTCTTCGATACCCCAGAGCCAAAGTCCAAATTTTAAATTCTCATAGTTAGAATTTTAGAATAATTGAGGCCTTATTTAGAATAATAAAGTAATAATTCAGTAATCAGCTCAAAATAATAAGAGTTGCTAACTAGAATGAATCCTAACACAGGCAAGTTCGAAGATATAATTTTAAAATACCAATCCAGCATTCATTCAAAATGGAAAAGGCTTACAGTTTCTAATGTTCCTTTGTGCATTAATTCCAGTGGAGGGCGGAAAAGATCTTCGAGTCGTTTCAAACGTCGATTTGTGGTTGGATCGGATGAAAATAATGCTTCTTGCTGTGCTGGAATGTAAAATTAGAATTCATTATAAAACTATTATCACTAAAATTCTTTGGAATTTACGAAATTGGAAATTGGAATTTTACGAAGAGTTCATATTTATAATAATCATTTGATTTAGAAATCATTCGATTTAGAAATCCTCAGATTTCAGCAGAAGTGTCAGTCAGATTTGACACAAGATATAACAAAATCTCATATTTGCAAAACTAAAATAAAAAAATATCTAAATATCTCTGAATAAATGAAACAGTCTAATTTCTAGCAATTCTAAATAAAATAATAATAAAATACATGTACAGAAATCAACACCTCAAAGAAATAGATGCACCTAAAAAAAAATATGAATGCCAACTCACATATTTCTGCTTTAAAATCCCTGAATCCATCGAACACCGATCTTGGACGACGCCTAGAAAAACATCTTTCTCTTGAGGTAGTTATGTAGTGTGGATCATCCACAAGTACGCCTGATAAAAAGTGATTTTATTACCAGAGATAACCAGGGCTGCAGAATCAAGAGTTTAATAATGATTGACTGATATTAGAAAAGAGTTTTCAAATTTCCCTGGACCGAGGGTCAGCCCTAAATTAGCAATTTAAATTTATTTTAGGCCGGAATGAAGCCAAATAAATTTTGTTCTATAGACTTTTTTTAGGTTTCATTTTATTCAACATTTTTATATGTCTTCCTCTCTAAACAAAACCATATACAAGAAATAAAGCTAGATGAGGAGGTAAAATAATTAGGAAAAACAGGAATTTTCAGGTGCACAGTGAATACAATTTTTTTTTTTTTCATCAGTGTTCTTCATGAGAGCGAGATCTACCTCCAGTACTTAATAAATATAAATAAAAAACGACCTTGTAAAGATTAGATATTTAAGCAACCAAAACGAGCCAATTGACCAATTTTGTGCCACCTTGGAAATGTGGAAATAAGGAGTTGGTATAATTTGGATAAATCAGGATATTTCTGGCATGCAATCATCATTTCTCAATTAAGCTTCAGCTTCTAAAAGCTCCCCCAGCAAATTTTGACAAGACCTTATTAAGACCTTATTAATTTTAATTTAGATACTTTAGCAATCAAAATGGACTCAGTACTTCTTAGAGGAGATATTTAACATCAAATACATCAGAAGTAGCAAATGATCATCATCGTCCAATTGGTAAACCTAACCATTTTCTATATCTATATCGCAACTAAACTACCATTTATGGTAATAACCTGAAGTTTGTGGAATTGGTGCTCTGATTTCTTCTTCTACTGGAATGGCTGGAGCTGACGTATCTGTATTCTCTGAGAAAGAGAAAAAAAAGTAAAAATGCTAAGTTGAATAGGATCGATTTCGCCCTTTTAGGGAGAAGTGCTATATCATAATGCTCATAATGGCAGATTGTTGACCCAAAGCAGTGGCGTATCTAGGGTGTGGCAGCCATGGCTCGTGCCATGGGCGATGCTTAGACAGGGGCACAAAAACGGCGAAAAGTTTTAATGGTATAGGTTTCAATAAATTATTTCAAATTGGAGACAACTGAAACTCGCATTTTTACTTAAAGAATATCGTACAGGTATAGCATTTCAATAACAGTCATTATAAATCGTTGACCAACCATCAAGAGGCGCATTTTTTCAACTTTGCCATGGGACGCCATTTTACGTAGATACGCCACTGACCGAATGGGCATCGTTTGGGTATGGCACTCGATATGTACGATACCGTCAACTTGCTCAACATGACACTCCTTCAGGAATTTCCAACCAGGGGCCCGGGGGCCCTCAAGAGGGTTGAAGGAGGCCACAATGCTAGGTTCATAACTTATTTTACCATTCACTTTACAACAGGGGTCTCAAACTCAATTTACTTGAGGGCCGCCGAGACGGAGCCTTAGTGAGTCCGGGCCGCATCAGTTTTTTCACAATAAAAGCATTAAACTTAAAAAGTTAAATCTTTCCCTCTGTTTTTCTATACGCAAACATGTCAAAAACATAAATGTAAGTAATTCCGCGATGGACCTTTCCCCAAGCATCTACTTCCTTGTTTATTCCGTAACATTGGCTAATCAGCAAGACGCAAAAGCGTCGTAACAATAAACAACAGACGCTCAGACACTTTCAGGCATGTTTGAAACATTACCTCGTTTTTGCATGCTATTTGTTAGTTTTGGCTTGTGTTTCAGAAATTCAAGTATGAATCAAAGAACTCAATGATCATTCTGATTGCTTGGGCGTCGTAGCTTAATTGCCGTAATCAAAAATAGGTCTAGAAATAACTGTGATAGACTAGGCTAAACTTCTCTACCGGTACTGTTAAAAAACAAGTTGTTGAATGTTTTGAATCAAAATGATGACGTGAAACATACCCCAGTTTATAGGCTTCAACTCGCAAAGCCACCTCTAAAATAAGCACCAAGAATTAGCAATGGTAAAGTATAAGAAAAATCTTCTTTGGGGTCAAAGGTCCATCGAATACCCTAGTATACTAGTAGATTACCGTGCCGCATATTCCTTTCGGGGGATAGATTATAAAATATTTTGTTTTGCTCTACTTGTCTTGATCATATATTAAATGCATCAATCATTCTAACTGAGGTGAGTGACTTACGGGCCGCACTAACATCAAACTTTCATACCAAGGCGGGGGCCGCAAATTATCGTCCTGCGGGCCGCAATTGGCCCACGGGCCGCGAGTTTGAGACCCCTGCTTTACAATAAAACCACCCGTTCTTCCTAGTTTCATTGCTTGATAAAGTTATTTCACAGGGTGTACTCACTTTGTTGAATTGTTTGAGCATAAGGGGATTTGGAATCTACCAATCAAAATTACGCTATAAATACCACTGGAATGATAAATATATGGCCATGAGTGCCAAAAGCCTCTGGAAGAGAGCCACGAGCCATAAAAGATTGGGAACCACGCTACTAAATTTCAATCTCATAGACCAGAAAGTGTTTGTGCTGCATCAAACAATATAGAAATCAACAAATTTTACCTGTTGTGCCTGGAGTCTTATCATCCAAGAACATGGCGACTGCAGTTTCAAGATTGTCCGAGCAAGCATCAAGAAAATGTTCCGCTGTTCCTTTGTCTGTGCCTACAAAAAAAGAAAATTTTGAGCGCTAATAGTTAGTACAGACAGTGAAGCTAACCATGTTAGCATGGCCCATATCCACCATTTGACCCAAGCAGTAGACCGCCACCAGGTATCAAATCATACCAAGCTTGTCTCGGTAATAATTTAAATCAATCGCAAAGTGCGTTGGCCGTCACATGACTAAATTGCGATTTTTGTTGAAAACTACTACTGTAAAATTTTAATTCCTTCTGTAAATTTTATTATTTTTTTCCGAGAAATCCAATCTGCCAATGGCAGGATGGCGACGTTTTTAGATTGCACCTCCTTTCAGTTTATTGCGCAATGCCGACTTGTCGTTTTTAGTCGATACCGGTATACTAATATAATGGCTCGTTAAATAGCTAGAGGTTCGCACTCACTGTCATAATTGATATATTCTAATGTGGGGGCTATTCTTGAAATCAGAGCACATAGTTAGTGCTGCAGTATGTTCGACTGTCTTCTTCCATTCTTCTTGAAGTGTTACCGTACGGTATCGGCTATTCCTGTATTCCCATCGAAATAAATACGGTAACGTTATGTAAAAATGTGCCTAGTTGGCCCAAAGAAGAATACCAAATACAACTGTACCGTACCTGTAATGCTCACAAATTCTTTGATTAATTTTTCTCTAGATCCCATATTGCAGTATTGCAAGATTGAGAAGAGACAGCTGTTTTTTAAATCGAAACCGTTGCTTCAATATGTAGCCTAAGTATTCAGTAAATTTCCACTTTCTGTGCTCTTGAAAATCGTTCATATATTTTATTATTCAATGTCTCTCTTCCGTGACTTATGTTACATAACTCTTTATATAACGCTCAGAAAAAAACAAAGAAAACCCGCAAAAAATTACAAAACTAAGGAGGGATTTTCTCCAAATTATGTAAGGTGGTTCCAGTCTAATAAGCCGGTAATCAAAACATCCGTTAGGTGTCGGTAGAATTCTCATTTCTACAATCAAAGTCGACACCAACGTGAATGGACCTTTCCCCGAGCATCGACGTCCTTGTTTACTTCGTGACATTGGCCAATCAGTAAAATGCAAAAAGTGAAGTAACAATGCCCTCTTTTCGCATCCACTAAGACACTTTTTTCACCCAGACAGATTTTCAAGCGAGGTTGTGAACATTACATCGTTTTCGCTTTTTTGAACTTTATTCGTTAGTTTTTAATTGTGTTTTGGAAACTTAAATATAAATAAGATAATTCAATGATCACTCTGTCTTCCTAGGAGTTTTAATTTAATTGCAGTAAGAAAAATTAGTGTAGAAATAGCTGTGATAGACTAGCCTGAAATTATTTACCGGTACCTTAAAAACAGATTGTTGTATGCAATAAATCATAATGATGGTTTGAAACATATACCCCATTTTACAGACGCCAACTTGCAAAGCACTCTTATAATAGCCCCGATAATTTTGTAATGGTGAAGTATGGGAAGAATTTTCCAGGGGTTAAAGGTCGGGGAAAGGACCATTGCATTAAAATCAAGAAATAAATTAATTCTAATTGATTCATCATTGTTTTTTCGGACACTATGCAAGACTGATAAAATCACAGATGCTCTGGCCCATACATGACGAAAATAAATATCTGAATCCATACGACACGACGCCTAGCGCATCGTGCTAAGCGTTAGAAATGCGCTCGCAAACAACCATAAGGGAACGACTCTTTTTCTAACCACCCTATGATGATGAGGAGTCCAACTATCCGCTCACGCATAATTGGTCCTCACAGGATTCAAACACACGCCGGGTAATTAAAGGCGCGATGATATGTTCTTATCTCTCTTGGCACGATGCGCCAATCACTGAGCTTTTCTTCCGGAATAAATCACCAGTCTTTTCAATATCTCCTACTTTCATGAAAGAGTCACTCTATAACAAATCATCAGATCACCCAGACCGGTATGCATGATTACAGACATTTGCCGTTTTCGGGTC